>CM035849.1:174684771-175373938 GCA_020510985.1 Pholidichthys leucotaenia | reverse complement strand
TGGTGCTGAAACTTGGACTATCTACAGAGTGCAGATGAAGAAACTCCACGCATACATGATGAGACACCTTCGAGCCATAATGAACATCTCATGGAAAGACAAGATAACCAACATAGAAGTGTTGAAACAAGCTGGTCTACCATCAATGGAGGACATGCTAATACAGATTAACCTGAGATGGCTCAGACATGTTGAGAGGATGGACCACCAGCATCTCCCTCGGCAGTTACTCTACTCACAGTTATGTGAGGGCAAACGCAATCAGGGTAGACCAAGGCTCAGATTTAAAGACACTGTAAAAAGAAACTTGGAGAAGTTGGACATAGACAGGAGTTCCTGGCAGCAGAAGGCTAAGGACAGAGCTGTGTGGAGGAATCTGATCAGACCTAAATGAAACAGTCATTGTCGCCCACGACAGACTGCTATGATGATGATGATGAGCATGTTTCGGGCCAAGGATGATGACTTCAGTTTTATCTGTATTCAGCAATAGAAAGTTGTAGTTCATCCAGGTTTTTATATCCTTAAGACACTCCTGGAGTGAACCCAACTGGCTGGGATCGTCTGGATTGATGGATAAATAAAACTGTCGTCAGCTTAATAATAAAAATTAATAGAATGCTTCCTCATAATGTCTCCCAAAGGCAGCAAGTATAATGTAAACAATACTGGTCCAAGTACTGATCCCTGCGGAACTCCATAGCTAACTGTGGTCTGAGTAGAGGACTTGTTATGGACACGAACAAACTGGGAAGGATCTGATAGATAAGACTGGAACCATCTTAGGGTTGTTCCATTCAGGCCAATTTGCTGTTCAAGTCTCTATAGCAGAATATGGTGGTCAATGGTATCAAAGGCAGCGCTGAGGTCCAATAAAGCAAGGACAGAGACAAGTCCTTTGTCAAATGCCATAAGGATGTCATCAGTAACTTTCACTAAGGCTGTCTCTGTGCTGTGATGTTTCCTAAAACCTGACTGAAATTTCTCAAATATAGAATTTTTTTTTCTAAAAAGGTGCATAGTTGATTGGCGGCTACTTTTTCGAGGATCTTGGAAAAGTAGGGGAGGTTAGATATTGGTCTATAATTGGCCAAAATCCCAGAATCAAGTGAAGGTTTTTTAAGTAGAGGTTTAATTACTGCCATTTTAAATGACTGCGGTATATGTCCTGTCAATAGGGACGTATTAATTATGTTCAAAAGAGATGGACTAATCAGAGATAGCCATTCCTTCATTAGTCTAGCGGGGATTGGATCTAAAAGACAGGTAGTTGATTTAGAGGCTGACACTATTAGGGCTAGATCAGAATGATTAATATGAGAAAATTTAGAAAAGTAGAGTTCTGAGCCTGTGGGCACAGCAGAGTTAGGTAGAGGCTTGGTATTTTTAGGGGGTCTATTTTTTGGAATATTATTCCTTATGCTGACAATTTTATCATTAAAAAAATTCAAAAAGTCGTCAGCACTAAGAGTTGGAGGGATGTAGGGATCTATGGCATTTTGGCTCTTGGTTAGCTGAGCCACAGTGTTAAAGAGAAATCTATGGTTGTTTTTATTTTCTTCTATCAAGGATGAATAGTACTGTCGCCTTGCACTATGGAGAGATTTCTTATAGGTGGTAAGGCTGGCATTCCAGGCTGAACAGGTTCTGGGATTTTTTTATTCTGCGATTAATCCCAATCAAAAAATTGATCATGATCAACAGGGTGTTGAAAGTAAATAAATTATCAAATAATCAATGCACCCACCACTAGATTATTTATGTCATTTTTTTGTTTTAATGCATACATTTTTATCCCCCGACAGTCGAAGACTAAAGGGAAGACCGAATTGGAATTATGTTATGGGACAGTCTGTCTGTCTGTCCCACTTTTGTGAAATCAACTCCTCCTACAGTTTTGTTTCTATTGTTTTGAAACTTGGTACCATGGTTTGATATACACTGATGTGCATATTGCAATCTGACATTCCATTTGCACTACTATTATTGTAGAACGAGTAAAGGTAGGGCCACCAAACCTGGTACACAGGTTCATCTTGGGATCCTGACCTCTGACTATGGGTTTGGGGTCAAAAGATCAAAGGTCAAGGTTAGCATTCTGTATGCCCTCCTACTGTACAATGAGTAAAGCTATGGTCACCAAACTTGGTACACAGGTTCACCCTGTGACTGATAGGTGACTATGGATTTGGGATCACATGGTCAAAGGTCAACATCAATGGCATATAAACTACATCTCAACAAAGAAAGCTAGGATCACCAAACCTGGAACACAGGTTCACCCTGAGACCATGACCTCTGCCTATGGGCTTGGGGTCAAAAGGTCAAAGGTCAAGCTTAGCACTCTTTGTGTCCCTTATTGTAGAACTCAAGTCACCAAACTTGCTACACAGGTTCACCTTGGGATCCTGACATACAACCATGGGTTGTATACTTTGTTGTATATTCATGGATGACAGGCTTATAATATGTTTCTACCCCAATAATTTTATTGAAAAACTGAAAACTGCTCTCCTTCAGTGAGTATCAGATTGCTCTTGTTTATATTGTAGTACTTTGAGATTGCCTGTAATGAAAATGTATTATGAATAAAACATATTATTAATGTTATTCTAACAAGATAATCAATGATTCACTTCACCTCAGAGGTTTTTAATGCTGTGGTTGCATGTTTGTATATTTTTCATCATAGGTTATCATCACAGTTGGCACAAGAGAGTTCTGCTGAAACTTCTGTTTTGTTTTGATTCCTTTTTATATTGATTGTTTGCATCTGAAATAGCAACATTAAATGGTTAAAGGTGTATTGTTCTGCTGGTTTTTTGGACAATTCCACCCATTTGCTAAATAGCATTACTGTATGTACAGTTTGTATACATACACACACACAAATTGTAGCCTGGCTCAATGATTTCCATATGACAAATAAAAAAAAAATAAATCATAAGTATAATTTATACATATGCCTCAACCATTTTTTAATCTGTGGCAAAAGCCCAGTCCCCATAAAAATCTTTAATGTTACTGTATGTTCAGTGAGTGAAAAAACATTTCCCAATGTTTTAGCAAAATGTCTTGGTTTATTATAGATAGATGTATTTGCTTAAATTGCACATACTGTTAATTACTGTATATACTGCACTGCTGTCCTTTGCACTTCTGATTGGATGCTAAACTGTGTTTCGTTACCTTGTATTCATACATGTGTAATGACAATAAAGTTGAATCTAATCTAATCTAATCTAAATTTTATTGATGCCAAACAGGGAAATTACAGTGTAACAGCAGCATGACAGTTGACGACAGACAAAGGGATTACCCATGGAAAGTAAAAACTAACACGACTATAAAACCTATATACATCCATCCATCCATCCATCCATCTTCTACCGCTTTTCCGGAGGTCCAGGTCGCGGAGGCAGCAGTTCAAGCAGAGAAGCCCAGACTTCCCTCTCCCCAGCCACCTGCTCCAGCTCTTCAGAGGGGATACCAAGGCGTTCCCAGACCAGCTGGGAGACATAGTCTCTCCACCAAGTCCTGGGTCTGCCCCGGGGTCTCCTCCCAGTGGGACGTGCCTGAAACACCTCAAGTGGGAGGCGTCCAGGAGGCATCCTAATCAGATGCCCATACCACCTCAACTGACTCCTTTCAATGTGGAGGAGCAGCGGTTCTACTCTGAGCCTCTCCCGGATGACTGAGCTCCTCACCCTATCTCTGAGGGTGAGTCCAGCAATCCTACGGAGAAAGCTCATTTCAGCCGCTTGTATCCGTGATCTCGTTCTTTCGGTCATTACCCAAAGCTCGTGACCATAGGTGAGAGTAGGAACGTAGATTGACTTGTAAATCGACAGCTTTGCCTTAGAACTAAGCTCCCTCTTCACCACAACAGACCGGTACAACGTCCGCATCACTGCAGATGCTGCTCCAATCCGTCTGTCGATCTCTCGCTCCATTTTCCCCTCACTCGTGAACAAGACCCCAAGATACTTAAACTCCTCCACTTGGGGCAGGAGCCTGTCCCCAACCCGGAGAGGACAATCCACCTTTTTCCGGCTGAGGACCATGGACTCGGACTTGGAGGTGCTGATTCTCATCCCAGCCGCTTCACACTCAGCGGCAAACCGTCCCAGCAAGAGCTGTAGGTCATTGCTGGATGAAGCCAACAGGACAACATCATCTGCAAACAACAGAGATGAGATCCTGTGGTCACCAAGCATGACACCCTCCATTCCCTGGCTGCGCCTAGAAATCCTGTCCATAAAAATTATGAACAGGATCGGTGACAAAGGGCAGCCCTGGCGGAGTCCAACTCTCACTGGGAATGACTCCGACCGAGTGTTGGCAATACGAACCAAACTCTCACAACGGTCGTACAGAGACCGAATAGCTCGTAACAACAAGCCCGATACCCCATACTCCCGAAGCACCCCCCACAAAAAACCACGAGGGACGCAGTCAAATGCCTTCTCCAAGTCCACAAAACACATGTAAACTGGTTGGGCAAACTCCCACGAACCCTCAAGAATTCTCGAGAGGGTAAAGAGCTGGTCCGATGTGCCACGGCCAGGACGAAAACCACATTGCTCCTCCTGAATCCGAGGTTCGACCAACGGCCGGACTCTCCTCTCCAGTACCTTGGCATAGACCTTCCCAGGGAGGCTGAGGAGTGTGATCCCTCTAAAGTTGGAGCACACCCTCCGGTCCCCTTTTTTGAAGAGAGGAACCACCACCCCGGTTTGCCATGCCAAAGGCACTGCCCCCGACCTCCACGCAATGTTGCAGAGGCATGTCAACCATGACAACCCAACAACATCCAGGGCCTTGAGGTACTCGGGGCGAATCTCGTCCACCCCCGGGGCCCGGCCACCAAGGAGATTTTTAACCACCTTGGCGACCTCAGCCCCTGTGATAGGCGAGTCATCCCCCTCGTCCACAAACCCTGCTTCCTCTGTGGAAGGCGTATCAGTGGGATTGAGGAGATCCTCAAAGTATTCCTTCCACCGCCCGACGATATCCCCAGTTGAAGTCAACAGTGTCCGCACCATACACAGTGTGGACGGGGAGCTGCTTTCCCCTCCTGAGCCGCCGAACAGTTTGCCAGAATCTCTTTGAAGCCGACCGAAAGTCTTGTTCCATGGCCTCACCAAACTCCTCCCATACCCGGGTTTTTGCTTCAGCAACCACCCGAGCTGCACTCCGCTTGGCCTGCCGGTACACCTCAGCTGCTTCGGGAGTCCCACAAGCCAACCAAGCTTGATAGGACTCCTTCTTCAGCTTAATGGCCCCCCTCACCACTGGTGTCCACCACTTGGTTCGGGGGTTGCCACCACGAGATGCACCGACCACCTTGCGGCCGCAGCTCTGGGCCGCCGCTTCAACAACAGAGGTGGAGAACATGGCCCATTCAGACTCCATGTCTCCAGACTCCCTCGGAATGTGGTTGAAATTCTTCCGGAGGTGGGAGTTGAAGACCTCCCGGACAGGGGCCTCAGCCAGACGCTCCCAGCACACCCTCACTATACGTTTGGGTCTACCAGGTCTGAATGGCTTCCTCCCCTGCCATCGGATCCAACTCACCACCAGGTGGTGATCAGTTGACAGCTCTGCACCTCTTTTTACTCGGGTGTCCAAGACATACGGTCACAGGTCTGATGATACGATAACAAAATCAATCATCGACCTGCGACCTAGGGTGTCCTGGTGCCAGGTGCACATATGGACACCCTTATGCTTGAACATGGTGTTCGTTATGGACAGACTGTGGTTAGCACAGAAGTCCAATAACTGAACACCACTCGGGTTCAGATCGGGCAGGCCGTTCCTCCCAATCACCCCCCTCCAGGTTTCACTGTCGTTGCCCACGTGCGCATTGAAGTCCCCCAGTAGGACAATGGAGTCTCCAGGAGGAGTACCCTCCAGCACCCCAGTCACAGACTCCAAAAAGGGTGGGTACTCTGAAACATCATTTGGTGCATAGGCACAAATGATGGTCAGGACCCGTTTCCCAACCCGAAGGCGCATGGAAGCAACCCTTTCGTCCACCGGGGAAAACTCCAATATAGAGGCAGCAAGGTGGGGCGATACAAGAATACCCACCCCTGCTCGTCGCCTCTCACCCGGGGCAACTCCAGAAAAGGCCAAGCTCCAGCCCCTCTCCAGGAGACTGGTTCCGGAACTGGAGCTGTGTGTTGAGGTGAGGCCGACTATATCTAGCCGGTATCGCTCAACCTCGTACACCAGCTCAGGCTCCTTCCCCGCCAGAGAGGTGACATTCCACGTACCAAAAGCCAGTTTAGAAAGCTTGGGATCGGTCCGCCAAGGCCTCCGCCTTTGACCGCCACCTAATCCACATAGCACCAGACCCCCATGATCCCTCCTGCAGGTGGTGAACCCACTGGAGGGCGGACCCATGTAACTCCTTCGGGCTGAGCCCGGCCGGGTCCCATGGGTGGAAACCCGGCCACCAGACGCTAGCCTTCGAGCCCCTCCCCCAGGCCTGGCTCCAGGGTGGGGCCCCGGTAACCCCATACCGGGCGGGGTACACTGAATCCTTGATATACAATTTATCATGAGAGTCTGTTGGATCGTTCTTAGTCTGGCCCTTCACCCAGGACCAGTTTGTCTTGGGAGACCCTATCAGAGGCAAATTGCCCCCGGACAACATAGCTCCTGGGATCACTGGGGCACGCAAACCCCCCCACCACGATAAGGTGACGATCCATGAGGAGGCCTATATACATCATAGCTTAATATATGATGACTCGTATAAACACATGAATCATCCCATTGCACAAAGGACTATCAGGAGCAGAGTGAAAAAGTGATGTACCAGTTAGTCTGTAAGGTGCAGTGTGGCAGCATAGCTATGACCAGAATACATCATAGTGAGTTATTGTACAGTGAAATTGCATGTGGCAGGAAAGATTTCCTGTACCTGGCCGTTCGACAGCGAAGCTGTAGTAGTCTACTGGAGAAAGTGCTTCGCTGTCTATCTAGTGTGTGGTGGAGGGGGTGATCAGGATTGTCCATGATGGATCGCAGTTTATTTAGTGTTCTCCTCTCCATCACTGTCTCAAAGGTCTCCGGTCTGAGATGAATTACAGAGCCAGCCCTCTTGATAATCTTGTCAAGTCTGTTGGTATTTCTGGCCCGATACTGCTACCCCAACAGACAGCAGCAAAGAAGATGGCACTGGCGACAACGGTCTGGTAGAAAAGCTCCAGCATCCTGCTGCACACGTTGAAGGATCTCAGCTTTCTCAGGAAGTAGAGTCTGCTCACCCCCTTCTTGCACGCAGCATCGGTGTTGGATCTCCAGTCCAACCTGCTGCTGATCCTGACACCCAGATATTTGTAGTCCTCAACCACTCCCACATCCCCCACCAATCTGCAGTGGCTGAAAAGGAGCCTTCCTCTTCCTGAAGTCAATCACCATCTCCCTGGTCTTGCTGACATTCAACCTCAGGTCATTCTGCTCCGTCCACTCCACAAATCTGTCTACCAGTGCCCTGTATTCCCCCTCCTCTCCTCCTCTTATACACCCCACAACAGCTGAGTCATCAGAGAATTTTTGCAGGTGGCATGACTCAGTGTTGTTCTGAAAGTCAGTGGTGTATAAGGTAAAAAGAAAAGGAGAGAGCACAGTCCCCTGTGGAGCTCCCGTATCACTAGCCTCCACTCCAGACAAGACACTGCCCAGCCGGACAAACTGTGGCATTATTATTATTATTATTATTATTATTATTATTATTATTATTATTATTATTATATTACTATTTAGCATCATTATTCGGTTATTTATTACAGTGTAATTAAACCAAAGCTAAACAAAATGAGAGTGTTGCCATTTTAAGTGCCATTTTGCTGTTGTTGTTTTAATAGCTGTATTTTACTGCAGTACAAACAAACAAACCCATTTAAAATGAGACTGAGCAGACAAATTACATAGTTTTCAGCAGCACTGCTTCCCCCTGGGCATCAGTGAAATCTGAAAGGGAAGCCTTGTATTGTACAATGTACGGTAATGACCACAATTACATTGCGTTTCACTGTAATTTTTAGTCTGTTCAGCAAAATTGCTCCACCCAGCCATCTGTATGCTCTTTGTATAGATCTCTAGCGTCCCAATTATGTCATCAGCAGTGGATAATCACAAAGATAAGCTGCTCAAACAACACAGAATTTAACAACCACATATTGCATGAGTATATCATATAAAGTAAGGATAAAATGTATTGTGAATATAGACATTTACTCACTTTAGTCATCTTTAAGCTGAAGTGAGGAAGTTAAAGAAATCAGCCATTTTTAAAAACAAAGTGTTCAATAATAAATGATTATAGTTGTGATGTATGAAATGAATAGAACAGATAGCTGTGGTGATAGGTATGTAGAAAAGTTAAGTGAACCCATACAATACACAAATACAGACAAAGATTTCTTTCTTTCTTTGTAAAATTAAGTTGACAGATTATAAATCTAAAATGTTATTTACTTGGTAGTAATTAATTTTATTTATTCAACTTTGGTAATAATAATAGTATTTCTGGTATTTTAACAATGAGAAAATTTGCAGTTTTTTAATTAAAATGGATTTTAGTCCAAGTAGTACATGATCATTGAATTTTGTTCCGCTCTTTTGTTTCAGAAGTGGGTGAGTTGTTGTCTGTCTACGACACCAAGTGACCAGGACCACCACTACTAAAGTGAAATGGAAAGATGTAGTTAAAATCTCTTTTCCATGTAAACTAAAACATATGTATATTTGTGTTCTTCTTTCATCTAACCTCTTTCTCTCTGGCCCCTCTCTAAAGGGAGACACCAACGGTTGGATCTCTCTCCTTGGGGGACCACTTTACATAAACAGCAACAGCTGGAAGAGAGTACTCTGTATTGAGCTCTTAGCTCTTTCAATTTCTGCGTTATAATAGCCTTCACAAACATCATCAGAAATCCTCTGCTGGTAATAATGGGCCTTGATTCAATAGGCTCACAGTTATCCCACCAAGTGACATTGCCTGGTCTTTTGGACGTCCTAGATAATATTATCTGTCCTGCCCATACAATCATTTTATTTCTACAGCACACAGTGTGAATGTTCAGTAAATATACACACACAATCAGACCGGACCCACATATACACACCTGCACAAATACAGTAATTAAATATGCTGTATATGTTTATATAAACCCACCAAGACACATCTGCAGTGAGGATGATGAACAGATTTTTCTGCAGAGGTAGGTTATCATTTCAGCATTACTGCATCCATCCAGAGGTTAAGTTGTAATGAATGGCTGAAATATTTCACTGATTCTGGGGAGACCATTTGCATTTTAAAGCAAGGAATTTACCTTTAATGAATAAAGACATTTTATACAGTAGTTGTTGCTCCAGTTTTCACTGAAAAACAGACATTGCAGTGTGTTATCTTCCCCTCTAAGGGCAGTTTTTCACAGTACAATTATTTGTATTAATTTTAAAAATCAGTGGGGAAAAATAAAAGATAGGGGAAAAACTTTAACAATTTTGTTATGATGCTTTAAAGAACTGAATACTGTCATTTTAGTAGTGCTGGGAATTGATTAATTTTTTTTTAACTAAATAATCACCTGTGTTGGGAGTAAAGCATTACAAAGTAACATGTTACTGTAACACCATTACTTTTGCTGTAACGTGCTGTGTAACGAAATTACTGTTTAAAAATTCATTAATGCGCTACAGCAGTGCTTCTCAATTATTTTTTGCAAAGCCCCCCCTAGGAAAGAGAAAATATTTCGCGCCCCCCCAACTCGCCGCAGTGACTATAAATAAGATCATTATCTATAAAAATTGTATAAGTATACCTAAAATTGTATCCTTTTTAACATTAACAAAAGAAAAAAGCAATATAAATCAACTTTCAACAAATATTAACTTTATTTTGCCACACAGAAACCCTGTTATAGTCTAAAACAGAAAAAAAAAAACTTAAAGTGCATCAAAGTGCCTGAAATAAAAAATATGTCAATCCTTATTTAAACTAGAAACATTTTTGACCAACTGAACCATTTGATGCTGAGAAAAATAATTCAATCAATAAATAATATTAAATGTAAATTGATCTGGAACATTAACACAGGAGTACCAATATATTTAACATTTTAGTCTGAAGAAAAAGGTAGAAAAAGGCAGTATCAACTCCTCTGCAATTGTGTGGGGTTTTTTGCACTGCGCAATTTGGTGCGCCACTTTAAATGATGCTAAAAGTGCTCACTGGTTTACTGATGTAGCGTTCACAAAGTGGGATGATTGTTGGCCGTACTCCGCACGTTTTCGCTGAAAAAAATCAAGCGGCTTATCAACGTGTTGAGGATGTAATGTCTGTAGGTGACGTCTTAATTTATTTGGCTTCATGCTGTCCGCTGCCAACACTTTCAGACACAGTGAACACACTGGTCTTTCCTCGTCTCCCACCGTAGTCACAGTGAAGCCAAGCGCTAGATAAGCTTCGTCATATTTCCTCGTCTTAGCTTTTGGGAGACTTTCATTTGTCTCTTTACCTCTGTCTCTCTCCGCCTTTCTTTTCGTTACTGTTAAATATTTCTCCATGGTGTCTCTCGAGGGGTTTGTTGACAGCAATTTAAAAAGTTTTAAACTCCCGCACAGACTTTGACAATGAGAGCGCCACTGCACCACCTGCTACTGTGGATGTGCAATTACACTTTACACGGCAAAAGCAAAGCCTGTTCCCCGGGGTCACATGCGCCCCCCCCGGCATCGCATCGCGCGCCCCACTATTTGAGAAGGACTGTGCTACAGTGACTGAAATTTGATCAGATGTTACTCGTTACTTGTTTTATTAATATGGATAGATATTTGAGCACAAATAAATGAATATACAAACTGACCCTACCCTAGCTGAGATGTAGCCGTCAGTTGACGTGACCTGGTACAGAGAGCTAAGTCTTCACTACTGAGTGGAGGAAAAGATGAAGCTACTTTGTTTTTATGGAAGTAGACAGATTATTTTTCCTTTGTCGCGGTTAAAGACAAAAGCATATTGGTGGGTTGCAAACTAAGTGCTGGTTGAGACCTACTGCAATCTTCAGAAGCACCTGAAAACAGCAACAAAGCTCCGACAAGCAACGGCTAGCTATGCTAACAACTAACACCGTGTTAGTGGATCTACTGTATTCTGAACAGCCACAGCTGGATGTAAAGTGGAAATACTCTTGTCTCAACAGCCACGGCTGGATTTCAAGTACAGGTATGCATCTGGACAGTTTGTGACCCAGCAAGAATTAAACTGACTGATTGCCAGAAGGGTGCTTCCTGCGAAACGGGTACAAGTAAACCCTGGAAGGACAGCTTTGGGGTCCATTTACCTGGCAGCTATGATTTTATTAGCAGGAGATGTGGAGACGAACTCAGGCCCACAGCCCTTGGACAATGGAAACCCAGTTGGGCCGGCACAGCCAGCCCTGCAATCACTGCTAAATTGTTCAACCTGGTCGCCACAGCTAGCCGAACAACAGCAAATAAACTGGAAAACCTGGATACCGCAAAAAGAGCAACAATAAATTTGGCCAACCTGGCCCCTGCAGCGAGCACACCAGCTAAAGTGGCTAACTCGGCAACCACAGCTAAACTGTTTACAGTTGAGTCCACAACACATGGTGCATACAAACACCAACACAGCAACAGTGGCTGTTTCAGCAGACCCACACTGACAGCACGGCATCCAGCGACCGGAGGTTGGCACTGACCCAGGCACCCGGGATGTTGGTGCTCCAGCGGCTTACCTAGCGGAGTGGGCCTGCCAGGCAGAATCGGGATGACAAATCATGGCCCAACGGCGAGATGACGGCACCAGCCCAGTCCCCCTGGGCGCCAGCACAGCGGTGGCTTTTCCAGCGGGGGATGTCCATCAAATGGAGCCGCCTTGACAGCTTGGAGCCCAACAGCTGGATGTCAGTTTTGGCCCTTTTCCCCCAGACACTGATGCAGCAGTGGCTCTTTCAGCATTGGATGTTTGCCGAGCTGAGCCGTGTCAACGATCTGCGGCCCAGTGGCTGGCTGTTGACATCGTCCCGGCCTCTCTGGACACCGATGCAACAGCAGCCCATCCAGAGGAGGCTGACGTCAGTCAGTTCTCCAAACACTCCGGTGATATCAATGGAGGAAAGGGCTCCCCAGACGCTGGCGCAGCGGCGGCCCATCTGAAGGGGAATGGCATGAGTGGAGTTGCCCGGGATGCTGGTGACATCAACACAGGAAAAATTACTACAACAAGACTCAAACTGCATCAGCCTGGTAAGACTGTTACAAAACAGGATTAGTATGGGATAAAAACTGTTGCTCAAAAACAACAAACCACTAAAATGTTTCAACAGTAAATCACGCCAAGGTATTGTAGGATCCGACTATGAAACCTAAAGGCTTTTTGAAGGTCATCTCAATATTAGGAGCACTGTCTCTAAAACAGAACAAATACAACAACTACTGACAAATTCAAATCTTGACTACCTATGCCTCTCAGAGACCTGGTTAACCCAAACAACACTTCCAGCTGTTTTCAGTGTACCAGGATACAATACCTATAGACAAGACAGAAAAGATGGCAGGGGAGGAGGGGTAATGATTTATGTAAAGGATGGTTATCAGTGTACACAACTTGACATTGCTGAAAATATGCTGAAATGTGTTGGAGTTAAAGTTGTACTATCACCTGAAATGTCTTTTGCTTTGATTGTGATCTATCAACCTCTATCCTGTAAGGATACTTTCTTGTCTATCAAATGTACTAAAACAGTTTGGCAGCAAAGAGTTAATTTTCCAACTTAAATTGGCTTTGTAAAACACTCAAACAGAAATTAAAGAACATCACCAATACGTTTCATCTGGATCAGATGATCAGTAACCCAACTAGAATAACTCGTTCATCTCAAACTCTCCTTGATTTGATTTTTACCAACAAACCTGACCGCCTAACAAAAAAATACAATCTAATTACTGGCATGTCTGACCATAATCTCACTTTAGTAGTACACAAATTGTCAAAACCATGATACAAAAAGCCTACTGATTGTGGAAAACATATCTCATACATACCAAAGAAAACCAATCATTTGAAAATGCGTTACAGCATGTAAAGTGGAATGAAATAAATTGCGATACTGTGGCGACCCCCACAGCCTACGGGACAAGCAGCGCGCTCAGCTGGAGCAATTAGCAGAACAGTGAGATGTATGGACTGATATCAATAGGCAGCCTCTCTTTGTCTAATCCCGGCGCCAGTAATCCTGCTGTTGATATGTGTGACTCTAATGCAAATGTCCATGCTTTACTGCTGTGCATGCATTGTCTGTAGCTGGGTATATAAGTCAACTGCATATCGCTTGCTCTCTCTCTTTTTGACCACTCGCATTTGCTTGTTGCTGACTTGAAACAGAGGGATCGCTCCAGCGCACTGCCACCGCGCTGGGCGACCCTCGTGATGGAGAATGAAAAAAACACCCTTTTAAACTTCAGTTCGCCGTGTCCGCCTGCACTTATTTCGTGCCTCCACACTGGTGACCCCGAAGAAAAGAACACTCTGACGACGAACGAACGCAGCCCCCGACGGTGACTCCAACAACGAACGAACACAGCTGCCTGACGTGAATGGATGGCCCTCCCTTCTGCCACACGGGAGACCTGAACGCAGAGCCAACACCAGGCGAACTCCCCGGAGATCATCCACGACTGGGAAAGCTGCAGAAAGCGTCATGGTGCGACCCTCGCCTGAGATCTGGGAACTCCACGCTGGGACCTGCCGTGGGACAAAGATCGTCCGCTCCCTCTCATCGCGCTGTGGATCCCAGAGACAGAGGATCGCCCAAATCCTTCACATCCACACGAGCGCGCGCACACCGGGTCCTATCACCACGATGACGACCTCCAGTGCCAGACGGAGAACGCACCGCTTGGACCAGAACGCACCGTGACCTGACACGAGCTAACGACAGCAACAGCCCAAACAGGGAAAACCATCGGCGCCGACGACGCTGATTTCCATCAAGCTCCCTGACCCTGACTCGCCTCACGACAGCCAACCTGCCATCCACAGAAGCCCAGCATGAGAACAGCGCAGCTGGAAGGTACGTGGCCGCAGCGTGCGCCGCACACCAGAGACAAGCTGGCTCTACAGACTTATACATCGTCCCCCGCTGCTGCGCACACAGCCCTTCAGGGCTGCTCACGCACCTGGAGCAGACACGCTGCCCGCACACAGGACTTTGTATGGGTCTCAGCCATGGCGCACGATGGGAATTCAGCCGTCTGCTGTCCCCGAGGGCTTTAGGGCTGCACCCGCATCTAAAGCCAAACCGCCAAGTCCTTCACACAGTTTCAGCTTCTGTTTTTCTTCACAGCCACTTCGCATCCTCGCAGGAATGAGCCGCGAGAGGAGTCAGAGACACTGGCTACCCCCACCCCCTTCCTCCCCCTCCTCCTGCACAGAGCTTTTCCCGCAGCTCGCTTCCAAAGCTGGCCGATCAACGCCTCAGCCCCCTGCTGAGCCCTCTGGGGGGGGGGGCGGTGTGGCGACCCCCACAGCCTACAGGACAAGCAGAGCGCTCAGCTGGAGCAATTAGCAGAACAGTGAGATGTATGGACTGATATCAATAGGCAGCCTCTCTTTGTCTAATCCCGGCGCCAGTAATCCTGCTATTGATATGTGTGACTCTAATGCAAATGTCCATGCTTTACTGCTGTGCATGCATTGTCTGTAGCTGGGTATATAAGTCAATTGCATATCGCTTGTTCTCTCTCTTTTTGACCACTCGCATTTGCTTGTTGCTGACTTGAGACGGAGGGATTGCACCAGCGCACTGCCACCGCGCTGGGCGACCCTCGTGATGGAGGATGAATAAAACACCCTTTTAAACTTCAGTTCGCCGTGTCCGCCTGCACTTATTTCGTGCCTCCACAATACAAGCTGTGAACACGTGAAAATATGATATCAACAATCAAAAAAATTATCTCAAAACATAAGATAAGATAAGATAAGATAAGATAAGATAAGCCTTTATTAGTCCCACAACGGGGAAATTCCAGGATTGCAACAGCACAGGGATAGCAACACTCAGAGCAACAATCAGAAGGCAAGAAAAAAAAACAAGCAAGCAAGAGCAGCTAATAAACATATGTACGTATTACTATAAAATATATATATATACACACACACACAGACACACAGTGCAGAGCATTGTAGCTGGATGGAATAAATATATGAATATATGAACACACAGTGCAGAGCATTGTAGCTAGATGGAATAAATATGTAAATATATAAACACCCACAGTACGGAGCATTGCAGCTAGGTGGAATAAATATGCAAGTATATAAACACACACAGTGCGGAGCAATGTAGCTAGATGGAATAATATGTAGATATATAAATATATAAACACCCACAGTACGGAGCATTGTAGCTAGATGGAATAAATATGCAAATATATAAACACACACAGTGCAGAGCATTGTTGCTAGATGGAATGAAACAGCATAACCGTCTACTTAGTTATCCTACATGGTATGATTATGTGCCCATACATATTCTCACCCTCCATAGCGACCGGTATGTTCCTAGTTGTATGCCGGAGAGGACCATTGTGTAAGTCTATTGCATCTTTTGCATTCAAAAAACTATTAGTTTGTTACGTCTTTTTGCTATCTCTGCGAGCGGCCCTGCTTAGGTTGTACAGTCTGACAGCCGTTGGTAGGAAGGACCTACGAAACCTCTCGGTTGTGCACCTGGGATGATGTAGTCTGCTGCTAAATGAGCTCCTCAGTGCATTCAGTATGTCCTGCATAGGGTGGAACTCGGACTCCAGCAGAGATGACAGTTTAGCCACCGTCCTTCTCTCTCCTATCTCCTCCATCGGATCAAGGCGCTGCCCCAGGACAGAGCTAGCTTTCTTAATCAGTTTGTTCAGTCTCTTCCTATCGGCTGCAGTAATGCCACTGCCCCAGCAGACCACTCCAAAAGTGATGGCTGATGCCACCACCGTGTCATAGAATGACTTCAGCAGCGCCCCTTGTACACCAAAAGACCTGAGTCTCCTCAGCAGGAACAGCCTGCGCTGTCCCTTCTTGTAGAGTGCATCAGTATTGTGTGACCAGTCTAGTTTATTGTTCAGATGAACAAAATAATATAAAATAAAATAAAATAAATAATATAAAATAACAACACTATCTAAGCACAAGAGAAAACAGGATCTATCTTGGCTAAATGAAAAATTATGGAATCTCATGAAAAAAAAGTTGGCTAAAAGCTGATTTAAATGCAGACAGACTGATTTTTAAGACCCTCAGAAATGAAGTCACCATGCAGCTCCATAAAGCAAAAGCAAAAGGGAGCAACAAAAAACTCTGGAAATGTATTGATAAACTCACAGGAAAAAAATGCAAAAAAAAGTGAAGTCATACAATTCAATTTGAATGGAAGCCTTCACTCAGATAGCTTTGATATAGCCAGCAATTTTAATGAATATTTCATCAAATTGGTACAAGAATTGAGTCTGAATTTCACCCAACCATACCCGCACCAAATTAAAATAAATCATGAAACTGATCTAAACCTTAAACCCACAAACGAGGTAAAGCTTAACAAAATTTTATCATCTCTATCAAGTTCCAGACCTAAGAATATTCATGGACTAGACACTGTATTCCTGAAAATACATAAAGATACTTTAATAATTCCAATTACAGATCTAAAAAAATCAATCAATACATGAAAATATCTCCCCTGATGCATTGAAACCAGCCACTGTAACCCCCATACACAAAGCCAGACACAAACAGGAAATGAGTAATTATAGACCGATAAGTATACTTCCTGTTTTGTCAAAAGCCATTGAAAAGGTAGTGTTGTGGAGAAGTGTGGAAGGACGAGGCTGAGTTTATTTCTCAAATCCGGTTTTATTCACATTCACATTCTCCAACATCCAAAAACAGAAAGAGAGAGGAATCCCCCAACATCTGTCCCTTTAATACCCCAGGACATCAAAGCACACAGTCACATTGTCTCTTAATCCCAAATCACAATGCATCCCCCTCCAGGTCTTCTCGTCTCCACCTAAAGCCCTGGTGGTCAGGAAATCTCTCAAGGCCATCTCTCTGCATACAAAAGGCCAGACTTCACATCCTCCTGTTACCCCTAGGAGGTTCAGACCTTTTGTTCCTCTGAGACGTGAAGCACACAATAAGCATACAGTAATACACATGTGAAGCATATGAAACCCACATATGTGCACCACAGTGTTATGATTGCCCTTTGCAGGACAAAGATGAGGCACCAAAAGCCAGCAGTGAGTTTTGTTATTTTATTACAAAAGTGCAAAATAAAGTGTCACGAGGGGCCGAACACAAATATACTAAAAACAGGCAACCCCTGAGGGTGAAATAACTGAGCACATGAAGGAACACAAAGTCACTTACATATAACACAGCCAGGGCGAAACCTTACACTGTAAATGAAGAACTGGAGCCGGGTGTGGGGACTCCAGTCTCGATAAGGCAAGATTGCAGCGAGGACTAATTCTAAACAGCGATCTTAAATAGTGCATAAACTCATTACACACAGGTGAAACGTGAACAGCTGTGATAGGCCGCGGGCCGGCTGACAAACGTAAGTGCTGCCGCAGCGCTGTCAAAATAAAAGCACCAATACGCGCCATCAAAACAAGTCCAAATAAAGGGACAAAAAGAGAAAATAATAAGTGCCTCGAGAGCGGAGCAGACTCGCGCTCGGAATCACTACAGTGCCCCCACTTTAAGGGATGGATTCCAGGCATCCCAATCGTAACATCTAGGAAAGAGGAAACCCCCCCACACCCACCCACCAGAAGAATTATCACAAATCAGCCTCGGGAGGGCGGAGGGGGAATCCAGGCCCAGAGGGAGCAACACTGGAATAAAAAAAAAAACAACCTCAAAATGCCTACCAGCAGAATACTAAGACATATACCAAAGTAAACACCAAAATATCATCTATTAACTGCAAATGAGAATTCCTATTTTTCTTTTTCTTTCTTTCCTCTTTAGAGATGCCATACAAAAATTTACCAAAGAACTGGGACACAAAAATAACAAATTACAAAACTACATGTTCAAAATGAGAAACTCTTTCCCTTCTTTTCTTCTTTCCTTATTTTTCCCCCTTGGGAAATGTCAACATGAAAATTTATACATGAACCTGAACAACAATATAGCAATTAACCAGACTTCGAGTTCAAATGAGAATAGCTTCTCTCCCTGAAAAGTTAAACCAGAAAAGAAATCTGGACAAAGATAACTGAATAATACATGACTGCAAATTAAGAAACACTAAGAATCACGTATTATCAGTCACATCAGTGAGTTGATCTGGTGGTCTCCCAGAGTCCCAGCTCCACCCAAACGTCACAAGAAAAGGTCAGGTGGCCTACCAGACCTCCAGAACCACAAAATCAGGCGAAAAGGTCCCTCAGGTGGCCTCCCCGCATCACTGGGCCAGCGGACCATGGAACCCCGCTCACCTCCCCCAGACGGCAGAAGAGGAGATGGGTAACCCCCGCCAACCCCTGGCAGGGAATGAACCACAAAGGAACCAACAGCTTGTAGCCGACCCACAGAAGCCTTCACCTCCAGTGCAGCACCCTCGATGGCCTCGGCTTGAGCCATAGCAGCACCCTCGATGGCCTCCGCTTGAGGCGTAGCAGCACCCTTGGTGACCTCTGAGGCGTAGCCTTACCCTCAGTGACCTCGGCTTGAGGAGCTGGACCCATGAAGACCTCGGGCAGCAGACCAGAACCCACGGAGACCCCTAACATAGCAGGAAGCTCCTTGGTGACCCTGAGAAAAGGCTCGGAAACAAAGGGCACAGGAACACAGTCAGGGTCACAGGCAGCAGTGGAACCCGGCGAGGCGGGCACAGATGCTGCTGACGGCAGCCCCCAGCTCTCCCCCAAAGAGCCAGACAAAATCTCTCCAATACAGAAATAATGAAAACAAAGGAGAGTACTTGCCTGAGCTCAAGTTCCACTGCTGTCCAGGACTCCGTCGATCTGGATGGCGATCCACTTGGCCCGGCCTCCTGGAGGTCCGACTCCAGCTCTGCTGCAGCGGCCCCAACAGCAGGCATGATGGTCTCGGCAGTCTCTGGACCCCCCAGCGCTGCAGCCTACACAGATGGCTCACTCTGCATGGCGACCGGAGATCAACTCCCAGCTGGAACAGAATTCTGCTCAGTGGAGACCTGGGGATACTTCGTCGTGGACTCAGACTCCAAATGGTAGGCTGACCTCATCCTCTGTCCATATCGCGGCTGCGGGGCTGGAACCAGGTTCACCAGGGCCGCAGGCCCCTCTTCCCTCCGGCAGTTTAGTCCTGGCACCGGTGGACACTCGGGGAATATAGGAGGAGACACAAAGGAAGCAGGTTGCATATTTATGGATGCAGCAGGTGGTGAGAGCTCAGGGGACTGCACAACCTGAGTCTCACCCCCAGGAATCAGGCAAGGTAATTCATCAGTTAGAGATTGAGAATGAAAAATTACTTGCCTGTCTTCCTGGGGTACGGTGGTCACTGCTGCAGAGATGCAAGTAGACCCCTTGGGAAGACAAGGAGGAGCTACTCCTGGCAGATCGGCAATGAAGGAAGCCAAAGAAGAAGTCACTGGGCTTGCAGCAGCTGGAGGAAGCACCGTAGTGGAGGGAGATGCAGCTGAGGCAGTCCAGGGTAGGGGAGCTGGTGAAACAGCTGACAACGAAGAACCGGAGGCTGAAGATGCTGTCATACCTCTCTGCCGTGGTGAGGGAAAAACAGCTGGCTGGGAGACAGGGGAGTCTTTCCGGTGGCCCATAGCTGGATTCAAACGGGAACCTTGCAGTGAATTGACCTGATTATCAAACTCCCTCCCCTTCGGAACAGCCATGTCCCAGGGAGGAGATGGGTTCTGTGCAGGGCGGCGACATCTTCTGGCTGGAGACAAGGTTAAATTCAAGTTAGGGTAAACACCGCTGCTGCGCTGAAACTGTGACCAGCAGCTCGGTGAACTCAGGATAATTATTTAACCATGGATGTGCCTCCATAACCCTAATAGCAGCCACCACGCTCTTCAGAACCTTGCCCGGGATAACGGAAGAGAGAGCCTCAGCCATCCGGTCCCCGATGAAATCAGCTGCCCAAAGTTCATCTTCACTGGGGCCCCCGTCTACCCTCCTCCTCCGCTTCACTGGAAGACGGCTCTTCGGTGATGGAACCACAGGAGCTGGAGCCATAGCAGGAACCTCCTCACGAGCCGAGGAATGGGAGTTCTTCCCCATTGGCCTCCTCTTAGGCTTCCTGGAGGATCTCTGGTCCAGCTGACGGTTCCTCTGTTGGAGCGCCGATAGCTCAGCCATCCTCTCCTTGCCCTCAGCGTGCTCAGCAAGGCGAGGATGACATTTAGCAGCCGCCTCCACGAGGCCTAGCAACCACAGTGCGTCTTGGAGGGAACAATTGCGAGCTATGGCCAGGAGGTCATCCAGCTCTATAAGAGTCTGGACGAGATCAAAACACAGGCTCATAGGATACCATGTGGAGAATGACGCCATGACCTTCCCCCGGAAAAGAAACGCTGGCAACCGGTGAAGGAAAAAATTCAGAGCCAAAAACAAAACTCACTGAGGCTGGCACCTCATTGTGGCTGTCATCTACTGTTATGATTGCCCTTTCCAGGACAAAGATGAGGCACCAAAAGCTAGCAGTGAGTTTTGTTATTTTATTACAAAAGTGCAAAATAAAGTGCCACGAGGGGCGGAACACAAATACACTAAACACCAGCGACCTTGGAGTGTGAAATAACTGAGCACATGAAGGAACACAAAGTCACTTACATATAACACAGCCAGGGCGAAACCTTACACTGTAAATGAAGAAGTGGAGCCGGGCGTGGGGACTCCAGTCTCAATAAGGCGAGATCGCAGCAAGGACTAATTCTCAACAGCGATCTTAAATAGTGCATAAACTCATTACACACAGGTGAGACAGATAATGAATGAAACGTGAACAGCTGTGATAGGCCTCGGGCCGGCTGACAGGCGTAAGTGCTGCTGCAGCACTGTCAGAATAAAAAGTACCAATACACACCATCAAAACAAGCCCAAACAAAGGGACAAAAAGAGAAAATAATAAGTGCCTCGAGCACGGAGCAGACTCGTGCTCGGGATCACTACAGGTGGTTGTAGACCAACCGGTAGAACATCTCAAATCTGCTCAGCTGCTGCATCCCATGCAGTTTGGTTTCAGCCTGAACCACTCAATGGAGACAGCATGTTGTTACTTTATTGAAACAGTTAAAGAAAATCTGGATGGGGGGGGGGGGGGTAGGAGCCATCTTTTTAGACTTGCGTAAAGCCTTTCATACGGTCAATCACTCAGTCCTTCTTTCTAAACTATCAGGATATAAACTGTCCCAAAATACCCTTAGCTGGTTAAACTCTTATCTAACTGGTTTCTCCCAGTGTGTGCGCATAAACAATACTGTATCCCAATCAAAGGCATGCACCATGGGAGTACCACAAGGTTCAGTTTTTATGCCCACTGCTGTTTACTTTATATATTAATGATTTGCCATCAGTATGTGAAAATGACATAAAAATTCAGATGTATGCAGATGACACAGTCATCTATACACATGGGAATGATACCACACAAGTGGCTGGCAAATTAATGATAGCAATGGAGAAAGTGTCAAAATGGCTTAAAGGGTACCTGTGGTGGTCGTGAAAAAAAAGATATTATATTGAGCCCCTGTCTCACGTTCTAGTTCAAGTTTAAGTTGAAATTCATGTTCAAAGCAATTTGATATAAATCTATTGCTGATGTGCTGGTTCAGCTATGTCAGCAAAACATGGGTGCAGCCATACTAGCGGCTACATGGCCTTCCAGGACGCTTCCTGTGAAGGAATAAAGTGGGCACCGCGATCTGGATCAATATTGGCTGAGCCTGGAGTGCCCGGATGAGCAGTGGCTTTCGGGATATTCAAATTCAAATTCAAACGTTTATTTCAAACTCAGGGTTCATATTAAATGCAGAACTAAAATGAGTAGAAAATAAATAAATAAATGCTTAAATTCAGCGGGTCGTCTCGTCTGATCTGAGCTTATAACGGCCGCAACACGGCAGATGATTCGGCTCCTCCCTCGCCGCTATACAGAGCGGCAGACACTCGGCGCTCTTGTTAAAACAAAAACATACAATGCGATATGGATATCGCAACATGGCGGAATGTAAAGCCTTTGGATGTCTCAATAATAAGCGAAAAAACAAAGATAAACACTTCTTTTGTGTACCCAAACCCAGCTCATCTTGTCAGAAGATCATAGCGGGAAAGTGATTGCGCAATCTCAGAACAGGGCACAGACGAATCCTGTCAGACGAAATTGCGTTGTGTGTGAGGACCACTTCGTCACTTTAACCCTCAGAAGACCTTTCTGGCTCAAACCTGTAGCCACGTTGGACGAATTCTTCCTCAGAGTCCGACAATTCAGCCATAATAGAACAAAAACACTCACAACAGCACCCTAGTCTCTCATACAGACGGGAGTATTGTCTTTTCAGTAGCAACGGTATGATGTCACTTCCGCATATGTCATGGCGGCGCCCATAGTTTTCATTGGCTGGCCATGCCCGCAGTCCTATTTCAATATATCTCAGGTGGTATATGGCTGGCAACAATTATTTACCCAAATAACAAATACCTTTTCCTAATGTTTTCAAGTTAAATGCGTCTTCACGACCACCACAAGTATGCTTTAATCATGCCTCACTCTGAATGTAGGGAAAACAGCTACCATGTACTTTACCAGCAAACAAAATCATATGCACTATCTGACTCTAACTGTAAATGGAACAAATATAGAAAATGTAACAGAGTTTAAGTATTTGGGTGTCACTGTAGCGGTTTGATTCAACCCCCACAACACACAGACAGAACACAGAGACAGTCAGCTCGCAGCTTGCGTTTACAGCCGTGAGGTTAAATTGTCATCCATGCATTGTGTTCATGCATCCTGTCTGTACCTCTGATATGCAAATGCCCAGATTAACTGCTGTGAATGTCTTTGATCTATTGTTTGAGTTGAGTATATAAGCTGCACTGTGCTGTAAATCTGCCTCTCAATCTCACTTCTGCATCTGCTGCTGCTGGACACAGACATTGTGTCCTCCTTTCTCTGAGAGCCGTGGGCTCGCTCTCGGCGCGCATGCACGGCGCCGGGAGCGGAGCTTGTGACGGCGGTATGATAATAAAACTCTACTTAAAACCTCCAACAACGCCGCTTTATTTCATGCCGCCGCACTGGTGACCCCTTGAAGACGCACACGCTTTGTGCGACGCAGCCTTCTGATTTGGACGGCCACGCTGGCGAACCAACGCTGAAAAAAACACGCTGCCAGCGAACACAGCAGCCTGACGAGCTACTCTCCCTTCGGTTTCAGGGAGACCTCGACGCGGAGCCAACACAGGCGAGCCGTTCTCCGAACATCACCCACGACCGGGAAAACGGCAGAAAACGTCATGGCGCGACCCTCGCCTGAGATCGGGACGTCCACGCTGGACCAGCCGAGGGACACAGAACGTTTTCTCCCTCTCACCGCTACGCCTCCCTCGCAGCGATCCTACTCATCCACCCGAGCCTGAGGAACAAAGATTGTCTATTCCCTCCCACCGCTCCACTGCTTCTGCACGAGCCTGAGGGACAAAAGATCGTCTATTTCCTCTCACCGCTCCAACGCACCATGGCCAATCTGCAGCCACAGCTCAACCTGGATTTTATCGGCGCCGTCTGCGCCGATCTCCACCAAGTTTCTGCACCCTGGTTCTCCTCTCCAGCTGGCCAACCCACGCACGAGCCCCGGCGCAAGCACCGGGGAGTTACGAGGACGGCGCATCACGCACGGGACAAATAACGGCTCCAGAGATCGCCATCGTCCTCCGCCGCTGCTCACAGAACCCTCAGGGCTGCTCGTTCACCTGAAGCAAGCACGCAGCTCGCCACTGGATTTTTTTAATGGTCTCAGCCATGGCACATAAGGGATTTCAGACGTCAGCTGTTCCCAGGGGGTTTTAGGGTTGCTCCTGCACCTAAAGCCAACAAGCCGAGTCCCTCTGCTTCTTTTTTTTCTTACAGCCGCTACGCAGCCTCGCCGCTCCTGTTTTCTTCATAGCCATGAGAGGAGCCAGAGACTAATTTTTCTTCTTCTGATCTCTGCATGTTCAGACGGCACATCGCGGAGCAGCAAACACTTTTGGCGCGACTCGAACGATTTTCCCGCGCCCGGTCAGCATGTACTACTCCCCCCTCTCCTCCTGCACAGAGCTTTTCCCTGCTCGCTGCCCAGACTGCAACATCGAGGTCACGGTCCCCTACCGTTCCCTCTGGGGGGGGAGCAGTGTAGCGGTTTGATTCAACCCCCACAACACACAGACAGAACACAGAGACAGTCAGCTCGCACTCCTGGGTTTTTTTCGCTGCATGCTGCGTTTACAGCCGTGAGGTTAAATTGTCATCCATGCATTGTGTTCATGCATCCTGTCTGTACCTCTGATATGCAAATGCCCAGATTAACTGCTGTGAATGTCTTTGATCTATTGTTTGAGTTGAGTATATAAGCTGCACTGTGCTGTAAATCTGCCTCTCAATCTCACTTCTGCATCTGCTGCTGCTGGACACAGACATTGTGTCCTCCTTTCTCTGAGAGCCGCGGGCTCGCTCTCGGCGCGCATGCACGGCGCCGGGAGCGGAGCTTGTGACGGCGGTATGATAATAAAACTCTACTTAAAACCTCCAACAACGCCGCTTTATTTCATGCCGCCGCAGTCACATTAGATTTCACGCTCAGCTTTAAAAAGCACATAAAATGGATGAGCCACATTCTAAAATATAACCTTGCAAACTTCCGTTGCATTAGAAACTCACTTACTCTAAAACAGTGATTCTCAACTGGTGGGTCGCGACCTAAAAGTGGGTCGCGGACCTGTTTTCAGTGGGTCGCGGGCCTTTGCCTGGGCAAATAAAATATCAAGAAATAAATCAACATAGTGTCATCGATTCACACTCCTTAACAGTAGATGGCAGTAGGTGGCGGGCAACACCATATTTCGCACCATAGAAGAAGACTCGCAACGTTTGTTTGTATATGCTAATTGAGCATGGCAAAGCGCAGATACGACACGGACTATATGAGATATGGATTTTTTTATATTGAGGACAAAGGAGTACAGAAACCTCAGTGTATTTTGTGCAACGAGGTGTTGGCATGTGAAAGCATAAGCCGTCAAAACTGAAGCGGCATTTGGAAACAAAACACCATTCTCTCAAAGATAAACCTGTTGAGTTCTTCAAAAGACGACTTCAAACCCTGAGGACATCACAAACGTGTCTCAGTTCTTCGTGCTCAAAGCAAGAACAGGCACTCCGTGCATCGTTCCTCATGGCACATCATATAGCAAAGTTAAAGAAGCCCCACACCATTGCAGAGGACCTCATCTTACCTGCAGCCGTTGACATGGTCAGAGAGATGCTGGATCAATCCGCGGCAGATAAACTAAAATCTATACCGCTGTCAAATGACACTATAAGTAGGCGAATTGAAGACATGTCGGATGACATCCAGCAACAGACCACAATTCGCATTAAGGCAAGTGGTCATTTTGGCTTACAAATGGACGAATCAACAGACATAACAAATAAAGCAGTTTTACTCGTTTACGTGAGACATGTGTGGGACGGGGACTTACAGGAACAATTTCTCTGCACAAGAGAGCTCCCAACTACTACGACTGCAGAGGACATTTTCAGCTCCGTGGACTTATATTTGAGTTCAGTGGGCCTAAGCTGGGACATGTGCGTCGGTGTCACAACTGATGGCGCTGCTTCCATGACAGGAAAAAACTCGGGGGTCGTGAGGAGAATACTTGAGAAAGCTCTGAATGCAACTTGGAACCATTGTCTTTTGCATCGGGAGGCCCTGGCAGCAAAGGATATGGTACCTGTGCTTCATGGAACATTAAAAGAAGTCGTCCAAGTGGTAAACTACATTAAACGGAGTGTAAAGAACACACGATGTTTTCAAATGCTGTGCCAAGACCTTGGTAGTGAGCATGTACAGGTGTTGTATCATGCTGAGGTACGCTGGCTTTCAAGGGGGAAGGTACTGTCCCGTTTTTACGAACTACGAGCTGAAATCACAGCCTTTCTTGCTCAGAACAACTCGCCTCTTGCAGACCTGTTCAGTAACAGTGTGTGGCCCGCACACGTTGCTTACCTTGCTGATGTGTTTGAACAGTTAAACACGTTAAATGTGTCTGTGCAGGGCAGGGGGCACAACATTTTTGAACAATATAATAAATTCGATGCATTCAAAAAAAAGATCTCCTTGTGGGCAAGTCATGTTTCTAAAAATCGACTCGACATGTTCCCCAACGCCTGTTATGAGGGACAGCAACTGAACACGGCAGAAAATATTGTACTGAAGAAAACCATCACGACACATCTGAATAAACTTCTGGAGTGGTTTAATGAGTACTTTCCCGAGAAACAGAAGGATGACGACTGGATACGCGATCCCTTTGGAATCGACATGGAAAGCGTTACGTTGCCAAGCAACGAAGAGAGTCAGCTGGTGGAGCTATCATGTGGCCCCACGCTGAAAAAGAGGTTCACAGAGGTAAGCCTCTCGCAGTTCTGGTGCAGCACTGTGATGAGCAAGTATCCTTCTCTTGCCATTCAAGCAATAAAAACCATCCTACCTTTCAGCACTACCTATCTCTGTGAGTGTGGCTTCTCAGCTCTGGTTCAGTTGAAGACAAAACAGAGAAACATACTGGACATTGAGCATGACCTCAGAGTCGCTTTGTCTAATATAACTCCAGACATTGAGACTCTTGTCAAGAGCAAAAAACATCCCCAGTTCTCCCATTAATTCCTCCAGACTCAGGTCTATGATGTCACTGTTACAGGTTTTAGTGAGTGTTCCTTCATTTTCTTCAAAGCACATAACCTTATCAGTAGGTAAATACTGAAAAAACAATCAGAAGAAAAGTAAATTTTGAGACTTGAGTTCTTTTGAATTGCACTTTTTGTTTAATTTTTAATTTAAAATGCAGCTAATTCAGCATTAAAGGGAATTGTTCCCTCTGTTGTATTGCCACTTACTGGTCATTTTGGTTAATCATTAAATTTGTTTTGTGTTTGTATACTGTGATATTCTGTTCTTCTACCTCAGGTTAAAAATGCACAATCTTTACATTCAATAAATTTGAGAATTTGAAAATCTTTGATTTGGGTCGCGGCTTGTCATTGAGGGGTGATGGTGGGTCCCAAAGCCAGACCAGTTGAGAACCACTGCTCTAAAAGGATCAAAAACCTTTCTGAATGCCATGATTTTGACACATTTCTCCCATTGCATCTCTTGCTGGTCGCAAGCCAGCAAGAGATGGCTTGTGACCATCATTCATGGCTTGTGACAGTCATTCACAATGACTCTGAAATCCCTGGAATCCCTGTATAAACAATCCATCAAAATTCTGTATAAGAAGACACGACAGTATCACCATTGTGGTATACTTGCCAAACACACTATGTCAAGCTTTGAAAGTATGATCATGTATGCAAATATACGGTTGAGCTTTAAAATTATCCATAGTTCTGCACCCCCACCCCTTAAGACTTTTGTGTACCTAATTTCTGAACAAAATACCAGAATAACAAGGATGTCCTCTAGGTGGCATTGTTGCATCCCCCCTCGTAAACTGCTTTTGGACAATCAGCTTTCTCATACAGAGCTATAACAGAGTGGAACAAGTTCCCCACTGGTTTGAAGATCAGAACAAATTGCAGAGAGTTTTCCACAGAGACTAAAAAATGGATTTTAAGTAATCAAGCCTGCCACAACTGACTCTCTCCCTCAAAAGGGATTATGTAACTGTACTCAAATTATTTTTTATGTGTGCTGTCTCGCTTATCTTTTTACCTTTAAACCAACTCTCTGCTTGTTTCAGGGTCAACAGTTTCTGAAACCCGACCTGGATTGCCTTCTATATGTACTGTTTATCTTTTAATATCTTCCTGCCTGCCCAGGGACTACAGATGGAAATTAGTGAGAATGCTATAATCTGGTACAGAGCATCTTTACCCTGTGTTTAATGTTTTTTCTGTACATTGTCCCTGACAAATAAATCAATAAACTAAACTAAACATTAATAAGCCCGTAATGTAATTAAATGATCTTGCTATGTGTGCAAGATGATTTAAGTATGCAATTAAAAGTAAGATGAAAGTTACTTTTCCAAGTAATTAATTACTTTAATCATGCAGCAATTGGTAAAGTAACTCAATTACTTTTGAAAAGAAGTTATTAGTAACTGTCAGAGTGTGGGTTGAGCTCTTGTTCTCACCTTGTTATAGTTGATATTTTTCTTGTTACTGGACGTGAGTCAACCCATATCCCCACTTTAAGTTGTGCCCTTCAGAGGTAAAGTGGGCTATCCCACAAAACCATTATTTTGAGAAAATGAGCTCTAAAGTTGAAATATTCTCAAAAAATCAGTGTGCCTATAGGCACATATTTTTGATATAGGCACACTGATTTTTTGAGAATATTTCAACTTTAGAGCTCATTTTCTCAAAATAATGGTTTTGTGGGATAGCCCACTTTACCTCTGAAGGGCACAGTTATTGTATTATTCTCTGTTCATTTGAATTCAATTCAAGATTAAAGATTCAAAGATTTTATTGTCAATACTACTATACGTGCAGGACATACAGGAGAACTGAAATGGCGTTTCTCTCTCTCTTCATTGGTGTGCATAATATGAAAGGAAAAGGAAAAAGGCTGGAAAAAAGAAAACAACAACAGCAGTCTATGTACAGTAATGCAACCCATAGTGCAAATGGCAAGAAAGACCCAGACCTTCCATAGTGCAAATAGCGATAAACAATTAATGACGATAAAACCCAGCAATCCTCTATAGAGACAGTTAGAGATGAATACCCCTAGTTGCTGTCAAGTGGCCCTCACTCTTTTGAGGTTTGACCAGCAGTTTCCCCCACTTGAACGGGATGCTTGCTTCAGAAGATAGACCTGGAAATCACTCAGTGACCAAGGCTCAGCTTTTCCTTTTCTTTCCCTTTATTTTTGAAAAGTCATCAAGGCCAAGCACAGGCCAAGCACAGGTGAAAAACCTTTAAATACAACACAAAAAGAGGGTCAAGGAAAATGTAACCCAAGAACCCATAATAAATCAACATAACCCAAAATCAAATACTAAATTTTTAAATTACTAAAACCCAATCTTGAAATAAGTAGAAAATACTCACATCTAAAGCACCCCGAATACTAAATACATCTTAAAACATTGTTCAGTAATGATTTTTAACCTTTCAACCTTAGCAGCTTTTAATTTTTAACTCTTAAAATACACTCCATTTTAACTATACTTTTAAATCAACATGATTTTATAAATATGACATTTTAATTTATATTTCAAACACATGTTTTTTTAATACATCACATTTAACCTAAACTTGATCAAATGACTTTCCAAATGCAGCTACAAAGACACAATATCACAAATGGATGCTCACCGGCTCCTTCTTCCTTGCTTGAAACAAGCTTTAGTTCTGCAGTCTTTTCCAAAGTCCAAACTCTCCAACCATTTCTCTCACACACTGCTTACTCTCCACTGCCCTGTGAGTAACTGCCTCCAAGCTCCCTATTTAAGGCTGCCTGCACATTCCCTCAGTGCAGTAGCATTGTCTATGCCCTCTCGCCTGACAACTCATATCAAATGTCTATTCTCAGTCGTCTCAAGTCTAAGGACTTGTTTGGACTCATCCTACTCCTGTAAGTTACTTCAAGTTTGCATTTTTGTGTCATGAACAGGTTGTTTTGTGTTTTTCTGTTAATAAATGTCACTGAACAGTTCAGCGCTTGGATTTGTCTCTCTCTGCCCCGAGGGGCGTTCTTGACAGAATGCTGCTGCCAGATTAAAGATCCAGCAGCTGTTCAGTGTTTTTTCACCCTTTTTTTCCTTTCTGTGTTTTTTCGCTTTTCACTTACCTGTGCATTGGAGCTCATTATGTCTCCGGCTCATCGGCCTCACCCAAACGAAGGATTGGCAGCTAGGTCTCCAAGCCTGGAGGAAGAATGGGTGGCAGACTTTATCCAGAGCTACATGGATGAAGCTTTCGCCGCCCACGGACCCAAGAAGGTCTGGTGGAGTATGTATGGAGCAGTGGGGATTCTGGAGACGCCTTTGGAAATACTCCCAATTTGTGGAACTGCTGGCCACAGTCACTGGGCTTCAGCGATCGTTCCCCAGGCTGAAGATGGGGTTGTCTCCCGATGGACTGGAGCCGTCATGGAGGTGCTCCCCTCAAAGGACATCCTTCTCCTTTTCTGGATCTCCAGTTCCAGCACCAGTGTGTGCATTGTCGGCCTCACAACAGTGCTGTCCTCCTGCATCAGACCGCCAGAGGAAGCCTTCCTCCTCTTCGGCAGCCATTCCCCTGACGTCAAGCCTGACAATTCCTGCAGCAGAGCCTCTCTCCCCTCTCTCTTCGACGGCTGTCCTGTCAGCTCGATCTCTCTCCACTGCTGCCGCAACTCCTGTCACCTCGACGTTTCCTCCTGCTGCCGAGAGGTCCAGGATTTCCCTGGTTACGCATCATTCCATATCTACCGGGGCAGCTCCTCCCCTATCCACAGAGGGGCCCAGGTTCACCATAGACACGGAGAGGGATGACAGCCCACCTGCTGCAGCAGAGAATATTGCACACCAAGATGTCAGGCAAGTGTCATTTATTTCTCCTTCTATTTATGATGAATTGCCTTGCCTGATTCCCGGGAGAGAGACTCTGGTTCTGCAGTCCCCTGAGCTCTCTCCACCTGCAGCAATTACCAAACCCTCACCTACCATCTCCGTGTCTCCTCCTGTTATTCCAGAGAGTCCGCGGGCCCCGGAACTAAACTGCTGGATGAGGGAGGTGCCTGTGGCCCTGGAGGACTCCACTTCAGTGCCAGCGGTGAGTGGAACCCCAGCTGTCATGCCGGAGGAATCACCAGCGTGGGTCACTTCGCCTGGGAACATCAGGACTGCAACCACCATCATGCCTACTGCGAAGGCTGCCGCAGCAGAGGCTACAACTGAGCTGGACCTCCATGAGGCCAGGCCCGAGACGTTGTCGCCATCTGGATTGACGGAGTCCTGGACGGCGGTGGAGCTCAAGCTCAGGTAAGTGCTCTCTCTAGTTTTTCTCTATTCAGTTTAAGAGAGATCTTGCCGGACTCTTGGTGAGAGGAGCCAGACACAGCCTCCTGTTGAGCCTGAGCTTGCCTCACCGGGCTCCGCCGCTGCCAGTGACCCTGACACTGTTTCCTCTGCGCTTTCTCCCAGGGTCCCCGGAGATGTTCTAGCGCAGCCAGAGGTCTTCATGAGTCCAGACTCGCCATCCAAGGTCATTATGGGTCCAGCTTCCCCTGCTGAGGTCGTCGCGGGTGTCCCGGCCCAGGCTGGGTCCTCCGTGGGTGCGGCTTCCCCTCTGCCCGAGGCCGTCATCTGGGTTCCTCCTTCTCAGCCTAAGTCTCCGTGGGTGCTGTGTCCTGGTCAAGGACTCTCATGGGTGCCGAGCCCCAGCTTCAACCCAACATGGATGCTGCGCTCCAGCATGGGCCCACCATGGGCATTACCCCCCAGCCCGGGGTCCACCAAGGGTGCAGCATTGGCCCAGCCGGGGTCCACAGAGGGTGCTGCAGTGATCCAGCCCAGAGCCACCGCGGAAGCTGTAGAGCCCTACCCCGGAGTCGCCGCGGGTGGTGCAGAGCTCCACCCCGGAGCCACGGTGGGTGCTGCAGAGCTCCACCCCGGAGCCACAGTGGGTGCTGCAGAGCTCCAGCCCGGGGCCACTGTAGGTGCCACAGATTCTCAGCCAGAAGACATCATGGTCCCCCCTTCTCTGCCAGATGACATCATGGTCTCCCTTCCTCTTCTGCCAGAAGCTGTCGTGGTCCCTCATCTTCCTCCACCACCAGACACCATCATGGTCTTCCCCTTCCAGCCCTGCTTCTCGTCATTGGGCCTTCCAGTGGGGGAGCCACCTCCTGGGTCACCCCTGTGGTCCTGGTGGCTAAAGAACTCAGGCCAGCCGCCGCAAAGACTGAGCTGTTGGGTCAAGTGGTCCTTATTCTCCGGCAGGCCACCCAACTCCTTCCACCTGGCTGTTTGGCTGGCCTGGGACTTTGGCCGGGTGCCCGAACTGTTTGGGGGGCCCAAGACTGTGATGTAGCGTGGGTGCAGGTCCTGAGAGGGCACTATGTTTTTGTTCCCCCCTACCCGTTCCACCCCCCACCCTGACTGGTGTAGTACTTCTTTTTTTTGGGGGGGTGGGGTTCTTTGTTGTTACCTGGGGGTGTCTGAAATCCACCCCTTAAAGGGGGGCTCTGTCATGTGTCTGAGCATGTGTCCACAGAGCTCAGACTCTCACGTTAATTCTAGTTTTGTATCCATCCATCCATCCATCTTCTACCGCTTTTCCGGAGGTCCGGGTCGCGGAGGCAGCAGTTCAAGCAGAGAAGCCCAGACTTCCCTCTCCCCAGCCACCTGCTCCAGCTCTTCAGAGGGGATACCAAGGCGTTCCCAGACTAGCTGGGAGACATAGTCTCTCCACCGAGTCCTGGGTCTGCCCCGGGGTCTCCTCCCAGTGGGACGTGCCTGAAACACCTCAAGTGGGAGGCGTCCAGGAGGCATCCTAATCAGATGCCCATACCACCTCAACTGACTCCTTTCAATGTGGAGGAGCAGCGGTTCTACTCTGAGCCTCTCCCGGATGACTGAGCTCCTCACCCTATCTCTGAGGGTCAGTCCAGCAATCCTACGGAGAAAGCTCATTTCAGCCGCTTGTATCCGCGATCTCGTTCTTTCGGTCATTACCCAAAGCTCGTGACCATAGGTGAGAGTAGGAACGTAGATTGACTGGTAAATCGACAGCTTTGCCTTAGAACTAAGCTCCCTCTTCACCACAACAGACCGGTACAACGTCCGCATCACTGCAGATGCTGCTCCAATCCGTCTGTCGATCTCTCGCTCCATTTTCCCCTCACTCGTGAACAAGACCCCAAGATACTTAAACTCCTCCACTTGGGGCAGGAGCCTGTCCCCAACCCGGAGAGGACAATCCACCTTTTTCCGGCTGAGGACCATGGACTCGGACTTGGAGGTGCTGATTCTCATCCCAGCCGCTTCACACTCAGCGGCAAACCGTCCCAGCAAGAGCTGTAGGTCATTGCTGGATGAAGCCAACAGGACAACATCATCTGCAAACAACAGAGATGAGATCCTGTGGTCACCAAGCATGACACCCTCCATTCCCTGGCTGCGCCTAGAAATCCTGTCCATAAAAATTATGAACAGGACCGGTGACAAAGGGCAGCCCTGGCGGAGTCCAACTCTCACTGGGAATGACTCCGACCGAGTGTTGGCAATGCGAACTAAACTCTCACAACGGTCGTACAGAGACCGAATAGCTCGTAACAACAAGCCCGATACCCCATACTCCCGAAGCACCCCCCACAAAAATCCACGAGGGACGCGGTCAAATGCCTTCTCCAAGTCCACAAAACACATGTAAACTGGTTGGGCAAACTCCCACGAACCCTCAAGAATTCTCGAGAGGGTAAAGAGCTGGTCCGATGTGCCACGGCCAGGACGAAAACCACATTGCTCCTCCTGAATCCGAGGTTCGACCAACGGCCGGACTCTCCTCTCCAGTACCTTGGCATAGACCTTCCCAGGGAGGCTGAGGAGTGTGATCCCTCTAAAGTTGGAGCACACCCTCCGGTCCCCTTTTTTGAAGAGAGGAACCACCACCCCGGTTTGCCATGCCAAAGGCACTGCCCCCGACCTCCACGCAATGTTGCAGAGGCGTGTCAACCATGACAACCCAACAACATCCAGGGCCTTGAGGTACTCGGGGCGAATCTCGTCCACCCCCGGGGCCCGGCCACCAAGGAGATTTTTAACCACCTTGGCGACCTCAGCCCCTGTGATAGGCGAGTCATCCCCCTCGTCCCCAAACCCTGCTTCCTCTGTGGAAGGCGTATCAGTGGGATTGAGGAGATCCTCGAAGTATTCCTTCCACCGCCCGACGATATCCCCAGTTGAAGTCAACAGTGTCCCATCCGCACCATACACAGTGTGGACGGGGAGCTGCTTTCCCCTCCTGAGCCGCCGAACAGTTTGCCAGAATCTCTTTGAAGCCGACCGAAAGTCTTGTTCCATGGCCTCACCGAACTCCTCCCATACCCGGGTTTTTGCTTCAGCAACCACCCGAGCTGCACTCCGCTTGGCCTGCCGGTACACCTCAGCTGCTTCGGGAGTCCCACAAGCCAACCAAGCTTGATAGGACTCCTTCTTCAGCTTAATGGCCCCCCTCACCACTGGTGTCCACCACTTGGTTCGGGGGTTGCCACCACGAGATGCACCGACCACCTTGCGGCCGCAGCTCTGGGCTGCCGCTTCAACAACAGAGGTGGAGAACATGGCCCATTCAGACTCCATGTCTCCAGACTCCCTCGGAATGTGGTTGAAGTTCTTCCGGAGGTGGGAGTTGAAGACCTCCCGGACAGGGGCCTCAGCCAGACGCTCCCAGCACACCCTCACTATACGTTTGGGTCTACCAGGTCTGAATGGCTTCCTCCCCTGCCATCGGATCCAACTCACCACCAGGTGGTGATCAGTTGACAGCTCTGCACCTCTCTTTACTCGGGTGTCCAAGACATACGGTCGCAGGTCTGATGATACGATAACAAAATCGATCATCGACCTGCGGCCTAGGGTGTCCTGGTGCCAGGTGCACATATGGACACCCTTATGCTTGAACATGGTGTTCGTTATAGACAGACTGTGGTTAGCACAGAAGTCCAATAACTGAACACCACTCGGGTTCAGATCGGGCAGGCCGTTCCTCCCAATCACCCCCCTCCAGGTTTCACTGTCGTTGCCCACGTGCGCATTGAAGTCCCCCAGTAGGACAATGGAGTCTCCAGGAGGAGCACCCTCCAGCACCCCAGTCACAGACTCCAAAAAGGGTGGGTACTCTGAAACATCATTTGGTGCATAGGCACAAATGATGGTCAGGACCCGTTTCCCAACCCGAAGGCGCAGGGAAGCAACCCTTTCGTCCACCGGGGAAAACTCCAATATAGAGGCAGCAAGGTGGGGTGATACAAGAATACCTACCCCTGCTCGTCGCCTCTCGCCCGGGGCAACTCCAGAAAAGGCCAACCTCCAGCCCCTCTCCAGGAGACTGGTTCCGGAACCGGAGCTGTGTGTTGAGGTGAGGCCGACTATATCTAGCCGGTATCGCTCAATCTCGTACACCAGCTCAGGCTCCTTCCCCACCAGAGAGGTGACATTCCACGTACCAAAAGCCAGTTTAGAAAGCTTGGGATCAGTCCGCCAAGGTCTCCGCCTTTGACTGCCACCTAATCCACATAGCACCGGACTTCCATGATCCCTCCTGCAGGTGGTGAACCTACTGGAGGGCGGACCCATGTAACTCCTTCGGGCTGAGCCCGGCCGGGTCCCATGGGTGGAAACCCGGCCACCAGACGCTAGCCTTCGAGCCCCTCCCCCAGGCCTGGCTCCAGGGTGGGGCCCCGGTAACCCCATACCGGGCGGGGTACACTGAATCCTTGATATACAATTTATCATGAGAGTCTGTTGGATCGTTCTTCGTCTGGCCCTTCACCCAGGACCAGTTTGTCTTGGGAGACCCTATCAGAGGCAAATTGCCCCGGACAACATAGCTCCTGGGATCACTGGGGCACGCAAACCCCCCCACCACGATAAGGTGACGATCCATGAGGGGACCTGGAGGTCCTAGTTTTGTATGTCTGTTATTATTATTCTGTTGTTTTTGTATATTTTCTGGTTTAATGACAGAGCCTTTCCTCTTTCTCCAGACACTCCCCACCAGCTGCCCACTCTCTGCAATCTGCCACCTCAGCTGTGGGCAGTTGCAATTAGGTCACAGGCCCACTCGGGGGCATACACCTGTCGCTCATCAACTGCCTGTTATTTAAGGCTGCCTGCACATTCCCTCAGTGCAGTAGCATTGTCTATGCCCTCTCGCCTGACGACTCATGTCAAATGTCTATTCTCAGTCATCTCAAAGTTTAAGGATTTGTTTGGACTGATCCTACTCCTGTAAGTTACTTCAAGTTTGCATTTTTGTGTCATGCACAGGTTGTTTTGTGTTTTTCCGTTAATAAATGTTACTTAACAGTTCAGCGCTTGGATTTGTCTCTCTCTGCCCCGAGAGGCATTCTTGACAGGTTGGGCCACCCTTAGCAGCAACAACTGCAATCAAGCATTTGTGATAATTGGCAATGAGTCTTTTACAGTGCTGTAGACTCATCTTTGCAGAATTGTTGGAATTCAGACACATTGGAGGGTTTTCGAGCATGAACTGCCTTTTTAAGGTCATGCCACAGCATCTTAATCAGATTCAGGTCAGGACCTTGACTAGACCACTCCAAAGTCTTCATTTTGTTTTTCTTAGCCCTCTGAGTGAGTATGGTGCAGAACTGCGACACACCCCCTAGTGGTCAAGAGTGGTAAATATTTTTTGTCAATAAAATAGTTCAAATTTCCAAGGCTATAACTTGAAAGTGGTAAGAGATAATGGCTTACTGTTAATTAGAAATATGTAAAATATGATCCAAAGTTTCAGATAGGAATAAATTTACACATCTAATTTGCATAATGTTGCAGCACCTCTTTAAATTCCATAACTCAGTCAAAACTGGACTTGGGATGTATTTACACAAAAATGGTTCAGTCTTTTGACACCATTTTTTGTACAAAGGTACCTCATCATGGGGACGGCAGTGGCTCAGGAGCTAGAGCAGGTCGTCCAATAACCACATGGTTGGCAGTTCGAATCCCGCTCTCCCCAGATATCCTGCCGTTGTGTCCCTGGGCAAGACACTTCACCCCAATTGTTCCTGGTGGGTCTGGAAGCGCCATGTTAGGCAGCATGCCACCATCAGTGTGTGAATGTGTGTGTGAATGGGTGGATAGCAGGATCTGTAAAGCGCTTTGGTCATCAAGAGATGAGAATAAAAGCGCTATATAAGTGAGTGCCATTTTACCATTTACCATCATCTTATCATCAAAGTATATGAACAAAAAAATCTGTACATTTAAAAAAAAAAACCAAAACAGAAATTTCTCTCTTACTTTTGACAAAGTCAGAGTGAGAAGGCAGGCACAGTGCCGCGTTCTGCCACTAGGGGTACGCAAATTCTCACACTCAAAGGGTTAAACCATTCAGAGGTGGATTTGCTGGCGTATTTTGGATAATTGTCCTGCTGCAGAACCCAAGTGTGCTTCAGCTTGAGGTCACGAACAGACATTTTTCTTCAGGATTTTTTGGTAGACATCAGAATTCCTGATTTCATTTACCACAGCAAGTCTTCCAGGTCCTGAAGCAGCAAAATAGCCCCAGAACATCACACTACCAACACCATATTTTACTGTTAATATGATGTTCCTTTTCTGAAGTAGTGTTACTTTTACAGCAGATGTAATAGGACACACACCTTGCAAAAAAGTTCATCTTTTGTTTCGTCAGTCCACAGAGTATTTTCCCAAAAGTCTTGGGGATCAAGATGTTTTCTGGCAAAACTGAGACGAGCTTTTATATTCTTTTAACTCAGCGGTGGGTTTCATCTTGGAACTCTGCCATGCAGGCTATTTTTGCCCAGACTCTTTCTTATGGTGGTGTCATGAACACTGACCTTAACTGAGGCAAGTGAGGCCTGCAGTTCTTTGGATGTTGTGTGGTCTTTTGTGATATCTTGGATGAGTCGTCACTGCGCTCTTGGAGTAATTTTGGTCGGCCGACCACTCCTGGGAAGGTTCACCACTGTTCCGTGTTTTCGCCATTTGTGGATAATGGCTCTCACTGTTGTTCGCTGGAGTCCCAAAGCTTTAGAAATGGCTTTAAAACCTTTCCAGACTGATAGATCTTAATTACTTTGTTCCTGAATTTCTTTGGTCGATGTCATGAATGCCCCTTCAGGGCAGAAAGGCAGACCCACATGCTGAGCTGTAGTTCAATTCAATTCAGCTTTATTTATATAGCGCCATTTCACAACAACAGTCATCTCATAGCACTTTCAACTGTAGGGGAAACCCCCACAATTGCAGAAAGATCCCAGCAATCAGGCGCTCTGTGAGCAAGCGCTTGGTGATGGTGGAGAGGAAAAACTCCCTTTTATCAGGAAGAAACCTCCAGCAGAACCAGGCTCAGGGAGGGGCAGTCATCTGCTGCGACTGGCTGGGGGGTGAGGGGATAGAGAAGATGAAAAGAACAGACATGTAGAGAGTAAACAGCACGATGGGGACTCAGTCTATGGGAGAGAACAAACGGATGTTAATGATCAGCAAAAAAAAATATTTCATTGCGAGTGAAGAAAGGAGTGAAGCCCAGTGCATTATTGGAGGTCCTCCAGCTGTCTAAACCTATTAGCAGCATAACTAAGGGAGGGTTCAGAGACACATGAGCCCTCCCTAATTGTAGGCTATATCAAAAAGGAAGATTTTAACCCTATTCTTAAAAACAACGATCGAGTCTGACTCCCGAATCAAGATTGGCAGCTGGTTCCACAGGAGAGGAGCTTGATAACTGAAGGCTCTGCCTCCCATTGTACTTTTGGAGATTCTAGGTATTACAAGTAATGCAGCATTTTGGGAGTGTAGTGCTCTGTTAGGATAATAGGGTAGTATTGTGGAGCGTGTAAATAAAGAGGCGGATTTGGCTTCAGACGATTTATTACACAACTCACACAAGAAGCATAGACAGAATGACATCTCAGCAGAGACTCTTCTTTTAAATAACATGGCATTCCTCTAGAAGCTTCTAACACACAAAAGGTCACATTGCATTCACTTCCTTAATCCTTTACCATTCCTCTAGAAGTTTCTAACACACAAAAGGCCACACTGCATTCACTTCATTCATCCTTCACACCTCCCTGTTATCTCACCAGGGAACCTCTGCTCTTTGTTCTTGTCTAAGATGTTACACAATTATGCTCTCCCCATGTGCCACCATAGTATCAGATCTTTTAAATAAAAAGGGGCCTGATTGTTTAGAGCTTTGAAAGTGAGAAGAAGGATTTTAAACTTAATTCTAAACTCTACGGGAAGCCAATGAAGGGAGGCGAGAACCGGAGAGATATGAGCTCTGTTTCTATTACCTGTTAAAACTCTTGCTGCAGCATTTTGGATCAACTGAAGACTTTTTAAAGATATTTTAGGGCAACCTGATAATAAAGAGTAATCTAATCTAGAGCTAACAAAAGTGTGGATCAGTTTCTCAGCATCACTCTGAGACAAGATGCTCCTAATCTTGGCAATATTATGCAAACGATAGAAGGCAGTCCTAGAAATGAATTTAATATGTGAATTGAAAAACAGATCTTGATCAAAAATAACTCCAAGGTTCCTCACAGAACTATTAAGAGAAAGAGTAGCCACATCCAAACTAAAAGTTTGATTTGGAAAGGTATTTCTAAGGTTTTTTGGACCAACTGTGGAAGATGTGTTCAATGACGAGACATGAGTGTATTTCTCAGGTTCGGCTTTATTGCAGAACACAATCATCCAATATTCTCAAAAGCAAGAAGAGGCAGAATAATGTTACAGCACGCTCTTATACCTCCGGGGGATTAAGAACTCAAGTCACATGGTGCTTCTGCAAACATTCAATCACAATGCAAGTCTCTGAAGATTCACCATTGTCTCTTATTCTCTGGTGTTCCGGGAAACCCCCCAGGGCCTCCTCTCTGAGACAAGGGCCCGACTTCGCACCTCCTCGCCATCTCCTGTCGGCCCCCGTCGATCCAGACTCTTGTTCCTCCAGACGTGAAGCCCCAATCCACATAAGCCATACATTTGTGGGAGATATGAACCAGACATATGTGCCACATGACCCCCCCCCCCCAAACGTCTGCATGGGACAAACATACTCATAAATGCATAACATAAAAGACATTACCACATAACCAACAATCAATCCCCCAAATCTCTTAGGTCTTAGCTTCCTGCCGAATCTGCTGTAGGCCGGATTCGCTGCGTCTGCAGCGTCTCCTCGCACCTGGGGATTAGATTTGTTAGCACATCTCTGTGGGAGCTCTGGAGCTTGCCTTCTCGGTGGCCTGCCCCGGCGGGGGGCTTTCGCCAACTGCACGCGTTCATCAGCCAGGACAAAAGCGGGCTTGAGTCTGTTTATGCAAATTAGCTCCCTTCTGCCCCCCAAATCTAGCAAAAAATGCTTCTCATTTTTTTCCAGCACCCTGAACGGTCCATCGTAAGGCAGTCTCAGCCCTGGGCGTTGTGCATCATGTCTAACAAAAACAAACTCTGCGTTTTTCAAGGCCTCTGGCACAAAAACGCGTGGAAAACTGTGATGCACTGGGCCAGGCAACGTGTTTGATCCTGTGCCGCTCTGCAACAGCTGAGCGGTGGGGCAATTGGGCGCAGGATTTTCCGGGAGAAATTCCCCCGGCAAATGGAGAGGTTGTGCGAACACTAACTCCGCTGGGGAGGCTTGCAAATCCTCCTTAGGTGCAGAACGCAACCCCAATAAAACCCATGGCAGTTTGTCCACCCAATTTGTATCCGTGAGCGATGCTCTGAGGGCTGCTTTCAATGACCTATGAAAGCGTTCACATAAACCGTTGGCCTGCGGGTTATACGCGGTAGTGTGGTGTACCTTCACCCCTAAGCTGCGGGCCATAGACGACCACAGTTCGGAAACAAATTGAGGGCCTCTGTCTGACGTTATATCCGACGGAACTCCAAAACGCGCGACCCAAGCTGTTAAAAACGCGCGCGCAACCTCTTCCGCCGTTGTTGACGCCAGAGGTACCGCTTCTGGCCAACGTGTGGTGCGGTCCACCATCGTCAAAAGGTGTGTGTGCCCTTGAGACGAGGGAAGCGGGAAGCCCACCAGATCAACATGCACGTGATCGAACCGCTTAGCCGGGATGTGAAAAGGCTCCAAAGGGGCCCTCTTGTGCTTGTGTATCTTAGCCCTCTGGCACGCTACACAAGCCACTGCCCATTCCTTGACCTGTTTGCGCAACCCCGGCCAGACAAATTTCTCCCCCACCATCTTGACCGATGTGCGTACCCCCGGGTGCGCCAGCGAATGGACCGAGTCAAAAACGCGGCAGCGCCACGCGGCTGGAACCACGGGACGAGGCCAACCCGTGGAGACATCGCATATTAAGGGGGGTATACCTATTTGCTGCACCCTGTGCTCCAGCCTTAACCCTGCTGGTCCAGACTGGAGCGCGCGCACATCCGCGTCACCAACCTGCTCCGCAGCCATGTCTGCATAATCCAAACCTACATGGACTGGGGCTGCGCGCGCTCCCGCGTCACTGCCCTGGCCCACAGCCACCGAGTCTGCCCCCACGTGGCCTGGCGTTGCCACAGCACATGAGAGACAGTCCGCCACTACATTATGTTTGCCTGCAACATGCTGGATATCGGTGGTGAACTCCGATATTGCGGCTAGCTGTCTTTGTTGTCGGCCTGACCAAGGTTCTGAGATCTTGGCCATCGCAAAAGTTAACGGTTTGTGGTCCACGAAAGCAGTGAAACGACGCCCTTCCAGCCAGAAGTGGAAATGGCGAATGGCCAAGTGTAGGGCTAAAAGCTCCTTGTCAAACGCGCTGTATTTACGCTCGTTATCGCGCAAGGATTTGCTAAAGAACGCGAGAGGCTGCCAGGTCCCTGCCACACACTGTTCAATGACTGCCCCCACCGCTAGGTCCGAAGCGTCGGTGGTGAGCACCAAACGGGCTGTTGGAACCGGGTGCGCTAACAAAATGGCGCTTGCAAGGGCTGATTTGACCTGGGAGAAAGCGCGCTCCCGCTCCGGAGACCATTCGACCTTATTCGTGGGTTTTTGTTTTTTCAGTGCCGCGTACAGTGGCTGCATAAGCCGCGCTGCGCTCGGAAGAAACCGGTTGTAAAAATTAACCATCCCTAGAAACTCCTGCAGCGCTTTTATCGTTTGAGGTCGGGGGAAATCTGGTATTGTGCGCACTTTCTCAGGCAGGGGAACCGCTCCCTGTGGCGAAACGCGATGCCCCAAAAAATCGATTTGCGCCACCCCGACCTGGCACTTCGCTGGGTTAATTATCAACCTGTGCTCTGCCAGTCTCCGAAAAACCGCTGTGAGGTGGGTTTCATGTTCGTCCTCGGACGTGCTGGCTACCAATATGTCATCTAAATAGACAAACACGAAAGGCAGGTCGCGTAAAACAGCATCCATCATGCGTTGGAAAGTTTGCGCGGCGCCCTTTAACCCAAACGGCATGCGCAAAAACTCAAAAAGCCCAAACGGAGTTATTACCACGGTTTTGGGAATATCCTGCACGCGCACGGGGACTTGGTGGTAGCCGCGCACTAAGTCTATTTTAGAAAAAATGCGCACCCCCGCCAAATGAACTGAGAAATCCTAGATGTGCGGAATCGGGTAGCGGTCATGTGCTGAGACGTTGTTCAACCTGCGGAAATCGCCACAAGGTCGCCACGAGCCATCAGCCTTTGGGACCATGTGTAACGGGGAAGCCCAGGAGCTGTTCGAGCGTCTAATTATGCCCAGTTTTTCCAGGTTGGCAAATTCCTCGCGCGCTATTGCCAGTTTAGCTGAGTCCAAGCGCCGGGCTTTTGCAAAAACAGGCAGCCCAGTGGTGGTGATAAAATGCTCCACCCCGTGCTTGGCCACTGTTGCCGAAAACTTTGGAACTGTGAGTGCTGGAAAGTGAGTGAGCAGAGCATGAAACTTACCACCCGCAGCTGTGACGTTGGCGTGTGCAGTCGGCGGAGGCACCCGAGCTGTGCAGGGGATAGAATGGAAAGAAAGTGCATTAACCAGACATCTATTAGCAAGATCAACCAATAAACCATGTGAGCACAAAAAATCAGCCCCTAACATGTTGAAACTGACTGCTGCTACAATAAAGGTCCACTCGAATGAACAGCCCTGTAAGGACAGACGCATGGTCCTCTCACCGAAGGTCTTAATCGCTGAGCCATTCGCTGCTGATACTGACACCCAGGGAGCTTTGGACGGCATCAGCCGTTCCGCGTAGGTAGGCGTGACGAAGCTCAGCTGGGAGCCCGTGTCCACGAGGAATTGTTTCCCCGAGTGTGCATCTGTCAGGTAAAGCAGCTTATTTTCTTCTCCGAGGGACGCAGCTGCTACCGGCCCCCCGGTCTTGGCGTTTCCCTGACGCTTGAAGCGGCATGGTGGGAGACATCTGTGTGCCCTCTCCGCAAAACGGCGGTGGTAGAAACACAGGCCGTCTTCAGCTCCGCGTCGCCTGACGCCTGTCGCTGCCGTCGTCGGTTCGTCTGGTGCCGCCACCACTGGCTCCAAACCATCTCCGGGCGCCGTCCTCTGCTCAGCTGCCGTGGCCGAAACCGCGCTCCGCTTGTGGGCGTCGACGAGTCGCTGCGCCTCCTTGCCGAGGCCATGGTAGTCCCGCTTGGCCAATCGGGGTGAGTCTGCCAAGGTCACTCTCACTGCTGGTGGCAGAGTCCGGAGGAAAAGGTGGGAGAAAATAAATTCGCCATCCTCGGAGTCTTTCAGTCTCAGCATCTTCACCATCAGGTCTGCCGGTCTGTCGTTCTCCGACTCCGTCAACTCTAGGAGCCCCTCTGCTCGCTGTTGCACCGAGGGGGTGAAATGGTTGATCAGCGACTCCTTCAATGCGCTGTACTTGTCGGTGTCCGGTGGGTGGTTAACCAGATCTTCCACCCTCTGGACCGTGTGACTGTCCAGCTTCGCCACCACATGGTAGAACCTCGTTTCATCCTTTGAGATTATCCGGAGGTTGAACTGCGCCTCGACTGCGCTAAACCAGGAGCGCGGGCTGTGCTGCCAGAAATCGGGCAGCTGGAGCGTGGAGGCAGCCATCAGGCCAGCCTCTGATGAGCTCCGCTCGGGAGAATTCTCACTGCTCATTCTTTGTCGTGGGTCACCAGTGTGGAAGATGTGTTCAATGACGAGACATGAGTGTATTTCTCAGGTTCGGCTTTATTGCAGAACACAATCATCCAACATTCTCAAAAGCAAGAAGAGGCAGAATAATGTTACAGCACGCTCTTATACCTCCGGGGGATTAAGAACTCAAGTCACATGGTGCTTCTGCAAACATTCAATCACAATGCAAGTCTCTGAAGATTCACCATTGTCTCTTATTCTCTGGTGTTCCGGGAAACCCCCCAGGGCCTCCTCTCTGAGACAAGGGCCCGACTTCACACCTCCTCGCCATCTCCTGTCGGCCCCCGTCGATCCAGACTCTTGTTCCTCCAGACGTGAAGCCCCAAGCCACATAAGCCATACATCTGTGGGAGATATGAACCAGACATATGTGCCACACTCTTGTGGGAAATATGAACCAAACATATGTGCCACACAACAAGAATGACTTCAGTCTTATCTGAATTTAATAGCAGGAAATTGCAAGTCATCCAAGCTGTGATTTCCTTAAGACAGGCATCTAACTTGGCTAATTGATGTAGTATACAAATGTATACAGTGCTTTCTAATAATGTTGCCTAACGGAAGCATATACAGCCGTGGACAAAAATTGTTGGTAGCACTCTGTTAATTAAAGAAAAACCCACAATGGTCACAGAAATAACTGTTTCATGAGTTTGTTTTTTAAAATAATTCTGTTGAACCACAATTCAAAAGCATTGTCTGATTTTCATTGGTTAATTTTCATAGAATTTTTATTTATTACCACTTTTGTCAGATTCAAGTTATTTCTGTGACCATTGTGGGTTTTTCTTTCATTAACAGAGGGGTACCAACAATTTTGTCCACGGTTGTATAAACTGCAAAGAGTAGGGCCTAGCACAGATCCCTGTGGAACTCCATGACTGAACTTTGAGTTGAAAGAAAACTCAGTATTGACATGAACAAACTGGAACCTATCAGATAAATAAGATCTAAACCACTGCAACGAAGTTCCATTAAGTCCAACAGTGTTCTAATCTATCAAGTTGTTGGTCTTGCTGTCCTCCCATAGTACCAGGCCAGTCACTGTCCCAAACTGTGTCATCCTCCACGTGCGGAGCAGGTCAGTCCCACAAACTGCAGCCCGACCACTCCTCTCCGACGCCGCAGGTGATCGCAAATCCCAGGCCACAGAACATATCACATCCCAAGATGTTCAACCCACCAGCAGTCACCACGAACCGGACATTAAACATCATCGCCGACTTGTACCTCGCCGTCAATTCCAACAAACCCACAACATTTAACTTGCTTCCTCCACAGCCATAGCATGGCGTTGATAGTCCACTCACACAGTAATACGGGAACAGACCCCTCACACAATTTACACAATTTCTCCATAAATATTAGAAAAACATATAATTTCAGTCAAAATACATTTATGCATACTCAGATCATAATACTGATGTGCATGTGAATTTTCAATCCACCTTATTCCTGGGGGTGCCGCTGTAGGAACGATTATGGGCGGAGCTTCCGGTTTAGGCTGAAGTACTGTAGTAAGAGTGGAGTAGCTGGGGCATTTAAAATAGTGTTTCTAAAAGTTTTTCAAATTCATTTTAATGTATAGTCCACATACGTACGTGTTTTGCACTCAAGTGGCAGCTAATTTCAGCACTTGTAGTTTTTGTAGTTTTGAATGTTTTTGCATAGTTCTGGTACTTGCTGCTGTTCCTGGTGTGTGGCTCCCCACAGATAAGCACAGCTAAATCTTTGGTTTCAACAGCAATGAGTAGATCATGCACTGAAAACTAAAGGATTGTTCGTGTGATCGGTGGTACAGACACAGCAGCACCAGGTATGTTTTCACTTGTATGAAAGTCACAGATCTGACGTTTTACCCTGAATTTAAAATGCCCAAGCATGGTGTTGTGGTTCTTTGTGGCTCTGACTAGACTCTATGTCTGCTCTGAGGTAAATTTGATTATGTCCAACATATGTTAACAAAATGCAGCCAACTTTATTGCGTTGGAGACATTGATATATGTGACCCGTGCTGGCAAAATGAGTCAGAATGCGCACCGCGTTATTATGAGCTACAGGCAGGAGAAGTCATAAATCATGACTCTTTCTTTGTTTGCTAGCGGCAAGTCCCAGGAAAATCCCCATGAGTGCCTGGTATAATTGGAAAGCTTAGAAATCGTACTTTCTAAAAATACATATGTTTTTGCGGAAGACGTAACTCCCAACCGATCGAACGCGAGTTTTCAACCTAGCCAAAATATAAGCAAATCGTCTTTTTCCGGGTCCATTTTTGCACACTTCCTACAAATTAAATATCATTTTGAAGTTCTTTCAATACAGAATATGGAAATAACGTTACGTCAGTTTTGAAAATGTCCTCAAAGTGATTCATTTTACCATCATGGGTCATTTGTTTACAGCGTTAGCATCTTAGCAGTGGCACGAACAAACGGAGCTACTGTCTGCCAGGCCACTTTTTAAAGTCATCTTCTCATCCCTCGATAGTCGTGGGAAGTGGTATGATTATATTACTGTTTTTGAGGTGCAAAAGGCCATGTTCCCGCATTTCTGATGCCTAAGTCATTGTTTTTTAACAAGGAAAAGTGTCCCGTTTCAGTGACAACTATAAGTTCTAAACTAGTACCGGAAGTTGCTACCATAATTCACGCAAGACATTATGGGGCCTAGGAATAAGGTGGATAGGCTAAGGCCCTGCATTAATTACAGTACAAGCACACAATTCCAATTCAACATATTTTAATATATACGTACATTCACAATAAACCACAAGGAAATATGCTTCAGCATTATCTGTGGAACCATAGCTTACTCTAACATTCTGGATTTTACTTTAGTAATCTGAGGACACACACCTTAAACCATGTTGTCATGCCACGTTGTCAAGCTAATTTCAGAAACTACACTAAACCCAAAACTACACTTAACTACAATTTTATGCTTTTGTGCTTTACACAAACTTAACAGATGCATGTACGGGCATCTAAATAACTTCTGGCATAAGTTTTAGTGACTTTATACCACATTTGACAAACCTGCGGAGCAGTAAAGGAAGAGACAGGTTTAGCTCTTGTAACACGCTCGAGTGCCACATTTATTCTGAAGAATCTTCAGGAAAACATGAGCTGAGTGGGGTTTCCCTTAATGATCCAGGTCCTGCAATGCATAAGAATAAGGCAAAACATCAACAGTGCAACAGTTATGCACACTTTGTGCAAATGAAACTAGCAAACATAACACAATGAATAGAATCGCTAGAGTATATTACAACTCTGCATGTGATATTATCGTGACTCTAAATATAGTCCTTATAGTGAGCTGGCCTGTTTATAGCCCTTCCATATCTTGTGCGCATTTGTTTTGGATTTCTTGGCTCCTCTGTGTTAATGTTTGTCTCACAGGGTGGTGTAGGAGATGCTTCTGCTGGCTCACTGTGATGCTCGTGAGTTTCTTCTTGGCTCTGTGGCTCAGCAAAGCTAACCTTTCTTATGCATTTCTGCTAGGGGTGTAACGGTTTATATATTCATATTTGGATTTTTCAGTATGGCACCTTCGGTTTGGTGCAGATGCATACTGAGGTTCCACACAGACCATGTTGAGTGACAGACATGAAGTGTAACTGCCTTGTGCCGGACATGTAAACAAACAGTTCAGCCCTGTACAGAAAAGCCAGAGCTTAAAGACGGACCAAAGCAAGTGAATAAGACGAAAACAGCATCGCATGTGCTTTTGGCAGTATGTTGAACTTGTTAACTCATTTGAAATGGCACCACATGAACATGCAGCACGAAAAAAAAAAAAAAAAAAAGGCTAACACAGTACAAGCGCAGCTTCCAGTGGCATTTAGACAGCCTTTCCAGGGCTTTTCAGATCGACCCAAAGCCTTAACAAATGCCATTGGTGTTTTTATAGCAGCGGATCTAAGGCCATATTCGGTTGGTGAGAACACCGGGTTTAAACACATGCTGAAGGTAACTGAGCCCCGGTATGAAGTTTGTTGTTGTGCCCACTTCAGCCAGAAAATAATACCACCCTTTTAAGAAAAAGCTAAATATGTTAATGCTGCACTTTAGGCCAGTGTTTTTCAAGGGTGCCTTCGTATGTTCAGGTTTTTGTGAGACATTATTTAATTTAACTTATTAATTGTCCCAAAAATTAGAAATAATTTGCTGTTGGGTGCCTTCAGAACCTATACACAACAATGACAAATTATTTAAAATTTTTCTGACCAATTAACAAGTGAAATTAGATAATTAATTTCCCACAGCAACCTGAACATACCAGAGCACCCTGGTTAAAAATACTGCTTCAGGCAATAAGGAACTTTAATTTCCTAAAAATACAAGAATAATTCAGATTATTCAAACTTCTATTGTTGCATTTGTCTGCATCGTTCATTTGCGAAAAAGAGAATTTATTTGTTTTATTGTATAAATTTTATTTATTCGTGAATTGACTGCTGGCAGTTTGCAGGGTTTTTTTGTCAAAGCTGTTCCCGCTTATACAAAAGATGAGCAGTTTTATGTTTTGCATTTTGTTTCCTAATTGTACCGAAAATGAACCGAACCATGGCCTTAAAACCAAGGTTTGTACCAAACTGTGATTTTTGTGTACCATTGCACCCCTAATTTCTGCACATGTGGGTTGTATAGTTCACGCAGATGACTCCTGCACCATCTGATTTTGCTGCCATTTGGTGTTTGTACAATGTATCTCCTTGGTTGATCTCACTTTTTAAAATGACTGCTGGATGTCATGTCCCACTGTCTTTGTTCAGCACCGTTACATGTTGTCCAGGACAAAGTGGGGGTAGTTCCTTGCAGCTGCTGTGGTTGTGATGTTCTTTCATGTCAGCAGCTCTCTGCTGTAATTGAAGTCTATGTTACTCCTTGCCTGGGTCTCCTCGACTCAGCAAAAGGGTTGTGACTGTTCTGCCAAACATTAGTTCACCAGGTGATGGTAGTTTACTGTCTATAGGTGTTGCCCTGACCTACAGTAATGCTACCTGTAGATCTCCACCTGTTCTTAGCATTTTTTGGACAATTGATTTGATGTGTCTCATATGCCTGTCAATAAATCCATTGCTCTTTGGGTAATGGGGTGAACTTGTGACGAGTTTTATTCCCCAGTCTGTCATGAATTTTTAGAATGTGTGTCCTGTGTACTGTGGTCCATTGTCTGTCAGTATCTCATCCGGGCATCCGAATAGAGACATATACATTTGCATTTTTCGTGCAACTGCATGGCTAGACACAGGTACAAGCATTTCATCCACAACTGGGAATTTGGAATATCTGTCCACTGCCAGTAAGAACTGATTCCCATTAATCTCAAACAGGTTGGAAGCTAGAGATTGCCAGGGGTTTGATGGTATTTTGTGTGGGTTGAGAGGTTCTTTAGGGTTTGTGTCCTGATGTTCCACACACACACTGCAAGATCTACACACTTTCTGTATGTCATCGTTCATGTGTGTCCAGTATACACTTTCTCCTGCCAGGTGACATGTTTTCTCTATGCCTTGATGGCCTACATGTACCTGTCGGACCTTGAAGATGACTCCTGCTTCGATTGCGAGCTCACCTCTGAAGAACCAATAAGCATGAAGGTCTTTTGGTAGGTCATTAATATTGTCTGGCCATCCTTGGTGGATTAGGTCTTTCAGGGGATTGATACTGAGATCTTTCTTTTCGGAGAGCATGTTGCTTTTCAGAAGACAAATTTGTTATCGAGACAGTGTGAAACTCTGGATCCTCTATCTCTATATCTACTCCATCGATGCACTCATCTAACTCAATGTCGCTGTGATTTTCGGGGTTTGGTAGTCAACTTAGAGTATCTGCCAGGACCATCTGGGTTCCCTGTACGTGATTTTGTAGTTGTAGCCTTGTGTCTTTATCAGCATGTGCTGGAATCGTGGTGGTGCAGCATGCAGTGGTTTTGCACATATAGTGAAATAAGTTAAGGGAAATAAGGGAAAGATAAGGGAATAAGTTAGTGAATCATTTTATGTATGCTGACGATCTAGTTCTTCCTAGTCCAAGTAGTGCTGGTCTTCAGGAGTTATTAAGAGTGTGTACTGCTTATGGAGATGAAAATGACATAAAATATAATACAAATAAGAGTTGTGTGCTGATTTGCCGCACTAGAGAAGATTTGTTAATGAAATTCCCTGTCTTTGATTTGGCAGGCAGGGAATTAATTGTCAGGGATAAAGTTAAATATCTGGGACATTTTATTAATGATAGAATGACTAATGATGATGATATTTTCAGACAACGCTGCAAAATCTACATGCAAGCAAATATTCTTGCAAGTAGGTTTGGCTTTTGTTCAGATGAGGTGAAGCTGGTTCTTTTTAAAACCTATTGTACACCTTTATACACTACTCATTTATGGATAAACTATAGGAAACAAAGCATGCAGAGATTACAGGCTGCTTACAATGATGCTTTAAGAATTTTACTTAAAAAGTCTCGATGGTGCAGTGCTTCTGAGTTATTTGTATCATCACGTGTAAATACGTGTAAACACGTGTAAACACGTGTAAAAAAATCCTCGTGGATTTTTGTGGGGGGTGCTTCGGGAGTATGGGGTATCGGGCTTGTTGTTACGAGCTATTCGGTCTCTGTACGACCGTTGTGAGAGTTTAGTTCGCATTGCCAACACTCGGTCGGAGTCATTCCCAGTGAGAGTTGGACTCCGCCAGGGCTGCCCTTTGTCACCGGTCCTGTTCATAATTTTTATGGACAGGATTTCTAGGCGCAGCCAGGGAATGGAGGGTATCATGCTTGGTGACCACAGGATCTCATCTCTGTTGTTTGCAGATGATGTTGTCCTGTTGGCTTCATCCAGCAATGACCTACAGCTCTTGCTGGGACGGTTTGCCGCTGAGTGTGAAGCGGCTGGGATGAGAATCAGCACCTCCAAGTCCGAGTCCATGGTCCTCAGCCGGAAAAAGGTGGATTGTCCTCTCCGGGTTGGGGACAGGCTCCTGCCCCAAGTGGAGGAGTTTAAGTATCTTGGGGTCTTGTTCACGAGTGAGGGGAAAATGGAGCGAGAGATCGACAGACGGATTGGAGCAGCATCTGCAGTGATGCGGACGTTGTACCGGTCTGTTGTGGTGAAGAGGGAGCTGAGTTCTAAGGCAAAGCTGTCGATTTACCAGTCAATCTACGTTCCTACTCTCACCTATGGTCACGAGCTTTGGGTAATGACCGAAAGAACGAGATCGCGGATACAAGCGGCTGAAATGAGCTTTCTCCGTAGGATTGCTGGACTGACCCTCAGAGATAGGGTGAGGAGCTCAGTCATCCGGGAGAGGCTCAGAGTAGAACCGCTGCTCCTCCACATTGAAAGGAGTCAGTTGAGGTGGTATGGGCATCTGATTAGGATGCCTCCTGGACGCCTCCCACTTGAGGTGTTTCAGGCACGTCCCACTGGGAGGAGACCCCGGGGCAGACCCAGGACTCGGTGGAGAGACTATGTCTCCCAGCTAGTCTGGGAACGCCTTGGTATCCCCTCTGAAGAGCTGGAGCAGGTGGCTGGGGAGAGGGAAGTCTGGGCTTCTCTGCTTGAACTGCTGCCTCCGCGACCCGGACCTCCGGAAAAGCGGTAGAAGATGGATGGATGGATGGACGTGTAAATACACTGCATGCAGTAATAAGGAATCTTATGTATAAATTCATCTGTCGGCTTGATGTATCTGGAAATGAAATCATTCAGGTTATGTCTAGCATTAAGCTCAGTTCTATTCGCTGTCAGTCACAGTTTAGAAGGCAGTGGTACAATTGTCTTTTTAAGTCTTTTTAAAGTCTGTACTGTTTTTGTACTTCTTTTATTAATTGTTTCTTATTGTTTTTTAACTTTTTTAATTGTCTTGTTTTTTATTAACTGTTTTAACTGTCTTGTTGTTTTTTTTTGTTTTTTTATTTTTATTTTTATTTTGATGGACCATGAGTCTGGAATAAAGTTTGATTGATTGATTGATAGAACTATGGATAGAGGGGAAAAAAATGAAGAAAATTGGCAATGTGGAAGATTTTGCTTCAAGAGGGGGAGCTGATAGGAGAGGAAAACTCCAGAGTCCAAGTCTGAACCTCCACAGAAAAGAGAAAAAAGTGAAAAAAAAAAAAAGTTGCTATCGGCTGACACCATCTGTATGTCCACTGCAGGTAGAAAGGGCTCCTATATCTTATTTTGTGGACACAAATTCATGTAGTAGGCTATATACAGTATAAATAAATGAATTTAAAAAAAAACAAAACCTGCCAGCTGATGTCCAATTCAGCATAACACCAGTCTCTGTGAGACCATTGATGTTCGTATAATCTGTTCTTCTGTCATGCAAAGTCACGCAGCACGCACAGAGAGAAGCTTCTGTCTTCGGTCACGCGCCCTCTGTTCTCGCCGGTGTCTCGGCACCAACGACTGCTATCATGTCAGGCACAGATGAATTTAGACAAGCTTTTTTGGGGCGTTACTGTAAATCCTGGCACATTTAGCAGAAGATTGACAACCACAAACCTTAATAAATCACCTTGCGCCAGTCATTTAAATACTCCCCTCCCTCAACTTTGCACTTTGACATGACAACTCCCACAAATACATATACAATGAGGCCAGGCACAAAATTAACATAGCCCACGCCTTTCCACCGCTAATTTTGCCCTGCACCTTTTAGTAAATCCCAATAGTAGTTTTTTAATACCAAAACAGAGTTTTACCATGGTGCAGCACGTTAGTAAATCTGCTGCTATACCCGCTTCAGCGGTTCATTCCATCAGGTTGATCAAGTTCTTGTCATGCTCTTCCTCGTTTTCTTCAAAGACCGCTATGTTGTCAGCTATGCTGACAACACCTCTGAGCCCCTTGAGGATCTGATCCATCTTGGCCTGGAAGAGATCTAGAGAGACAATCCAAATGGCAAGTGTTTCCAGCAGTATCTGTCAAATGGAGTTTGAAATGTTGTTAGCAGCTGTCTTCATCAAGGTGTATTGACCAATACCCTGCTTTTCCATCAAATTTGCTGAATGTCTTTGCATTTGCAAACATTGGATTCAGTTCTTCCACTATTGGAACCTTGTGTGGACATCTCTTAAGGCTGGCATTTAGCTTTTGAGGGTCTCAGCATACACACAGGAATCACTCCTTTTTTGTGACATATGCAAGGTTGGAGCACCAGTCTGTATGCTCTTCCACCTTTCTTATAACATCTTGTTCAACTAGTTTGTTCAGTTCAGCCTGTAGCTTGTCTTTAATGTGAATGCTGCACTTACATGGTGGGTCAATGAATGGTTTAGCATCTTCTTTCAGCATGAGCTTGGCTTTTCCACTGAAGTTGCCAATTTTGTAAAACTGGTCTAGATATGCCTTCTTTAGGCCTGTGACTGCTGATATGTTGGGGTTTTTTTTGGTGTTTTTGCTGTTACTGTCTGTACTTTTTCTTGGCTGGCTTTTCTGTTCATGGCTACTGTATCCACATTGATGGTTACAAGCTTTAGCAATTCACTTGTTGGTAGCCCTAGTACAGCTGGACCTGGCACATCCACAACATAGAATCTGGCCTTTATCCACTCCGAGTCTTTATAGTGGTATGGAATGTCAATGGTACCGATTGTGTGTCCACTGTATGCAGATAGCCTTTTGTGGTTTCTTTGCAACCTTTTCTGAGTACATGCATCTTTGCCATACATCTGTTTGAAAGTACATAGCGGGAGTGTGTTGCCTGATGCGCCTGTATCAATCTTGAGAAGTAATGTGTGTCCACAGTCTGGTAGGTCAGGTGGTTTCACATTCAAGATTGTGTACGCCTCCTCTCTGGGTGGCTTGCTGTCAATGCTATGCATACACATGTCACTTATAGTGATGGAATGAAATTGTTTTTGGTCTGTGCCTTCTTCAGTGTCATTGCTGTCTATGGCATCAATGTGTGACTCATCTCGTCATCTGTGGTAATTTCTGGAGGTCTGTCTGTGCTTTTTGTGTTGTAGCAGGTAAGACTTACTCCTCCGTCCTCGACTGTAGTGTTGTTGTCTCTGTTGCTTGGTCTTTTTGCAGCATTTCGCCCAGTGACCTTTAGTACCACAAGCAGAGCATTCATCATTACAGTATATGCAGGACATTGACATGGTTTGTGATTGGTGCCACAGTTCCGGCATGTGTGCCCTCTCTCTATAGCATGAATTTTCTCAGTGTGTGACATGCCCATTTTGTGTAACTGTTCATTGCCTGCTGACAAGGCTTCATATTTCTGTCCTTATGGAAAATACTTTGGCTAAGGAATAACCCTTGGGTTTGCCATAAAGATCATTTCTCAGGGCATCATGGGGTGTGCTGGCAATAATAAGCTCAATAAGATGCTCATCAAGCTCTTTGTTAGTAAACTGACATTTCAGTGCTAGTGTTCTTGCCTGGTCACAAAGTACATCTATGCTCTCATCTGTTTTTTGTCTGTATTGTATTAAGTGTAGTCTGTGGGTTTTGAAGTTCACATTTAGCTTTAGCTGGCCTTCAGAATAATTCCATAGATTACCAGGCACCTTCTTATCCTCCTCACTGAGACCTCTAGTGTGGCATACTGCTAATACCACCTTAAGTGCCACGGACATGGGGACGCATTCACGTGATGATGCCACCATGCCATGGGTATATTAAGGGGCTAACGGCGGAAGACGTGGTGGTCTTTGGTGCTCCACCTCTAGCCTGCTGCATTGCATGTACCCCACACTAGTTAGCTTGTTCTGTATGTCCCACATGTTGCTAGCTTGATCATTAAAGCTAGCCTTCAACACAGATGTGTCCACTGGTCTCATTCCCAGACATATCATTGGCAATGAGGATAAAAATTGGACTTTCATAGGAAAATTAATAGTTTTCCAGAAGTATGGATGTGTTGTTGGCAACTTTTCCACCGTTCCTTGCTACACCAGGCCAGCCAACCATTCCTTGGATTCGTTATCATGGACTGTTCGAGTTGTTTGTGTGCGCCATCGGCCTGGCTAATACTAGCAAGACCAGGCTGTGCGCCATGCTGATTCGCAGTCTTGGCAGCGAGGGATGACGTGTCTTCAGAACATTGGGACCAGCAGATACTTACAACGAATGTATTGTGTTGCTAGCCGTACATTTTGTGAACCCGGAGGGGGTGACGGCTAGATGAGTCAACTTTTGCCAGCACCGACAGTGAGCGGGTGAGTCAGTCTAGCAATTTGTCGCCGACCTCCGCTGTTTCACTAGTGCATGTGAGTATGGAGACTGGGAAGAGGAGATGGTACAAGACAAGTTGGCGGAACACACTACAAATACAAATCTGCGGAAGAAGTTAATGACGGCACCAAACAGCCTGACGCTGGCCAAAGTACTGGAGATAGCATCTCAGCTAGAGCTAGAAGAGGCTGTCCAGTTAGCATGGCAGCTAATGAGCCCAGGCCCACGCTTCCCTCAGGCAGCTCCACTGGTACAGACAGTTGCCCTGGCTGCTGAGCCTGTCGACCCCACGTCTTCTCAGGAGGGTCCTGAGGTAGATGCCGTGGGACAGCAGGGCACCACAGCATGCTGACCTAGCAATAAACAGTTTGGCTGACAACGGCTCGAGTCCGCTGCACTCAGACGTGGACACGGCCACTCCCTGCCTCGCACCACACACTGAGCAGAATCTAGTAGAACTGGAGCAGCCCCAGGAGCCTGAGACCGCATCAATGCAGGACCCGGAGCAACCATAGGAGCTCCAGAATGCACCCACACGGGACCCAGTCCTCATACAGTATGAGTGTTCTCGAGCTGCTGCCTCATCGCAAAAGATCCGGTCCACAGTCACGCAGGACCCAGAGGAGGGTAGGACCTGCCCCGTCAGCAACAAGACTGATCTGCTTCCATGTCCACCACCGGACGACCCAGCAAACAATACGCTGGTAACGATGCTTTTCCCCAGCAGCAAGACAGAAGAACCACAGAAGCGCCTCACACAGCATGAACGTTCTCAAGCTGTCGCCTCATCGCAGGAAAAAGAGCATAATCTGGACTCAACTCGGCTCCTCGCCCGGCATGAGCCTCACCGTACAGCTGCAGGAGAGAGAGTCCGTGGCCAAGCAGGACCCCGGTGAACGATGCCAACTTGGAGTGTGTCCTGCTGCTGGCAAGACCATCATGCCACCACAACCAGCATCAGAGGAGAGAGGGCATAATCCAGACTCGTCTCTGATCCTCACCTGGCATAAGCCTCATGGAGCCACCGTACAGCTGCAGGAGAGAGAGTCCATGGCTGAGTAGGACCCCGCAGAACAACGCCAATCTGGAGCACGTCCTGCCGCAGGTAAGAACATCATGCCGCCACAACCGCAATTAGTATCAAGGACGAGAGAGCAGCAGCAGTGCCACATGAAGCCGACTATGTCCAGACACATGGTGCTCAATTGGGTTCAGGTCCACCAAGCTAAATGCCCGAACAACCTGCAGATTCTCCTGTCTCCACCGATGCAGATTGCCACGCAATTGGGGCCAGCCACCTTCCACATGGCCGATGGTTAGAGATGGCACGCCAGCCAACTGCGGAGGGTAAGATTAGCAGCCACCCCAGATCAAGACAATGCTGGAGCCAACCCAGCCAATGTGGGACCCGGACTGGGACTATGCTGACTAGCGAGCCATGATTCTATCGAGATGGCACCCAGGTCCACTGCGGCCGGCGCCCCCAGGGCCGCAGCCACTGTGGGTTCGCCTGAGGCCCCTGAGGTTGGACAGTAAGAAAATGACAAACAGAGCATGGTTGATACAAGTGGCAGAATAATCCACTCAACTATGCAGGGTTCTACTGGCAGTCTGCCCAGTTGCCCAGGTTCATATAATGGTTTAAAGTGCTAATGAAATGTTTTTGACTTCATCTAATTTTTGAACACATAATACAATATGACAGAATAGGTTGGTCTGTGCAGTTCTAAGTCAAACAGGCTTTTTTTCACGTGAATATTCAATTTATTTTCATGAGCGCCACGTCACCAATTGCGTCAGTGGCTAGAAAACCCCCCGACCATGTTGTAACGTCATCGACAGAACACAGCGCTTGGCTGCCCATTGTACACACAGGATGGAAGCGGTAGAAAACATCGAGGATGGTTCCAGCACATGTAGTCTGGAATTGGTTTGTGTTGTCCAATCTTCAGACGATTATAGTTCTGAAGAATAGGATGACAATGAAGAATCTGGGGGCATCGGATTGTATAGGTTTGAGCCATGCCAAGCGGGCATCGTGCCTAGCGAGTCAGACTCAGAGATTGACAGTCAGCTGTTCATGTTTTGTGTGCATCATCTGCCGTGTTGTCAGCTAGCCAATATTGCCAACACTATCACAACGTGTTAGCCACTCCACACAACCGGGGTTCTGTTGCACTCCTTGAAGCGGTGTCGGCTCTGGGGTGCAACCATGGCTAACACGTCTCCTCTCTATGTTCGCTGGGTGATGTCAGCCCCAAACGCCTACTGTGTTTCTGTGTATTTTTGTAAGTCTTCACCTTTTAGGATCAGTCTTTATGTTCAATACATGTGCTGTGGTGAATTCTGCACGTAAATCCATTCATCATGACCCTCCGTGCACTGTTACGGAGGGCACGGAGAGGGAGAATGAAATAAGGAGGATTTACGTTCAAGGTTCACCACAGCACATTTAATACAGAAAGACAATTCCCAAAAAGGTGAAGACGTACAAAAAGCACAAACACACTTACTGATGGCGTTCGGGGCTGGCATCGCCAGAGAACAAATGAGAGGAGACATGTTAGCCACAGGCGCCCCCCCAGAGCCAACATCGCTTCAAGGACGCACGTGAACCACGGCGAACATGGAGTGACTAACACGTCGTGAGAGTGCTGAAAATACTGGCAGACTAACAGCACAGATGACAATATTATTGACTAGCAGTGCATGACTGGTAAACGGCTGCTAATATGTACACACACTGCTGGTGATGGTGTGCTGAGAGGCACCTGGGCAAGGACCGAGAAAATTGATCAGCGGGAGTTTGAATCAGCTGGTGATAATGATAGAGGGGACGTGGCCGGACCGGCAAGAGTCAGCATGCAATCACAGAAAGTAGGTCAAAGCTGAGCGTCAATCTATTAATCCTTCCCCTCCTCGTGCGCTCCTCCTGCCTAAAAGCACACGAGAAGCACACGAGGAGGCTTATGACAGTTGGAGCTAAAGCGTGTGATGTGGTCTTTCACGGCCTGCTGTTTATCTAAGCCTGTGACACAGAGTGAAGGCATAGCCATAAAATTAAAACAAGAAACCAGAGAAACTGTGAGCTACAAAGCTGTTGTCATTCCAGTCAACAACACCGGAGTCCGTTCTGTTGATTACGTCATTGGGGTGCTGCCCTTAATTCGGTGGGCGACACCACAGTCCAGTCAGCGGCTGCGGTTTTTTGATGATAACTAGTTTATGCAGGCGCTGTTGTAAATATTACATTGATCATAGACAATGACTTTTGGGTTTATACAACATGCTAAAAAATGTCAAAAACGTGTCATCAGCCCTTTAAAAGAAATTGTTATGGTGTATGGAACCTTGAGTAATTTATGGTTCGGGTTAAGAAGCTAATCAACCATATTGTGCTATTGACATCAGGCAAGTATGTGTACCCAAATGCTGTTTAAACATCGGCTTAGCACTTAACATCATGCTTATGTTAGCCACAGCACTGGTAACAGTATACTGCCATATACATGTGTACACCACGCAGTTATATCACCTGCCAATAGCCAGGCCATGCATGTTAGCTAGCTCTGTGCTACATTATATGAAATGGTTCTGGTTATGTTTATGCTGTTCTAGCTGTGTGCCACTACATCGCCACACCCAGCTAAGGTAAAACCATCAACAGGAGTTCTGTTTTTTCCAAGAGGGAGGTAAATGTGGTATACTGCTAATACCACCTTAAATGCCATGAATGTGGGGACACATTCACGTGATGACGTCACCATGCCGTGGGTATCGAAGAGAAGAAGAAGAAGAAGATTGGGACCGCATTTACGTCTGTGTTCGGCTGGTGGTAGGATGCTTTGTTTGTGGCGGATAGCAAAAATTGTACACTGTCTGTAACATTATGGCATCTAGATTTGATGGGTACGATAACGATGAGGTGGGCTGGACACTATCCAGGCCTGGGTGCCGGAAAAGAGCAGCTAGGGAGGCACCAAGACTTAGAAGCGGGTCAGATGACAGTGATGCAGGAGGAAGTAACAATGGGAAGAAAACATGAACTGGCCAAAATGGATGGCAGTTTGAGGATGTAGGGAATGACTGCAAGGTTGTCATTGAGTTCAATCAGGGTAAGGGGGCACTATCACCCGATTAAGCTAATAAAAGCAATTGAGAAAGAAATTGGGAGAGTTAAGTTTGCAAAGTTCTTGAAGAATAACCGGCTGTTAATTCATGCCACAAGTAAAGAACAGCAACAGAAAATACTGACAATGACATGTCTAAACAGAGAACAAATGAAGGCGCATGTTCCTGGCGCGACAGCTAACTTGAGGGGAGTTATATCAGGTGTCCCTTTGTGCATGTCTATGGAAGAAGTGAAAAACGAGATCCAAGGAGGAAAGGTGAAGGATGTGAAAAGGCTACAGAGTAAAAAAGAAGGTTCGCTGAAAGACGCACAGTCTGTCATGATTCCGTTTGAGGAAACACTCCCTAAATCAGTCCTAATAGGATACATGTATTTCAGTGTCAGAGAATACGTCCCAAAGCCACTCAGGTGCTACAAATGTCAAAGGATGGGTCACACTGCTCAGCAATGTAGGGGAAAGCTAAGATGTGCTAGATGTGGAGGGGACCATGAATATGGTAAATGTGACAAGGACGCCAAAGTAAAGTGTTGCAACTGCAGAGCTGAGCACAGTGCTGCATATGGAGGATGTGTTGTGCAGAGGGAAGCTAGACAAGTCCAGAAAATCAGAATAACTAAAAAAAATCTCTTAAGCAGAAGCTCTAAAGACAGTTAGAGAGACAGGAATAGTCAGAAACACAGCAGGCCTTCCTCAAAGAAGTTCAGTTCAAATGGAAGCCCGGCAATCAATGGGTCCCACGCAAGCACAGGATCATGCAGCTGCAAGGAGTGTTTGTGTTCACAAATGCAAAATGGATGATGACACATTGATAGTTAAGAGGACAAACTTTATACCTTTTATCTGCCACACCATGAATGTTGCTGCACAGCTACAGAAGAAAAGTGACAGAATCAAAACCATTGTGGAAGCAGCAGAAAGCTTCCTAGATGTGAAAGATATCACAGCTGACCAGATTCATGCTTTATTGAAAGCTGAAACTGGGAAGACTGCACATGCTGAAACAAGACCTTAATTATGGTACTACACATACTACAGTGGAATGTGAGGAGTCTTATAGCAAACGGACAAGAACTCAAGAAGTATCTTTACGAACTAGAAGTTGTTCCACAGGTAGTGTGTGTACAGGAGACATGGCTTCAACCTCACTTAGATTTTGTTATTCTAGGCTACAGTTCAATCAGACAGGATAGAATTAACACTATAAATGGAGGAGGATGTGCCACTTTCATTAAAGATGGCCTGGCATATAGGCTGATTCCCTCCCCTGAGGATATAGAGTGTAATATTATTGAAATATGTAGGCCAAATGGACAAGGAAATATTAAGCTGATTAATTATTACAACCCATGTAGGAAGTTAACAACAGATATTTTCAGTGTTTTGGCAGGGGAAGGACATATGAAAGAGGTATGGTGTGGAGACTTTAATGCCCACAATAGCTTGTGGGGAAGCAGACATATAGATAACAATGGAAATGTTGTGGAAGAGATGTTAGATGAAAGATCGTTAATTTGTCTAAACAGTGGTGAAGGTACCAGGGTGGATGTGCATAGGGGCACATTATCATGTATTGACCTGACTCTGGTATCTGATTCTTTAGTGAGTACCTGTGAATGGACGGTTATGAACAGGACAGCTTTAGGAAGTGATCACTTCCCAATACTTACAGTCATTAAAACTGAAGTATGTATACAAGAGGGAAGATGTTTTACAAGATTATGTTTTGACAAGGCAGATTGGGGGGAAATTTAGGCAATACTGTGTTCAATCGTGTCATTTGGTAACATTAGAAGGTGGCATAGAAGAGTGTTCAAGTCAGGTAACCAATCATATTCTGAATGCTGCAATAGCAAGTATACATAAGAAAACAACACAGGGTAGGAAGAAGGTTGTACCCTGGTGGAATGACAAATGTAGTATTGCAATAAAAAAGCGAAACAAGGCATTCAGAGAGCTGAAGAAGAATATGACTAGTGAAAACTTAATAGAGTATAAAATAGAAAAGGGCAGTAGCTCAAAGGATTATTAAAAACAGGAAAAGGTCAACATGGAGAGAATTTTGTTCCACCCTTGGTAGGAAAACAGAACTAGGTGATGTCTGGGGTGTGTTTAAAAAAAATGAGTGGGAAAAGGGTATCGGTTAAAATTCCAGCTTTAGTGGATGGAGACAAGATGGCTGTATCAGACAAAGAAAAGGCAGAAGTCCTAGGTAGAGCATTTGCAGCAGTGCATAGAGGAGACCATCTTGGTGAGAGTCAGACAGCAAAAGGCAGCATAAACTCAGAGAAAATGCAAATTTAAAAAATGAAGTGAAAGAGGACATGACTGTGTTAGACCTCGAGCTCACAATGTCAGAGCTTAAGAGAGCTTTGCAAGATAGTATAGTGGATACACAGCTCCAGGATATGATCAGTTAAGCTATGCTATGTTCCGGCAGTTGCCTATGCAATCAATGCAACTGGTGTTGAAATTGTTTAACAGGCTATGGAAGGAGGGGGTTATCCCAAGTGGGTGTAAAAAAGCTGTAATTTTACCCATTTAATAAGCCAGGGAAAGATCCAGCTCATCCAGGCAACTACAGACCAATAGCATTAACGTCACATTTAGGGAAATGGATGGAGAAGGTGTTAGTTTACATACTCTCATATGTATTAGAGCAAAAACGATTAATAAACGACTATCAGAATTGTTTTAGAAGAAGAAGATCCACAGTGGATGCTCTAGTTAGGGTAAGTAATGATATTGAAAAGACTCAAAATGAAAGAAGTAGTGGTTATAGTTTATCTGGATAATGAAAAGGCTTATGACTCACTGTGGAGGGATGGTCTTCTTATGAAATTGAATAAAATGGACATTGGTGGTAGGGTGTATAATTGGATAATGGATTTTTTAACACACAGGACAATTAGGGTTAAAGTAGGATCAGACGTTTCTAATGACTTTGAAATAGAAAATGGTGTTCGTCAGGGGAGTGTGACAAGCCCTGTTTTATTCAATATAATGATTAATGACATGTTTGAGGATCAAGAGGGATCCATCAAAACAGCACTATATGCAGATGATGGAGCCATATGGACAAGGGGAAGAAATGAGAAATTTGTGTTCAAAAACATCAGGAAAGCAATGGAGAAAGTGGAAAAGTGGTCATATGACTGGGGATTTAAATTTTCAAACAGTAAAACCTGCTATATGACTTTCACAAAAAAACGCAATACTGGTACAGAACCATAAACATTATATAATCAACCAATAGAGAAAGTCAGTGAGTTCAAATATCTAGGATTGTGGTTTGGAGATTCATGTTGAAAATCTGGAGACAAAGTGCAAAAAAGTCATTAATCCCATAAAAGCTGTATCTGGACATGACTGGGATGCAGATAAACAGGCATTAGTTGACATTTACAGAGCACTAATGCGATCGACAATCGACTACGGATGCATGATTTATGGAGCAGCGGCAAAGACGACTCTGGAAAAAATAGACAAATGCAGCATAGAGCGCATCGCCTGTACACTGGAGCTGTCAAAACAACACCAAACAATGCAGTTTTAATAGAAGCAGGAGAAATGTCAGTGAATTTGAGAAGAGATAAACTCGCATTATCATACTGGGTCAAGCTGAAAGGAAGTGATGAAGCAAATATTTCAAAAACAACACTACAAGACTGCTGGGAATACTCTAATTTCCAGGGACATGGGTTTGGGTGGACAATTGAAAGAAGGACCAGAATGTATGGGCTGCACACTATTGATATAGCTAACAGCAGTCCAGTGAGTAATGTTCCCCCTTGGCTGTTTCCGGGAATAGAAGTAGACGCTAGTCTGCAAATGAGGAAAAAGGATTGGCATATGAGTGAAGTTGGTGTTAAAACAAGCATTTACCTCAGGAACAATTACTATAACTTCTTACAGCTCTATACTGACGGTTCAAAGAATAAAGAGGGCTTTGTTGGAGTTGAAGTATACATCCCAGAATTTAAAGTGACCATTGCAAAAAGACTCTCCAATAATACATCCGTGTTTACAGCAGAGATGGTGGCAATAATTATTGCTTTGCAGTGGGTGGAGGAGGTCAGACCGGACCGGGTGGTGGTGTGCATGGACTCACTTGCAGTGCTAAAAACCATACAGACACTAAAATCTACAAGGGAAGACTTGGTGACTGAGCTATATCACCGTTTCTTTAGGGTACACAGGGGTGGTGGAGAAGTTCAGTTTTTTTAGGTTTCTGCACATGAAAGGTTGAAAGGGAATGACTGTGCAGACAAATTAGCAAAAAGTGCTCTTGGAAAAGAGATAACTATACCATTGTCTCTTGGAAAAGGTGAAGGGAAAGCAGTAATCAAGAAAAAAGGAACTGAACTGTGGCAAAAAAGATGGGATGAAGATCATAAAGGTAGAGCATGTTACAAAATACAAAAATCTATTGCAATAAAGAATTTCATAAAAACCAAAAGGAGGGAAGACATCATGGCAAGACTCAGAGTGGATCACACAGGTTTAAACGGCACTTAATTCACCATGGGGAAAAGCGAAAGTGGCAATTGTAGAGAATGTGGAGTAAAAGAAAATGTCGAGCACATCTTATTACGGTGTCACAAATACGGAAATGAAAGACAGATAATGGAAAATGAAGTTTGAGAGGCCGGTAGGGAATGGGATTTAACTGGGATTCTGGGAACAGATGGAGAGGCAATAAGAATCACGAGAAAGGCTCTTTTCTCTTGTTTAAATAACACAGGATTAAGTCATAGAATTTAGGGGTCGAGCTCAGATGACATAATGTTACACACTCTTGTACAGTAGGTGGCGGTATGCACCTTTCAGTTGTTTGCTATCCACCAGTAACCGAGAGAAGAAGAAGAAGAAGACATGGTTTTTGGCGCTCCACCTCTAGCCTGCTGCATTGCCTGTACCCCACTCTAGTTAGCTTGTTCTGTATGTTCCACATGTTGCTAGCTTAATCATTAAAGCTAACCTTCAACACAGAAGTATCCGCTGGTCTCATTCCCAGATGTAACATTGGCGATGAGGATAAAAATTGGACTTTCATGGGAAAATTAATAGTTTTCCTGCTAGCACTTAGCCTTCTAAGGCCTTCACCTCTGATGCCACAACATATTTTCCTTGCTTGCTTAGGTGCAAGCTTCCTCATCTTCTAGATAGAGGGACATTTTCTGTTTAAACAATGAGATAGCTTCACTCAGATCCGGGTCGGACCAGTTCATCATTGGTAGATGCGTTACCATGACATCCTTGTGCTGTCTGCACAGCACCAGCTGCCACCCTTTAGCATCGGTTAGCTTAGCCATTGCTAGCACTGCTCTGGTTTGTACCTACTTGAATGACAACGGCAATTATTCTCGGACAATCTTGTTCATCTGTCATCACTTTTCATAGGCTTTTCACTACCACTGCCACCATGAAGTGTTTTCTGGTGCAGTGTGGAGTCAATGAGAAGAGCTTGTCATATTGTTGAACCAAACCTTTCTCTATTTGACGTTGTTGTGGATACATTTTTCAGATACACTCTTGTGCTACACCGAAATAGGTCCAGGTAGCACATGGGGATCTATACAGTTCCTACTCCTAAATCCCATATCACTACTTTGACAATTGTCTAAAAAATGTCTGGATTTGGTTGAAAAGTGACAAGCCATCTTCATATGGTCTAAATTCGGTTGAAAGCCATCTTTATATAGGGAACTGCAGCAAATTTTTGTTACATCTGTCTTAATCCTTTTCAGACTGGGGGGGGGAGAGGAGGGGCTCAAGCCTATCCCAGCATCTTTGGGTGCAGCCCAGTCTCACCAAAAAAAGGTCAGATTGTGGAGGTAATAGAACAGGTGAGATGCAACGAGCTGGAAGGGTGCAAGGTTTTATTTCCTCCAACATAATGAAACACGCTTTGTAGCTCGGTGAGCTACTGCATTGCTTAGGCAGGTGTAACAAGCTTTTTATACGTTATACAGACAGAGAGAATGTATGGCACCTTAGCATAATGATTGTCATTTAATACGCATCATTAGCATGACATCAGCTGGCGCCTGGATGTCCTCTCCGTCCTCGGGGGACGCATACATAAAAGTCCAGTCTGATTGCCCCCCTGGGCTCTCTGTCTATATGTCAATTGTCCTCCCCTTCCTCCAGCCCTGATGAGCATGAGATAATGTCCGTCCGCAGCGTGCTGGGTCACCACACAATTGCATTTTTTGTCACTCAGAGAAATCATACACAGACATGTAAAAAAAACGTGCAGTGGATACATGGCGTTTACAGCTTTAAGAAAGGTGTCTAACGGCAGCTTAGCATTTGCCAGTTTGTGTTCCTGTTACTTTTATTGTCTTTCACCATCTACCAACTAACCCACAGCTTAAGCCCTAACCCTAACCTAACCTTTCATTAGTGGAGTGAAAAACAAAGAAAAAAAAAAACGAACAAAAAAGTCACTAACAGATGAGGGTGGGAATCAAACTTGTGTGTTTTTATGTCATTGCTTGAAAGTCCGTGTAAGTGTAAATAGCCATCCGCCATGCCCCTCCCACCAACTGAATGAGCACTGAGAAGCCAAAGTAAAAGAGGTGTTGTTCTGCGCATGCGCAGTAAGGACTGCTTAGGAGTGTTTTGTGCATGCGCAGTGAGTAAAAGCATGGACTCTGCTTCTAAATGCATGCCAAGACACATTATTTTTTGGTTTGACATGCAAATGTGTGATTTTAGAGGGGTGGAAAATGTTGATTAGACATTTTTTTTTTTCTGTGACCAGGTTGGTTTAATGAGAGGCAGAGTATACCCCAGACAGACTGCCAATCCATGCACATGGTTTTCTCCCATCTAAGGGCTAACCAAGCTAGACCCTGCTTAACTTCCAAGATAAGACAAGATCACAAGTGTTTAGGGTGCTACAGCAATAATGCTGGATAAGTATCAGAAGTCTATGGACACCTGGAGCCCGAGGGGTGAACATCAATAAAGAGGCAAAACATAACTAGAAATGTTCAAAATACACTTGTAAAAATTCCCCTTTAATTTGGCAACCAGAGAAAATTAAGAAAAAGAAATAAAAACTTTTTTTTGCATTAAATGTGCTCTGCATTTCCGTGCCAAACACAGCCTGATTTTCAATGGCTATTTTTAGGCTAAACGTGGTCAATATTAGAGGGACTAAACACAGTCTGAATTTCAACAACTATTTTTGTGCTAAATTAAGGCTTGGATGGATGGACCTGATTTAGCCCAAAACACAATGTCTATGTTATGGCTTGTGCTGGGTAGGAATTTAGTGGTTTACACTGAGGCTGTCAACTGTCCATCCATATATCTGGGTGTTTAAAACCATAGGGTGGATAGGAAGTAGACACATACAGTACAAGGACACGATCCCTCAATAGCTTCTCATCTGGGAACTCTCTCTTTCTTTAGTGGGATCAAATGTACCTGCAGGCATTGAACCCAGGTCTTTGTAGCGTTTTCACCCCTCTGTCACCCAGGTTCCCCAGTCACTGTTCTAACTTCAACTAGAGCACACTGTACCTTCAGGGGAAATTACTTTATACTTTAGCAAATTGTATCAAAAGGGATGTGTCAGACCTTACGTGACTGCTGTGGTATACTGGTGAAAGGAGTGCATTCAGTAGTTTTCAGTTAGTGCCCTTTTCCTGTTGCTACTCTGTTTGTTATAAGGTCTGATACAGATGCATATACCCATAACCTCTTGGTTTTTGTCCTTAAAATGCAGTTCTGGATATGTAGCCCTTTTCACAACAACACTGATGGCTCCTTGAAACAAGTGTAAAATTGTGTCTTGCTTATGGTTGTTTCTTATATGCCATAACATGGTAAACAGCATTCACTTATAGAGCACCTTTTTTTTCCTCATCTCTGGATGGCCAAAGCATTTTACAGATCCTGCTGTCTGCACACTGATGGTAGTAGAACTGCCATGCAACGCACTGGCCTAACCTACGAGGAGCAAGTTGGGGTTCATTGTCTTGAGCAAGGACGCAATTGTCGAATCTCATTATCCACCCTTGCAGACTCATTGACTTTAAGCGCGTTCACGTTAAGTGACTGAGGGCTTAGGCCAAGTGGCTGACTGCTCACTTGCTGACTTTTTGAGCCCTTAAGTGACTCTTTCTCTAAGTCTGACTTAAGGTAAGGGAATTACCCACAGTTCAGAGCGCCATGTCGGGGTTTCTCAAGGTAAAGCTCCTGATTGGCAACCTGCTCATCACTGACTACGCCTTCACCCCTGCTCCACCCCACAAAAAAAAAAAAAAAATACTGCCTTGACACGAATTTAAGATCTCTGCCAAAATAAAAATATGGCATAAAGCCTTTGTGTTTATTCTGCATTACACACCACTTAAGCAATTTAATTAAATTTTTGGTTAATTATGCAGTTTGAAAAAAATGATTTGCAGTTGTAATCAATTAAATCATAAGAAGGTGCAGCAGATTTAATTCAGTTCATTCCTGAGGAAAGCAGAAAGTCTGAGACCCACAATAGCTGGTCACATGTTTTTGTGTCACACAAATTAAAAGTTTGTTGAAAATAAATAGACTGAAAAGATAGATTTTTATTAAAATGGTAACACTGAAAAATGAAATAAGACATAATTCGATCCCCTTTATTTCAATAAGAAAATATTACAATTATAAATATAGATGGCAAAAATGAAGGCGAACATAATAAATTTAAAACAGAATTGGGATTTTATTTTAAGAAGTTACACAAAAACCTCTAAAGACCCTGAAACACACACAACCTTGAACTTTCAGGATCATTTTCTTTTATCCTTTGTCAATAAACCCCGTTTGTTTCTGACTTTAGTGTTGTCTGGAATCTGTTTTTATTTTGTCCTGTTATTTTTGTGATCTTATATACACTGTTTTTGCTTCCTAATCCTTTTAATAAAGTAAATTTTTTAAAAAAAACTTTGTGTTGCCAAGGTAACAAAGTTTATTTCATTTCTGCCCCTCACACTCAAGCACTACTGATGGCAGCAGCCTAAGTCTGCAAGGGCTCAAGGGAGGAGATTGAGATTCAGCCTTTGACATGTAGAGAGAGTGGGAATTGAACCAGTGCCCCTCTAATCAGAGGTCAACCACACTATACCTGCACCACAGCCTCTCCAAGCCAAAATGTTGTGACAACTGCACATGCAAATAAACAAACAAAAAGCACTTCAGAAACTTAGTGTACTTACGTAAACAATATAAACAGCATATTAAATAACATTATTTACACTAAAGAAAAACTTTGTTGGCCGTTTGTCATGAAAGGATGTTTATAAGTTCAGTCTTTAGAGTAACTTAAAGGGGTCATTGACTGAAAAATGGTGTATTTGTAGGTTTTAACTGTCTGAAATGAGTCTACTGGTCACTTAATTAACCAAAAATTTTCAAAACAGTCAATTCTTTTAAAACACACACACACACACACACACACACACACACACACACACACACACACACACACACACACACACACAGAGCATGTATCTTGTTTTTCTCTCCAAAGAAACACCAGAAATGTTTTTGACTTTTTTGTGTAACTCTTATACGTCATGATTCAAAAAAGCCAACCCACTGCCATCTTTGAGACCAGCCCACTGCTCTGTTATTGGCCCACCTAACTGTCATGTAGATGGAATTGATGCTAAAAGCTAGCCAGTCCCTGAGCTATTAGCCCCCAAGCTAACACTGGTAGCAGGAATCTTGAACCAAGCGTGGCTTATAATATTGGGGGGGGGGGGCGGTGTTTTCAGCTCTTAGTCATCCTCACAACCATTCCTGTTGCCACCTGATTCACCGGTCCGCAGTCCACAATGTGCCTCGTGTGGCTCCAGCCCCTCTCCCGGCATGCCGGTCACGGGGAGCTGAGAGCCAGTAGCTCCAGGCAGCATCCCCAGCAATCCCCAGCAACTGCCTGCGCTGCACCCCGGGTGCTGGCGCAGGCAGTTGCTGCAACCTGGGGATACTGCCTGGATCTACTGGCTCAGCTCCCCCACCATCCTCCGGGCATACTCTCACGGGTAGCGTGGGAGAGCCACTTTGTGACGGGGCAGACAGCCCCAGCTGGCCATGGGAGAGGAGCAGAGTACAGCAGAGCGAGGCATTGCCCTTCAAGTTCCCATGGCTTGGCCAGCGGCCTCAGATTGCAGCGATTGGTGGATCGCCCAGAGCGTGGTGCTAACGATTTGTTGTGGCATCTCGGCGGGGTTGTTGAGGGGTGGGCCAGGATGACACGAGATGCACAAGCAGCTGGATCGGTGAACCAGCACTGCTCATCCAAGCTAGGAGAAGGCTAGAAACTACTCAGCTAATGGTTAACTGACATAAGGAGGAGGGTGGAGTTGAACAGCTGAAGTCTCTTTCTTTATTTTTGTCATTTTGTTTTTATTGATTTTTAATTGTACAAACAAATTGACAAAACAACAAACATGAAACACGAACACAAAGACCTTTTAAAAAGCGTGCAATATTAGGGAGATAAAAAAGAAAAAGCACATAAAAATTATTGGTAGACCCCACCAATTATGAAAAATGAACGAGAATCAGAGTTTTGAACCTGGTTTATATGAAGTCCCGTCTAATGGTAGAGACATATGTAATCCATTTCTGACCATTTTCAGTAAGTATGTCTTTTTGTGTTCTTAGATTAAAAGTAATTCTTTCCATCACAAAAATAATATGTACCAAATCAGTCCATTTATCTACACTGGGTGCTTGTTTTTTTCAGCCATTTCTTGGTTATGGACTTTTTACTGGCCACCAACAGTATTTTTAACAGATATTTATCTTTTGTTCCTCAATTTAAGTTCTTCTAGATCAGGGGTCGGCAACCCGCGGCTCCAGAGCCGCATGCGGCTCTTTCATCCCTCTGCTGTGGCTCCCTGTGGCTTTGGAAAATAAATAATGAGTATTTAATTAAAATGTATTTTATTTTAGTTCATTAGTTTTTAAAATGTAATTCTAAATTTGAAGATTATGGTGATCTTGTAAAATCTAAAAAAAAAACGTGTTAAAGTTTAATCACCGTCAGCGAAAATCAACACGAAGTCAGAAGTCGTCTCCCGCGATAACCCGGATGTGTTGTGTTCAAGCTACTGCTGTATTGTAAACAGCCCTGCGATTGGATAGTTGCAAACGATTGGACCAATGAAATGGCTCGTTGTATGCTTTTTCAAAGATTCATGGCGGCGTGTTGTCAGGGATGTGATTTTCTGTTAATTCGCCGAATTCCGCTTTATTTTATCTTCCAGGAAGATAAAGTACGTTAAGTACGTTAGCGGCTTGTGGTCCACGAACGCAGTGAAGCTGCGCCCTTTCAGGCAGGACTGGAAGTGGCGTATGGCCACCGGTAATCGGTATGGCCAGGTGGAGAGTCATTAACTCTACAACGGCTGTATGAGCTGGGCTGGTGCGAGGGAGGAAACGGTAATAAAAGTTAACCATCCCCTTTTATGATTCCAAACAGTTTGAAATTGACAATGCACAGTGGACATTGACTCATAACTTTTGAATATTTCTAAGACTTGGCTACATCAGTGATTGTGCAAAATGAACTGCTCAAGACTCAATAGAGATTGAAACTGGTGATCTGAAATGAATGCTGAAATTATAAAAAGTAATGGTATGTTGGAATTTTATTTCTATTATGGAACAGATAAAATTAACTGATTTTGATTTGATCAAGTGTTAAAGCATGTGATGGATAATGCTTGTTGGAATATTTTAGGAATGCTATCTTCTTGGAACATAAGTCAATATTATACATTAATAAGTGGCATTCAGCTGTTTGTTTTATGTCATTTAAGCACAGTTCTGGTACTTAAAAATCATAAAAACCCAGGAGCTTCGGGGGGCTTTGCCCCCCTTGCCCCCCATCCCACCCCAGACCCCGCTGGGGGACTATGTCCCCCAGACCCCCTGCTGAATTTTCAGATAATTTCCCCAACCCCAAATCACATCGCTGGTTCGTGTTGGAATTCTGAGCTTTCGGTATTGTTTTCAGCGGAATTATGAGATTTTTATCGAAGGATCAGGAGTCATCAGTGCTAGAAATAGCACTCTCCTTTCAACCCAATGCCAACCTTCAACCCAATGTCTTTTTTTTTTCGGAGTTCAAAATGTTTCTGTTGCATGCAGAAATGTAATTTTGTTTTCTCTGCAGGAGTTCCCTGATTTCATAAATGCAACACATTATAGTTTGTTTATACATAGCATAAAGGGAAAAAAGTTATATGCAGTGTTATTTCATTTTAAGTGTCAAAAGGGTTTTTGTGGCTCCCAGTGTTTTCTTTTCTTTGGGAAACGGGTCCAAATGGCTCTTTGAGTGGTACAGGTTGCTGACCCCTGTTCTAGATCAACCAGACACAGCAGGTTGAAAATTAAGGTAAGTGTTGCTGAAAACACAGTTTCTAAAATTCAATGTATTTTTAACCAAAATGGGATCACAGCAGGGCAACTCCAAAATGTATGAAAATGATTTGCCTATTTGCTTTCACAGCGTCGAAGTCTGTTTCTTAAAGTGACAGGCTTTAAATCAGAGCATTTCAAGAAAGCCGAGAAAATTTTTTTTAAAAAATTGCTTCAATAATTAAAAAATTAAAGAAAATGTGAACAAAATATGTCACAAACGCTTCATTAAAACATGAGTGAGCTGTTAAAATGTGGAAAAAGTGCAGTCAATGACCCCTTTAATGCCTGATATAGCAGCGCCTCATGGTCTCTTAACAAAAGCATATCTGCAAGCTTGCAGTCCATGAGAGATCACAGTTCACTCTCCTTAATTAGTTCACAGATCTGTGTTCTTGCAAGATGACAGTATCTTTCACCCAAACAGTTACAAATATGGATTTACTGTACACAAATGTCATATAAATTTTAATCTTACAAATCATATGATCACATTACATCATCAATAATTATTTGTCAGTTTTATATACCGTGGTGTGAAAAAGTGTTTGCCCCCTTCCTGATTTCTCATTTTTTTGTATGTTTGTCACTCTTCAATGTTTCAGGTCATCAAACAAATTTAAACATTAGGCAAAGATAACACAAGTAAACACAAAATGCAGTTTTCAAATGAAGGTGTTTATTATTAAGGAGAAAAAAAAATCCAAACCTACATGGCCCCGTGTGAAAAAGTGATTGCCCCCTAAACCTAATAACTGGTTGGGCCACCCTTAGCAGCAACAACTGCAATCAAGCATTTGCGATAACTGGCAGTGAGCCTTTTCCAGCGCTGTGGAGGAAATTTAGCCCTCTCATCTTTGCAGAATTGTTGTAATTCAGCCACATTGGAGGGTTTTCGAGCAGGAACCACGTTTTTAAGATCATGCCACAGCATCTCAAACGGATTCAGGTCAGGACTTTGACTAGACCATTCAAAAGTCTTCTTTTTTTTTTTCTTAAGCCATTCAGAGGTAGACTTGCTGGTGTGTTTTGGATCATTGTCCTGCTGCAGAACCCAAGTACGCTTCAGCTTGAGGTCACGAACAGATGGCCGGATATTCTCCTTCAGGATTTTTTGGTAGACAGCAAAATTCATGGTTCCATTTACCACAACAAGTCTTCCAGGTCCTGAAACAGCAAAACAGCCCCAGACCATCACACTACCACCACCATATTTTACTGTTGGTATGATGTTCCTTGTCTGAAATGCTGTGTTACTTTTACGCTGGATGTAATGGGACACACACCTTACAAAAAGTTCATCTTTTGTCTAGTCAGTCCGCAGAGTATTTTCCCAAAAGTCTTGGGGATCATCAAGATATTTTCTGGCAAAACCTTTATCTCTTTTTGCTCAGCAGTTGTTTTCGTCTTGGAACTCTACCATCCTGGCCATTTTTGCCCAGTCTCTTTCTTATGGTGGACTCATGAACACTGACCTTAACTGAGGCAAGTGAAACCTGCAGTTCTTTGGATGATGTTATGGGGTCTTTTGTAACCTCTTGCATGAGTCGTCGCTGCACTCTTGGAGTAATTTTGGTCGGTCGCCCACTCCTGGGAAGGTTCACCACTGTTCCATGTTTTCACCATTTGTGAATAATGGCTCACACTGTGGTTAGCTGGAGTCCTAAAGCTTTAGAAATGGCTTTATAATCTTTTCCAGACTGATAGATTTCAATTACTTTGTTTCTTATTTGTTCCTGAATTTCTTTGAATTGCAGCATGATGTCTAGGCTTAAAGGATCTTTTGGTCTACTTCACTTTGTCAGGCAATTCCTATTTAAATGATTTCTTGATTGAGAACAGGTGTGGCAGTAATCAGGCCTGGGTGTGGCCAGAGAAATTGAACTCAGCTTTCCAAAGATGTGATAAACCACAGTTAATTTATGTTTTAACGGGGGGGGGGGGGGAATCACTTTTTCACACAGGGCCATGTAGGTGTTGCGTGTGTGTGGTGCATACCCGCCCACAGGGTGACGTCAGGCAGGCACAGCCCACTGTGTATATAGTTGTGTGATCTGTGTAATAAAGGAGAGTTGTTTGCTGCATGAAGGGTGGCTCCGACTCCCGTTATTCATACATAACATTTGGCCCCGCACCAGCAAGTAATGAATCTCCTGCCACCACGCTGAGTGAGCTGTCGGTGTGGGTTACAACGCCAGGGGGTTCCAGGACTGCCAACAACATCATGCCGGCTGCGGAGAATGCGGAGGCCGCTGCAGCCAAATGGGAGCCTGAACTCGACCTCCTGATTGAGCCTGGATCGTCGGAGTCCTGGACGGCGTCAGAGCTTGAGATCAGGCAAGTGCTCTATTTTGTCTTCCTATTTTCTGTATTAGAGCACTTTTGCCTGTCTCTTGGGGAGGAGAGATGGGTGCAGCCAGTCGCTGCATCCGAGCTCACCTCGCCAGGCTCCGCCACTGCCAGTGATCCTGACCCTGTGTTGATCCAGCGCCACCCGCCATTTCCATGGGTCCGGGGTGGTCTCGTGAGGTCACCCCAGGTGCAGCGCTGGCTCAGTTGGAGTCCACCATGGGTGCAGCGCTGGCTCAGTCAGATTCCACCGTGGGTGCTGCGCTGGCTCAGTCGGAGTCCACCGAGGGTGCAGCGTTGTCCCTGCTGGGGTCCACCGCGGGGGCTTTAGGGCTCCTGTCAGAGGTCGTGGTGGGAGCTGTAGATCCCCCACTGCCCGACACTGTTGTGGTCTCTCCCTCCTCCCCCTTCTCTCCTCCACCAGACGCCATTGGGGTTCACTCCATCCGGTCCGGCATCCTGCCATTGAGCCTCCCAGTGGGAAAGCCGCCTCCAGGTTCGCTCCTCCGGTCCTAGTGGCTTAAAGACGCTGGCCGTCCACCCGAGAGACTTAATTACTGGAGCTGGGATTTGGGTCGGCCACCTGAACGTTTTCTCTTTATTTGGAATCAGGTCGCCGGTAGGCCACCAGAACTGCCTTTCTGCCTTACATGCCGGTATTCCTTGTAGTTCATTCACTGTGTTTTTCTTGCTTTGATAAATTTTTTTGTATAGATGCCTCTGAGTTTAAGGGGGTTTTTTTTGTTTTTTTTTTTAGTTTGCCTTATAGCAGGGTTATTTGTGCTTATATTTTTGTATTTGCAGTCTATGGTTACTTTGATTTTTGGCATTTCTGTAAAACAAAAAGAGAGGAAAGAAAAGAAAGGGAGGAGGTCTCATTTTGTATTCATAGTATTGTAGTTAGCCAGCATTGATAGTTTGGGGATACGCATATTTTTGTGTTTGAACTTTTTGATTATTGCTGTTGGCATTTCTGTAAGAAGGGGAAGAGGAAAAGGAAATGTATTTGAATGATATTCTTGAGTTCATGAATTATTTTTTTTTTTGTTCTTTATCCTTCATTCTCTGAGTGTTTAGTTGCGTCTCTTTTGACCTTGAAGTGGTGTAGTCAACTATTTTCCTTTGGTAATCAAGTAATTGTGTTCTTTTGGTAATTCGTACCCCTTGATGCATTTCTTAAAGTTTTTCTTTGGGTATTTTGCTGTTTAGCTTTTCTGAGTATTTTCCATTTTTTCTGTCATGCCCTCCTGGCCTGTATCCCTCCTCTGCTCCTCCCGTGGTTGAGCTAATAGTTTTTCTGGTGGTGGGGGGTGGGTGGGGGGTGGGGGGTCCCTTTTTTCCTGGATGTCACAGTAGGATGCCTGGAATGCACCCCTTAAACAGGGGGTACTGTGGTGTTCCAAGCACGGATCTGCTCCGCGCTCAATTCACTCAGTACTTTCCCTTTTTCTTTGTATTTCTAGTCCTGGTTAGTATTTGTAATATTACTTCCTGGTGCTTTTACTGTGACAGCGCCGCAGCCAGACTTCCAGCTGTCAAACCGGTCCGCGGGCTGCCACAGCTGATTGCGTTTTTCTCCTCACCTGTTGATCATTAGACTTTGCAATATTTAAAATCGCAGTGGAGATTCATTCTTCGCTGCGACCTCACACTGATTCAGGCTGGAGTCCCCACGTCCAGCTCCAGTCTCAGCGTCAGGATCTGCCCTCGCTGTTTAAAATGTAAGTGTCTCTTTGACTCTTTGTATTTGTTTAGGTTTTTTTTTTACCTTTTGTGGTCGAGTGTCATAGTTTATGTGTTTTGCCCCTCGAGGCTCTTTATTTTGTACTTTGTAATAAAAACAACAAAACTCACTGTTGGCATTTGGCGTCTCATCTTTGCCCTGCAAAGGGCAAATCACGACAGTTATTCACACATAACAGTAGGTTTGGATTTTTTTACCCTTAATAAACACCTTCATTTAAAAACTGCATTTTGTGTTTACTTGTGTTATCTTTGTCTAATATTTAAATTTGTTTGATGATCTAAAACATTTAAGTGTGACAAACATACAAAAAAATGAGACTGAGGAAGGGGCACTTTTTCACACCACTGTATAACATATACGCATGTTTAGATTCCCCCCCCTCCTTTCGTGGTCGCCACAGCATATCATCACCTGATATTACAATGATCTGAAAGTCAATTTGGCAAGGATTTTTTTTAAGAGACAGATGGGCTAACATAGAGCCAACATTTGGACTAATTAGGCCATGTACCACCTTGGCCAAAAGACAGCCACACACAAGATAATCACTGAGATTCTGGGTCAGATTCTCCACTTCCAACAGTAAGGAAAGTATTCAATACTGAGCACCAAGGAAGAAAGTGTCATTTTGATATAATCTTTGGTATGACCTGGATGGGGTTTCATCTGACAACCTCCCAGCTGTGTGGAAGATGCTCTGCCACTAGAGAGACTACTGCTCTAACCAACTTGTGAGATTTTTGGGCCAGAGTTGCCAACTCGACTTATTTTATGCAACTCTGGGCCTGTTTTTTTTTTTTTTCCAAAGAGTTGCTTGTTTAAATCAACAGTCATGGTTTGAAGTTTGAGTTGCCAAAATGGATAAAAGCTGACCCATAAATACACAAGAGTGATTGTCTCATGATTTGGTGTTTTAAGGAGGCTTGAGTGCAGGGCAGCCACTTCAGAAGAACACTCAGACACAGATGAAAAGTTACACCGCTTTAATGAAAAACCCAAAACCCTATACACAACACAATTAATGAAACCCGCAACCAAGACACCATACTATATACAGTACAGGAAAACAGTTGCACACTGGAGCCACATGCAGCCTAGGAGGAAAAAGAGGAGAGGAATGATTAATGATGAGATTGGCACACAGGGAAATGACAACTGAGGTAAAGGGGCTTACGATACTGGCAGAGAGCCAGGCAGTGAACTCCAGCGTAGGAAAGGTGAAGGGACCTGGAGACTGCAAGGAAGGCAGAGGAAGGGCCAAAGAACCTGGGTGAAGAAGCCAATGTCTTTGAGGAGAGGTGATTCAGGCAAGCGTACAAACACAGCTCTGGAGACGCACCACAGGAGGTGGCAGCAAACCTGAGAGGTAGTGATGGGATGGCAGGCTCCGGAACTTTGAGGGTACTCCAAGCTTATCCAGGAAATATTTGGTGAAGTGCGTTTCGAGGCGTGTATTGCTAATGTATGTGTTGATGTCGTACCATGGGACTGGGTCAGGAAGCCATTCATGATTTTGCATGCAACATGAAATAAAGTGAGCAGCGATACACAATGGAAATCCCCATCCCTCACATTTTGTGTTGTCGATGTTTGACTGTGTAAGGGATTTGTCACAGCCAATTTTCAGATGGAGCCAGCACCAAAAATATGGACTTCTTCCATTTGGGAACAGTTTGAGCACATTTCTCCCATTGATATATTTTTCACAAATAGTGGCTATTTACTGTAACCAAAGTGATGGCTTAGTGGTAAAGCATCTGCTTTACATATGAGAGGCTGGGGTTCAAATCCCAGCTGGATCATTCCTACAATTTTACTTTTATTTGGAAGGTGAAGTATCTGTTGTGTTACAAAGAGCTTGGGTCATTATTACGCATCATTATGCTGAGGCACTATTGCTGTTGTGCCCTGCATGAGAATAAGGACAGAGGTGAATATACTCCTGAAAAGTTATTTTTTCTTAATAAAAATGGATAAGTAGTATAAGCACACCAAGTAACATAGGCACATTCACTGTAGTCACCCCAGTTTTATTATTTCATGTTTCCCTTATGATCATTGATATTTCTTAAGACAGCACATTTATTGAAATATTAAAAATACACATTAAACCAACCAAACCAGGCTTCATCTATATGAACAATTTTGGTGGAAAAGCTCAGCCTTCAAGAAAGCCCCATCTGGTCATCACTAAGTGGCAGTCTAGAGGTAAAATATCTGGAAAGCTGGGGTTCAAGTCCCAGTGGGGTCATTCTTATAATTTATTTTTATTTGCAAGGTGAAGTGTCTGTTGCATTTCAAAAAGCTTGGATACAACAATAACACATCATTATGCTGATACACTATTGTGCCCTGCATGACAAGGACAGAGATGAATGTACTGGGAAAGATAGTTGAAAAGTTATTATTTCTTTAAAAAATGGATAAGTAGCACAAGCAAATTCACTGTAGTCACCTCGGTTTTATCTCCTTTTTCCATTATGATCATTATTTCTTAAAAGAAAAAAAAAAGTGAATGAAAAAAAGTACACATTAAACCAATGAAAAAAAGTACACATTAAACCAATAATACCCTTGTAAAAATCTCCATGTTGTATACGTTTTGTCCACTAGATGGCCTGGTAGAGAAAATGAAGTTTCACGTGAGGCCTCGTCTATATGAGCCATTTTGATGAAAGGCCTCAAGTCCTCTAGGAAGCCTTATCTGGCCATCACCACTGAGAGGAGGATAGGAGAAGGTAAGACAACAATAATTAATTTACCACACAACAAGAACTATAGTTGCAAGGTGACACAAACCCAACGATCCAGCGGCGAGCTCTTCACACTCTGGCCCTTAAATACGCTGGTGAATCAAGAAGCAGCAGGTGTGTAATCATGCAGGTGCTTTGATGAGCTCTGGATCCAGGAAAACAGAAACAGGAAGGGAGGGGGGAGGTGCGCTCACCTGATCATAACAGATTGAAAGTGCACCTGAGTCATATTATAAAGGCTTGTTCTCATGGATAGGGGGACTTGTTTGTTGTGACAACACTATTTGGGCCCCTGCATTGTTTGTGAATGGATGTGCTGTCTTGTTCACATTGCTACACACTGTGGGAACAAAGCTGTTAAATGTGATTTTGTTATCGCGATGTATGAAGTTTCTCATATTTTCTTTTAAGTTTTTAAAAAGATTTAGTATGGGCCAGGCCTTTAATTACATTTACATAAAACACAAAGTTATTGCATGGTTAAAACAGAGAAACCCACGTGATAGCTTTAAAGAAGTAAAAACCATTAGCGATGACTTTATTCATATCTTTAGACTGTGTCAGACAGCCTCTCAAAAATGTATTGTTTCATCCTTGAGACAGTGCCACATGCAACACAAAGTGGAAGGCACTCGGGCATGAAGGATGCGCACATGCACAGAATACGTAATGGGTATAGAGCTACTACACATTCTTACTCACCATTGACACAATTCTTGAGTGGACACAGTTCAGAAGTGTAATGTATAAAGGTCCCTTTTATGGTCATTGTGTAGCTTTAAGGCCATGGGTCGTTGTCTCTGGGAATGGCATTCACCAGAACACTTTATGACACTGTCAGGCCACCTCATAAGCCACAGGGATGGCACTGAGAAGGAAAACCTATCTTTGTATTAAGGCTATAAATAAAATCATTGGACTTGTAATATTGTTTCAAACCTCAAGGCTGCTTGCTCACCCAGCTGGTGTAGAGGGAAATTTTCAGGTTGTGTCAGGTGTTAGAACACTGCTGTAGCACGCTTTAGCATTGTTAATGAAGCTCTCTGGATAAAGGCTACAGCACAACAGGATTCTGCCAGCAAGACATTTGCCCACAGTCAGATTTGTCATTTGATAAGGCTTCAGAGAAGGCCAACCAAACAGCTCTGGATCACATGCCACTGGCATGACCATGACATACAGTAAACAGGTAGCAATAGGTCAACGAGTAGTTTGCAGAGCATGTAGCATTGTTCCCCACATGAAGCTAAAATTTGTGCACTGGCATTATTTAGTTTATACTTAATACTTATTCTCTGTTAATAAAGCTACTCAGGTTTGTAGTTAAAAGGCATGGAAATAAGAATGGACCGGTGGTGAGGTGCGCTGTAGGAGTGACAGATGGATTCAAGGTGGAGGCGGGATTATATCAGGTATCAGCTCTGAGTCCCTTCCTGTTTGCCATGGTGATAGACAAGCTGAAAGATGAGGTCAGGAAGGACTCTCTGTGGACCATGATGTTTGCAGATGACACTGTGATCTGTAGTGAGAGTAGGGAGCAGGTGAAAAAGAACCTGGAGAGGTGGAGGTATGTTCTGGAGTGAAGAGGAATAAAAGTCGGTAGAAGTAAGACAGAATACATGAGTGTGAATGAGAGGGAGGCAGGTGTAACGGAGAAGATGGAAGGAGTAGAGGTAGTGAATGTAGACGAGTTTAAATAGCTGGGGTCAACCATCCAAAGCAATGGAAAATGCATAAGAGGTGATGAAGAGAGTGCAGGCAGGGTGGAATGGGTCGAGATGAGTGTCAGGGGTGATTTGTGACAGAAAGAGAGCAGCTACAGTGAAAGGGAAGATTTACAAAACGGTAGTGAGATATGCTATGATGTATGGTTTGGCGATGGTGGTGCTGACAAAAAGGCAGGGGGCTGAGTTGAAGATGCTAAGATTCTCACTGGGAGTGACTAGGAGGGACAGGATGAGAAATTAGTATATCAGAAGCAGTGTTTCCTCTGGCTTAAAGACCTTGGCGCGGTGGCAACATATTTTTCTGGGGGGTGGGGGGGTGCAGAAAACACACGTGTATGAATATGTTAATTTTATATTATTTATTTCTTTTTTTAATTTTGCACATAATAATAACAATGCATCAGATTTATATAGCACTTTATCATAGACACCCAAAGATGCTTTTTACAGATACATTATTCATTCACTCCAGACAGACAATGGTAGTGGCAAGCTACTACTATAGCCACAGCTGCCCTGGGGCAGGCTGACTGAAACATGGCTGCCAATCTAGGCCAACAGCTGCCACCTAATATTTATACACATTCATACCCAGTGTAATGGACACTGGAGGCAAGGTGGGTAAAGTGCAATAAATCTCACAACTCACAGTCCAGCGCCTGGGTCTCACTCTTGCCCCAAGGGGCAATCCCTGAAAGAAGCCCACAGCCAGTAGTTGACCCAGCTGCTGTGAGTTGTTTTTTTTTTTCTTTTTTTCCACTTACCTGTTTGGGTGCTCACTGGTGCAAGAGTATCAACATGTCCCCAGCTCACACGGACTCCAGATGAGATTGGGGTGGGAGATTTGAAAAACATTAATGGAAATGGATGGGATCAGTCCGCCAAGGTCTCCGCCTTTGACTGCCACCTAATCCACATAGCACCGGACTTCCATGATCCCTCCTGCAGGTGGTGAACCTACTGGAGGGCGGACCCATGTAACTCCTTCGGGCTGAGCCCGGCCGGGTCCCATGGGTGGAAACCTGGCCACCAGACGCTAGCCTTCGAGCCCCTCCCCCAGGCCTGGCTCCAGGGTGGGGCCCCGGTAACCCCATACCGGGCGGGGTACACTGAATCCTTGATATACAATTTATCATGAGAGTCTGTTGGATCGTTCTTAGTCTGGCCCTTCACCCAGGACCAGTTTGTCTTGGGAGACCCTATCAGAGGCAAATTGCCCCGGACAACATAGCTCCTGGGATCACTGGGGCACGCAAACCCCCCCACCACGATAAGGTGACGATCCATGAGGGGGCAAAAAAGGGGACCTCTCTTCAAAAAAGGGGACCGGAGGGTGTGCTCCAACTTTAGAGGGATCACACTCCTCAGCCTCCCTGGGAAGGTCTATGCCAAGGTACTGGAGAGGAGAGTCCGGCCGTTGGTCGAACCTCGGATTCAGGAGGAGCAATGTGGTTTTCGTCCTGGCCGTGGCACATCGGACCAGCTCTTTACCCTCTCGAGAATTCTTGAGGGTTCGTGGGAGTTTGCCCAACCAGTTTACATGTGTTTTGTGGACTTGGAGAAGGCATTTGACCGCGTCCCTCGTGGATTTTTGTGGGGGGTGCTTCGGGAGTATGGGGTATCGGGCTTGTTGTTACGAGCTATTCGGTCTCTGTACGACCGTTGTGAGAGTTTAGTTCGTATTGCCAACACTCGGTCGGAGTCATTCCCAGTGAGAGTTGGACTCCGCCAGGGCTGCCCTTTGTCACCGGTCCTGTTCATAATTTTTATGGACAGGATTTCTAGGCGCAGCCAGGGAATGGAGGGTGTCATGCTTGGTGACCACAGGATCTCATCTCTGTTGTTTGCAGATGATGTTGTCCTGTTGGCTTCATCCAGCAATGACCTACAGCTCTTGCTGGGACGGTTTGCCGCTGAGTGTGAAGCGGCTGGGATGAGAATCAGCACCTCCAAGTCCGAGTCCATGGTCCTCAGCCGGAAAAAGGTGGATTGTCCTCTCCGGGTTGGGGACAGGCTCCTGCCCCAAGTGGAGGAGTTTAAGTATCTTGGGGTCTTGTTCACGAGTGAGGGGAAAATGGAGCGAGAGATCGACAGACGGATTGGAGCAGCCTCTGCAGTGATGCGGACGTTGTACCGGTCTGTTGTGGTGAAGAGGGAGCTTAGTTCTAAGGCAAAGCTGTCGATTTACCAGTCAATCTACGTTCCTACTCTCACCTATGGTCACGAGCTTTGGGTAATGACCGAAAGAACGAGATCGCGGATACAAGCGGCTGAAATGAGCTTTCTCCGTAGGATTGCTGGACTCACCCTCAGAGATAGGGTGAGGAGCTCAGTCATCCGGGAGAAGCTCAGAGTAGAACCGCTGCTCCTCCACATTGAAAGGAGTCAGTTGAGGTGGTATGGGCATCTGATTAGGATGCCTCCTGGACGTCTCCCACTTGAGGTGTTTCAGGCACGTCCCACTGGGAGAAGACCCCGGGGCAGACCCAGGACTCGGTGGAGAGACTATGTCTCCCAGCTAGTCTGGGAACGCCTTGGTATCCCCTCTGAAGAGCTGGAGCAGGTGGCTGGGGAGAGGGAAGTCTGGGCTTCTCTGCTTGAACTGCTGCCTCCGCGACCCGGACCTCCGGAAAAGCGGTAGAAGATGGATGGATGGATGGATGGAAATGGATGGGCTAATTTCCACTGCTCGCAGGGCTCCTACCCCAAAAGATGCCCTCTGGTACCTGGGTCTCACAGAGGCGGCTGGGCACCAGTGTCCTCAGCTCCCGGAGCATGCAGAGGGGGTGGAGAGGACTATTCTGGTTGCAGACTTACAACGGGAGAACAGTGGGATGGTGAGAAGTTCCACGAAGAAGCCTAGGTTGGCGCCGACGGGGAAGCGTTCCCAGGCCTCGGTACTTCCACCTCCTTGCCAGCTCCAGCTCCAGCCCCAGCTTCTGCTTCGCCAGCTCCTAGACACCACCCTCCTGCACTGACCTCCACTCCTCCCTGAGACACAGCCATACCGGATCGGATGGACGAGAGTCACCGGGTGCAGATGCCACAAACCTCCCACTGTGATCCAGCTACAGGCCGCTGGAAGAACTCATCCACCTCTCAGCCAGCAACCTCCTCTTTGCCGAGTCAGAAAACTCCTGTAGCAGCTCCCTCTTCTCGTTTTTTCTCGCCGGCTGTGCCATTAGCTTCCTCCTCCTCCATTGCTGCTGCTGCTACCCTCATCCCCTCGGCTTCTCCTCCCGCTGCTGAGAGTCCAGTTGTCTCTTCGCCTGCTCCACCCATCATTGTGTCTGCAGGGGTGGCTCCTCTTTGTTCCACAGAGGGACCCACAACCACTGGAGCTATGAAGAGGGGTGACTCATAGTCCGCTGCAGCAGATTTCATTATGCCCTGGGAATACAGGCAAATGTTTTTTCATTCTTTATTACATAAAAATGAATCATCTTGCCTGATTCCCAGTGGTGAGGCTCAGTTATTGCAGTCCACTTAGTCCTCACCACCTGCCTCAGATAATATTTCCTCACCTGCTCCCTCCGTGTCTCCTCCTATTTCCCCTGAGTGTCCGCCGGTCCCGGGATTGAGCCACCAGACGATGGAGGAGCCTACTGCCCTGGAGGACCTGACCTCAGCCCCACAGCTGTGGTCTGGATGGAGGGGGAGCATTGCCAGTGACCTGAAGCCTGCGCCAATGATTGAGCATCCCCTGGCTTCAGCTATGCAGGATCCAGCGCCGGTGGTGAGACGACCTCCAGCTGCCATGCCAGATGAGCCATATGCATCGGTCACTTTACCTGAGGGTTCAGGAACTGCATTTTCCACCGTGCCTGCTGTTGGGGCTGCCACAGCAGAACAGGAGTTGGATTTCCAGAAGACCAAGAACGAAATATCCCCACCTGGATCGATGGAGTCCTGGACAGCGGTGGAGCTTGAGCTCAGGCAAGCGCTCTTCTTTGTTTTCACTTCTCTGTTTTTTAGAGATCTTGCCTGGCTCTTGGTGGAGAGGGCAAAGTGTAGCCATCAGCTGCACCTGAGCTCACCTCACCGGGCTGCACTGCCGCCGGTGACCCTGACCCTGTGTCTATGTCCCTCCTGTCGAACCCTTTCCCTAGGGTCACCGTGGATTGCCCACCTTCGCCAGAGGTCTCCGTGGGTCCAGCCCCGTCTCTCAAGGTTCTTGTGGGTCCAGCCTCGCCGCCTGAGGTCTCCGTGGGTCAGAATCAGAATCAGAATCAGAATCAGAAAAAGATTTATTGCCAAGTACATTCACAAGTAAATAACTGGTAAATATACGAGGGATCTGACTTGACACTGAGAACGTCATAGGTGACATTTTCAATGACACGGCAGCCATGAGGTGCCTGTCAGCAGAGAGGGAACAGGAAGCAATGGGGAAGAGGGGGGGTGAACACAATAGGAGAGAGAAAAAAGCATTGTTTGTCAGAATAACGTTCATATATGATCGATATTATGATTACAAGAAAAAAACTCTCAATGCACAATTAGCAGACAATAGAATCCATACAATGACACAAAGAGAGCAGTGAATGAATGAATCTTCAAGTCAGTATAATGAGTCAGTGTGTGTGTGTGTGTTGAGTGCAATCAGTGATATCAGTTGGAGGACAACAAAAGTCTCTTCCCGCAGCAGATGTTATGTCTACCGTCTGAGCAGAGGCGCATGTCCTTGGCATGGCAGATGGAATAGTTTGCCAGACAGCTGGCTGTCCTTGAGAGTCAAATGCTGCCCGCCATGTTATGAAAACAAGTATACTGAAGATAATCTGGAGGACTGAGTGCTGAGGGCGTCAAAACAGGTTGAATAGCACTGACTTCAGAGAAAAAACTTTTTATTCTCTTACAGATTCAGTGCTCAAATCCTTCATGGCTGGACGTTGAAATCGAATCATGGACGGCTCTCAGCATGATCGTGATGTAATCCATTTTCCTGTACAGTTCTCCATTAGCCACTGTCAGAGTCCTGCCCAGTTGGTCAATTTGATGGGTGAGCCTCGCCGGGTCCGCTTTTTGATAGGCTCCATCCATCTTCTTCAATTTGCGGTACACAAATTGAATTGATAGGCCCCTCCAGTTGAGGTCCCCATGGGTGCAGCTTCCCCTCCCACTGAGGTCTTTGCAGGTGCTTTGTCCCCGTCCGGGACCTCTGTGGGTGCTGCTCCCTCTCCAGCTGAGGTCTCTGTGGGTGCTCCATCCCAACCCGGGACCTCCATGGGTGCTGCTCTCCCTCCGTCTGAGGTCTCCACAGGTGCTTCGTCCCAGTCTGGGACCTCCGTGGGTGCTGCTTCCCCTCTGGCTGAGGCCTTCGCGGGTGCTTCATCCAAGTCTGGGACCTTCATGGGTGCTGCTCCCCCTCTGTCCGGGTCATCGTGGGTTCTGTGCTCCAGCCTGGGGCCGTCGTGGGTGCTGAGCTTCAGTCTGAGGCCATCGTGGGTGCATCGTGGGTGGTCCACGTTCTCCTGGAGGCCACCCAACTCGTTTCACCGCCCCATCTGGTTGGTCTGGGACTTTTGTCGACCACCCAAACTGCCTTAATTCGCCTGTCCAGGGGGCCTAGGTGTCCGTTTTTTTGCCCTGGTGTGGGTCCTGAGTGAGTATCTTGTTTTTGTTCCCCCCCAAGCCGGGTTCCCCTCACTGCCCTCCCGGGTTGGTTTACTGTTCTACTCCTATTGGGGGGGTGGGGGCTTTGTCATGAGGCTGACGCGGTGTGTCCACCGTGTTCATGCTCTCGGTTTATTTCTGATTATTTCCTATATTTTCTCAGTTTTGGGTTTTGACTGTGCAGTTGGTTATGTGTTTTGAGTGTGTCTGTTGTAGTTCTGTTTTCAACTTTGTTTAGATCTGCCTGTTGACATGAGCCCTCACCCGTTCCTTAGTTACCGTTTGTCATTTCCTGACTGAGCTTTTATTTTGACAGTGTACTTTGTGGTCATCCTGTGTTAGCTTGGTTCGCAGTCTTGCATACCTGTCATCTATTTCCATTCCTTCTCGCTCTGTTGATCCACACCTGTTATCACTGGTATCTTCCCCTACTTAAGACTGCTGCTCTGTTCATTCTTCGCTGTGGTCTTCAGTTTCCAGATGTAAGTTTGACATCTTGTTCTCTGTTCACGCTCTTTGTTACTATCATGAAATGCCCTTCATGACAGTAATATGAAGACCGGCCACGAGACATCCCCGCCTGGATCAACGGAGTCCTGGCCACATGAGCGGGCAGAAGGAAACAATGATATGTAATTGGACCAGCTGGCGGCAAACAGAAAGAGCAGACTGACAGCTGGCAGGGACCCCGTCTACGTGGAGCAACAACCCGAAAATGTCACTGACAGCTCTCAGCCTAGAGGGGGAACACAACAGAATAAAAATATAAAGCGATGGCAAAATAAAGACAAGTAACCTCAAAATGTGAATAACAAACTATAATGATGTAAACAGGAAACTAAATCATACTAAGACACAATACAGAATACGTGACAAATCAACCAAGGATAAAATAACAGGAATGCAACCCAAAATGACAACACTGTACAAATATGAAAACAAAGGCAGAAAGACTGAGCCCAGTGGAATCCCCCTGTGCTCAAATCCTGACAGTTACCATGTCAGTCTACCTTGCCTTATAGTTTGGTTTGCACACTTTGTATTTTATGTTTGCAATAAATCTCACAACTCACAGTCCAGCGCCTGGGTCTCCCTCTTGCCCCGAGGGGCAATCCCTAATAGCCTGATTCCACTCTTTAAAGAAGAAGGTTCAGCACAGATTGGTCAGTGCAAGTTTGCTTATACACAATGGTCTTCAAACAAAAGAAAAAAAGGAACAAAAAGCTTATCCAATTAATCGAGTAATCGATAGCTGCAGTCCTACACAGCAGTGATATATTCATCACTTTCATGGCTTTAATTAAGAGCTTAGTCAGTGAACTATCAGGGAAAAGAAAGGAGTGAGACAAAAAAAGAAACCGACTTGAAAGCTTCAAATAACCGTGATGCTGGTTTAAGGACAAATTGCCCAGTCCAACTTCATAGTTTTACAAATGCTTGTATGACAATTAAAAACATGAAACAAAATTGATATTTTATAGCAGTAATCAAAAGCCAAACAATATCTGACCTTGTGCATTTAAAATTCAGACCTTTTTTGTGGTCCATTAGTAACACCTACCATATTACTACTAGAGTTTGAAGAGTCTTGCTTTCAGTATCACTGCATAAAAACAACCCACAAAGGGTCAGCTGGATGATGTGTAATATTGTCACATTCATCCCAGGAAAAGGATGAAGTTTCAGCACCAGACAAGATTGCAGGGGTTGTCTGTCTCTCACACTCTATTCCCACCAGACCACTCTCCTATTTCCATAACAGGTCTTCTCAGAAGTCTGCCTTTCAGGTAGGCAGTGCTCAATAGTGGATAAGCCAAAAATTGGTACACCTATATAGTTTCAGCTCCACTTGTTGAGAAACATGATCCAAAGTGAATATATAGTTTAAAATGATAGAATTTAAAGATGTATGTATGCAGTCAATACTTGGAGCTACTTGTCCTTTTAAATTACTTGGAACACCTGGACACTCAATGCCAAATTAGACCAGAGTAGTTGAAGTTTAGGAACTGAGACGGAACAGATGGATAACCTCTCATCCTGCAATATCAAACGCTGATAAAGCAGCAGCAGTAGTTAGTCATATATGGTGGAAAACCAAAGGGTCTTATTTTATTTATATTTAATTTATTTCTCTGAGGCATTTCCTTTACATCTTAAAACCTGCTTCTTGATTCCATATCTACAATAGTTACAGTAGACTATAAATACTTAAAGGAAAGTTGCTCAACTGCAATTTCTGTGACGCTTTGGTCAGAGGACTAATGATTTGAGCTCTTAAGGTACACTAGAGCACCAGCTGTGGGAGGTAAAACCAGCAGATCAATTGATATGTAGACTTATCCTGAAGGAGATATTGGTTGTACAGCCACAACAACAGTTGTTTATGTGAAGGGTCATCATGTGTACAAGTGGTGGTTTGGGAAATATTTTGTTTTAATTAGCCCACCATTTGTAATGGCCTGGTCACACTGCCACGGTAACAGTGTGCCAGGCTGTCAGCTGCACTCTAATGAGAAGGAACAAGGTTAATTGGTCAATGAAAGATATAATAAATTGAATAAAATTATGGAGGGCCCAAAAATATAACCCTAAATATGAAAGTGCCTACAAATAATAAAGAAGCACAGACTTGACATTGCTTTTTTTTTTTTTTTTTTTTTTTTTTTTAGTAGGCAATTTCAACACCAGCATGTAATATGTCAAGGGCACCACAAATTTAAGGATTTTTATACTGCCAGTACACAAAGGCATTGCAGGTGATGTCAGTAACATTTGTTAATTCAGTTTAAATGACACCCGTGACTGTGATGGACAAGGCCACCAGGTTTCTGTGTGACAATTACTGTGTCTAACTCTCTACATTCCAATAAAACCCAGGTTTTAAAGGGGCAATTGACTGCATTCTTGTCATATTTTAACTGCTCACACACGTCTTGATTTTTTTTTTTTGTATATTGTATACTTTAATATACCCAGAAAGAAATTCAGGGCATCCACCTGGATGGATGAGGCAGCCATGGTTTGGCTGGGGACCAAGCTGGGGGACCAAAGAAGCCACACAGGTTGCCTGAGTATCTATGCCCAGCTGCAGTGAGTGGCAGGGAGACGTCCCTGTATGCTGCCCCACCATCTGCAGATGTTCTGAGATTAAAGGGGCGAAACATCAGTGAAAGATGGCTCTCAGCTGAACACCCAGCAGCTGGGTAGTTGGGCACTGGCGGAGGTGCGTCAAGCAGAAGTACTTTGCAGGCAAAAACATCAGCCTGTCTCTAAATTTGAACCATCTGGGAAACCAGTGACCACTGCAAACAGAGCAGTTGGAGCCCAGGGAAGACTGGAGGATGGTCAGGAAAGGCTGGCAGCGGGAAAGACTAAAGGGGGTAGGAGGGCTAGTTACCCTTCCCACTGGCCTAAATGTTGGCCAACCCAATTTAACTACTAGCATAAGAATGAAAAGACAGCCCAGTGGTCCTCCGAGAGGTGGGAAGGAAGAAGGACCAAACAAGCCGGATACCACGGAAACAAATGGAAAGGTTAAGGAAAATGAGAAGATGCTCAGGTCCTGTGCATGTGGATGGATGAAAGTAACAACCCTCAGAGGCTTGAGAGTACACCAAGTGAAGAGAAAGTGTCCGCGGGAAGACCAAAGGCATCCTTGCACTGTCTACGCAGATAAGACAGGAAGGGCAGAGGGCCAGGTTGAGCACCACAGTGCCAGTCAGCCTAACATTGCAGATGGTCGGTCTCTACCAAAACCCGAGGACGCCTGCCCCCAAGTGAACAGTCAAGCACAGAGAATGATCCCCACAACTGAGGATGGAAAAAGGGAGGACAATCCAGTCAAGAAAAAGAAGACTGCATGGCCAAAAGGAATTGAACCAGAGGTGTGGAGAAGTCTGGACAATGACTTGAAGCTTATCCTGAAGAACTCTCGTAGAGGCAGCATACATAACAAGGTAAACATCTTCAGTAATATCATCTATGATGAATGTCTCACGAGAATCGGTGGACTGGGGATAAAAGAATGTAAGCCAAAAGCTATTAACAGAAGGGAACATGAAATTCTTAAATTGTTGAAGGAAAGAAGAGCTCTTTGCAAAGCTTATAAAAAGGCAGAAGCACATGAGAGAGAAGGCTTGGAAGCTCTTTGGCACCAAATCAAGAGTTGGTTAACATCACTTAGAAGGGCCAAGTGCATCAAAAGGAGGAGAAGGAAGAAAGACAGCCAGTGTTCAATATTCCTGAAAGATCCCTTCAGGTTAGCCAGAACCTTGCTGGAGGAGAAAAAGAGTGGCAGATTGGTTATGGCGAAAGAAGAGCTTGAAGATCACTTGAGGAAATAGTTCTCAGACCCAGGAAAAGGCCTTCCTCTAGGCTCTCCTGGCCATGTACCCCAACCACCTGCTCCAGTCATAGGATTTGAGGCTGTCCCACCCAAACTGAATGAAGTGAAGGAGGTGGTGAGGAAAGCAAGGTCAAGCTCTACTCCGGGGCCAAATGTGATTACATATAAGCTATATAAAAGATGCCCTCAAGTCCTAAAAGAGCTATGGAAACTGATGAGGTTAGTTAGGAAACATCAAAGCATTCCCATTGCGTGGTGCAGAGCTGTAGCCATTCTATTGCCAAAAGAGAAAGAATCATCTACAATCAGTCATTTTAGTAGCCTCACACTACTGAATATGGAAGAAAAGATTTTCTTCTCAGTGATTGCCAAAAGAATGACCAAATACCTACTGGAAAATAACTAATTTGATACAAGCTGTCAGAAAGCTGGAGTAACAGGTTTTTCAGGGTGCTCTGAACATGCAGTGCTTATCTGGGATCAGATTCAGTCCACCAGGAGAGACAAGAAAAACCTCCATATTGTGTGGTTAGACCTGGAAAACGCATATGGATCCGTTCCCCACCAGCTAATAAACTTCACCTTGGACTTCTTTCATATGCTGGAAGCTATTAAAAGCATCATCAAGAGCTACTATCCAGAGCTGAAGATGAACCACACCCTGCATGACTGCACAACTAAATGGCAACAACTAGACAGGGGATAGCAATGGGATGCTCCATCTCTCCTATTCTATTTACAGCCACATTTGAGATCATACTTATTGGTGCAAGGGCAATGTGCAGAAGTGTGCGCAATAGTGCAGGCCAGCATTTACCACCACTATGGTGCTTCATGGGTGATATCACAAGCCTATTGCAAACAGCGGCATGCACGAGAAGGCTTCTTAAGAGACTTGAAGAACTGTTGTCCTGGGCAAGAGCAAAAATAAAGCCTGCCAAAATCCCGAAGTCTTTCAATTTGGAAGGGTAACCAAGTAGACACAGTCTCCTTCCAAGTGGCAGGACAGAGGATCCCAGTACTGGTAGAACAACCCATTAGAAGTCTGGGCAGAGAGTATACAAGGGATCTTACAGACAAGCAAATGGCAGTAGTAATCACAAACCAACTGAAAGAAGGGTTAAAGAGGACTGACCAGAGCTACCTCCCAGGCAGATACAAAGTTTGGTATGATCAATTTACACTCTACCAACATGTGATGTGGCCACTGAAGATATGTAAGATAACAGCAACAACAGCTGCAAAATTGGATGCCTTGGCTAATTGTTACATCTGGAAGTGGCTGGGTCTACCCAGGTGCCTCTCTGAAGCTTCGCTGTTTGGCAAGAAGGCACTAAGTCTACCACTGAAGAACATCCCACTTGGTTACAAGTTGGAGAAGGCCAGGCTGGTTCTAGATCTCAGAGAGTCAACTGACCAACTTGTCAGGAATACAGGTATCAAAATCCGAATGGGAAGAAATAGAAAGCAGAAAAATGCGTAGACGGGGCTATTTCAAGATTAAAACACCAAGAACTCATCGGAAGAACCCAGCAAGGAAGACATCGTTTGGGGTGGGGGGGGGGCAGTAAAATTTTGGTCAAAGGCATCCAAGCAAGAGTGGAGGCAGTTGGTGGTCACAGAGGTGACCAAAATAGAGGAGGACAGATTATTGATGAAAGCAGTCAACGAGTACCAACAAGGGCAATGGACAAGGTGGGAGGGAATTCTACCAAAGTCACTAGGATGGAGAGATCTTTGGAGGAGGATCCCTCAGGCTTGTCCGAGTTTCTTGAGCAGAGCCATATATGGTACTCTGCCAAGCCCAGTGAACCTCACGAGATGGTTCAACTCAAAGGAGAGTTGTGGTTTGTGTGGAATGGTCCAGGCAAATCTACAGCACATCCTAAGTGGCTGTAAAACTGCTCTGGGCCAAGGCCATTATAGATGGTGGCACGACCAGGTGCTAAGGAAGCTGGCAGACATTACAGAAAACATCAAGTCTTGACCAACAAGAACCCCAAATGCCATCAGAAGAATCTTATCCAGTTCATACCAGCAGGAAAAACAAGGCAGTCCTGCCCACCACTAGGAAGAGCATCAGTCCTAGCAGGAAATGAATGGCAAATGAGAGCAGACCTCTGCAGACAGCTTAAGTTCCCCACTGAGATAACTACCACATCACTTTGACCTGACATTGTTCTATGGTCAACAGCTAGCAAACAGGTCGTGATGGTTGAACTGACAGTACCATGGGAAAAAGGCATTGAAAGGCCTATGAGAGGAAGAAACTGTGATATGCCGACCTAGTGACAAACTGCCATGAGAATGGCTGGGGAGCAACAACTTACCCAGTAGAGGTTGGCTGTCGTGGCTTTGTCAGCCTCTCAGTTAAGCATTTCCTGAGAGACATTGGATGTAGTTTGTCAAGGATTAATAAAGCTCTCCAAGAACTTGCTGAAGAATCAGAGAAAGGGAGCTTCTGGCTGTGGCTACGAAGAAATTAATCAATCAATCAATCAATCAAACTTTATTTGCATAGCACTTTTAAAACATTAGATGCTGCGCAAAGTGCTTTACATAGATAAAAACAGTAGGCACATTTAGTTACATATTTTACATGATACATCCCTACCCCTCCCAACCCTCCCATAACATACCCATAAACACAACACACACAGGCACATACATCACCCCCTATTTCTCTTACACACATATAAAATAAAAGAGGCATTGCTCAGCACTGAGGCACCATGTGAAGGAGCAACCATCCTGTGGAGCTCCCCATGCCGGGATGCCACACACCCAGTAACCACAGAAGGCGCCACAAGGGCTGCCCCAACCATGACAGGCCGGAGCCCGCACCACAGCTGTAGGCAGTGGTATAAAGCCCCCATCCACTCAAGCTAGAGCAACCCACGAGACCAACACCCCTGCAGATGGGCCAGGCAGCATCCGGCATGAGGGGCTCCACTGAGGAAACACTGGAGCTAAAACACATAAATACCAAATAAAACTAGAAAAGCACTCGGAGAGCGCAGACCTCCGCCAAGCGCCACAATTCCCCCCATACAGTGTTTGTGTGTACGTTTTCAGATTCCTTGAGCATGTAAACATATGACTAGCAATTGGATTCACAATGATTACCTCCGCCAGGCCGAAAAGGCCAGGAGGAGGTTATGTTTTTGCCGGGGTTTGTCTGTGTGTTTGTCTGTCTGTCTGTCTGTCTGTCTGTTTGTCTGTTGGTTAGCAAGATAACTCAAAAAATCTTGGACGGATTTCCATGAAACTTTCAGGCGTTGTTGGAAATGGTACAAGGAAGAACTGATTAAATTTTGGGGGTGATCCGGTTCACCGTCTGGATACAGGAATTTTTTAAAGTATTTTTCAACACTGTGACATAGGGCCATTTTCAACATGTGCGCAGGCGCAATGGAGGGCTCTGGTCGTCGTGTCTGCAACACAAACTCTGCGTTCTTCAACGTTTTAGGCACAAAAGCACGCGGAAAACACTGCTGGCCTGGGCCCGCCAGCGTGCCTGTGTTTGCGCGCAACTGCAAAACCTCACACGGGCAGCTGTCCGCCGACGGATTCTTTGGCAGAAATTCCCCGGCCAGCCATAGGAGCTGCGCATTTGGCAGAAATTCACCGGCCAGCCATAGGCGCTGCGCAAAAACGAGCTCTCTGCCGGCGAAGCTTCTAAATTCTCGTTTGCCGCGGAGCGCAACCCCAAAATAATATAATATAAAACCCACGGCAACCTGTCTACCCAATTTGCATCCGTCAGTGGAGGAGATGGACACAACAGCAACACTTCAGTTTATTACCTCCGCCAAGGAGGCAATGCTTTTACTACTGAACCACTAATCCTATCACTATCAGATTGATTGTCATTGATTAATTGTGTGTTTATTGCACTGTCCCTGTCAAATAAACAAATAATCATTGTGAATCCAATTGCTACTCATATGTTTACATGCTCAAGGAATCTGAAAACGTACACACAAACACTGTATGGGGGGAATTGTGGCGCTTGGCGGAAGTCTGCGCTCTCCGAGTGCTTTTCTAGTTATTTGTTTATTTGACAGGGACAGTGCAATAAACACACAATTAATCAATGCCAATCAATCTGATAGTGATAGGATTAGTGGTTGAGTAGTAAAAGCATTGCCTCCTTGGCGGAGGTAATAAACTGAAGTGTTGCTGTTGTGTCCATCTCCTCCACTGACGGATGCAAATTGGGTAGACAGGTTGCCGTGGGTTTTATATTATATTATTTTGGGGTTGCGCTCCGCGGCAAACGAGAATTTAGAAGCTTCGCCGGCAGAGAGCTCGTTTTTGCGCAGCGCCTATGGCTGGCCGGTGAATTTCTGCCAAATGCGCAGCTCCTATGGCTGGCCGGGGAATTTCTGCCAAAGAATCCGTCGGCGGACAGCTGCCCGTGTGAGGTTTTGCAGTTGCGCGCAAACACAGGCACGCTGGCGGGCCCAGGCCAGCAGTGTTTTCCGCGTGCTTTTGTGCCTAAAACGTTGAAGAACGCAGAGTTTGTGTTGCAGACACGACGACCAGCGCCCTCCATTGCGCCTGCGCACATGTTGAAAATGGCCCTATGTCACAGTGTTGAAAAATGCTTTAAAAAATTCCTGTATCCAGACGGTGAACCGGATCACCCCCAAAATTTAATCAGTTCTTCCTTGTACCATTTCCAACAACGCCTGAAAGTTTCATGGAAATCCGTCCAAGACTTTTTGAGTTATCTTGCTAACCAACAGACAAACAGACAGACAGACAGACAGACAAACAGACAAACACACAGACAAACCCCGGCAAAAACATAACCTCCTCCTGGCGGAGGTAACAAGAAAATCTAAAAGCAAATGGAGCTAAGAAGAATGTAAAAATAATGGAACATAAATGACTACTTCAATAATAGTTAAACGGTTTATTAAAAGCTATAATTTAAAAAGGTGCAAAAAGAACTAAGAACACATAAAAACAGGAACTAAAAACCCATTCTTAAAAACTGAACTAAACACATCAATAAGAAGATGAGAACATCTAAGAACAAATGGTGCCAAGAAGAACATAAAACAATGGAACATAAATGACTACTTCAGTAATAGTTAAACAGGTTTATTAAAAGCCAAATTAAAAAGGTGGGTCTTGAGCCTGTTCTTAAAAACATCAATTGACTCTGTGGCCCTGAGGTTCTCTGGCAGGTTGTTCCACAGACGAGGACCATAATAGTGAAAGGAAGCTTCACCAAAGGTCTTGGTCTTGACTTTGGGAACCATTAAAAGGACTTCAGGGTTTGCGAGGGCTCATAAGATTAGAGCAGCTCACATAGATAAGAAGGCCCAAGACCCCTGAGGCATTTAAAAACTACTAAGAGAACCTTAAAATGACAAAAGTTGGGGGACCAAAGAAGCCACACAGGTTGCCTGAGTATCTATGCCCAGCTGCAGGAAGCAGCAGGGAGACATCTCTGTATGCTGCCCCACCATCTGGAGATGTTCTGAGATTAAAGGGGTGAAACATCAGTGGAAGACGGCAGCTGGGTAGTTGGGCACTGGCGGAGGTGCATCAAGCAGAAATGCTTTGCAGGTAACCTCAGTCTGTCTGTAAATTTTGAGGGCACAAAAATATAACCCTAAATGTGAAAGTGCCTAAAATAATAAAAAAAAACACCAACTTGACATTGCCTTTTTTTTTTTAGTAGGCAATTTCAACAACAGCATGTAATATGTCAAGAGCACCACAAATTTAAGGATTTTTTTATACTGCCACTTCACAATGACATTGCAGATGGTGTCAGTAACATTTATTCATTTAGTTTAAGTGACACCTGTAACTGTCATGGACAAGGCCACCAGGTTTCTGTGTGACAATTACTGTCTAACTCTCTGCATTCCAATAAAACCCAGGTTTTGACTGCACTTTTGTCATCTTTTAACAGCTCACACATGTCTTGATGAAATGTTTTGGGGGGTTTTGTATTTTGTATACTTTAATAATCCCAGAAGGAAATTCAGGTCATCCACCTGGATGGATGAGGCAGCAATGGTACGGCACCAATCCCTTTACCATTCATACACACATTCACACCTAAGGCCACTTTATAGTCTACAATTAACCAAACTTGCATGTTTTTGGCCTGTGGGAGGAAACCGGAGTACCCGGGGTAAACCCACACAGACACGGGGAGAACATGCAAACTCCACACAGAAGAGTCACTGATGGTCAGGGGTTGGGACCGAGCCCATGATGGTCAGAGGTGGAATCGATCCCATGACCTTCTCACTGTGCTGTCACAGTGCTAACCACTGCTCCACCGAGCTATAGTATATTTTGGTCAAATTTTCTTTAATTATTTATTTATTGCAGCAAAATTGTTTTTCATTTTTCCTAGGCTTTCTGAGAATGCTTTATTTCAGTGCATGTCTTTTTGAATCTCTAAGACTGCATTCAACTCTCCCCTTCCTCTGATGTCACTATTGCTAACCTTAGCTGCTAATCTTAGCTCAGATTTCACTTGAGCCAAAGTTTGTTCATCTACCCTCTTAAGGTGTGTTTAGACCAAACATTTCTCTGTGTGTAATGCCCTTCTGCTTCAGGAAACACCACCTCAAGTAAGTGCAGCACATTCAACATTGACACTAGCCCTTGCCTCAAGTATCTCCCTGTCCAGCTGATTCCCCCAACCTTTTCACTGTCCCCATGGACAGCTGATGGACTAAAGACTCCTTTGCCCTCGGTTCTCTGGCTGCAGTCATTTAACAAATAAGCCCTATTTCAGTTATCATTCATTCAGTAACTATTCTGAGCAGCTTAATGGAGATCCATTCTCTTCCCACAAGCTGTTGTTCATGTGGCTTCTGTCCTGCGTCCTGGGTCCAAGATCTAGTTTATTATGACAGCAAATTTGTCTAAAAGACCAAATGAAATGAAGGAGCCCGCCGACCTGTCTGAATGATTACAGACTGGTAGCACTCACTCCAATCATCATGAACTGCTTCGAGAGAGTGGTGCTGCCCCTCATTCAAGACAGCATGCCGGGCACCCTGGACCCCCTGCAGTACGCCTACGGGCCCAACAGGTCCACCTTGGATGCCATCGCTGCAGCACTCCATTATTCTCTCTCCCACCTGGAAGATAAACACTCCTACATTAGGATGCTCTTTGTTGACTACAGCTCTGCCTTCAACACGGTCATCCCCCACAAACTCACCAACAAACTGTCTTTACTTGGCCTGCACCCCACCCTCTGCCACTGGCTACTGGACTTTCTGGCAGGCCCCAGTCTGTCAGAATGGGTAACAGGACCTCAACCAGCATCATCACAAACACAGGTGTCCCACAGGGTTGTGTTCTCAGCCCCATCCTCTACAGCCTTTTCACTCATGACTGTGTTGCCTCCCACAAGGACAATATCATCATAAAGTTTGCAGATGACACAGCAGTGATAGGATGCATCACTGGTGATGACGAAGCATCCTACAGGAGGGAGGTGGCCAACCTGGTGTCATGGTGTGAGGACAACAACCTCACCATCAACACGGACAAGACAAAAGAGATGATAGTGGACATGAGGAAAGGGGGAGGAGACCCCATCAGCCGCTGTTCATCCAAAAGCTTGAGATGGAGAGGGTGAGCAGCTTTAAATACCTGGGCATCCACATCAGCAAGGACCTTAAGTGGACACACAACACCACAGAGCTGGTTAAGAGAGCTCAACAGCGACTGTACTTTCTAAGGAGGCTGAAGAAGTTGGGTACGTCTTCCAGAATCCTCAACAATTTCTACAGTTGCATCATCGAGAGCATCCTGACCAACTGCATCACTGCGTGGTACGGCAGCACCACTGCCCTTGACCGCAAACACCTGCAGAGGGTGGTGAAGACAGCAGAGAAGATCATCAGGATTTCCACTTCCCTTTCTGCAGAGCAACCACCACCACAGAGTCCAAAGGAGAGCTGACGCCATCCTCTGGGACCCCACCCACCCCCAACAAAGACTCTTCACACGTCTACCCTCAGGCTGGAGGTACAGAAGTGTGAAATGCAGGACAACCAGACTGAAGAGCTTCGTCTTTCCCACTGCCATCAGACTCCTGAACAGATAACAATTCCCAAAACTCTGTAACACAGCTTTGCTTATAGGAAGTCACACACCGGCTGCTAAATTTGCACACTGCTCACCTGTACAGTAGATATAGTCTCACCTGACTGATGTCCATATCATCTCTGTTGCTGATTTAAATTGTCCCTAGATATCTGCCTCCTATAGGCCCTTAGAATAGAGGGTTAGAACTAGTGAAGCGCTTTGAGTGGTCTTTGAGACTAGAAAAGCATTATATAAGTACATGTCCTTAAATCCTTAATCCTAATTATCATCTTTGCTGCTACTTATCATGCACAGTCTACTGGTACTACCATTACAGAAATAATTTGTAATTATACACTTCTCATTGTACAATGCTCATTTGCACACTGTACATACAGACATGGACAAAATTGTTGGTACCCCTCTGTTAATGAAAGAAAAACCCACAATGGTCACAGAAATAAATTGAATCTGCCAAAAGTGGTAATAAATAAAAATTCATAACAGAACAGAACATAACAGAACCTTCTCCATGTTTCACAGTAGGGACAGTGTTCTTTTCTTGGTATGCTTCATTTTTGCATCTGTGAACATCGAGCTGATGTGCCTTGCCAAAAAGTTCCAGTTTTGTCTCGTCTGTCCATAAGACATTCTCCCAGAAGCTTTGTGGCTTGTCAACATGCAGTTTGGCAAATTCCAGTCTGACTTTTTTATGATTTGTTTTCAACAGTGGTGTCCTCCTTGATCGTCTCCTATGAAGTCCACTTTGGCTCAAACAACGATGGATGGTGCAATCTGACACTGATGTACCTTAAGATAAGATAAGCCTTTATTAGTCCCACAACAGGGAAATTCCAGGAAATTGTCGCAGGCTGGTCCAGTTTACTCAGATTAATCTGAGTAAGTTGGACTAGCCTGCCACAATTTCGATATCCAGCTTATTTTTTCCCATTAAAATCTGATGTGTTTTCAAAGTGTTCCCTTTATTTTTTTGAGCAGTATATTTAGCCCAATAAACGGGACGTCCCGGCTAAACCGGGACAGTTGGCAGCCCTAATGTTATGTCAATGCGCTTTTGATCAGGAAAAAGGAGGTTTGTTGTCAGAAGTGCATTGTTTAATGCTATTTCTGTGGTGTGCTTTGAAATCGTGTGGCTCTGGGGCTCAGGAGTTCATGAGGAAACAGTACGCAGTGGGATTTTGGGTTTTTTTTCTCCTTTTTTTCTTTTTTCTTCTTTTTTCCTTTTTTCTTTTTTCTCTTTTTTCTTTTTCCTTTCCTTTTTCTTTTTTCTTTTTCTTCTTTTTTTCTCTTTTCTCTACTTTTTTCTGTTATTTTAATAAAGAGAGTTTTAACAGTTACAATTTAATCACCCATCATTTTAATTACAATATGAAAACTTAATAGTATTTTATTCCATTCATGTTCTCGTCTTAATTGCACACTTAACGTTGGTGTCTATAAATTAACTATTAATGTATGATTTTTTTGTGTTTGTTTTTTTTTTAGTGGACGAATGAATGAACAGGGAGTGTGTGTGAGTTCTGGTGTGGATGTGGCACACGGGGGGGATAGACCACTGTCAGTCTGAAGATTTTAAACTGCAAACCTCTTCTGTGAAAACATTTTGTCCACTGATGTGTCCTATGTTGAGTCATTATTATTTATTTAGCGAATGCAAAGTCCTCAAGCCAAGCAGTTGCCTCCTGGTTTGCTGTATGGAGAGTGTTAATCCTCCTTCCAGTCTTTGGAGCGGGCAAGCCTCTATGATGTGTTCCATTGTTTGCTCCTCTCCACATGCGCACAGTGGGCTAGGGCTACCGCTCCATCCGTGAAGGCTGGCCAAGCAGGGGCCATGTCCAGTCCTGAAGCGATTGAGTGTAGACCACTGTCTCCTTGGGAGGTTGGTGCCCGGGACCTGTTGGTTGGGGTTTGTCACCAGGTGTTTGTTTGGGACCTCCTTGGTCTCCCATTCCTCTTGCCAAGCTGTCTGGATGGTGAAATCAGCTGGGGGGGGGGGGGGGGGGGGTCCAAATCGGCCGTCTGGATGGAAGTCGGGCAGTGGGTGGGGTGTAGATATCTGCATAGATTGGTAAGTGAGGAGAATCTTTGGCTTTTTGAAGCATCCTTTGAGTTAGTGCTGCTCACCGGATGTGTGGGGGGGGCTATGTTTGACAGTACAGGGAGCCAGGGGAGTGGTGTTGAGCGGATTGTCCCAGTTATGGTTCTCATGGTTGTGTTGAGCTGGGTGTCTACGTGGTGTGTGTAGGATGACCTGGACCAGACAGGGGCACAATATTCTGCTACAGAGTATGAAAGGGCTAGTGCTGAGGTGCGCAGGGTGGAGGCTGCCGCCCCCCATTTTGCACCAGCGAGCTTGCAGAGCAGGTTGTTTCGTGCCTTCACCTTAGCAGCCGTCCCATTTAAATGTTCCTTGAAGGATAGGGTCCTGTCAAGGGTCACTCTAAGGTAGGTTGGATTCAAGGCATGCTTAAGCTTAAGTCCGCTCAGGTGGATGTTTAGTTCTCTGGCAGCTTTTACATTGTGGAGATGGAATACACTGGAGACATTTTTTGCTGGGCTTGGTTTTAGGTGCCAGGTTTTGCAGAACTGGTCCAGTTTGGCAAGATCTTCCGTGAGCACCCGTTCCAGTGGCTCAAAGTCTGGTGCTTGGACTGCCAAACAGATGTCATCTGCATAGATGAATTTGCGGGATTTTGTAGTGGGCAGGTCGTTTATGTAGAGGTTGAACAGGGTTGGAGCTAGAACTGAGCCTTGTGGGAGTCCGTTTTTCTGCGTTCTCCATGCGCTTGTGTTCTGACCGAGGTGGACTCTGAACCTTCGGTTGGTCAGCAGGGTTTTTATAATTGTTGATGCCCAGGCAGGGATCGCCTTTGTAAATTTCAGGAGGAGGCCTTTGTGCCAGACCGTATCATAGGCGGCTGTAAGATCGAGAAACACAGCCCCTGTCTTCAGTCTGCTCTCAAAACCATTTTCAATGAAGGTGGTTAGGGCCAGTACTTGTTCTCCTGTGCTGCGGTCCTTGTGGAAACCTGCTTGATCCACACTTAGAATTTCCTCTATTCCTGGGGAAATACGTTGAAGTATCAGGCACTCCATGATTTTATAAGGAACGCTGAGTAGGGAGATTGGGCGGTAGCTTGCTGGTAGTTTGTGGTCTTTGCCAGGTTTTGGTATAGCAATGACCTTTGCTGTCCGCCATTTCTTTGGGATCGAGTTTGTTTGTATGATCCTTGTGTAGAGTTGTGTCAACCAGGTTAGGGCTCGGGGGCCAAGATTTTTCATGAATTCTGGGAAGATGTTGTCATATCCTGCTGCCTTTCCACATTTCAGGCCCTGTAGGACTTTCTCCAGTTCAGCAGGCTCGAAGGGTTCATGTTGAGTCATCATATCACATCATTATATCTCTTGTCCACTGGCGCTTGCGTGTCCCTATTAACGAAAAAAACAAAGCTGGTGTTTTCTGTTAAATGAGGACAGTTAAATATGAACTTTGAAGACACAATAGGATTTTTCACTACACAGTGGAAAAAAATGTCACATGGGTTTAGGATTCAGTTCTCTACCAGACTGCAGTGGGAGCAGTCTGTCCTACCGAGAAAATGGCTGTCACCACTGTTATGTATTGAAATGAGTGAGATTCAAGTTGTTTTATGCCAAACATCCAGCTGCCTTTATTGAGAGAACACACAGAATATATACAGCGGCCGCAGCCTGCTGACGTCATCCCCCCAGACAGCTACGGCAAGCCCCAAGGGCCAAACCCACATATCACCCCCCCCCTTTAGAAAAGTCCAAAACCACACACACCATTGAAACCCTCCCTAAATTTGCGACCCGAATCACACACTAAGATAATGGGAACTTGCATACAAAAACAAGGCCTAACACACTCACACCAAACAACTAAAGTTGGGCTGACGGGCGGACTACCATGCAGCCTGCACGGTGCAGTGGATTATTTTGCCACTGGTAACTAAAAGAGTCCATTATTAAACTAAAATCACAGCCATGCTCCTAACTAAAAGCAAAATACCCAAAATAATCTCATATCACATAACATGCACAGAAAACACACAAAACTCTGAGCAAAGTGCTACCGCACAGTCATTTATGTAAAGAAAAACTGGAAGGCCCCTAGAGGCCGCAGACCCCCGGAGCAATGGCTGATCCTCTGGATGGTGGGGCCCAGATCCCACACCGCCATCACTGACTCCATTCCAGCTTCGCCACCTGGAATGTCTTCCCAGACACGTTGAAACTGATTGGCATACCTCGATGAGCCGTCAGACCATCCGAAGCACACTGCGTCCAGCTTAGCTACGATGCACAGGTGTTCCTGGTGTTTTGCTGGTTATTGTCTGGCCCGTATTCACTGTGGATGTTGCTTTTCTGAAGCCGTTGTAGCGGTCGCCATTGTAGCTGCAGATCCTCCATCCCTCTGCAGGCAAGTACCGGGGGCAACTGGGTCTAGCACCTCGGTGTCACTTGCCGACGCAGGCGCCTCGCCACCACACTCGGTATCCCCTTCTGCCATGTCCCAATCGCCGGTACTGAGACCCACCCGTGCCAAACCTGAGTTAAACTGGCCCTGCTTGACCGCCGTGGCACCCATTAGCTCTTCGCACTGTTCGCTCCCAGTGTCCATCTTCGACTGCGGCTCATCTCGGATACAAAAGCAGTCCCGTACCTCGTCTCTGTCATCCGAGGTGCTCCGCTGTGCTGTCTCTATGCCTGCCTGTCACTGCTGTTTTTCGGGGCTCTCAGCACGCTCGCACTGCTGCGCCGGCTCTGGTTGCGGGAAAAGCTGAGCAGAGTTCGTTCACTGCTCTCCCTCCGTGCTGCAGTCACTCTTAGTGCTGTGCTCTTCGGCTGGCTTGTCATTCCCGATAGACATGGGCTGCGTCTCCTGTGGCTCCGATTCCATCGTGTTATCTAGCTTGTAGCCTGTAGCTTCTAGCTTCTATATTTGGCGCCCACCTAGCTCCGTGGCTAATTTCTCTGTTGCTATTAGCTGGGCTGTTAGCTCCCCCGAGCTAAGTCTTGTGGTGCCAACAACCTTTCATCCCATAGCTTCGTGCTCCATGTGTGTTCAGCAAAGTAGTCAGCGAGCAGCCCGACAGCATCTACATAAGACTCCATCTCCCCTAACGTGTGGAAAATTTTCTGACCTTCTACGCCGATATTGCGAATCAGAAGCACTCGCCTCCGCACTTTGTCGAGTTTACCCAGGCCCAACGCCGCAATGTACTTCTCAAACATGGCCAAACAGCAAGGCCACAGAATTGCTGGTTCTCCTGGATACTGCAGAAACGGCCATAGAGGTTCCCCACACGCCTCCATGCATTAATCCTCAATCGCCAATGTTATGTATGGAAATGAGTGAGACGCAAGTCGTCTTATGCTAAACATCCAACTGGCTTTATTGAGAGAACACACAGAATATATACAGCGGCCACAGCCCACCTGACGTCATCCCCCCCAGACGGCTATGGCAAGCCCCAAAGGCCAAACCCACATATCACAACCATGACCCCGGAGAAGAGTAGGTATGTGCACACAAAGCCGATATTTATTATCTTAAGATGACAGTTTTTACAATTTTAACTTCATTCTCTGTCATTCATTTAAAAGAATGATTCAAAATGAAACTATCCCAACAGTTGTTTTGAATTAAATCAACAATTTTGCATTCATCAAAGCAGATTAATAAGCTCAGGTCCAGATGAACGGGCTTGCTTGTTCTTGGTCTGAAAGAGAAGCTTGGATGAATGGCAACATGACTGAAAGAAATTTTACAACTCTGTCAAACTCATAGACAAATAAAAAGTCTGGCATCATCTCTGAATTGTAGCCTACTCACCCGTGGGCAATCAAGGCTGTCAATTAAAAAGTCCCTTGCTCTTAAATGCATTTTCAAATGAGCCTGCTTTGTCCTCAGCACAAAACAGAATTGTCCTCCCATTTAAATGTTTTCATGCTAGTATCACATCTTTGATATCACACTCATTTGCACCTGTAACTATAATAGTTTGCCTGGTAATTTTTATCTTTTTTTGTCAATAAATGTGTCATAAAATATTCTTTGTGTAAAATATTTTGTTCTTTTCTTCAGGAGAAGTGTAAATTTCAAAATCTGCCAAGTATTTGTCATCAACTGCACGGTGGGGCAGTGGTTAGCACTGCGGCAGCACAGTTTACCCTTGGCCGGGGGATTGTGGGGATCGTGGGATCGTGGGTTCGATCCCAGCCCCCGACCAACAGTGATCTGTGTGGAGTTTGCATGTTCTCCCCGTGTTGCGTGGGTTTACTCCGGGATTTCTCCGGTTTCCTCCCACATGCCAAAGACATGCATGTTAGGTTAATTGGCTGTTCTAAATTGTCCCTAGATATCTGTTTCCTATAGGCCCTTAGAATAGAGGGTTAGTATTAATGAAAGCGCTTTGAGTGGTCTTTGTGACTAGAAAAGCGCTATATAAGTGCAGGTTAGTTAGTTAGTTAGTATGTTTTAAATGCTTAAAACAGTGTTTAATAACTAAAAATACACAAAGCGGAACTGAATTTTCATCAGTGTTCTCTCTCTAAATATTTCAAATGCCCATGAACAACAGTTTTGAGATAGCAAAAATGAAACTGAACCCCTTATACATCTTCTTAAATATTTCTGTTTGCCCAGAAACAATTTACAGGCTGTTTTGGGTGTCCATGTCTAGGCGTTTTCTTAGCTCTGTGGTAGTCCAAGAATCATTTCCTCTCCAGCCACTGGTGGTCATGGTGGATGACTCTTCATCTGAAGAATCTCTAAAAATATAAAGATATAGCATAAGATTAGATGAGATTTATCCAGAAGAAACTTATGTTTCTAGAAAAAATGTTCAACAATATAGGAATAGGTAAAGTAATAAATATAACACAGGAAAAGCAATAAATAGCAATGATAAAGCAATTTGAAACAAAGCTGATAAGTAAAACAATACATTAGATATTGAAAAATAAATAGAAATAATATAAATAAATACAATAAATAGATATTGAAAAAAATTATTGTAACAAAGCTGGGAATAAATATCCATTAATGCAAAATGTATTACTCTGGTTGAGGTTAGGACGCTTCTCCTGAGAACCCTCTTCATCCACGGGGCTTTCTCCTTTCCAGTTGATATCCTCAAACATTATTTACTAAACTATTTACAAATTATTACTCAAATAATCCCTGGAATATCTAAAAACACGGAGTCAACCGAACGTAGAGATGAACGAGCAGGAACAATAGAATAGACGCCCCTTATAAACACGGACAAAACACACTACAAAAACAATAAAAATACTCCAAACCTCTCACAAACAATACTAGACCTACTATTTACAATGCTAAAATATTTTTTACACTATAAACATTGCTAAAACACACAAAAAAAACTCAAAAGTGCACTTATTAAAGAACACGCTCCATTTTACCGTTACTTTTCCCCGAGGGGCTGAAACTGGGATACTTCTAATAATCCTCTTCATCCATGGGTCTTTACCTTTCTAGATGATCTCCTCAAACATTTTTTGCTAAACTATTTACAAATTATTACTCAAAAGAATCTCTGAAATATCTAAAAACACGGAGTCGACCGGACGTAGAGACGAACGGGCGAAAACAATAGATGCTCCTTGCAAACATGGACAAAACACATTACAAAACAATAAAAAAGACTCCAAACCTCTCACAAACGGTACTAGAACTACTATTTACAATGCTAAACTATCAGTTACACTATAAACTGTCATGATTCAGGGCAAGTGAGGCTCAAACACCAAGCGGCCAGAACGAATACTCAGACTCAAATGTAAAAATTCACCAGTTTAGTGTAAAATCAAAACTAACACACAACTCTAAATAAAGGTGCAGAACTAAGGAAAAGCACAACACAAAAACACACGCTTAAATGACATAAAAACCGGTGCCTGCTGGAGTGCACGTAGCTTACGGGAAAAGAGCAGAAAGAGGTTATTAGGGACAGAATCTCCAGAGCAGGAGAATAATAATGGGAAAGCACTCTTACTCTGTGAACAGAGGAGCCCAGCAGGGAACTCCTGCGTGGACCAGGGGAACAGGGGGAAGACAGTGACCTGGGTGGACGTCCGGCATCTCCTTGGTCAGACGAGCGTGATCAGCTCCGGAGTACACAGCGTACGGGTGGCAGCAAACCTGAGAGACAGGAGGACAAAAGGGAGTGAAAACACAAGTTAACCAAAGGATAATAAGCCTACAAGGCTTAGACGTTTTCGTGGTGGCAAACCTAATGATCCAGCAATGAGTTCTCTACATGCTGGCTCTTAAATATGCTGGGTCATTAGGACACAGCAGATGTGTAATCATGCAGGTGTAGCTGATACTCCGGAGCCGAGAAGACGAAAACAGGAGGGGAGATGGCGCACGCGTGCCTGATCATTACAGTGCCCCCTCCTCAAGGGGCACCTCCTGGTGTCCCACTGGGCTTGCGTGGATGCACCCAATGGAATGCCTGCACCATCCGTGTGTCCAGGATGTAGGACCCCGGAATCCAGGACCTCTCCTCCTGACCGTACCCTTTCCAGTAGACTAGGTACTGGCACCCATGACCCCGTCAACGGACGTCCAGGATCTTCTCCACCGTGTATGTGGTCTGGCCGTCAATGTCCTGGGGGAAGGCAGTGGGGGATCCGAAGGAGGGCAGAGAGGACTGGCGGAGAGGGGCTTAATGCGGGAGACATGAAACGTCGGGTGGATCCGCATTGAAGGTGGCAGATCCAATCAAACAGTGACGCTGTTGATGAGCCACTTGATGGTGAACAGGCCCAGATAGTGGAGGGAGAGCTTCCGAGACTCCATCTTGAGTGTGATCTGTTTGGTGGACAGCCAAACCTTCTGTCCTACCATGTGCTTTGGCGCCGGCATGCATCTGTGGTTAGCATATTGTTGATTGCGCTCCGCAGAGAGAAGGAGGGCAACTCTTGTGGCTCTCCACAGATGGCGACACCGCCACTGGTGGACCTCCACGGATGGAATGGCAAGGCCCCTCTCCACCTTGGGCAGCAGAAGTGGTGTATAGCCCATTGAGGTCTCAAATGGTGTGAGCCCAGTAGAGGAGGAGACAGTTGAATTGTGAGAATACTCCACCCAGGTCAGGTGGGAGCTCCAGGTGGATGGATTTCGGGATGCCACGCACCTTAGGGTGGCCTCCAGAGACTGATTGGCACGCTCGGTGTGACCGATGCTTTGCAGATGGCATCCAGACATCAGGCTGGCTGTAGCACCCAAAAAGCAGCAGAACGCCTTCACACCTAGGATGTGAATTGTGGCCCCCGGTCCGAGTCGATGTCCACTGGTATCCCGTGCAGCCGGATAACATGCTGTGTTACCAGGTCAGTTGTCTCGGTGGCAGATGGAAATTTGAGGAGAGGGACCAGATGGATGGCCTTGGAGAACCAGTCGATGATGGTGAGGATCACAGTGTTGCCTTGGGATGGAGGGAGGCCCGTCACGAATTCCAAAGTAATGTGTGACCACGGACAATTCGGTACCGGGAGGGGATGGAGGAGGCCAGCTGGGGGAAAGAGTGGCGCAGATGTGACAGACCTTGATGAACTCCCACACATCCCTCCCGAGTGTGGGCGACCAAAACACTCCCCTGAGCAGCTCAGTTGTCTGGGAGATGCGGGGATGACAGGCGAAGAAGCTAGTATGCCCCCACTTAATCACCTCTCCACGTAACGCTGAGGGGACGTACAGCCGGTCAGGTGGACCTCCCTCCGGGATGGGTTCCAATGACTGGGCCTGTCGGACCATCTGCTCAATCTCCCATGAGAGTGTCCCAAGAAAGCAGGAGGAGGGGAGAATAGTCTCCAGGGGAGACGCAGCAGCTGAGAAGGAGGAGGTGGAGGAGGAGGAGCCGGGAGCAAACTGGCATGAGAGAGCGTCAGCCTTGGCATTATGGGACCCTGGTCAGTACGAAATGGATAGACTGAACCTATTAAACAACAGGGCCCACCAAGCCTGCGAGAATTCAACCGTCTGGCCGATTGAAGATATTCTAAATTTTTATGATCGGTCCAGACAATGACCGGTTAGCTAGCTCCCTCCAGCCAGTGTCTCCACTCCTCCAATGCCAGCTTTATGGCCAACAGTTCACCGTCCCCAACATCGTAATTCCTCTCGGCTGGCATTAGCTGCCGGGAGAAATACGCGCACGGATGGAGCTTCTGGTCGGAGGCAGAGTGCTGGGAGAGGACAGCGCCTACCTTCGAATCAGAAGCATCCACCTCGACCGTAAACTGTGCCATGGGATCTACCTGTGCCAGGATGCACACATTGGTGAACAGGCCTTTCAGGGTCACAAAAGCTCGTTCAGCAGCCTCGGACCACTTGAACGGGCTTTTGGTCGACGTAAACTGCGTAAGCGGTTGTGCCACCTTACTATAATCACGGATAAATCGATGGTAGAAGTTGGCAAAGCCCAGAAAGCATTGGAGGTCCTTCCTGGACTGGGGGGTTGGCCAGTCTACTATTGCCTTAATATTCACCGGATCGGCCTTTACCATGCCCTCTGCGATGATGAACCCCAGGAACAAAGTTGAGCGAGTGGAAAATTTGCACTTCTCAGCTTTCACAAAAAACTGATTCTCCAGCAGCCACTGCAGGATGGACTGAATGCGGACTACATGCTCCTCCAGCGTGCGGGAAAAAATCTGAATATCATCCAGATACTCAAAAACAAACGGGTTCACCATATCTTGTAAGACGTCATTAATTAACAACTGGAAGATGGCAGGGGCATTGGTCAGCCCGAATGGCATGACCAAATACTCAAAATGGCCCAGCGGTGTTTTAAATGCCATCTTCCATTCGTCTCCCTCATGAATGCAGACCAAGTGGTACGCATTACAGAGGTCGAGCTTGGTGAAAAAATGCACCCATTGGAGTAGCTCAAACGCTGAGTTGATAAGGAGCAGCAGATATTTATCCTTATGGGTAATTGTGTTAAGCTCACGGTAATCAATGCATGGCCACAGTGCCCCGTCCTTTTTCCATGCAAAAAAGAACCCAGCGCCGAAAGGGGTGGATGACAGATGAATAATGCCGATGCTGAGGGAGTCTTTAATGTAGGTCTCCATCGCCTCCCTCTCCGGCCCAGATAAAGTGTAGAGCCGGCTGGATGGCAGCTGCGCCCCCGGGTGGAGATTGATAGCTCAGTCATAGCCCCGGTGAGGTGGTAATGATAGGGCCCCGGACTTGCTAAAGACCTCCCCTAAGTCATGATAGACCTAGGGCACAGAGCTAAGCTCCGCCGGCTCAGCCAGAGGGGAGGAGATTGGAAGAGAGGGCGAGCATGCAGCCGATCGGAGACACGATGAGAGACAGAAAGGGCTCCAGGACAAAATGGAGCCCTGACTCCAGTTTATAATTGGATTATGAATGCGGAGCCACAGATACCCCAGAATCATGGTGGTGGCCGATTGAGGCAGAACATAAAACTGAATAATCTTGCAGTGATTACAAGACAGAATGACCGAAATGGGCTCAGTTTGCTCAGTAATTGCCGCGATACTGCTGCCTGAGACTGCCGAGACAGTCAAGGTTGTCGGGACATTCCTGGTGGGTATCTGCAATTTTCAGACTATGGCCTGTTGAATGAAATTTTGCTTCGTTCCAGAGTCAACCAGGACAGATGTTTTGATCTTGGCCCCCAGTAATTGAATGAGGGCCGTGAGTTCAAAATGGTTGGGAGCATTTTGTGAGGACACCCCCCCCCCCCCACCCGTGGCCAGACCCCCCATGGTTACTGACGAGTCGAATCTTTTGGTCTCATAGGGCATTTTGAGACTGCGTGGCCTGTGTCCCCACAATACATACACCCCCCGCCCTCTCGACACTGCCCCAGAGTCAGTTGGGACCTACCAAGGGCCATCGGCTCGGAGGAGGCCAGCGGAACTAAGCCAGAGGGTGGGGCAGCCAGCCGGGGACTGAACAGAGAGGCAGTGGCTTTCTGCTCTCTTGCTAGCTCCCTAAACTGGTTGTCAAGGGCCACAGCCTGCACAATAAGCTCATCCAAAGAGGAGGGGGGCGTGCGGATGGCCAGCTCATCGTGGCGATGCAAATTCAGGCCCCAGAAAAAGACGCTGTGAAGAGCAACATCATTCCATCCAGAGTCCGCCGCAACAACCTGGAACTCGACAGAGAAATCGGCCACAGACTGGTCTCCCCGCCGGAGTCCCATCAGCTGGCTATGTTCCCCTCACTCTCTGAATGGTTGAACACCTTGGAGAACTCTTGCACAAACTGCTTATCCGAATATAGGGCCTCGTCCAGGCTGCTCAAGATGGACTGTGCCCACTTGAGCACCCGGTCCCGTAACAACAAGGTCATGAAGTGAATCTTCGCTGAATCTTCCCTATATCCCACCTCCACCTGCAGGAAATACAACCAGCAGTGCAGTAGGGACACTTTACACCCCCCACCTCCCCCCCAGGGGGCAGGCGTAGGAATGGAAATGTTCCTGCGGATGGCATGCGCTGCCAGGGCAGCAGTTGCAGGAGGGGGCGCCGCACCAGGAAGCCAACACAGGTGCTCGGTCACGGTGGCCAATTGCTAGGTGATGGTTTGTAACTGTTCAGAAAGAAACATGACCTGGCGCTCCGTGGCATCCAAGCACGAGAGTGCTGATTGTTCCCCTGGCTGAGCACTTGCTGAGTCTCAATCCTGGCTGGATTGTTCTGTCATGATTCAGGGCAAGTGAGGCTCAAACACAGAGCAGCCAGAACACTCAGACTCAAGTGTAAAAATTCACCAGTTTATTGTAAAATCAAAACTAACACACAACTCTAAATAAAGGTGCCGAACTAAGGAAAAGCGCAACACAAAAATACACACTTAAATGACACAAAAACCAGTGCCCACTGGAGCACACATAGCCTATGGGAAAAGAGCAGGAAGAGGTTATTAGGGACATAATCTTCTGAAGAGGAGAATAATAATGGGAAAGTACTCTTACTCTGTGAGCAGAGGAGCCCGGCAGGGAACTCCTGCGTGGACCAGGGGAACAGGGGGAAGACCTGGGTGGGCGTCTGGCATCTTCTTGGTCAGGCGAGCGTGATCAGCTCCGGAGTACACACCGCACGGGTGGCAGCAAACCTGAGAGACAGGAGGACAAAAAGGAGTGAAAACACAGGTCAACAAAAGCATAGTAAGCTTACAAGGCTTAGACGTGTTCGTGGTGGCAAACCTAATGATCCAGCAATGAGTTCTCCACACGCTGGCTCTTAAATATGCTGGGTCATTAGGACGCAGCAGTTGTGTAATCACGCAGGTGTAGCTGACACTCTGGAGCCGAGATGACAGGAACAGGAGAGGAGGGGGAGCACACTTGCCTGATCATCATATAAACACTGCTAAAACACCGCAAAAAGCTCACTTGTGCCACACAGCCACCCCCTGATGGCATGTTAATCCCATTAGCTTCCCGTTAGCTTTGACTTTGTCCTGATCAGTAAACCTCTGGCGTGAGGATGACATCATTTCTGGTATTACAGTAAAGTCCAACTTCTCAGCTTTCAGGAGCACTTGGAATGAAATTTCTAGGCTGAATATTCACGGAGTTACGATCAATTGATTGAACGCGTCGCTGACGAGAGTCGGATCCGACACCGGCGTCCCAGAATTAAAAAGAATGAGAGCAAAGACAGTGATTGGTTTATTTTACATTATGCCCCAAATACACCTCTGAATAATTACCGTAAGAGTGTTAGGACAGCCTTTTTCGACTTTGCACCCAGCGGAAAATTCTGTTTTGCACGGCTGTGATACTGAAATGAACTTAAAAATGCCCATAATGGGTCCTGCGCCTCAGACAACTGATGACTGACCACGTCCTTGTAATACGGCCCAAAATGTTTCAGTCAGTGACCCCACTGCTGGATATTATATCTGTAATACATATTAGTTGAGTGTAGCAATATGGCGGTACCCTGGGTGTAGTGGGAGGTGACGCCCCACCTACTGGGGTGGCGTCACCTGGAGTATAAGAAGCCACAGCGGGAGACATCTTGTCTCTTCGCTGTGGACTCTCAGGCAGGTGTGGTGACTCCTGTGTTTCTGTGTGTGTTCTAATAAACTTATAAAACGTCACCTTGATTCCTCATCATTTCAAGACATAACACCCGTCAAAGCTTTATTTCAGACAATATCTATTAGAACTTGTGTTTTCAGGAGTGACTGTATTTACAGTTGCCCAATTCTTGTTAGGAATCCTTAACAGGGTTAGATGTCATTTGGAAATATTAAACACTAAATCTAATCATAGTATTCCTGTGAAAGAATAGCAAAATCCTTGTAACATGGATCTGTAGTTCTTTTGGCAGAATCTCTGGAATGAAATTCAATTTTGTGTCAGATTTCTGAAAAATAAAAGATCAAAGAAAGGATCTTGGAGCAATTCTAAGAGATCCACTGTAAGTGGCATATAACACTGTGTGGTGTCTCTGAGCCTTCATTACTGAGACCAGACAGTGCTGAAGTTGGTTTATACAGACAAGAACTGCGGTAGAGGTCAATGGTGGTTTTAGTACAAGGCCGAATCATACCAAAGGTGTATACAGGGGTTTTAGAAATACTGCAGTCCAAAAATAATGCACAAACACTGTAAGATGTTTGATGGGCACTTCTGGTATCTTTTCATGATTTCCCTTTATGTCTCCAGTGTTTTTACTACTTTCCTTTGCTGTGTCTTTCAACTTATCTTTTTCTGCTTCATGTTTTTATTACTTAGTCATTTTTCTCTATATCCCAAAATATTTTGCTAATAAACATTAATAGTGCTGCAATATTAAGACAAAATTATTAATCTGTTTATGGCTTGACACCATAATATACAGATATCAAACAATGGCCTTCATGCAAGAACATGTATTAGTATGTGTAAAATCCCACGTACTTGGTTAGTAAGCCATGTTAGTATGAACAGACCACTTCAGATTCAACAAACGCCCATATGTCCCACCAATGTGTGTAAACAGTCTTTGTAAAATGTCAAGGTGTGGAGGATGGGACTGAGGCACAGGTAGGACTACAGTGCAAAAAATGATTATTAACAAAATCTCCAACACAAATAAATAGCAGCACATGGGCTGTTAACCAAACTATGTAAAACAAAACTCATAGACAAGACAAGACTAGGGTAGGAGATCCATAGACATGAAAACTCACAGGCAGGACTGACAGAGAACGATAATGACGCCACACCTGGCACAGACTGGCACAGCCATTTATAGACGGGGTAATCAAGGTGACAAGGAATAGGTGGGTACAATCAGGAGCAATCAGAGATGGCAGGCAATACTATAGATACAGAAACATGAGGAAGTGAGACAAAAGGGTGATCATGAACGGAAGATACACAAGAGACCAGAATGTGGGACCAAGATAATAATAATAATAATAATAATAATAATAATAATAATAATAATAATAATAATAATAATAATAATAATAATAATAATCATGAGAGAAGGGCAGGGATGTGTCCCCACATCGTTCTCTATAACACCAGCCCTCTCCATGTCCTCCGGAGGGCTCAGAGAGGTTCAATAGTCTCTGAATAATGGGGAATGAAATGTCCGTAGAAATTTGCCATGCCCAGAAATGAAGAAATTTGTGTGGGTGTCGTGGGGTTTGGAAGTCACAGGACCACTTCCACGTTCGAGTGCAGGGGCCTCAGGCCCTCAGCAGACAGCCAAAATCTCACAAACTCAATGGACTCAGCTGTAAAGAATCTCAGCATCTTCAACTCTGCCACCTCCAGCTCTGCCTCGTGTCTTTTTGTCAGTGCCATTGTCTCCAAACCATATATCATAGCAGGCCTCACTACTGTCTCGTAAATCTTCCCTTTCACTCTAGCTGCTATCCTTCTGTCCCAAATCACCCCTGACACTTGTTTCCAGCCATTCCACCCTGCCTGCACCCTCTTCTTCACCTCTCTTGGGCATTTTCCATTGCTTTGGATGGTTGACCTCAGGTATTTAAACTCATCTACCTTCACTACCTCTACTCCATACAGCTCCACCATTACAGTTTCCTCCCTCTCATTCACACTCATGTATTCTGTCTTGCATCTACAGACTTTCATTCCTCTTGTCTCCAGAGCATACCTCCACATCTCCAGGTTCTCTTCCACCTGCTCACTACGTTCAATACAGATCACAATGTCATCTGCAAACATCATGGTCCATGGAGAGTCCTGCCTGGCCTTGTCTTTCAGCCTGTCCATCACCATGGCAAACAAGAAGGGGATCAGAGCTGATCCCTAATATAATCCCACCTCCACATTGAACCCATCAGTCACTCTTACAGCACACCTCACCACAGTCTCGCCGTCCTCATACATGTCCTGCACCACCCTCACATCCTTCTCTACCACTCCTGACTTTCTCATACAGTACTACACTTCTTATTGGTTTCTTTGTTTTTGTTGTTTCAGACAAGCGCAAAAAGGAGATGCTTAACTTTACCTTGCTAGGAGTTAAACTTTACCTTGCTCCTCCTAGCAAGTAAAAGTTAAACATCTCCTCTTCATCCTTGTCTGAAATAAGAAAAAAAAAACAACAACAACTAATAATTGAATAAGAAGACAGAATGAACCTACTCAAGCTAGTACCACACTTCCTCTCTTGGCATCCTTTAATATGTTTTCTCTAGATCCACAAAGACCCAGTGCAACTCCTTTTGACCTTCTCTATACTTCTCCATCAGCACTCTTAGAGCAAACAGTACATTTGTAGTACTCTTTCTTGGCATGAAACTGCACTGCTGCTCACTGATTGTCACATCTCCTCTTAACTCTTTCCCATAGCTTCATAGTGTGACTGATCAACTTTATGCCTCTGTAGTTACTACAGCTCTGAACATCACCCTTGTTCTTGAAAATTGGTACCTTCTCCACTCCTGAGGCATCTTCTCACTCTCCGAGATTGTGTTAAACAATCGGATTAAAAAGTCCACTGCCATCTCTCCTAAACATCTCCATACCTCCACAGGTATGTCATCTAGACCAACCGCCTTTCCATTTTTCATCCTCTTCAAAGCTGCCCTCACTTCTGCCTTGCTAATCCTCAGGACTTCCTTATTCACCACCTTTCCTTCATCCATCCCCCCTCTCTCTCATTTTCTTCAGTCATCAGCTCCTCAAAGTACTCCTTCCACCTTCTCAACACACTGCCATCACTTGTTAAAACATTACCATTTCTGTCGTTAATCAGCCTAACCTGCTGCACATCCTTTCCAGCTCGATCTCTCTGTGTAGCCAATCGATAAAAGTCCTTTTCTCCTTCCTTCGTGTCCAGCCTCTCATACAACTCACTATATGCCTTTTCCTTTGCCTTTGGCACCTCTCTCTTTGCCATGGGCCTAGCTTCCAAATACTTCTGTCTACTTTCTTCATCTCCCTGACTATCCCACTTTTTCTTTGCTAACCTCTTCCTTTGAATAGTTTCCTGTACCTCCTCATTCCACCACCAAGTCTCCTTGTCTTTCTTCCTCTGTCCACTACATCACAAATCTTTCTACCCATTTCCCTCAATACTTTTGCTATACCATCCTCAGTCATCTGGTAATTCTTCCCTACCACCTAGAGTCTGTATCAACTATTTCCTGAACTCTGTACAACTTTCTTCCTTCTGTAACTTCCCCCACTTAATCTTTGGCTCTGCCTTCACTCTCTTCCTTCTCTTGCTTTCCAAAGTCATCCTGCAGACTACCATCCGATACTGTCTTGCTACATTCTTCCCTATCAGCACCATGCAGTCTCCTATTTCTTTTAGATTTCTCCTTCTGCATAAGATGTAGTCCACCTGTGTGCACCTTCCTCCATTCTTGTAAGTGTATTTTTAATTTATTTCATTGATGATTATAATTTAATCAAAGAATAAACTCTTCTCAACTAATTATTAATTTTATAGGGTTTATGGTTTTGCACTTGATTCAGACAAATACAATAAAGAGTCATTTAGTCAAAACTAAGGTTAGAATAACAGCAAACTATTTACACAACACTCTTACAACTGGTCTGGAGCACTAGTAAGTTTTGTTAGTGCCTGTACTGCGTAAATTTCAAGATACTAACAGACTGGTGAATCCCACAAGTTCACGTAAATTGATTGTACGTCATGTTTACAGATCTGTTAATATTAACAGTTCTTGCATAAGCATCAGTGACTCACAAATATCTATTGGTTGTTTTTACAGCAGATGTTTTTGCATAAGAGCAGGACTACATATGTCATTATTAAGAGAATGTTCAACTTTTTTTGAAATGTTATCTTATCAGCAAGCTTAATAAAGATAAAAATATATTATAAAGAATTCCAGGATGACCAGGCATAATGATGTAAACCCACCAATCTTCTACCATGTATCCAGGTTCTTGAGGCAGCAAGGCAAGGCAAGTTTATTTGTACAGCACATTTCATGTACAAGACAATTCAGAGTGCTTTACATAAAAACGTTAACGCATTCCAGCAAATTGCAAAAGGAATACATAAGAATTTAAAAGCAAACTTAAAAGTAAATTAAAGAGAAACCAAAACAAGTTAAAATAGAATAAGACAGAAAATGTGCAAGAAATAAGCGTTACAGTACACTGTAGGAACAATTGTTCTATTGAAAGGCCACAGCAAATAGGAAAGTTTTTAACCTCGATTTAAAGTAGCTTAGAGTTTCAGCAGCCCTGATGCTTTCTGGGAGTTTGTTCCATATGTGAGGAGCATAAAAACTGAATGCTGCCTCATCATGTTTGGTTCTAACTCTGGGCACAGATAGTAGGCCTGACCCTGATGACCTGAGGGCTCTGGGTGGTTCATAAAGGACTAGCAGGTCTGAAATGTATTTTGGCCCTAAACCATTCAGAGCTTTATAAACCAACAACAGTATTTTGAAATCTATTCTTTGACAGACAGGAAGCCAGTGTAAAGATCTGAGGACTTAAGTTTTATGATCAACTTTCTTGTTCTTAGTGAGGACTCAAGCTGCAGCGTTCTGAACTAACTGTAGCTGTCTGACAGACTTTTTTGGGAGACCTGTGAGGACAGCATTACAGTAGTCGAGTTTACTGAAGATAAATACATGAAGAGTTTGTTTGCAAAAACTGATAAACACCACTTCCATGAAAATTTCACTCTTTACATCAAACAACTTTTATCATTGCCTACTTATAGAAGTTCAAATCATTTTGTCTCAAAAGCCAATATGTCCTATGTTATAGACACTACAAATTCATGGGTTTTTTTGTTTTTGTTTTTTTCAAAAGCCGATAAACACCAGGAGCTTTTTCTTTTTTTACAAAAGCAGATAGCTCCACAGGGCAAATCAGCGCTTGGTATTTGGGTCACGTGACTCATCTTGGCTGCCTTCCCGGTCTGCTCGCTCTGACTGATTTCTCTGGCTGTGTTCGGAATGTTCACTCACTCACTCACTCACTCCCTACTCGCTATATAGTGAATTTAGATACAGTGGACTATACAGTAAACTCAATATAACAATAAAATTAACTGCTTTCAGACACTACTGGGCTTGTTTTCGCGGCACGGTTAATGATGTCATCTCGTGAGACAGTAAAATGTAACAGACTAATGGTGATAAAAAAATAAAGACCTGCATGTAATTTGTAGTAAATATGTATTAAATCAAATTGTTTTTGCTGAATTATTAAATATAAATACCTTAAGGTAGTTTATGTTGTGATGTGAAGCTCTTCTCTCACTGCTCCGCTGGCTGCACATTCACTATATAGTACACTATATGGGGAAGGGGTTTCCTTTTTTTCAGCCTTATTCCATTCATCTTCTTCCACTTAATCCTTTTTGGGTTGCGGGGGGGCGGGGGGCGCTGGAGCCTATCCCAGCATCTTTGGGCAAGAGGCAGGGTACACCCTAGACAGATCGCCAGTCCATCATTGGGCCAACACAGAGAGACAGACAACCATTCACTCTCACAGTCATACCTAAGGACAATTTAGAATCCCCAGTTTGATGCCAATTAACCTAACTTGCATGTTTTTGGCATGTGGGAGGAAACCAGAGAAATCCCGGAGTAAACCCACGCAGACATGGGGAGAACATTCCTTTTCTTTATTCTGGGCACACCAATGAAGAGACAGAGAAATTACATTTCAATTCTCCTGTATGTCCTGTACATACCAACTGAGCCACCGGAGTGGTGGCTCAGTTGGTAGAGCATCCGCCCCACACCCGGGAGGCAGGGGTTCAAATCCCAGCCGGGTCATGCCAAAGACCATATAAAAGCGAAATTTCCTGCCGTCCAGCTTGGTGCTCAGCAATAATGGAATGGAGGAGGGAAATCTGTGGCGGCGCCTTGCATGGCAGCGGCCCTTCTGATTCTACACATGGGGTGTGTGTGATTAACACTGTAGATAGGATAAGACACAATTTCGTTCTAATGTACATGATTGGTTGAATGACAATCAAGGGTGATTTAATTTAATATAGTAGTATTGACAATAAAATCTTTGAATTTTGAATTGTTAGCTTTATTATAGCTATATTATACCATTTTACTGAGTTGATATGCGTAAATCAGTGTGTCAATCATTCTACATTGATGCTTATAGACATTCAAGAATGTTCCAGACAAAATAGCATGGTTTTTGGGACTTGTCTGTTTTTGCAAAAAAAAGGTACTAATAAATTGCCAAAAAGTAACAATGAGTTGATGTTTGTTTTTTTGCTTTATTATGTTTGAGATACTCATATTTCAAGTGGCCATGTCTTAGAAGCTGATTTAGAAATACTAACAGCGATAAACCTACGGATGAAAAAGTGTTTTTTCTCATTTTGAACACGACTAGACATCTGTTTTTTCAAAAGAACTCTTCACATGGGCAAGTTTTTCTAGATCCTGCTGAAACATCAGACCTTTAATCCTCACTATGTTCTTTAAGTGATAATAGGCTGACTTTACTACTGTCTTAATATGGCTGTTAAAATTCAGGTCTGACTCCAGAACCACACCCAGAATTCTGGCTTGGCTGTTGGTTTTTAGCATCATTTATTGAAGCTGAGTACTAACTTTGAGTCTTTCTTTTTTGGCTCCGAAAACTGTTATTTTGGTTTTGTCTTCGTTTAACTGAAGAAAATTCTGGCACATCCACTCTTTAATTTGACCAATGCATTTGATCAGGGTTTTAATTGGACCGTCTCCTGGTGAGACAGTTATGTAGAGTTGTGTATCATCTGCATAATTATGGTAATATATTTTGTTGTTTTTTAGGATTTGAGTTTGTGGGAGCATATAGATGTTGAAAAGCAAAGGTCCCAAAATGGAACCTTGGGGACCTCCACAGGTTATTTTTGTTCACTCAAATTTGTAGTTACCTATAGACACAAAATAGTCTCTGTCTTAAATAGGACTCAAACCAGACACAGTAAGTGCTGTACCAGAAAGTCCCACCCAGTTTTTCAGCCAGTCTAGCAAGATGTTATGGTCGACCGTGTCGAATGCAGCACTGAAGTCCAATAAAACCAACACTGGAATGTTGCCACTGTCTGTATTGGAGCAGATGTCATTAAGGACTTTAACTAGAGCTGTCTTAGTGCTGTGGTGTGGCCGAAAACCCAACGAAGACATCAAAACAGTTATTTAATGTCAGGAAGTTGTACAATTGTTGAAAGACAGCTTTTTCTATTATTTTACTAAGAAAGGGGAGGTTTGATATGGGCCTATAGCTGTTCATAAGTGAGGTGTCTAGGTTGCTCTATTTTAGAAGTGGCTTGATAACAGCTGTTTTTAAGAACTGAGGGAAGACACCTGAATGCAGACATATTTATGATCTGTAGTAGATCAGAGGCCACACAATAGGAAACATTTTTTAAAAACCCTCTTGGGAGGGTATCAAGGCAGCAGGTAGTGGATTTCAGGTGCCATATGATGTCATCCAAGTTTTTATGATTGACTGGAAAATTTTTCCATGGTGTTTACATCTTCTCTGCATGGACACAGGGGGAGCACATGTCCAGCACCTGGCATATGAGCACTGACTGACTGGCTAATTTTCTGAATTTTGTCAGTAAAGAAGAAGGCAAAGTCATTGCAGGCACAGTTGGATAGAAGTTCAGGAGCTAGTAAGTCAGTAAGTAAGTAAAATTTGTTTATATAGCACTTCTCAAAGCCAGAATCGCAGAGTGCTTCACAATAAAATAAAAGACACATTCACAAATACAACAATAAAAAGCATTAAAAATAAAAACATTAAAACATAACATTAACATTAAAAACATAAAAACATAACCAATAACAAAATTAAAACAGTAGTGTCTTTAGCTGCTTTTTAAAAGCGTCAACAGAGTCTACTGAGCACAAAGATAGTGGAAGAGCATTCCACAGTTTTGGTGCCACTGCCTGAAAGGCTCTATTACCTCAAGTTTTAAAATGAGTTCAAGGGGCAGCCAGTAAAAGTTGATCCAAGGACCTCAGAGACCGTGAGGGTTATACACTTTAAGCAGCTCAGTGATATATTTGGGGGCCTGATCATGAATAGCTCTAAAAACAAGAACTAAAATTTTAAACTGAATCCTAAAACCAACTGGGAGCCAGTGAAATGCTGCCAGAACCGGTGTAATGTGTGCCCTTTTCTTAGTGTGGGTTAAAAGTCTGGCAGCCAAATTTTGGACAACTTGGAGGCGTTGAAGATGCTTTTGGCTCAGACAAGTAAAAAGACTATTACAGGTGTCTGTCATAATTGGCCCTTTCAGGGCGGAAATAAGGCACCAATCGCCTGCTGTGAGTTTGCACATTTAATAAATAATAATAATGAACACAAATACTTGCCTAGAAGGGCGAATTACAAAAAGCTATTTACAAAGACCACGAAGGGTGATAACAGAAAAATACAAATGAAGAAAAACCATGAAAGGCTACTTGCAATTAAACTGGCGAAGCAGAGAATAAGGCTGAGACTAAAACAGGAATCTAGTGTGGGGATTCCTGTCTACACACGATGTGAGGTCGCAGTGAGGAATAAACCTTGCCAGCAAACTTAAATAATACAAGGGGGGAAACCAAAATGTGACTCAGGTGTGGATGCACGAGTGAGAACGTAATTAGAAACACTAAACAGCTGTGGCAGGTCACGAACAGATTTGACAGGTGGAAGTCATGTCATGATGCTGTCAAAATAAAAGCACAAATAATAATGGCAGAAACCAGGACAAAATACATATACAGAAAAAGGAAAATAACCAAAAGGCTTGAGCACGGTACAAGCCCGCACTCTGCATCATGACAGTGCCACTCCCTTAAGGGGTGGATCCAAGACATCCCGCAGTAACTTTCAATTCAATTCAATTTCAATTCAACTTTATTTATATAGCGCCAATTTCACAACAACAGTCATCTCATAGCACTATCAACTGTAGGGGGGAACCCCCACAGTTGCAGAAAGACCCCAGCAATCAGGCGATCCCCTGTGAGCAAGCACTTGGCGACGGTGGAGAGGAAAAACTCCCTTTTAACAGGAAGAAACCTCCAGCAGAACCAGGCTCAGGGAGGGGCAGTCATCTGCTGCGACTGGCTGGGGGGTGAAGGGATAGAGAAGAAGAAAAGAACAGACATGTAGAGAGCAAACAGCACGATGGGGACTCAATCTATGGGAGAGAACAAACAGATGTTAATGACCAGCAAAAAAAAATATTTCATAGAGAGTGAGGAAAGGAGTGAGGCCCAGTGCATTACTGGAGGTCCCCCGGCTGACTAAACCTATTAGCAGCATAACTAAGGGAGGGTTCAGAAACACATGATCCCTCCCTAATTGTAGGCTATATCAAAAAGGTAGGTTTTAGCCCTATTCTTAAAAACAGAGATCGAGTCTGACTCCCGAATCCAGATTGGCAGCTGATTCCACAGGAGAGGAGCTTGATAACTGAAGGCTCTGCCTCCCATTGTACTTTTGGAGATTCTAGGTATTACAAGTAATCCTGCATTTTGGGAGCGTAGTGCTCTGTTAGGATAATACGGTAGTATCAGATCTTTTAAATAAAAAGGAGCCTGATTGTTTAGAGCTTTGTAAGTAAGAAGAAGGATTTTAAACTTAATTCTAAACTCTATGGGAAGCCAATGAAGGGAGGCCAGAACCGGAGAGATATGATCTCTCTTTCTAGTACCTGTTAAAACTCTTGCTGCAGCATTTTGGATCAGCTGAAGACTTTTTAAAGATGTTTTAGGACAGCCTGATAATAAAGAATTACAATAATCTAATCTTGAACTAACAAAAGCGTGGATCAGCTTCTCAGCATCACTCTGAGACAAGATGCTCCTAATCTTGGCAATATTACGCAAATGATAGAAGGCAGTCTTAGAAACAAATTTAATATGTGAAATGAAGGACAAATCCTGATCAAAAATAACTCCAAGGTTCCTCACAGAGCTATTAAGAGAAAGAGTAACTGCATCCAAACTGAAAGTTTGATTTGGAAAGGAATTTCTAAGGTTTTTTGGACCAACGAGAATGACTTCAGTCTTATCTGAATTTAATAGCAGGAAATTACAAGTCATCCAAGCTTTGATTTCCTTAAGACAGGCTTCTAACTTGGCTAATTGATTACTATCATCTGGCTTCATTGACAGGTATAATTGTGTGTCATCTGCATAACAATGAAAATGTATACAGTGCTTTCTAATAATGTTGCCTAACGGAAGCATATATAAACTAAAAAGGGTAGGGCCTAGCACAGATCCCTGTGGAACTCCATGACTAAGCTTAGAGTTGAAAGAAAACTCATTATTTAATTCAATTCAGTTCAATTCAACTTTATTTATATAGCGCCATTTCACAACAACAGTCATCTCATAGCACTATCAACTGTAGGGGGGACCCCCACAGTTGCAGAAAGACCCCAGCAATCAGGCGATCCCCTGTGAGCAAGCACTTGGCGACGGTGGAGAGGAAAAACTCCCTTTTAACAGGAAGAAACCTCCAGCAGAACCAGGCTCAGGGAGGGGCAGTCATCTGCTGCGACTGGCTGGGGGGTGAGGGGATAGAGAAGAAGAAAAGAACAGACATGTAGAGAGCAAACAGCACGATGGGGACTCAATCTATGGGAGAGAACTAACTAACCTGCACTTATATAGCGCTTTTCTAGTCACAAAGACCACTCAAAGCGCTTTCATTAATACTAACCCTCTATTCTAAGGGCCTATAGGAAACAGATATCTAGGGACAATTTAGAACAGCCAATTAACCTAACATGCATGTTTTTGGCATATGGGAGGAAACCGGAGAAATCCCGGAGTAAACCCACGCAACACGGGGAGAACATGCAAACTCCACACAGATCACTGTTGGTCGGGGGCTGGGATCGAACCCACGATCCCACGATCCCCACAATCCCCCGGCCAAGGGTAAACTGTGCTGCCGCAGTGCTAACCACTGCGCCACCGACAAACAAATGTTAATGACCAGCAAAAAAAAAAAAAAAAAATATTTCATAGAGAGTGAGGAAAGGAGTGAGGCCCAGTGCATTACTGGAGGTCCCCCGGCTGACTAAACCTATTAGCAGCATAACTAAGGGAGGGTTCAGAAACACATGATCCCTCCTTTACATGAACAAACTGGAACCTATCAGATAAATAAGATCTAAACCACTGCAACGAAGTTCCATTAAGTCCAACATAGTGTTCTAATCTATCAAGTAGAATATTATGATCGATAGTATCAAAAGCTGCACTAAGGTCTAAAAGGACAAGTACAGAAACTAGTCCATTATCAGATGCAATGAGGAGGTCGTTAGTGACCTTCGCTAAGGCTGTTTCAGTACTATGATGGATTCTAAACACAGATTGAAACTCTTCAAGTAAACCATTTCCCTGCAGGTGGTCAAATAATTGCGTAGCAACAACTCTTTCTGAGATTTTTGAAATGAAAGGGAGATTAGAGATTGGTCTATAGTTAGCTAAAGCTCCTGGATCTAGCGTTGGCTTTTTGAGTAAGGGTTTAATTACAGCCGTTTTAAAAGCCTGCGGTACATGGCCTAAAGTTAATGAAGAATTGATTATATGAAGAATAAAGCTACCAATAAGTGGGAAGACTTCTTTAAATAACCTGGTAGGAATAGGGTCTAAAAGACAAGTTGAAGGTTTGGATGAGTAAACTATTTTGTCTAACTCACAAAGGTCGATTGGAGTAAACTCATCAAGACAGACATCAAAAGAAGGAGTTGTAGTAGTTACAGTATTTAAGTTAACTGTGGGAAGAATCTGATTGATTTTATCTCTGATGGATGAAATTTTATTATTGAAAAAGTTCATAAAGTCCTGACTAGTAAGCTCTAAGGGAATGCTAGGATTGACAGAGTCCTGACTCTTTGTCAACCTGGCTACAGTACTGAAAAGAAACCTGGGATTATTCTTGTTCTCTTCTATTAATGCAGAGTAATAACTTGTTCTAGCTTTTCTAAGAGATTTTTTATAAATTAAAAGATGATTTCTCCAAGCTAAATAGATTTCATCTAAATTAGTAGAGCGCCATTTTCTTTCTAATTGACGAGTCTTCTGTTTTAAGCTACGAGTTTCTGTGTTGAACCAAGGAGTTAGAAATCTCTGATTAGACTTTTTCTTTTTTAAGGGGGCCACCAAGTCTAGAGCCTGATGCAGAGAAGCTGAAACACTATCCACCATGTTATCAATTACAGAAGGAGCAAGCTGTCTATAGCTTATTTCCATTGTGTTGACACATGGCATAGAAGAAACAATCTGCGTAAATTTGGAAACAGCATCATCTGAGAGGCATCTACTGTAATAATATTTTTCTTTAGGAGCCAAATAGTCAGAAATAGTAAAATCAAAGGTTAACAGACAATGGTCTAACAGTACAGGGTTATGAGGAGACACTACAAGATTTTCTATTTCTATGCCATATGTCAGAACAAGGTCCAATGTATGGTGGAGGTAATGAGTAGAATTTCCTACTTTCTGAGAAAACCCAATCGAGTCTAATATTGAATTAAAAGCCACATTAAGGCAGTCACTATCTACATCCACATGTATATTAAAGTCCCCTACTATAATTATTCTATCAGATTTCAGCACTAAATCAGCTAAGAAATCAGCAAATTCGGATAAAAATTCTGAGTAGGTTGATGGGGGATGATAAACTATGGCAAATAAAATTGGGTTTAACCTAAAATTGCTAAAGTGCCCAATACTGAGGACCAGGCCCTCAAAGGAATTATAACATGTTTTTTGCTTTACATTAACTAGTAATTTGGAATGGTAAACATCAAAAGGAAAGAAAGTACACCCCCCCAACAGAAATGACTTAAAAAAGCGACCACGGGAGGGTGGTGGGGGGATCCAGGCCTGGAGGGAGAGACACGAAAACAAAACAACCCAAAAAACACATGATCCACACACTGACAAAACAAAGTACTAAGAAAACTAAACAGTACAAGGTAAATAAGGAAAATGTTCTGGGGGCCTTCCAGAGTCCCGGCTCCACCTGACCATCAGGAAGAAAAGGTCGGGCTGCCTACCAGGTCTCCAGAGCCCCCAACCAGGATGAAAGAGTCCATTGGGTGGCCTTCCAGGATTCTGAAGCCACCCAAACACCCAAGAAGGCTTGGGCAGTCTCCCCATGTCTCTGGGCCAGCGGGTCGCAGAGCACAACGCACCTCCTCCTGGAGACAGCAGCTGGAACCAGTGCTCACCGCAGACCCCCAGACCCAGATGATGGACACCCGATGAGGAAGATGGCGGGAGGAGAAAAACAACAGGCCCGGATGTGGACCGAGGACCCGCTGCAGCCTTGGGCATAGCTGCCACAATCTCGGTGGCCCTGGACTGAGGTGTTGCGGCACCCTCAGTGGCCCCGCACTGAGGCGTAGCTGCACCCTTGGTGGCCCCGGACTGAGGCATAGCAGCACCCTCAGTGGACCCGGACTGAGGCGTTGCTGCACCCTCGGTGGACCCGGACTGGTGCAGAGCTGCACCCATGGTCACTGCAGTCCTAGAAACCCCATGGCAATGTGACTCATGCAGGTGGCTCGCCCGGCGTGGCGAAAGGAGATCCACTTCCTACTGGAGCTGAATTCTTCACAGTTGAAGCCCGGGGACGCTTCCTCGTCGGCTCAGGCTCCGGATTGCAGACAGCCCTCTATCCCTGGTAGGATAACCATCCTACCAGGTTATTTAAAGAAGTCTTCCCACTTATTGGTAGCTTTATTCTTCATATAATCAATTCTTCATTAACTTTAGGCCATGTACCGCAGGCTTTTAAAACGGCTGTAATTAAACCCTTACTCAAAAAGCCAACGCTAGATCCAGGAGCTTTAGCTAACTATAGACCAATCTCTAATCTCCCTTTCATTTCAAAAATCTTAGAAAGAGTTGTTGCTGCGCAATTATTTGACCACCTGCAGGGAAATGGTTTACTTGAAGAGTTTCAATCTGGGTTTAGAATCCATCATAGTACTGAAACAGCCTTAGCGAAGGTCACTAACGACCTCCTCATTGCATCTGATAATGGACTAGTTTCTGTACTTGTCCTTTTAGACCTTAGTGCAGCTTTTGATACTATCGATCATAATATTCTACTTGATAGATTAGAACACTATGTTGGACTTAATGGAACTTCGTTGCAATGGCTTAGATCTTATTTATCTGATAGGTTCCAGTTTGTTCATGTAAATAATGAGTTTTCTTTCAACTCAAAGCTTAGTCATGGAGTTCCACAGGGATCTGTGCTAGGCCCTACTCTTTTTAGTTTATATATGCTTCCGTTAGGCAACATTATTAGAAAGCACTGTATACATTTTCATTGTTATGCAGATGACACACAATTATACCTGTCAAGGAAGCCAGATGATAGTAATCAATTAGCCAAGTTAGAAGCCTGTCTTAAGGAAATCAAAGCTTGGATGACTTGTAATTTCCTGCTATTAAATTCAGATAAGACTGAAGTCATTCTTGTTGGTCCAAAAAACCTTAGAAATTCCTTTCCAAATCAAACTTTCAGTTTGGATGCGGTTACTCTTTCTCTTAATAGCTCTGTGAGGAACCTTGGAGTTATTTTTGATCAGGATTTGTCCTTCAATTCACATATTAAATTTGTTTCTAAGACTGCCTTCTATCATTTGCGTAATATTGCCAAGATTAGGAGCATCTTGTCTCAGAGTGATGCTGAGAAACTGATCCACGCTTTTGTTAGCTCGAGATTAGATTATTGTAATCCTTTATTATCAGGCTGTCCTAAAACATCTTTAAAAAGTCTTCAGCTGATCCAAAATGCTGCAGCAAGAGTTTTAACAGGTACTAGAAAGAGAGATCATATCTCTCCGGTTCTGGCCTCCCTTCATTGGCTTCCCATAGAGTTTAGAATTAAGTTTAAAATCCTTCTTCTTACTTACAAAGCTCTAAACAATCAGGCTCCTTTTTATTTAAAAGATCTGATACTACCGTATTATCCTAACAGAGCACTACGCTCCCAAAATGCAGGATTACTTGTAATACCTAGAATCTCCAAAAGTACAATGGGAGGCAGAGCCTTCAGCTATCAAGCTCCTCTCCTGTGGAATCAGCTGCCAATCTGGATTCGGGAGTCAGACTCGATCTCTGTTTTTAAGAATAGGGCTAAAACCTACCTTTTTGATATACAGTGGGGCAAAAAAGTATTTAGTCAGCCACCAGTTGTGCAAGTTCTCCCACTTAAAAGATGAGAGAGGTCTCCAATTTTCATCATAGGTATACCTCAACTATGAGAGACAAAATGAGAAAAAAAAAATCCAGAAAATCACATTGAAGGATTTTTAATGAATTAAATGGTAAATTCCTTGGTAAAATAAGTATTTGGTCACGAACAAAAAAGCAAGATTTCTGGCTCTCACAGACATGTAACTTCTTCTTTAAGAGGCTCCTCTGTCCTCCACTCATTACCTGTATTAATGGCACCTGTTTGAACTCATTATCAGTATAAAAGACACCTGTCCACAACCTCAAACAGTCAGACTCCAAACTCCACTATGGCCAAGACCAAAGAGCTGTCAAAGGACACCAGAAACAAAATTGTAGACCTGCACCAGGCTGGGAAGACTGAATCTGCAATAGGTAAGCAGCTTGGTGTGAAGAAATCAACTGTGGGAGCAATTATTAGAAAATGGAAGACATACAAGACCGCTGATAATCTCCCTCGATCTGGGGCTCCACGCAAGATCTCACCCCGTGAGGTCAAAATGATCACGAGAACGGTGAGCAAAAATCCCAGAACCACACGGGGGGACCTAGTGAATGACCTGCAGAGAGCTGGGACCAAAGTAACAAAGGCTACATCAGTAACACACTACGCCGCCAGGGACTCAGATCCTGCAGTGCCAGACGTGTCCCCCTGCTTAAGCCAGTACATGTCCAGGCCAGTCTGAAGTTTGCTAGAGAGCATTTGGATGATCCAGAAGAGGATTGGGAGAATGTCATATGGTCAGATGAAACCAAAATAGAACTTTTTGGTAAAAACTCAACTTGTCATGTTTGGAGGAGAAAGAACACCATACCTACTGTGAAGCATGGGGGTGAAAACATCATACTTTGGGGCTGTTTTTCTGCAAAGGGACCAGGACGACTGATCCGTGTAAAGGAAAGAATGAATGGGGCCATGTTTCATGAGATTTTGAGTGAAAACCTCCTTCCATCAGCAAGGGCATTGAAGATGAAACGTGGCTGGGTCTTTCAGCATGACAATGATCCCAAACACACTGCCCGGGGAACGAAGGAGTGGCTTCGTAAGAAGCATTTCAAGGTCCTGGAGTGGCCTAGTCTCCAGTCTCCAGATCTCAACCCCATAGAGAATCTTTGGAGGGAGTTGAAAGTCTGTGTTGCCCAGCGACAGCCCCAAAATATCACTGCTCTAGAGGAGATCTGCATGGAGGAATGGGCCAAAATACCAGCAACAGTGTGTGAAAACCTTGTGAAGACTTACAGAAAACGTTTGACCTCTGTCATTGCCAACAAAGGGTATATTACAAAGTACTGAGATGAACTTTTGTTATTGACCAAATACTTATTTTACCGAGGAATTTACCAATTAATTCATTAAAAATCCTTCAATGTGATTTTCTGGATTTTTTTTTCTCATTTTGTCTCTCATAGTTGAGGTATACCTATGATGAAAATTGGAGACCTCTCTCATCTTTTAAGTGGGAGAACTTGCACAATTGGTGGCTGACTAAATACTTTTTTTCCCCACTGTAGCCTACAATTAGGGAGGGATCATGTGTTTCTGAACCCTCCCTTAGTTATGCTGCTAATAGGTTTAGTCAGCCGGGGGACCTCCAGTAATGCACTGGGCCTCACTCCTTTCCTCACTCTCTATGAAATATTTTTTTTTTTTTTTTGCTGGTCATTAACATCTGTTTGTTCTCTCCCATAGATTGAGTCCCCATCGTGCTGTTTGCTCTCTACATGTCTGTTCTTTTCTTCTTCTCTATCCCCTCACCCCCCAGCCAGTCACAGCAGATGACTGTCCCTCCCTGAGCCTGGTTCTGCTGGAGGTTTCTTCCTGTTAAAAGGGAGTTTTTCCTCTCCACCGTTGCCAAGTGCTTGCTCACAGGGGATCACCTGATTGCTGGGGTCTTTCTGCAACTGTGGGGGTTCCCCCCTACAGTTGATAGTGCTATGAGATGACTGTTGTTGTGAAATGGCACTATATAAATAAAGTTGAATTGAATTCCACTGTCCAGACCGTGGCTGCGGGGCTGGAACCAGGTTTTCCAGGGCCACAGGCTCCTCCTCCATCCTGCGGCTTAATCCCAGAACCAGCGGACACTCAGGGGGCATAGGAGGAGACACAGAGAGAGCAGGAAAAGTTTTTGTGGCTGCAGCAGGTGGTGAGGACTCAGTGGACTGCACTAACTGAGCCTCACCCCCAGGAATCAGGCAAGGTAATTCATAAGATGGTGATATAGAGTGAAAAAGCACTTGCCTGTTTTCCCAGGGTACGGTGGTTCCTGCTGCAGCAAGTCCAGTTTCTTCCTTCTCCATGACTGCGGTGATCGTGGGCCCCTCTGGAGAACATGGATGAGCCGCCCCTGCAGGCACGGTGATGGGCGTTGCCGGGGGAGAATCAGCTGGGCTCACAGCAGTCGGAGGCGACGCCGTGGTGGAGAAGGGGACAGCAACGGCTCAGGAAGAGGAAGCTGACGAGACAGCCGGCGAGAATAACCTAGAGGCAGAAGCTATTGTGGTTCCTTCTTGGCACGGTGAAACGGATGCAACTGGCTGAGAGACGGAGGATTTTCTCCGGCAGCCCGTAGCTGGGCAATGGTGGTGGGTTTGTGGCATTTTCACCTGGTGACTCTCCTCCATTTGGTTTGGTACAGCCATATTATGGAGAGGAGTGGAGGTCTGCAAAAGAGACAAAATAAAAAGAGAAAACAAAAGAGACCAACTCTAAAACTGGGAACTTGGAACGTCCGCACTATGATGACAGGACTCGTTGCTAACCTCAAGGACATCAACGACACCAGGAAGACTGCCATCATCAATAATGAGCTGAAGAGACTGGGAGTGGATATCGCCACTCTCCAGGAAACACGGTTGGCTGACGCAGGCACACTGAGAGAGAAGAACTACACGTTCTATTGGCAGGGAAAGGGCAGTGACGAACACAGGGAACACAGAGTGGGCTTCGCAGTGAAGAACACCTTGCTGAAGATGGTGGAACTGGGCAGCAATGGCTCTGCACGACTCCTCACCCTCCGCCTCAACACCACTCAAGGCCCAGTCACCCTCGTCAGTGTGTATGCCCCAACACTGACAGCCACACCAGAGGCAAAAGACGAGTTCTACGAGAATCTCGCAACAACTGTCAGGATCATCCCCAACTCTGAACAACTCATTCTCCTTGGAGACTTCAGTGCCAGAGTGGGTGCTGACCACGACTCCTGGCCCTCCTGTCTTGGACCATTTGGCGTGGGCAGAATGAACGACAACGGACAGCGGCTGCTCGAGTTCTGCACATATCACGATCTGTGCATCACAAACTCGTTCTTCAAGACCAAGCCCCAACACAAGGTTTCCTGGCAACATCCGCGCTCAAAGCACTGGCACCAGCTGGACTTGATCCTGACCAGGCGCACCTCACTGAAGAACGTGCTAATCACCCGTTCGTTCCAGAATGCAGATTGCGACACAGACCATTCATTGGTGTGTTGCAAGGTCAAGCTGCAGCTGAAGAAATTCCATCGTGCTAGACAGCCTGGAAAGGCACGGATTGACACCAGCAAGATGGCCCAACCAGAAGTTATTGAGCAGTTTGCCTCCACCTTTGAGAAGGAACTTGGTGTACCACAAGAAGGAGAATCTGCAAAGCAGAAGTGGGAAGAGCTGCGAAACACCATCCACCGCACAGCCTTGGCTACCTTTGGGAGGAAGACCTCGAAGTCACAGGACTGGTTTGATGCCAAGTTGACCGGGATGACCCCCGTCATTGAAGCCAAGCGCTCAGCACTTGCTGAGTACAAGAAGTACCCAAACGAGAAGAATCTCGAGACTCTCAGGGCTGCGAGAAGCAAGTACAAACAAGTATTGGACTCAGCTCAGCCAAGACATTCAAACCGCTGCCATAACAGGGAACATCCGTGGTATGTACGATGGCATCAAGAAAGCACTTGGTCCGGCTCAGAGCAAGACGGCCCCCCTCAAATCCTCCACTGGGGAGATGATCACAGAAAAGAACAAGCAGATGGAGAGATGGGTGGAAGACTACTCCGACCTCTACTCCAGACAGAACACCGTGACACCGTCAGCCCTTGATGCCATCGACTGCCTGCCATCCATGGACGAACTTGACGCCGAGCCAACCATTGACAAACTCAGCAAGGCCATTGATAGCTTGGCCGCTGGCAAGGCACCCGGCAACAACGGCATACCCCCCGACCTGATCAAGCACTGCAAGACCGCCCTACTGCTGCCATTGCATGACGTCCTCTGCCAGTGCTGGAAGGAAGGTGCCGTACCACAGGACATGAGGGACACCAAGATCATCACCCTCTACAAAAACAAAGGGGAGATAAGCGACTGCAACAACTACAGGGGCATCTCCCTCCTCAACGTTGTTGGCAAAGTCTACGCACAAGTTGTTTTCATTCGTCTACAGAAGCTTGCCAAACTTGTCTATCCCGAGTCTCAGTGTAGCTTCCGCGCTGAGCGATCGACGGTAGACATGATATTCTCCATCCGCCAACTCCAGGAGAAATGCAGAGAACAGAACATGCCCCTGTACGTCGCCTTCATCGACCTCACCAAAGCGTTCGATCTGGTCAGCAGAGAGGGCCTTTTCAAGATCCTGCCAAAGATAGGATGCCCACCAAAGTTGCAAAGCCTCATCGAATCGTTTCGCACCAACATGCAGGGGATAGTGTAGCACAACAGCAACGTCTCAGAGCCATTCAACATACGCAGCGGAGTGAAACAGGGCTGTGTACTTGCGCCAACCCTCTTTGGGATTTTCTTTGCTATGCTCCTGAGGCATGCCTTCAGCACAGCAACAGAGGGAATCTACCTGCACACAAGATCTGACGGCAGGCTTTTCAACCTCGCCCGCCTGAAAGCCAGAACCAAAGTACGCGAGGCTCTAATCAGAGACATGCTGTTCACAGACGACGCTGCAGTCACAACCCACACACAGCAGGAGCGTCAGACCCTGATGGACCGCTTCTCCCAGGCATGCAAGGACTTTGGGCTTACCATCAGCCTGAAGAAGACTAACGTCTTGGCGCAAGGCACGGAAGCACCACCAACCATCACCATCGACGACTACGAGCTGGAGGTCGTGAATCAGTTCACGTACCTGGGGTCCACGATCAGCAACAACCTCTCCCTTGATACAGAGATCGACAAGAGGATTGGAAAATCAGCCTTCACACTCGCTCGCCCCACCACACGAGTGTGGGAGAATCCCAAACTCTCTGTCAAGACGAAGATGGCAGTGTACAATGCCTGCGTCATCAGCACACTGCTCTATGGGAGTGAGACGTGGACAACATACGCCCGGCAGGAAAAGAGACTGAACTCCTTCCACTTGCGCTGCATTCGCCACATCCTGGACATATCCTGGCAGGACAAAGTGCCCAACACAGAAGTTCTGTCCCGCGCCGGCCTTCCCTCCATGTTCACTCTATTCAGGCAGCGCAGGCTCCGCTGGCTAGGCCACGTTCACCATATGGAGGATGGCAGAATCCCCAAAGACGTCCTCTACGGAGAACTGGCGACTGGCAGGAGAGACATTGGCCGCCCACAGCTGTGCTTTAGAGACGTCTGCAAGAGACACATGAAGGCCCTGGAGATCAGCACAGAGCGCTGGGAGGACCTTGCAACGGACCCCTCCAAATGGAGAGGCACCCTGACCAGACAGCTCAAGGCGGGTGAAGAGAGACTGACTGCTGCAGCAGATGAAAAAAGGACCCGCAGGAAGAACTGCCACAGACCCAGCAGCATGGAGACCACCCACAAGTGCGACCTGTGTGACAGGGACTGCCATTCGCGCATCGGCCTGTTCAGCCACAGGCGGTGCTGTTCCAGCAGAGTAAACGTTTAGGATTCTCTTCCATGGTCATCATAGACCGACGGAGGCTGACGGAGGTCTGCACCGAGAACCAGCGTCTTGGAGCAGGTGAACCGGGAGCTGAAGCCGGAGCAGGAACCTGGTGAGGAGTCGATTGGACCGAAGCCCGGGAGTGCTTCCCCATCTGCACCAATCTTGGTTTCCTGGTGGGATTCCTCTCCAACTCACAGTTCTGTTGTTGCAGAGCCGCCATCTGGGATATCCTCTCCCTTCCCTCAGCATGCTCCACGAGGTGAGGATGTCACCGCACAGCTGCCTCCGCAAAGTCCAGGTACCACAAAGCGTCTTTGGGAGTGGAATATTGTCGAGCTATGGCTAGGAGGTCATCAATTTCCATTAGAGCCTGGCAGAGCTCAAACCCCAGGCTCATTGGGTAGCCCCTCCCAAACGATGCCATTCCCAAAAAGCAGGCACCCAAAAAAGGGGGGAAAATAGAACAGTAGAAAAATAAAAAAGGCAAACTGTCAAGAACTGCCCGTTTAACAGGCAAGGAAATAGGACACCAAGCGCACGCTGTAGGTTTCTGCACATTTATTAACTTAAAGGACAACACAAAAATGCTCCCAAACTGACTGGTAAGCAAAATGAGAAAATAAACACAAAGCACTCCAAAACAAGCTGGTGAGTAAGTAGAAAATGAATGAATATACTGTGCTCCAACATACAAAAATCTGGTGAGCACGCAGAGAAAATACCAAATGGATACAACGTGCTCCAACAAGCAAACTGGTGAGCAACGAAGATATCATACGATAGAATGGAATGAAAAGAAACATAGTAAATGCTGGAGGCAAGTTGGGCTCAACGTCTGTGGTGCCAAATACAGGGAATGCCTAAGAGAAAAAAGCTCAGCTGGAGTATCCTAAGAGCAATGGGCTCGACAGCTGAGAAAAACAGAGGAGATAAGGCACCAAGACGGAGCACACTTACTTACCCCAACAGCAGACCCCAAACCATGAAAATGGGTCATGGCGGGAACAGCGAAGAGAGAGTAGTAGGACACGGCGACGAACAGGAGTCGTCATGTCTCTAAAATACTCATACATAATGACAGACAGGTGTAGCTCATAAGTGGTCAATTGGCAGCAGCTGTTCAGCCCCAAGGAATAGGCAACCGGAAGCTGCACTGCGCTGTCAAAATAAACAAACCGTAAACAGAAAATACAATACAGAAAAATACAAAACATCATAATAAACTAAGAAATAACAAAAACATGACCGGACATGACAGGAACATGACAGGGCCCCCCCCCCAAAAAAAAAAGTGGTGGATACCAGACACACAAACAAACAACCCACCCTGGGGGGCAAGGAGGGGGAACCCAGGAACAGAGGGACTGAAATAGTAACAAAAAAACAGAAGAACACCAAAAGAAAACACTCATGAGTACACTCAGTCCAGCAGGTGGCAACACGGAACTTGGAGCCCAACTGATGAGAGGACAAAACAGTTCAGGTGTTCTTCCCTAGTCCCACAGCCACCGGCATGTGTGCTGGAATGCTTTGGGCGGCCTCACCATGGCCCAGCACCAACGAAGCAGCAAGGGCAGTTCCGGCAGTCTTCCCAAGTCCCAAGACCACTGGCATCTGTGCTGGGACACGTCGGGTGGCCTTCCCTTACCTCAAAACCAACAAGACTGAAGAGACAGTCCGTCAAGCGGTCTTCCAAGAGGAACTTTTTGGGATGCACCCACAGTGGCCCCAGGCTTGGGCTGAGCTCCATCCACGGTGGCCCCAGGCTGGAGCATAGCAGCACCCACGGTGGCTCCAGGCAGAAGCAACGCTGCACCCTCAGTGGCTCCGGGCAGGAGCAATGCTTCACCCTTGGTAACCTCAGCCAGAGAGGAAGCAGCATCCACGAAGATCCCAGGCTGGGACGGAGCATCCGTGATGACCCCCACGGGAGGAGCTGAACCCATGATGGTTTCAGATGGCGAACCTGGACCCACAGAGACTTCTGGCTCAGGTGGATCTTCTCCGGTGACCCTGGAAGAAGGCTCAGAAAAAACATGCAGAAGAATAGAGTCAGGATCACCGGCAGCAGCGGAGCCCCACGAGGTGAGCTCATGTGCAGCTGATAGCTGCACTTGGCTCTCCTGCTCATGATCCAGACAAGACCTCTCCCAAATAGAGACAAAAGGAACAGAAGAGGGCACTTGCCTGAACTCAAGCTCCACCGCCATCCAGGACTCCAGCGATCCAGGCGACGATGCTCCGGGCTCAGTCCTCTGGAGGTTGAGCTGCAGCTCTGCCGCGGCAGCCTCCACAGCAGGCATGATGGTGTGAGCAGTCTTGGTCTCCCCAGATGGAGTGGACCATGCTGGTAGCTTGTCCGGCACAGCAACAGGGGTTCAGCTCCGCATCGGCACTGGGCTCGTCCGGCGGCTCAGGTCAGACTCCAGCGGAGACTCAGGAGCAGATGGAGGAAACACGGAGGTAGCAGGTGAGAGACATTCGGTAACAGCTGGTAGAGAAAACCCAGTGGACTGCAAAAACTGGGTTCTCTCTCCAGGAATCAGGCAAGAAAATTCATCCTTTAGTAATGGAATACAAGAGTTCACTTGCCTGAATTCCTGAGGGATGATGGAGTCAGCTGCTGCTCCGAGGTCTGGCTCTCTCTCTCTTCGAGAGCCTCGAGCGCTGTCTGGGTAGAGGGTGGTGGCGAGGGCTGGAGGCGGGAGTGGCGAGCCCTCCGTCCCCGTGAATGCGTCTTCTGCCTGGGCTGAAGTGAGGGAGAATCCTCCAGCAGCTCCTCAACTCGCTGTCTGGTTTTATATACCATAGTGAGAAGAGGAGTCAGAGCTGGATAGTTCCAGAGGCTAGGGCAAGACTCAATCAACCCAGCAGCAAAATCCATGTAGCCAAAAACAGTCTCGGGAGTGTGAGTGACCTGAGCTTTGGAGGCAAAGTCCACAACATCCTCTGCCACCGCACACTCCTGCACACTCAGTCCTAAGACTCGGAAGTCCATGGTGGAAACCCTACAACCTCAGACAGACAACTCAAAAAAGAAAAAAAGCCAAAACCTACAATGGCTGGTGTCCAGACTGGCTGTGTCCTTCTGTCATGAACTGCCCTTTTAACAGGCGAGGAAATAGGACGCTAAGCACACACTGTAGGTTTCTGCACATTTATTAACTTAAAGGACAACACAAAAATGCTCCCAAACTGGCTGGTGAGCAAAATGAGAAAATAAACACAAAGCACTCCAAAACAAACTGGTAAGTAGAAAATGAATGAATATGCAGTGCTCCAACATACAAAAATCTGGTGAGCACGCAGAGAAAATACCGAATGGATACAACGTGCTTCAACAAGCAAACTGGTGAGCAATGAAGATATCATACGATACAATGGAATGAAAAGAAAAGAAACATAACAAATGCTGGAGGCAAGTTGGGCTCAACATCTGTGGTGCCAAATACAGGGAACGCCTGAGAGAAAAAAAGCTCAGCTGGAGTACCCTAAGAGCAATGGGCTCAACGGCTGAGAAAAACAGAGGAGAAAAGGCACCAAGACGGAGCACACAAACTTACCTCAACAGCAGACCCCAAACCATGAAAATGGGTCACGGCCGGAATAGCAAAGAGAGAGTAGCAGGACACAGCGACAAACAGGAGTCATCGTGTCTCTAAAATACTCATACATAATTATAGACAGGTGTAGCTCATAAGTGGTCAATTGGCAGTAGCTGTGCAGCCCCAAGGAATAGGCAACCGGAAGCTGCACTGCGCTGTCAAAACAAACCGGAAACAGAAAATACAATACAGAAAAATGCAAAACATCATAATAAACTAAGAAATAACAAAAAATAAACAACAAAATGTTCACTGGGCAGAAAAGCTGGGCACAGCTCTAACCCGTGCCCCAGGAACATGACACAAACTCACAGTCGCTGGCGCCTACTGGCTGCAACCTACTGTCATAATTGGCCCTCTCAGGGCAGAAATAAGGCACCAATCGCCTGCTGTGAGTTTGCACATTTAATAAATAATAATAATGAACACAAATATTTGCCACAAAGGGTGAATTACAAAAAGCTATTTACAAAGACCACGAAGGGTGATAACAGAAAAATACAAATGAAGAAAAACCATGAAAGGTTACTTACAATTAAACTGGTGAAGCAGAGAATAAGGCTGAGACTAAAACAGGAATCAAGTGTGGGGATTCCTGTCTACACACGATGTGAGGTCGCAGTGAGGAATAAACCTCCCCAGCAAATTTAAATAATACAAGGGGGGAAACCAAAATGTGACTCAGGTGTGGATGCACGAGTGAGAACGTAATTAGAAACACTAAACAGCTGTGACAGGTCACAAACAAATTTGACAGGTGGAAGTCATGTCGCAACACTGTCAAAATAAAAGCACAAATAATAATGGCAGAAACCAGAACTATATACATATACAGCAAAAGGATTATAACCAAAAGACCTGAGTATGGTACAAGCCTGCACTCGGCATCATGACAGTGTCTAAGCGAGAGGAAATAAAAGCATAAATAATCATCTCAAGTTCCACCTTCGACACCAGGGTTCTCAACTTAGAAATATTCTTCAGATGGAAAAAACAATTTCTCATTAATTGATTAATGTGGTGCTCAAGAGACATAGCCGAGTCAAAACTAACTCCAACATTCCAAAGACTCACCTGGACAGAGGAGCCTAGGGTACCCATGTGGTGCTCAATAAGCCAGATCTTGTTTTTCAGGCGCAATAATTAATGTCTCTGTCTTATCTGAGTTAAGTTGTAAAAAGTTTGCACTTAACCACTGTTTGATGTTAGACAAGCAGTTAGTTAAAGATGACAGCATGTGAAACTCAGACTCCTTAAAGGGCAATACAACTAAATATCGTCAGCATAAAGAGGATTAGAAATATCTGTAAACTGGCTAATTATCCGTCACAGTGGCAGAATGTAAAGTAAAAATAAAATGGGTCCTAGAACTGAGCCTTTTGGTACCTCTGTCATGATTTACTGCCCCTCCGGGGGAAAGGAGACAAAGGACCAAATGCTGGACAGTGTTGTGTGTATTTATTGAACATAAAGACAAAACAAAAGCTCCAACGAGCAAACTGAGCAGAATGAAGAAAGAACTAACACAAACACGCTACATTTCATTGGAGACGGAAAATAGATGAGGCTAGAGACCCAAGGCGCTCTCAGATGAGACTGAGGAGCTGGTGGAGAAAAAACAGAAAATAACCCAAAGTGCTCTCAGACCAGACTGAGGAGCGGTGGGGAAAAAGTACTTACAAAGCTCAACAAAGCAGACTGTGCTCTGGAGTAGGGGTAGACAATCCAATGAACCGACGAGATACAGGTGAACAGACAGAGCTTAAATTTATCCATGATATTAAAATTTGCCAAAAATAACATAAACTGGCCAGCCACTACCTTTTCCAAAATTTTTGATATTAAAGGAAATTTAGAAATTGGGCTATAATTATCTGGCTGTGATGGATCCAAGCTCTGCTTCTTACAGTGGTGTGAAAAAGTGTTTGCCCCCTTCCTGATTTCTCTTTTTTTTTTGTATGTTTGTCACACTTAAATGTTTCAGATCATCAAACAAATTTAAATATTAGACAAGGATAATAAAAGTAAACACAAAATGTTGATTTTGAATGAAGGTGTTTATTATTAAGGGGGAAAAAAAATCCAAACTTACATGGCCCTGTGTGAAAAAGTGATTGCCCCCTAAATCTAATAATTGGTTGGGCCACCCTTAGCAGCAACAACTGCAATCAAATGTTTGCAATAACTGGCATTGAGTCTTTTACAGCGCTGTGGAGGAATTTTGGCCCATTCATCTTTGCAGAATTGTTGTAATTCAGCTATATTGGAGGGTTTTTGAGCATGAACTGCTTTTTTAAGGTCATGCCACAGCATCTCAATTGGATTCAGGTCAGGACTTTAAGTAGGCCACTCCAAAGTCTTCATTTTGTCTTTCTTAAGCCATTCTGAGGTGGACTTGCTGGTGTGTTCTGGATCCTTGTCCTGCTGCAGAACCCAAGTGTGCTTCAGCTTGAGGTCACAAACAGATGACCGGACATTCTCCTTCAGGATTTTTTGGTAGACAGCAGAATTCATGGTTCCATTTACCACAGCAAGTCTTCCAGGTCCTGAAGCAGAAAAACAGCCCCAGAACATCACACTACCACCACCATATTTCACTGTTGGTATGATGTTCCTTTTCTGAAATGCTCTGTTACTTTTACGCCAGATGTAATGGGACACACACCTTCCAAAAAGTTCAGCTTTTGTCTCGTCAGTCCACAGAGTATTTTCCCAAAAGTCTTGGGGATCATCAAGATGTTTTCTGGCAAAACTGAGATGAGCCTTTATGTTCTTTTTGCTCAGTAGTGTTTTTTTTGTCTTGGTACTCTGCCATGCAGGCCATTTTTGCCCAGTCTCTTTCTTATGGTGGAGTCATGAACACTGACCTTAACTGAGGCAAGTGAGGCCTGCAGTTCTTTGAATGTTGTTGTAAGGTCTTTTGTGACCTCTTGGATGAGTTGTGGCTGCGCTCTTGGGGTAATTTTGGTCAGCCGGCCACTCCTGGGAAGGTTCACTGCTGTTCCATGTTTTCGTCATTTGTGGAAAATGGCTCTCACTGTGGTTGGCTGGAGTCCCAGACTGATAGCTCTCAATTACTTTGTTTCTCATTTGTTCCTGAATTTCTTTGGATCACAGTATGATATCTAGCTTTTGAGGATCTTTTGGTCTACTTCACTTTGTCAAGCAGGTCCTATTTAAGTGATTTCTTGATTGAGAACAGGTGTGGCAATAATCAGGTCTGAATGAACACCTTCATTTAAAAACTGCATTTTATGTTCACTTGTGTTATCTTTGTCTAATATTTAAAATTGTTTGATGATCTGAAACATTTAAGTGTGACAAACATACAAAAAAATGAGAAATCAGGAAGGGGGCAAACACTTCTACACCACTGTAAGTTTTGGCTCAACCACTGCGTGTTTGAAGGAGCTGGGAACCACACCAGCTGAAAGTGAAATGTTTATTAGTTCAACAATTGAAGGACAAATTGACTCAAAAGCTGCTAAAAACAGCTTAGTATGGAGAATATCAGCAGGGGAAGAGGAGGGTTTCATTTTCTGCAGCAGAGCAGTGATGACCTGAAGGGTCACCAGATTAAAAGAGGACCAAGTACAAGGTGAGGGCATAACACTGACACAGTTAAAAGAAGATGAAGGTGAAACGTTTTCCCTGATATTTCTGAGCGGCTGTGGCGCAGGTGTAGTGTGGCCGACTACTGATCGGAGGGTCAGGGGTTTGGTTTCCACTCTGTCTGCAGTCTGCATGTCGAAGTGTCCTTGAGCAAGACACTGAACCCTCAGTTCCTCATGTTGGGTTGGGCCAGCGCTGATGTATGGCAGCTACACCACCATCAGTGTGTGTGTTTGTGGGTAGTAGGATCTGTATGTCGTGGTTCGAGCGCCAATCTCGTCCGCGCTCGGGCCATGCAGTATTTTCCTCCCAGCTGACGTGTGTGTCCCTATGGCTCTCCGAGCTTTTATTGTGACAGCGCTCGGAGGGGCTTCCGGCTGAGAAAAGGAATTTTTCAACCTGAAGGAGCTCTGTGCCCCCTGGCTGCTCTGTTACTGGGACTCCCCAGATTGCGCGACATGGTGGAGGACTCGCTGTCATATACCGGGACAGCCACCTGTGCAGACTGGAAAACTCTGAGCCCTTCTCCTCCTTTGAGTCTCAGATAATAAAAGTTACGACTTTTAATTTGATTTACCATCCTCCTGGCTCTGCAAGTGTCTTTCTTGCAGATTTTACAGACTTTTTATCTTCTCTTATTAAATTGGAGAGGGTTTTAATCATTGGTGATTTTAACATTCATATTGATGACGTTACATGTAACACAGCTGTTGACTTTTTATCCATCACTCATTTTTTTTTAACCTCATCCAGCATGTTTTGGGACCTACACACGCTAAGGGTCATACCTTGGACCTTGTCTTTTCACTGGGCTTGAATATTGAAAATGTGTGTAGATATGTGGACAAAATTGTTGGTACCCCTCTGTTAATGAAAGGAAAACCCACAATGGTCACAGAAATAACTAGAAAAGCACTCGGAGAGCGCAGACCTCCGCCAAGCGCCACAATTCCCCCCATACAGTGTTTGTGTGTACGTTGTCAGATTCCTTGAGCATGTAAACATATGACTAGCAATTGGATTCACAATGATTATTTGTTTATTTGACAGGGACAGTGCAATAAACACACAATTAATCAATGACAATCAATCTGATAGTGATAGGATTAGTGGTTCAGTAGTAAAAGCATTGCCTCCTTGGCGGAGGTAATAAACTGAAGTGTTGCTGTTGTGTCCATCTCCTCCACTGACGGATGCAAATTGGGTAGACAGGTTGCCGTGGGTTTTATATTATATTATTTTGGGGTTGCGCTCCGCGGCAAACGAGAATTTAGAAGCTTCGCCGGCAGACAGCTTGTTTTTGCGCAGCGCCTATGGCTGGCCGGTGAATTTCTGCCAAATGTGCAGCTCCTATGGCTGGCCGGGGAATTTCTGCCAAAGAATCCGTCGGCGGACAGCTGCCCGTGTGAGGTTTTCCAGTTGCGCGCAAACACAGGCACGCTGGCGGGCCCAGGCCAGCAGTGTTTTCCGCGTGCTTTTGTGCCTAAAACATTGAAGAACGCGGAGTTTGTGTTGCAGACACGACGACCAGCGCCCTCCATTGCGCCTGCGCACATGTTGAAAATGGCTATATGTCACAGTGTTGAAAAATGCTTTAAAAAATTCCTGTATCCAGACGGTGAACCGGATCACCCCCAAAATTTAATCAGTTCTTCCTTGTACCATTTCCAACAACGCCTGAAAGTTTCATGGAAATCCGTCCAAGACTTTTTGAGTTATCTTGCTAACCAACAGACAAACAGACAGACAGACTGACAGACAGACAGACAGACAGACAAACACACAGACAAACCCCGGCAAAAACATAACCTCCTCCTGGCCTTTTCGGCCTGGCGGAGGTAACTAGAAAAGCACTCGGAGAGCGCAGACCTCCGCCAAGCGCCACAATTCCCCCCATACAGTGTTTGTGTGTACGTTGTCAGATTCCTTGAGCATGTAAACATATGACTAGCAATTGGATTCACAATGATTATTTGTTTATTTGACAGGGACAGTGCAATAAACACACAATTAATCAATGACAATCAATCTGATAGTGATAGGATTAGTGGTTCAGTAGTAAAAGCATTGCCTCCTTGGCGGAGGTAATAAACTGAAGTGTTGCTGTTGTGTCCATCTCCTCCACTGACGGATGCAAATTGGGTAGACAGATTGCCGTGGGTTTTATATTATATTATTTTGGGGTTGCGCTCTGCGGCAAACGAGAATTTAGAAGCTTCACCGGCAGAGAGCTCGTTTTTGCGCAACGCCTATGGCTGGCTGGTGAATTTCTGCCAAATGCGCAGCTCCTATGGCTGGCCAGGGAATTTCTGCCAAAGAATCCGTCGGCGGACAGCTGCCCGTGTGAGGTTTTCCAGTTGCGCGCAAACACAGGCACGCTGGCGGGCCCAGGCCAGCAGTGTTTTCCGCGTGCTTTTGTGCCTAAAACGTTGAAGAACGCGGAGTTTGTGTTGCAGACACGACGACCAGCGCCCTCCATTGCGCCTGCGCACATGTTGAAAATGGCTGTATGTCACAGTGTTGAAAAATGCTTTAAAAAATTCCTGTATCCAGACGGTGAACCGGATCACCCCCAAAATTTAATCAGTTCTTCCTTGTACCATTTCGAACAACGCCTGAAAGTTTCATGGAAATCCGTCCAAGACTTTTTGAGTTATCTTGCTAACCAACAGACAAACAGACAGACAGACAGACAGACAGACAGACAGACAGACAGACAGACAAACACACAGACAAACCCCGGCAAAAACATAACCTCCTCCTGGCCTTTTCGGCCTGGCGGAGGTAACTAGAATCTGACAAAAGTGGTAATAAATAAAAATTCTATGAAAATTAACCAATGAAAACCAGACAATGCTTTTGAACTGTGGTTCAACAGAATTAGAAAAACAAAAAACAAAAAAAAAATTTGTGAAACAAGCTTGGACAAAAATGATGGTACCCCTAGAAAAGATTGAAAATAATGTGACCATAGGGATATGTTCAACCAAGATGTGCCCTCTAATTAACATCACAGGTGTCTACAAACTTGTAATCAGTCAGTCGGCCTATTTAAAGGATGACAAGTAGTCACTGTGCTGTTTGTTGACATGGTATTTATCACACTAAACATGGACCAGAGGAAGCAAAGGAGAGTGTTGTCTCAGGAGATTAGAAAGAAAATTATAGACAAGCATGTTAAAGGTAAAGGCTATAAGACCATCTCCAAGCAGCTTGATGTTCCTGTGACTACAGTTGCACATATTATTCAGAAATTTAAGATCCACGGGACTATAGCCAACCTCCCTGGACGTGGCCGCAGCAGGAAACTTGATGAAAAAATGGAAGAGACGGATAATATGAATGGTAACAAAAGAACCCAGAACAACCTCTAAACACATTCATGGTGAACTCCAAGGTCAAGGTACATCAGTGTTAGATTGCACCATCCGTCGTTGTTTGAGCCAAAGTGGACTTCATGGGAGTCGACTAAGGAGGACACCACTGTTGAAAACAAATCATAAAAAAGTCAGACTGGAATTTGCCAAACTGCATGTTGACAAGCCACAAAGCTTCTGGGAGAATGTCCTATGGACAGATGAGACAAAAATGGAACTTTTTGGCAAGACACATCAGCTCTATGTTCACAGACGCAAAAATGAAGCATACCAAGAAAAGACCACTGTCCCTACTGTGAAACATGGAGGAGGTTCTTTTATGTTCTGGGGCTGCTTTGCTGCATCTGGCACAGGGTGTCTTGAATCTGTGCAGGGTACAATGAAATCTCAAGACTATCAAGGTATTCTAGAGAGAAATGTGCTGCCCAGTGTCAGACAGCTTGGTCTCAGTCGCAGGTCATGGCTCTTGCAACAGGATAATGACCCAAAACACACAGCTAAAAACACCCAAGAATGGCTAAGAGTGAAACATTGGACTATTCTAAAGTGGCCTTCTATGAGCCCTGATCTAACTCCTATTGAACATCTGTGGAAGGAGCTGAAACATGCTATCTGGAGAAGGCACCCTTCAAACCTGAGACAACTGGAGCAGTTTGCTCATGAGGAGTGGGCCAAAATACCTGCTGAGAGGTGCAGAAGTCTCATTGACAGTTACAGAAATCATTTGATTGCAGTGATTGCCTCAAAAGGTTGTGCAACAAAATATTAAGTTAAGGGTACCATCATTTTTGTCCAGGCCTGTTTCATGAGTTTGTTTTTTAAAATAATTCTGTTGAACCACAATTCAAAAGCATTGTCTGATTTTCATTGGTTAATTTTCATAGAATTTTTATTTATTACCACTTTTGTCAGATTCAAGTTATTTCTGTGACCATTGTAGGTTTTTCTTTCATTAACAGAGGGGTACCAACAATTTTGTCCACGTATCTACACACATTTTCAATATTCAAGCCCAGTGGAAAGACAAGGTCCAAGGTATGACCCTTAGTGTGTGTAGGTCCCAAAACATGCTGGATGAGGTTAAAAAAAATGAGTGATGGATAAAAAGTCAACAGCTGTGTTACATGTAATGTCATCAATATGAATGTTAAAATCACCAATGATTAAAACCCTCTCCAATTTAATAAGAGAAGATAAAAAGTCTGTAAAATCTGTAAGAAAGACACTTGCAGAGCCAGGAGGATGGTAAATCAAATTAAAAGTCGTAACTTTTATTATCTGAGACTCAAAGGAGGAGAAGGGCTCAGAGTTTTCCAGTCTGCACAGGTGGCTGTCCCGGTATATGACAGCGAGTCCTCCACCATGTCGCGCAATCTGGGGAGTCCCAATAACAGAGCAGCCAGGGGGCACAGAGCTCCTTCAGGTGGAAAAATTCCTTTTCTCTTTGCCATGTTTCCACCAGGAACATAAAATCCATATCCTCCCTCAAAAAAAAGTTCATTAAGAGTGAGGGATGCATTAGAAATGGAGCGAGAGTTAAGTAACGCCATCTGGATGGATCACAACAGCTCAGGTGCGTTCACAACTGATTAGAGTGGAACTGACAGTAGGCACCTGTCACGATCATGTGACTTCCAGCTGTGCCGGAGGGCCAGTCTCTGGTCAGACAGGACATACCAAGACCCAGATGGCAAAACCATGATCCCGTCCACAGGTTTCCTGGGCAAAAGGGATTGTGAGACGGGAGAGCAATCCATCGGCTGCAGAGGAACATCCGTAGTCACATCCTGGAGGGAAACCGACAGCAGACACCGGGTAGGTTCATGGCGACCAAACCAGAAACCCTCGGTCCGGAGGGCTCACCTCCTCTTAGCTTGACAGCCAGCTCTGCAACACCGTCTCCTGGGCTTTTTCCCAGGCTTGCCAGGATGCCAGGTCACGAAGAGAAGCCGGTACTCAGGTGAGGAGGGAGAACACACAAACGGGGGCAGAACAGTTTGTCTGTAGCCCTCTCAAGAAACAGATGATCTTTCCATAGACAGTATAATCCCGCAAAACCACTGTCGATCATAACTCAGTGCAGAAAAGGCACATTCATTTAGTGATAGGGTTGATATAACAACAAAAATGACAAACAGCGATAGACAACACAGACGAAGTGAAGCAGTAGCCAGGCCAAACACAGGCGCCATCTTACTTCTTGTTGGTGATACAGGGGGATTTGTTAGCCTGTCAACAGTAGTGAACAAGGTGCGTGCATTTTTGTTGTTTTTAGCAATGATGTCAGAAAAATTTGCTTGCCTTGCATTTCTTAGCTCCAAATTATAAATGTTCAATCTCTCATTATAGATTTCATCATGAACCTGTAATTTAGTTTTTCGCCACCTGTGCTCAGCTTTTCGACACTCTCTTTTTTCAGCTCTTACTAGTTTAGCGTTTCTCCATGGAGGTTTCTTTTCAATAATGACTACCTTCACCTTGATGGGAGCAATGGTATTGATAATATTTGTAATTTTACCATTGAAATTTTCTGCAAGCTCATTTACTGAAGGTGGGGTGGGGGGTGAAGAAGAGAATGCTTGAATGAATGTTTCACTGATATTATCACTGATGTACCATTTTTGATGACCTCTGTCTGGATATTTCTGTTGACATTAATAGCACTCTCAAAGAAAACACAAGAATGGTTGGACAGAGGAACGTCCATCACCATAACCTTAGAGATGTTCAGACCTTTGGAGATGACCAAGTTCAGACTATGACCTCTGTTGTGTGTGTTTTGTTTTTTGTTTTTTTCCATTACATGCTGAGCCACTCCAAAGTTATCAAGAACACAAGATAATTCTTTGGTCCCTCTGTCCTGAGGGTTGTCAACATGGATGTTAAAATCACCAACAATAACTACACAAAGTCAGCACAGATAATAGCAGCTTTGTAAAATCATCAAAAAAGGTTGTATGGTATTTAGGTGGTCTGTAAATATTAAGAAACAACACATGGGAGGTGGAATTCAGCTGAAGAGCCACATATTCAAATGGAGTAAACTTATTATAAGACATCTGCTTGCATTGGAGGGAATCATTAAACAAAACAGTTCCTCCTTCTCCTCTCTTATGCAGCCTGGGTTCATTTATAAAGCTGTAGTTGGCAGGAGCTGCTTCAATAAGAAGAGATCCACTGTTATATTGGTCTAACCAGGTTTCTGTTAAAAACATAAAATTCAGTTTGTGTTTTGTGATGAGATCATTAATTGAAAATGTTTTTTCCAGCCAAAGACCTAATATTTAATAAACCTAGTTTCAGTGTGTTAACAGTATCATCTGCCAGATTTTTATTTTGTTTAAGCTGTGACTGGGGAGAAATGAAGACTAGATTTGATAAATTTACAGGATGTGTAGAATGGATCATGTTTCTTTAAATTTACCAACCTTTTTCTGCTACCTGTTAGAATAGAAAAGAATAGAATAGAATAGAGTAGAATAGAATAGAATAGAATAGGCTTTATTGTCTTTGTACAATTGTACAGTACAATGGAATTGTGGGTGCTCCACCAGGCTACTGCGCAGTAAAGTAAGAGAGAAGGATTACATAAAACACAGTTACAGAACACATGATTAAACACACAAATGAAATAAAAAATAACCCAGAATTGTGGGAATATACATGGTATGGTAGTGGTTTCATGGATGGAACTACTGTATGTACAGTACATAAGAGTGTGGTATGCAGAGCACACAATTAAATACACAATTGAATAAAATGGCCCAAGGAATATGGAAAATATACAGTACATTGTAGTGGTTTCACATATGGGTCAATATAAGATAAGATAAGTCTTTATTAGTCCCACATTGGGGAAATTCCAGAAATATACATGAAAGTGCAGAGTGCAAAGACAGGTGAGTTATAGTGATAATTAAAAAGGTCTTCAGTTCTGTGCATGTGAGTGTTCAGAGGAAGGGGGATGGGACCTCTGCTGTTTGCAGTTCAGATGGCCCAGGGGAAGAAACTGTTTGTCAGTCTGGAGTTGTGGGACCTGATTGATCTGAATCGTCATCCAGAGGGGAGCAGGTCAAACAGGTGGTGGGCGGGATGTGAGGGGTCTCCTGTGATGGCCTTGATCTTTCTGAGACAGGAGGATCTGGAGATATCCTCCAGGGAGGGCAGAAGGCCGCCAATGATTTTTTTAGGCCGTGTTGGTGACCCTCTGCACAGCCTTCCTGTTCTTGGCCGTGGAGCCGGTGTACCACACACCCAGACAGTAGGTGAGCACACTCTCCACTGAGCAGCAGTAGACAGCCAGCAGCAGCTTCTGGTCCAGGTTGTGCTTACTCAGGGCATGGAGGAAGTGCAGCCACTGCTGGGCTTTCTTCACCAGGGCCTTGGTGTTGACAGTTCAGGAGAGGTCAGAGGAGATCTGAGTGCCCAGGAACCTGAAGGTGGGGACGGTTTCCACATGGTCACCATTTATGAGGAGGGGGTGAGGTCCTGTGTGTTCTTCCTGAAGTCCAGTATGAGTTCTTTGGTTTTTTGGACATTCAGTTTCAGGTTGATTGCTTGGCACTACAGCAGCAGATTCTCTACGTCTGCCCTATATGCCTTCTCATCGTCATCAGTGATGAGCTCAACCAAGGTGGTATCATCCACGTACTTCATGATGATGGTGGTTGGGTGGGTTGGAATACAGTCAAAGGTGTACAGGGAGTACAGCAGAGGGCTTAGCATGTAGTCCCGGGGGGAGCCAGTGCTGAGAGACAGTGTGGAGGAGTGATGTGGGCCAAGTCTGACTGTTTGTGGGTGGCTGGTGGGAAAGTTTTTTATCCAGGAGCAGGTGGGGGGGGGGGGGGTCTGGAGGAAGTGTAGTTTATTGATCAGAATGTCCGGGATGATGGTGTTGAAAGCTGAGCTGTAGTCCACAAAGAGCATCCTCATGTAGCTCCTTGGGTTATCCAGGGGCCTCCACTCTGTGGAGTGTGGTGGAATAAAACAGGAATAAAGGAAACTACTTCCATACCGGACAGTATGGAACTACTTCCATACAGGAATTAGAACAGGAATAAAGGTTACGACTTCCATACCGGGCCCCGGCTTGTCTTGGAAAGAGCCATGAGTACCAGTGGTATCAAAGCCTGGACCCAGTACATATCATACTCAGCTTGAGTTGTTGTCAGGCTGTGGATTTTGGTTCGGCTGTGAGGGTGGGGGTGGGGTGGGCACCAGGACTTTTGCAGTTGTTTCAGAGCTTGCTGAGGAATTGCTGGAGGGGGAAGATGGGGGAAGGATGGAGTAGGAGGTTTTGGGGTAAGAAAATTGAACTGGGGCATGGGGTCAGTTTTGTGGCCATAGTGACCAGCTCCTTCATCTGGTCAGTGAAGTCGGGGAGTGGGAAAGATGGGGAAAAGGAAGCTGAAGAGGACGATGACCTGGAGGGGATATGCGTTCTGCTGGGCTGTATCTTATCCTGTTGTTTCTGTTCCTCTTATCTCTTGTCCTTGTCCTGGGGAACAGAATGGTGACACAGTAAATAGAACATTTTCACAATAAAATGTTAGTTTATGAAAATACAGTCCAGTCCTTTCTCAAAATCACTTATGAAAAAGGACCCTTCTACACTCTAACTCAGAGGCTGTACTCTCCCCATACCTTTTATGAAAGCAGTAAAAATCAGAATGACATCCATGTGATTTGCATTGTGACAATTGATAAATCACTTACTAATCAGCATTACAGATTACCATCACCTTGCCTATATATAATGAAGTGGTGCGCTGCCCCTGCAACACTGCAGTTCAGCAACGACATTGAAAATCTTATATTTTGCGTCTGATATGTTTTGGACATTGATGGAATGATACTGCTTTTAATTATTTTAAACTATATTTTAATTTTAATTATAAGCTGAATCAAAGTATAGAATCTTTTCTACTAATTATTAGTGTACAGGGTTTACGCTCATAATTTTGATTAAGAAAATTAAAATATAGAGCCATTTAGTAAAAACTAATGTTAGAATAACAGCAAACTATTCACATAAAACTCTTACAACTGGTCTGGACCACTTGTAAATTTTGTTAGTAAATGTACTAAATTTCTAGGTACTAACAGATTGGCGAATCCCAAAAATTCACATAAATTGATCATTACTTTTCACCACTGAGTATAAAAATCTTTAAAGAGCTTGATTGCTTCCTCTTTATATGTGGACTAGATGAGGATCACAGTACGTGGCTTGAACTATGAGAGTATATTGAAGGCCAAAGATTTTTTGTTTTAGTTTCTGCTGTCAGGGTACAGGTACAGCAGTTGACTGCTTTACTCTGAACAGACTTCTCTGGTTTCATCCATGTACTATTAACACCCTGTCAATCGCACGAGTCCTCATTTCAGAGAAAATAAAATGAGGTGGCCTGAATTGTTGCTTGCAGTTTGAGGGCTTGAACTCAATCTGCACTGCAAAAGAGTATTGCCTCTATACAGACCATGATAGAGGCATTGTGGAGTCTTTCCACAACAGAATGCAACACATTTACACAGTTATCCCTTAGGGGAGAAGGGTGAACAACAGGAAACTGTCTATTATAACTACCTTGTTTGTAATTTCAGACTCAGCATGACAGGAGAGCAGCAAGTGAAGCTGTCCGTTGCACCCTAAAAAAGTAGACACAACCTTTTGGATTTTGTTGGGGGAAAAAAGCACAGCAAGGATCCCTGTGTATGCCAAAGAATTTGTTTCAAAGCAAAAAAAATTAAAAAAAAATATGAGTGCATATGCATATATTTTAATGTGCTTTGGATGGCACAGAAACTGCAGAAATATGAAATAAACAGTGCATTGGAATAATATCCATGAGTCCCTGCTAGAGCTAATGGTCTGTAACTGTCTCAGTGTTATATTGGAAACAAGTGATATAGGCAGTTAATGAAATAACTGATCCAGCTAGAGAAGAGGTCACAGCGTGATGCAACAATCTGTAATCACATTAGTTTCTCGAGTTTTTAGAGTTATTCTTGCTGGAAACTTTTAATACCCCCCCCCAAAGTATTAAAATAATTAATAATATATATTTGCATCACAATGATAAGGTGATCTATGGATCGCCACCTTATCACTGTGGAAGGGTTTGTATTCCCTAATGATCCCAGGAGCTATGTTGTTGGGGTAACGTGTACCTGGTAGGGTCTCCCAGGACAAATTGGTCCTGGGTGAAGGGCCAGACCAAGAGCAGTCCAATAGATCTCTATGAAAAAAGTTACATCAAGGGCCCAGTGTACCCAAAGAAGCCACATGGGTCCATTCTCCAGTGGGCTCACCACCTTCACCAGAGATCTTGGGGATCAGGGTGCTATGTGAACTGATCAGTAGTCTTGGTGACTCTGTTTGGAGTACAGCCTCTGGGTTAGAGTGCAGCAGGGTCCATTTTCATAAGCGATTTTGAGGAAAGACTGGACTGTATTTTCATAAACTAACATTTTACTATGAAAATGAACGAGTGTTTTTTCAGTTTTTAAGCATATATTTTAAGCCTAAATTGCTGAAATGTGTAATCAGGGCTGTTTCCGTTTTGTTTGTTTGTTTGTTTGTTTGTTTGTTTGTTTGTTATGCATGATTGCATTTTGGTGTCCCCTAGTATATCAGTTTGGTACACAAAAGAAAGCAGGTTTCCTGTTTCCCAACAGTCCTTGCAAGTGATGGGACATGTTAAATGTTTGACACTGAGCATCATCTCCATAGTTAGAATACTCTGTGTTACTGTTATACACATGGCCAAAGGTTAGGATGCTGTGATGAGTTTTAGATTTATGTAACATTGTAGTTTGTCTGCACCGTGAGTGTGGTTGGCATCAATTATATAACTCTTCATTTCACATCAGTGTTGCCAGGTATATGATAATGATTGTATTTATATGAGTTTTTTGACCTATACAATATAGAATCAGTACTTTTTGAAAAGGCTAAATATACGATAGTTTTCACATTTCCATGCACCCCCCAAAAAATGACATTTTGATTTACATGAATACACACACATCACCAGAAACTGATGCCTGCTTATACCCAATAAGCTCATACCCGGCTGGCTCCTCCTCACTGCCAATCACATCAGCAGCGCTTAGCTCATGTTTGTTTGCGCAGCTGTACTGGCATCACAACAAACGTAAAAAGTGAACATGAGTTTGGACTCAGAGGAAAAAAGTACTAAAAGAAAAGAGTCCGGTAGCACAGACAAAGACACTGGTAAGAAAACAAAGCAACCCTGCCGGGCACAGCAGCTTTATCGCCCTGCCTTAGCATTATACACATTTAACGGATGGCTTCAACCTGTTGTTAGGAACAAAGCTAAAATATTTTGCCGCTGCTGCAGCATTCAATTGGTGTCAGACATTGCAGTTCTTAAAAAATCATGCTAAAGGAAACTAGAGGGCACGCAGAGCACATACCTTCGCCAAGGCTCCATCCCTCCCTCCTTTTTTCTGTCCATATCGCCATCCATCTGTACATTGCAAGATAGGGCCTTGGCGGAGGTATGCGCTCACAGATCACCTCCAACATCTAATGAGCTCATCTTTGGGCCAAGGGCCACCTCTGGTGAACATTTCATCCAAATCCATGCAGTAGTTTTGGAGTATTGTTGCTAACACTTTGTGAGAAGATAAGAGCCTTGGCGGAGGTATGCATTTTGAGACCATCACCAAAATCTAATTATGTATTCATTGTGCCATTACACACCTTTCCTGAAAATTTGAATGAAAGGCACTATATAAATGCAATCCATTATTATTATTATTATTATTATTATTATTATTATTATTATTATTATTATTATTTGAAGTTATTTCTTGGCCGGTTAGTTCCATAATTCAAGGGCAAGCTAAGCCTTTTAGCCTCAGGCCTCCAGAACTTTTCTGAGGATGTGTGCCGTTCCAAGTAGGGCAGCTTTTTGTAGGAGCTTGATCTTGACAGAGTCACCTATTGTGCTTAGATGTTTCTCCAGGTTGTTTGTAACTGAGCCCAGGGCTCCCGCCACTATTGGAACAGCAGTTGTCTTGATGTCCCATAGTCTAGCCACCTCTCTTCTCAAGTCCTTTTCCCTGACCCCTGTATCACTTGATACAGCGATGTCAATTATAAAGCACTGGCCCTCCTTTCTGTTAACCAGCACTAGATCTGGTCTACAAGCTTGTTTTTCCTTGTCTGTCTGTGTGTTGAAATCCCAGAGGAGTTTCACTTTGAACTACTCCTTTTGGCTTGTGGTCATACCACTTGTCAGCAATGTCGAGCCCATGTACTTTGGCAAGCTTCCAATGGATAATCCGTGCAACATTGTCATGTCGTTATTTGTATTCAATTTGCATAAGTTTACTGCATTCGCATACAAGATGGTTTGTTGTTTCATCCTTTACCCCGCACATCCTGCATAGGGGGGACAGGTTCTGTTTCTGGATCTTAGCCTTCATTGAGTTGGTACTTAACACCTGATCTTGTGTGGCAGTAATCAGTCCTTCAGTCTCTCTCTTGAGATTCCCCTTCACTATCCAATCCCACGATGCCCTGCCTCTTACATCCTCTGGCTGACACAAGAATTGGTTGTGCATAGGCTTTCTCTTCCACCCTTCTAGTCGCTTCTGCTTATTCCATTCTTTAACAGTCTCTGGGTCTTCAACCTCCTCTTTAAGCAGCAATCCTTCCTTCTTGACTTCAGTGAGTAGCTGTTACACGCTTGCCTGGATGTAACTCGCAAGCCCAATTTCCTCATTACGGACACAGTCTTCAGTGCTGATAAGGCCACAGCCTCCACAACTTCTAGGCGCATATAGTCGGTCCATGTCCTCTCGCAGATGGAGCATTCCATAAATGGTTAACTGCTTTCTTGTTTTCCTATCCATTTCTTCTAGTTCAGTTTTAATCCAGTTAATGACTCCAACTCCATAATGGAGGACAGAAACAGCCCATGTATTTATTCCTATTATGATGTTCTTGCCATTTAACTTCGACTTTAACACTCTCTTCAGTCTGCGGAGATACTTCCTTAATTTGCTCTTCATTCCCTCATATGTCACTATATTCAAGGACTCCCAGACACATCCATCTTCATCAACGGTTTTCATCTTTCTTCCACTGGGCAAGTCAATCCCTTCAAACCTGATGACCTTCCTTCTTTTCAAAACAAGCACGCCACATTTGTTTAAGCCGAACTCCATGCCGATGTCTTCACTGACCATTCGTATTGTGTTCACCAAGGAGTCCACCTCACTCTCATCTTTGCCATAGAGCTTTAGGTCATCCATAAATAATAGATGGTTAAAAGCTGGAGATTCTTTTCCAAGTTGGTATCTTGCCTTTGTCTCCCTTAAGATTATTGATAGTGGTATCAGCAATATGATGAACAGCAGAGGGGATAAGGTGTCGCCCTGAAAAATACCTTGACGTATTCTGACTTCCCCTAAAGACTGACCACTAGTTGTTAGTTCCATTGTCCAATTCTGCATGCTATCTCTCACTAGCTGTTGAATGTCGGGAGCTATCCCTGTTATCTCAAGTGTCTCCAGTATCCAGGAATGTGGCATCATATTGTAAGCCTTCCAATCATCAATCTACGCCATAGCAAGATTTGTTTTTCTCCGTTTGCAATTCCGGAGCACCAGTTTGTCGATCATAAGTTGGTCTTTTGTGCCTCTTGAGTTCTTTCTACATCCTTTTTGTTCTTCTGGGATTATCCTCTCCATCCCAAGGTGGTCATATACAGTATCTTCTCGGAGAGTATCCTGCTGAGTAGCTTCCACATAACTGGAAGGCATGTTATTGGTCAAACATTTTCAGCGGCACTGCCCAACAGTGGATCCTTAACACAGAGCACTGTCCTTCCAAGGGTCATCCATTGTGGCATCGTGTCAAGCTTCACAATCATGTTAAGTTGGTCTGCGAAGCAATTCTGAAGTGATGTGAAATACTTCAGTCAGAAACCTTCGATACCTTCAGGCCCTGTTCCTTTCCAGTTTACTACTTTCTTCAGTTGTTGTTTTATATCCGCAGCAGAAATTGTCACATTCTCCTGGGGCATATGTTTGTTTAGCTCTTTTCGCACATCTTCCAGCCATTCAGCACTTCGATTGTGCTCCATAGGGTTGTCCCAAATGTTGCTCCAGAAATCACAGCTTACTTGGGGATTTGGTTTACCATCACTGTGCATAGTGACACCATCCAATTCCTGGTAAAGCTTTTTCTGGTCATGCTGGAACATTCTATTCTGTCTGTACTGCTTTATTCTCTGCTTATACCTCCTCAGTTTTGCAGCTGTAGCTGTTATATGCTGCTTGAATTCTTCAATCACCACTTCCAGTCCTTTCTTCCCCACACCATATTTCTCTTCTATCTGTGTCACTCTCTTCAAATCTTTTCTCTATTTATACTTTCTTCTCACTAGTTTGCTTAGTTCTTTCCTTATCAATTCAATTTTAGCCTGTATCCTTCTTTTCCACACAGGCTCTTTTCTTGCTTTGAAAGCAGTATTGCGTACACCTAACTTACACATGATAACAATACCAGCAGCATGGACAAGCCAGTTGGTCTCAGTTATGTCATCTGTTTGCATATGAGATAAAACATTGTTCACTTAATGAATCGCTTCTCTGAGCCTTTTTCTGTCAATATGTTTGAGAGATCTTAGTTGTTCTTTGTCTCCTTCCTCTAGTGCCAGTTTGATGCTGTCGAGAATATCTTTCTGTTGTTCAAGCAATCGTTCCACATTCAGGATTTGGAGATGGTGATATCCTTGCTATTTGCCATTTCTTTCAGTGTGACTCTGCTGCATGTCAACAGGGATATTGCTTTCACCCTCACTTGTTGTTGCTCCACTCTCTCTTCCCTCTTCATTCTTAGTGTCCACATTGCTGCTCACACGCCACTCAGTCTCCTCTAATTCACCATCAGGGAGCCACTTGTTCTTTCTGATTGCTCAGGCTTGGTCTGCAAGGTTTTGTTCAGACACAGCAAACAATCCTCTGTTCTGCCAGCTATACAGCATTCTTCTCCTATAACTCCTAGTTCCTGGTTTACTCTCATAGTAGTATTCCATTACTACTCAATAGAGCGCATTATTCCACATTCTACAGTCAGGCGCTTGATGACGACCGAGTGGTGTCTGACCGTACACACCAATACTGCCAGACGAGAGACCATCAGTTCTGGTCTCATTCACATTGTTATTGTAATCTTGATTAGGGTTCATTATCAACACAGGGTGAGTTTATCCAACTGCATGTTGGGATTTGTCTTTAAGGGTTCTCTCCCCTAGATCCACTGTGTTCTGCAGAACCGGGGGTGCCACGTAGAGGCACAACGGATGGTCTTCAAGCAATATTACACAACAGTGCAGTATCATACCTGGGTTTTTTTTGCAGTTATCAGCTACAAATTGACATTGTTTGATGTTTGATGTATGGCGTCCTATGTCTTGCCCTTCCTTAATTCTGATTGGCTACGTAGAAAGGTCTGACATTGACAAGCGCAGCTGTACAGTAATCTGACAAGTTGAACTTTTTTCAGCCCTGAGCACCGCGGCAAAGTGGCCACCACTCAAAGCATTTCGGCACCGAGGGTGCTCAGCACTGTAAACGCTGGACTACATAGAGAATGAATAGAAAATAGCTGCCCACAGCAGGAAAAATGAGTTTGGTGGACATGCCCCCTAATACATTTTCTGCAGTGTTTGGCTTCCGGGTTGCTAACGCGCGTTGCCCTATGGTGTGACCACACACATAACTGAGTGGGCACGTCTAAAAAGGGCAGTACATGAAAAGCACCAGATTAATATATAAAATAATATTCAAAAAATTTCTGCATCCACATTGTGATCTGAATCACCACCAAAATCTAATCATCTCTTCCTCGTGCCATTACACACCTTTCCTGAAAATTTCATCAAAATTCATTCATAACTTTTTGAGTTATGTTGGTAAAGGACAAACCAACCAACCAACAAACAAACAAGCAGACAAACCAACAAACACTACTGAAAACACTACCTCCGATCTCCCTTGGCAGAGGTAATAAACACACAAAACGTCTAGTCTCTGGCTTCAAATCAAACCTCCATTGTCAGGGCGTGAATTGAGCTCATGTCCTCAGCTTGTGTTATAAATTATATTTTCTTGTGTCAGGACATGAGTCAACTCACGCTCTTCCTTTAGTTCTCCTTTGGGAGTTTTGTATCAATCATTATTATTATTATCATTATTATTATGTCTTTGATTTTGTATCCATTTTCTTTTTTACAGCTTCGGGTTTCTCCATGTTATTTTTATTCCTGCCTTTGCTTTAGTCCATTATTATCATCTTTAGTATTAGTTTTTTATGGTCACGTCTTGTAATTCAATTCTGTCGTCATGTTGGTTTGGGCTCTTATTTTGACAGTCTTTTGTTTACTTTCTTTTTTCACCTAGTTTGTTTCATGTCTTATTAAGTTCCTGATTATTCACAGCTGTTTACTATTTCAATAGTTATTCTTGTTCTATTTAAGGGACGCCGCCCTGTAGTTCAGGGCGACATCCTACTGTGTCATGCTGGCGTGGACCACACGCTTCAGTCTGTCCTTTCCTGCCAAAGTCTTTCTGTTTGTATCCTGCCTGTTTTCTGCCAAAGTCCTGTGAGTTTTTGTTCCAGTTTTCAGTCATGGATTATTTTGTGCTTTTGTTATTAAATCTCGCAAACTGAAGTCTAGCATTTGGGTTTTATATTCCGCCCCATGGAGGGGCTCACCCTGACAGCCATTGCCCACTGTTTGTAACAAAATGTGTTTATTCCTTAGGCTATTGCAGTTCTATGCACATAAAATACCTTTGTTTTTAAATGCACTGTCCTGTGATTTTTCAAGTTAGTACATATGATAGTTTTGTCATGCGGTGGCCCTCGCGAGCCACCATAAGACGCCACAAAGTCACCAGTGAGTTTCAGTGAGTTTTATTACGGTGAAAAAGTAACAACACAAGATGCAGGGGCAATGACACATAAGTCTACACACATCCGGAGGCGTAAGGCTAAACAGCTCTCATACAGGTCCATAGGAGGAGACGGTCATACACAGGCAAGGTTGTTGGAGTAATAACTACACAGGCTGCTGAGGCAGAGACACACAGAGGTCTACTCACACCGGGAGGGGTAAGGCTAACAGCTCACTTACTGGTCCTGGGGAAGCGACGGTCAACCACAGGCAGACGAGGTAGGTATCAGTCCAAAGCATCCGTAGCTCAGACGAAGAACGACTGACACTGCTGCGTCTTACCGCCGCCAGTGCCGGGCTTAAGAAGGCGAAGCACTAATGACGATAATTACAAACAGCTGACCGACCGTTGACAGGCGGAAACCCCACCGAGCACTTTCACAATACGAGCCCGGTGAGGCCGGAATACAGCCCGCAACTGTCAAGGCCGGCAGCGAAACATAACTTAGCCCGAGCGCGATCAGAACCGGCGCTCGGGTCATAATAGTACCTTCCCTCCATGGGCGGACTCCGAACGCCCCAAGGAACCACCCTGCCCCCCCACCCCCCCAGGGTGGGAGGTTGGGGGACAGATGTGGAGGGAGAGAACCAACCCATGAACAAGACCTTAAACCAAAAGGAAAAAGAATACATCAATTTCTCCCAGAACCATGACGAAACCAGAAAAAACAAGACATGACCAAAAATAATACAAGAGATACAAAACCAAAAAGAGCATAAGTACCTGACACCGAACGTCTTCGGTTTAGGGCGCTCGCGCACGCAGCGACCAGCAGCCGGTGGCTTGTCACCAGACTGCAAACCAAATCTACCTATGGGTACAAATAAGTAACAAAAAAAAAAAAAAAGTAAGGATCTCTTCAAAAACCCAAACTCATACTCCCAAACAACCTAAATACATGATAACTATGGAACAAGAAATACCTGGAAACACACGATAACTATGGAACAAAAAATACATGGAAACACACATGGAGCAATCTAAAATTGCTTGGCATAACGTGACTACGACTAGACACTGCTGCGTCTTACCGCCGCCAGTGCCGGGCTTAAGAAGGCGAAGCACTAATGACGATAATTACAAACAGCTGACCGACCGTTGACAGGTGGAAACCCCACCGAGCACTTTCACAATAAGAGCCCGGTGAGGCCGGAATACAGCCCGCAACTGTCAAGGCCGGCAGCGAAACATAACTTAGCCCGAGCGTGATCAGAACCGGCGCTCGGGTCATAACAAGTTTAGATCAAAATACAATAATTTTAAAGCAAAGGTACGATATTTCTTCATTTCCTATCTGGCAACACTGTTTCATATGTACGTGCACTCACTTACACATGGGTGGAATTCATCATTTTAACGCTACACATTTGAAAAACATACGAGTACTTGTTGAATCAGGAGTGGCTCGTTAATAGTAATGACTTACTAACAAAATATGTGTGATTTTCACATACCAATACTAACATGTTCTTGCACGAGGCCCATACATTTTCTGCATTGTTTATGTTTTTAGAGAACAAGATTTTGTGCAGATAAGATATCTAAGAAGTCTGCTTTAGTCTTAACTAGAAAAGCACTCAGAGAGCGCAGACCTCCGCCAAGCGCCACAGTTCCACCCCATGCAGTCTTCAGATTCCTTGATCATGAAAACATATGACAAGCAGTGGTTCAGTAGTTATTCACGAAAATGGCATTTTCCGTAATGGCGGCCACAGTTCCCCCCATACAGTGTTTGTGTGTACGTTTTCAGATTCCTTGACCATGAAAACATATGATTAGCAATTGGATTGACAATGATAGGATTAGTGGTTCAGTAGTTATTCACAAAAATGTAATTTTCCGTAATGGCGGCCACAGTTCCTCCATACAGTGTTTGTGTGTACGTTTTCAGATTCCTTGACCATGAAAACATATGACAAGCAATTGGATTCACAATGATAGGATTAGTGGTTCAGTAGTTATTGACAAAAATGGCATTTTTGGTAATGGCGGTTTAGCGCCACAGTTCCCCCCATACAGTGTCTGTGTGTACGTTTTCAGATTCCTTGACCATGAAAACATATGACTAGCAATTGGATTGACAATGATAGGATTAGTGGTTCAGTAGTTATTCACGAAAATGGCATTTTCCGTAATGGCGGCCACAGTTCCCCCCATACAGTGTTTGTGTGTACGTTTTCAGATTCCTTGACCATGAAAACATATGACTAGCAATTGGATTGACAATGATAGGATTAGTGGTTCAGTAGTTATTCACGAAAATGGCATTTTCCGTAATGAAGGCCACAGTTCCCCCCATACAGTGTTTGTGTGTACGTTTTCAGATTTCTTGACCATGAAAACATATGACAAGCAATTGGATTCACAATGATAGGATTAGTGGTTCAGTAGTTATTCACGAAAATGGCATTTTCCGTAATGGCGGCTTAGCACCACAGTTCCCCCCATACAGTGTTTGTGTGTACGTTTTCAGATTCCTTGACCAAGAAAACATATGACTAGCAATTGGATTCACAATGATAGGATTAATGGTTCAGTAGTTATTCACGAAAATGGCATTTTGCGTAATGGCAGTTTTCTTGTGGACGGTGATCCGGATCACCACCAAAATCTAATCATCTGTAGGATATGCCATTTCTGACAATCTGTGAAAATTTCATGAAAATCCGTCCATAACTTTTTGAGTTATCTTGCTAACAAACAAACAGACAAACAAACAGACAAACAAACAGACAGACAGACAGACAGACAGACAGACAAACCAACGCCGATGATCACATAACCTCCTCCTTTGGCGGAGGGTGTACGTTTTCAGATTCCTTGACCATGAAAACATATGACTAGCAATTGGACTGACAATGATAGGATTAGTGATTCAGTAGTTATTCACGAAAATGGCATTTTCCGTAATGGCGGCCACAGTTCCCCCCATACAGTGTTTGTGTGTATGTTTTCAGATTCCTTGACCATGAAAACATATGACAAGCAATTGGATTCACAATGATAGGATTAGTGGTTCAGTAGTTATTGACGAAAATGGCATTTTCCGTAATGGCGGTTTAGTGCCACAGTTCCCCCCATACGGTGTTTGTGTGTATGTTTTCAGATTCCTTGACCATGAAAACATATGACTAGCAATTGGATTCACAATGATAGGATTAGTGGTTCAGTAGTTATAGACGAAAATGGCATTTTCCGTAATGGCGGTTTAGCACCACAGTTCCCCCCATACAGTGTTTGTGTGTATGTTTTCAGATTCCTTGACCATGAAAACATATGACTAGCAATTGGATTGACAATGATAGGATTAGTGGTTCAGTAGTTATTCACGAAAATGGCATTTTCCGTAATGGCGGCCACAGTTCCCCCCATACAGTGTTTGTGTGTACGTTTTCAGATTCTTTGACCATGAAAACATATGACTAGCAATTGGATTCACAATGATAGGACTAGTGGTTCAGTAGTTATCGACGAAAATGGCATTTTCCGTAATGGTGGTTTAGCGCCACAGTTCCCCCCATACAGTTTGTACGTTTTCAGATTCCTTGACCATGAAAACATATGACTAGCAATTGGATTCACAACAATTGGATTGACAATGATAGGATTAGTGGTTTAGTAGTTATTCACGAAAATGGCATTTTGCGTAATGGCAGTTTTCTTGTGGACGGTGATCCGGATCACCACCAAAATCTAATCATCTGTAGGATACCCCATTTCTGACAATCTGTGAAAATTTCATGAAAATCCGTCCATAATTTTGAGTTATCTTGCTAACAATCAAACAGACAGACAAACAAACAGACAGACAAACCAACGCCGATGATCACATAACCTCCCCCTTTGGCAGAGGGTGTACGTTTTCAGATTCCTTGACCATGAAAACATATGACAAGCAATTGGATTCACAATGATAGGACTAGTGGTTCAGTAGTTATTGACGAAAATGGCATTTTCCGTAATGGCCGTTTAGCGCCACAGTTCCCCCCATACAGTTTGTACGTTTTCAGATTCCTTGACCAAGAAAACATATGACTAGCAATTGGATTCACAACAATTGGATTGACAATGATAGGATTAGTGGTTTAGTAGTTATTCACGAAAATGGCATTTGAGTTATCTTGCTAACAAACAAACAGACAGACAGACAGACAGACAGACAAACCAACGCCGATGATCACATAACCTCCCCCTTTGGCGGAGGGTGTACGTTTTCAGATTCCTTGACCATGAAAACATATGACAAGCAATTGGATTCACAATGATAGGATTAGTGGTTCAATAGTTATTGATGAAAATGGCATTTTCCGTAATGGCGGTTTAGCGCCACAGTTCCCCCCATACGGTGTTTGTGTGTATGTTTTCAGATTCCTTGACCATGGCATTTTGCGTAATGGCGGTTTTCTTGTGGACGGTGATCCGGATCACCAGCAAAATCTAATCATCTGTAGGATAATTCATTTCTGACAATCTATGAAATTTCATGAAAATCCGTCCATAACTTTTTGAGTAATCTTGCTAACAAACAAACAGACAAACAGACAAACAAACAGACAGACAGACAGACAGACAAACCAACGCCGATGATCACATAACCTCCCCCTTTGGCGGAGGTAATTACCTAGTATACTACTTAGTACTACTTACAGAATGTCACTATATGAAACCAGAGCCATTTCCTGGGTTTTGGGTGTTTTATGCAAGATTTTGTTTGCAACTACTTTTAATTTCCCCAAAATATTGTAGCCTTCTGGGTGAATAAATGCAGCCACACGAACTGATGGGAAATTTTTAATGTTAGATGTTATCTTTAGGCAAATGGTTTAGAGGCAAGTTGGACTGTTAGTTTGTGTGTTACTGTTGTGCATTTGTTGATGCTGTCTCTGTTAAGATGTTTGTATGGCGAATGATAAAATAGGCAGCGAACTGAGAGGTTTTAAGTAGGTTTATTAAATCATACCGCCATCATAGGAACTCGCTCCAGCCCTTGTGCAGGCGGGCTGGAGTGGGTCCTCAGGCTCTCAGCAGCAGTAGTCAGAAGCAGTTGTAAGAGTGAGAGAATGAACATGAATTTCAGTCAGCTTATATACCCAGTTACAGACAATACATGAAAGGCATGGGACATTTACATCACAGTAAGAGCAGGAAGCATGAACACAATGCATGAATGGCACATTAACATCATAGTACTGAGCAGGAAAGAGCCAGACGAAGCAAGGCTGCCTGTTGACATTAATACATACATTTCACTGTTATGTTAATTGCTCTAGCCGAGCGCTCTGTTTGTCCCAGTCTGTTGTGGGAGTGTCCCACATTTGTCACTTTTATGTTTGTCATCATGAGTGTAAATGCTGTAGCGGGGAGAGACCATCCCCTTTACTGAAGTGCTCCGTGTCTCATGGAATGAGAATGAGAATGTTGGCAAATGTTACAATTCCTGGGGTTTCGTCAGTTTGTAAAAGGGTGTGCAACAGTTTTTCTTGTTGCAGAAAAATTTTGAAAAATTGTTTCTGTGACAAGAAAAACTGTTTGCCACCATAAAAACTGTTGCTCAACTTTTTATAAACCCTGACGAAACACCAGCAATCACATCATTTGGGCAGCTCGGTGGTGCAATGGTTAGCACTGTGGCAGCACAGTAAGAAGGTCGTGGGTTCAATCCCACACCCTGACCATCAGTGACCCTTCTATGTGGAGCTTGCATGTTCTCCCCATGTCTGTGTGGGTTTACCCCAGGTACTCAGTTTTCCTCCCACAGGCCAAAAACATGCAAGTTAGGTTAATTCTCACTCTAGAGTGGCCCTAGGTGTGAATGGTGAACGGATTGGCGCTGCACTGTAGATGCCCCGAATTCCTCTCTGGTATTAAAGTATACAAAAAAAATGTGAATGTTCTTCAGCATTCACTGGTCTGTGAGATACTTCTCTTAGTGAGAGGTGAATAATAGTAATAATATCCTATTATGTGACTTCCAGTTATGGCGGCCACGTAGGAAGACGTGTTTCACACTGCTCTGCTTGTAAAACTAAAAATTTTACTAAAACTCTCTCAATTGGAACAAAAACCCATCCCAGCGTTTTGGCGTGGATATGGTAAAGCCCAAGGTTGGAAAATTAGGTGAAGGAAAAGGCAACTCGACAAAACAATCCAAGCTAACGGACTTCCACGCTCAAGGCGAGGCAGGGAAAACTCCAGAGACAATGGCGGAGGATGGAGCCAGCGGCGGAGCGGGAACTGCTGGGGAGGGGACAAGCGTAGTGCTCGCTGCCATCACCTCCATGAGAACAGAGTTTTCGTCTAAATTTGATGGGATTATAGCAACGATAGAAGGAATGAGGAAAGAAATAAACGACTGTTTGGAGCGAGTGTCGCAGGTGGAGCTCCGAATATCAAGCGCTGAGGATGACCTCACCAGCTTGCAAATTAAGCTGCAAACACTGGAATTAAAATGGAAACATCTGGAAGATAATGTCCTGGACTTGGAATCCCGCTCGCGATGGAATAATTTGAGGCTGGTGGGCCTCCCGGAGGGAGCGGAGGGACGGGACCCATGTTCCTTTTTGGAAAAGTAGATTCCAGAAGCGCTGAACAACGCGGACCTGCAGTCATCGGTCGTTTTAGAGAGTGCTCGCTGAATCGGCCCACCGAGAGATAATAAGACACCACCGAGGACGATGATTATGAAGTTCCTCAACTACAGAGACAAGATGACGGTCACCAATGCGGCGCGAACTAAAGGGGAAATTAAATACCAGGATCAACACGTGCGGTTCTACCCAGACTTCGCCACAGGAATACAACAATTAAGGAGGCAGTTCGACCCCGCCCGCAAAGAGCTGCGCAACCTCAGGATTCGTCATGGAGTAATTCATCCGGCAAGACTGCTGGTCACATATAAAGGGAGAACCCACACCTTCAAGACCCCTCAAGAGGCGCAGGAGCTCATCAAGCAAATCCAAAAGGAGACTGGTGGGAGCTAAGCATGAACATGACAAAGGTAGATCATTTAAGCGTATGTACAGACATCTGATTGATCTGAAACATATAACAAGTCTACAAAATACAGACTGTATTTAAAAAAAAAAAAAGCTATGATGTACAACGTTGCAATAAAATTTTGAAGTTATGCTGAAAAAAACTACAGAAGAGAGTTAATGGTATAAGAATAGTAGTAGAGTCAGGGTGATTGAGAGGAGAAAGACAGAGTGGTTTGACTAATCCTCGCAGGTGTTGAACAGTCACTAGCTATAACGGGAGACAGAATTTTTTTTGATTTTGGGGGGATTACCACGAATGTGGGGAAAGGGAATCTGTTTTTGTTTAATTTGTAGGATGAATGTTCTATCATCCATGTTTTTGCTTCTCTGTAAGAGTATTTTCATATTGCAAGGTAATCTCAAACTCTTTACTGATCATAGATCAAAGCATTAATCTTAATTTAACTTCATGGAATTGCAGAGGTCTACAAAATCTTAAAAAAAACTTAAACAAGTTATGAATAAAATAAAAGACAGATTCAAAAATTGTATTTTTACAAGAAACTCATCTAATAGAGGAGGATGTAAAAAGAATTAGGAGAAGATGGCAAGGTAGCATGTTCACCTCATCATTTTCATCCCGAGCCAGGGGAGTTATGACTCTCATACACAAAACAGTCCCATTTCAAGTGAAAAATGTAATTGGAGACAAATTTGGAAGATATCTAATCATCCAAGGATCTTTGTTATTATCCATCCATCCATCCATCCATCTTCTACCGCTTTTCCGGAGGTCCGGGTCGCGGAGGCAGCAGTTCAAGCAGAGAAGCCCAGACTTCCCTCTCCCCAGCGACCTGCTCCAGCTCTTCAGAGGGGATACCAAGGCGTTCCCAGACTAGCTGGGAGACATAGTCTCTCCACCGAGTCCTGGGTCTGCCCCGGGGTCTCCTTCCAGTGGGACGTGCCTGAAACACCTCAAGTGGGAGACGTCCAGGAGGCATCCTAATCAGATGCCCATACCACCTCAACTGACTCCTTTCAATGTGGAGGAGCAGCGGTTCTACTCTGAGCCTCTCCCGGATGACTGAGCTCCTCACCCTATCTCTGAGGGTGAGTCCAGCAATCCTACGGAGAAAGCTCATTTCAGCCGCTTGTATCCGCGATCTCGTTCTTTGTTATTAGAAAATATAAATCTAGTGAACTTATACGGCCCCAATATTGATGATCAAAACTTCTTTGTTAATTTATTCCTTACTTTATCATCACTTACAGGGCAACATATAATAGCAGGGGATTTTAATTGTACATTGAATCCCAGTATAGATAGATCAACAGGACTGGACTGTACGCACAATGGATGTAGGATGACCATTAATCATTTTATGAAAGAATTGAGATTGCTACATATATGGAGAAAAATGAAACCACAAGTCAAAACCTATTCTTGTTATTCTAATACCTATAAGACATTCTCACATATTCTTTTTGATCTCTACAGAATTAAGGTCCAAGATTCAAAACTGTTTCTATGATAACATTGTGATCTCTGATCATGCACCCTGCTGTCTAATATATGTAGATAAGAAATTGACAAAGGATCCAGGTAGGTGGCATTTTCAGCGTAAATGGCTTCAGGATGAGGACTCTGTTAAGTACATAGAAAAACAGATAGATGAGTTCTTTGATATCAATACGACACAAACAACAGCATGTATAAAGTGGGAGGCTTTCAAAGCTTTTATTAGGGGGCATATTATTAGCTATACAGGTTCAAAATCTAAGAAGACCCAAGAGGAGAGAGTCCAATTGGAACATAAAATAAAAATTCTTCAAGAAAAAGTGTATGCAGGAAGTAACCCACAGTTAGAGAATGAATTACTGATTCTGAGAGCAGAATATGACAAAAAATCAGCGAATAGAGCTGTCTCGAGTCTTCTAAGATTGAAGCAAACTTTTTATGAACAAGGCGAAAAATCAGGAAAATTATTGGCATGGCAGATTAAACAATTAGAATTTAAAACACCAATTACCAGTATTATAAGTAATGGACAGGTAGTTATAGATCCTTTAGAAATTAATAGTGCCTTTAGAGATTATTATGAAAAACTATATGATACAAAAAATGAAACTGACTTAAAACTAAATGGGTTTTTGGGTGGATTATCTATACCGTGTATTCCAAATGAAAACAGGGAGATACTGGAGTCTAAAATTAGTCCAGAATAAGTTGGGCAAGCCATTGATATTATGAAATCAGGAAAAAGAGCAGGACCAGATGGTCTTCCAGTTGACCTCTATAAAAAATTTAAGAATAAATCAATAAAACCACTTTTGAAAATGGTTTTAGAAGCATTTCAAAATGGTAATTTACCACCATACATGAATAATGCCTTAATTATACTGTTGCCAAAACCAGGTAAACCCTCTAATAAATGTGAAAACATGAGACCAATAAGCCTATTAAATGCTGATCTTAAAATAATCTGTAAAATTTTAGCAAAATGACTACAAGAAATATTACCAAATATTATTAACCGAGATCAGAATGGCTTTATAATGGGAAGACAAGGCTTCCATAATGTAAGAAGACTATTTAATATTATTTATTCCAATAAAGAAGCACCTGATACAGCTCTCCTATCACTGGACGCCGAAAAGGCCTTTGATAGGGTCGAATGGCCCAATCTTTCTGAAGTCCTACAAAGGTTTGGACTTGGAAATAATTTCATAAAATGGGTCCAGATAATATACAATAATGCTACAGCAGAAATCCTAACAAACAGCAATATCTCAAAATCAATAAAAATCAATAGAGGATGTCGACAAGGCTGTCCACTTTCACCTTTACTGTTTAGTATGGCAATTGAACCTTTAGCAATGGCAGTACGTTTACATCCACAAATATATGGAATTAAAGTAGGACCAACAGAACATAAAATCTCCCTGTATGCTGATGACATAATTTTGTTTATGTCGAATTTTAAAAAATCAATTCCAACCTTGTTAAATTTAGTAAAGAACTTTGGGGAAATATCAGGATATAAAATAAATAAAACAAAATCTTCAATATTAATGCTAAATGAGACCCAGAGAAATCACCCAGCTCCTGAGGTAAATCAATTCAATGTTGTAAATCAGTTTAAATATTTAGGAATTCAAATTTTGCCTAAGCCAGAATCAGTCGCCAGTGCCAACTATGAAGCCTTAATGACAGATATTAATGAGTTACTTCAGAGATGGATGTCACTACCAATGTCGATGATCAGGAGAATTAATACACTTAAAAGTAATATCTTACCAAAAATACTTTATTTATTTCAAAACATTCCTTTACCACCACCTTCAGATCTATTCTCAAGAATTAAAAAAAAGTTAGTGGAATTTATATGGAACAATAGGAAGGCTAGATTACGTTTGTCCTTACTATATTTACCATTTGATCGTGGAGGTCTGAAATGTCCAAACTTTATGTTGTATTACTGGTCAGCACAACTGAGGTCTATGACATATTATTTTTCATCAAATGATCTCCCTCACTGGACTGAAATGGAATCATACAATTTACCTTTACCTCTTCCCTTATTCATATACTCAGACTCGGCAAAAAAATTACAGAAACAAGTTAAAAATCCAATTGTAAAGCATATGATCAAAATATGGTGTGAAACTAAAAAATATTTAAAAGAACCACACTCACTGTCACAATTTAGCCCAATATGGGGTAATCAATATTTTACACCAGGGAGAGTGGATGCTGTATTTAAAGTATGGAATTTAAAAGGGATTCAAAAGATTCAAGACTTATATTTGTCACGCTCAGATAACATAATGTCTTTTGAAGAACTGAGAATTAAATTCAATCTTTATAGAACACATTTTTTTAAATATCTTCAGCTTAGAAATTTTATTCGATCAAAATAATGCTCTCACCCGACCTATTTATTCATCCTTGGAAAAAATTTTGACAAAAGATAGTAAGAGAAAGGGTGTTATTTCAGAGTTTTATAACTCAATGACACTATTCTCAAGTGAAAACTCACAGAAAAGACTGAATTATTGGAAAGAAGACCTGCAAATTGAAATTTCAGAGGAACAATGGGAAATGGCTTTGTGCAGGAGCTCAAACCAAATCAATAAATGTACGTCTTAAACTGATACATTTTAAATGGTTAATGCAGATGTATGTAACACCAGTGGAGTCAAATAGATATAACAAAAACATACCAGATACATGCACAAAATGTATGGAAAGTAAAGGAACCCTATTTCACTGTTTATGGGAATGTAGAAAAATCAGAATGTTTTGGGAAGAGGTGAGGGTAACAATTGAAAAAATAATTTCAAAACAATTCACATTAAACCCTAAATTGTTTTTGTTGGGTCTGTATCCAGAAAAACATAACTTTAATAAGAGTGAAAGAGCATTCATAGACCTCGGTTTGCTTAATGCCAAAAAATGTATTGCACTACTGTGGAAAAAGACTCATAGACCAGATGTGACTCAGTGGTTAAGACAGATGTTAACAAACCTTCTACTAGAAAGAAAAACATATATACTGAAATTAAAGGAAAATGTGTTTGAGAATATATGGAGACCTTTCATTGATTATGTAAAGAAATTAAACAACTTCTGAAGAAGAAGGTGAATGATATGTGTGGACCTTGCAAATTCCAAACTGGTGAATGTATATTATGTATTCTCATGTAATAGATTACCTAGACTAAACAGAGGAGCATTGTTGTTGACTTGTGTTTGTTAATGGTTGTTGTTGTTTTTAGTACATTTTTTAGTTGTTGTTGTTGTTAGTGTTTTTTTTTAATTTTTAAATTACTTTAGTGTTAGTGTTTGATTGTTTGTGCTATGTTTGTAAAAAAAAAAGGTTCAATAAAAAATATTGTGGAAAAAAAAATAATATCCTACTATGTAAGTCAGTGATAAGAGCATTTTATGGTGGGGAATCATAGCATTTATGTGCATTGCCCTATGGAGGAAAGGGTATTGTATGTATCTATGCAGTCTGCACCTTGCTAACCAGTGTTGGAAAGTGAAAACATGGCCCTCCACACACTCATTCCATTATATTATTTCTGGCTATTAGAATAAGAAAAATAAGATGTTATTTATTGTTGTTATTGCTGTTGTTATTTACTCACTGTCACGGGCCTGAGGGCCGTCGCTGTCAAATGTGATTGATTGTGAAGTTCAGTCAGTCGTGCTTTAATGACGTCGGGTGGGAAGAAATGATGAGATTCTTCCTCTTTCTGCATTTTCTAAAGATCCACGTCAACAGCTTTGGCTCTTTAATAATGCATATTTACCTGCTAATGGTAGAAAGTGTCAGGTCAGGCATTGGTTTGCTTGCTACCGGATAGCCATGAAAACCGGTACTACCTGTCTCATGTGTCGGGCCGTCAGTGGCTCAACCGGCAACCCTGCCCTTCTGATGGCGTGGAGGGTGAAACTGGGCATCCTGGTAGAACTAAAAACAGTATCTGTCACAGGTCTTTGGTGGACCACTCCCAGTTACACGGGGTGAGACTGGACATCCTGCCAGATAAGCACATCTGTCGCAAGGTCTGTGGTGGACTTTTGCCAGTTGGTGCATCGTGACATGCACTACACAAAGAGCAGAGATAAACAAAGCTATCATCTGGTCAGTCACTGCAACAGATACTGGAGTCAGATTGTCTTGGCCTGTCTTTGCCACTGATAATACCTCTATCCAAGAATGTGTCGCTAGTCCAGCAAAAGCTAGCAGTACTCAAATACTTTGCAAGCAGTTTCATGAAATGGTCAGTCAGAAAGCAACTCATACCAGCTTGGACGTCACCCGGGTTAACAAGGTCAAGAGTTCCTGGCAGGGGAGGGTGAAAGACAGAGCTGCGTGGAGGAATCTGATCAGACCTAAATGAAACAGTCATTGTCGCCCCCCACAGACTGCTATGAATGGAATGAATGGTATTTACTCACTTCCCATATACACCTGAATTCCTTTAACCCTCAAGCGACCGAGTGGGGTCATTTACGACCCCAGCCATATAATTTAATGTGCCGTCTCTTTATTTTTTATCCAAATTTTCTTTCCTAGCATGAATTTGTCAGTCTACTAATCCTATACACTTTCATAGTTTTTTGCAGGGATCAACCAATTGGTGTAGCGTAGACATCATAAACACTTGTGGGGTCATTTATGACCCCGAAGAGAAGCACTGGTTTTTAAACATTGGTTTTATAAATTTTATTCAAATGTTCCACTTCTAATAGTTAGTTAGTTAATCCCTTCACACCTGAAGGTGTATATGGGCAGCGCCTATCTCCGTTTCTCTGACCCTAGGCCACACAGCTACTATAAGTAGTGAAAGCTACAGCGGGGGGTCAGTCCTCTGGTAGCTCTGTGTGTAACTTTACTTTCCCCATTCCATTATGCGGCGCACCACGCTAGAAGGCAGAAAGCACCATTTTTATATGGTCTTTGGTATTGTCACGCCGCGCCATTCATCAGCGGCGCCACCTGCTCACGCACCTGCTACTCGTCAGCGGCGAAGGATAAAAGCCGCCTCGCCCTGAGCGTCGGCCTGAAGCCGTAGACTTCATTTCCTTGTATGGACTTCTACCACATTCTCTTCAGCATCCTCATCTCCGGTAAGAAGTTCACTTACCTCATCTCTCCAGTCTGCTCCCCTGTGCACAGGTGGATTCCTCGGCGGCGGACAATCCCGTCCCTCGTCTCTCCTCGCTGCTGCACCGAGCCCTGCAGGTGGCTGTCTCCCGGGCTTCCATCCTTGAAGCGCCAGTCATCTGCCCAAACAAGTAAGCTTCTCTCCCTCGCCTATTCTCCTCCCGTGTTGGTGTGTGCTCATCACCCTGTGTCTGATTTCTCCCATAGGGTTGCCGGCTGAACGGTCTCCTGCCTCTGGGTCCGAAGCAGACGCCACCACCAACACATTAACATTCCGCAGACACGCACCCAAACATCCCTGTTGTTAATAAACAGTTTGAACTACTCTGAGCCTGTGTGTGTGCGTCTCCTTAGCCGAACGTTATGTCAGTACGGCTTCAGCAGAGCGGCTCGGCGGACGGCGGGCTCGCACACCGGTTTACCATCCTCGAGGCTCGGGTGGATCAGATTGTTTATCAGCAACAGGTGGTTCTTAATCAATTATTAGAGCTGACTAACCGATTGAACCGCTTGGACCCCCAACAGCCGTTCCTCCCGACTCGCCAGGGTGGCGCGGCTCCTGCTGTTCCAGCGGCCGTCCAGCCGGCTCCAGTGGCACCGGTTCGGCTCACGCCGATCCCGACCCCCGCCCGCTTTAGCGGTAAGCTCGGCGGAGCGCGGGGGTTTATTATGCAGTGTGAGTCCGTGTTCCACCGTGTGCCCGGAGATTTTCCCTCGGATCACAGCCGAATTGGTTACATAGGGAATCTTCTGGAGGGGCGTGCGTTAACCTGGACCTACGCCGTAATGGCGAGGCCCAGTTATGCCACCCTCACCTATGACCAATTCGTGAGGCGCTTTCTGGAGGTCTTTGACCACTCACAAACCGAAACGGTCCAGGTCGATCGGCTTCTCGCTTTCCAGCAGGGAAGCCGGTCGGCAGCGGACCACTCGGTCGACTTCCGGGTAGCGGCGGAGGAATTGGGCTGGGAGGAACGCTCCCTCTGTGGCCTGTTCCTCCGCAGCCTCAATAGTGATCTGAGGGATGAACTGGCTGGTCGGGATATCCCTGGGACGCTAGCGGAGCTGACATCCTTAGCGATAAGTTTGGATAACAGGCTGCGCGAGCGCTCCTCGGGGCGGAGGTCTTCTTCTTCTCGCCCTCGTGGAGCCTCGCCGCACCTGTTCCAAGCTCGCCCCCTGGCGGCGCCGCCAGCATCGCGCCCCGAGGAGTCGGAGCCGATGGTGACGGGCTGGACTAAACTTTCCCCTGTGGAGAAACAACGCCGCCGTGAGTTGGGCCTCTGCATGTATTGCGGAGGCGACCAACACACCGTGGAGCGTTGTCCACGGAAAGCCAGTCGGTGGGGTCCGCGAGTCACTGTTGGAAGCCTCGCGGATGTCAATCGGTTAGGATCACCTTCTCAATTGAAGCTGCCCATCCGTTTCTGCCATAACCCTACTGGGCACCTCACCCACGCACTGGTGGATTCGGGCGCAGAAGGCAGCTTCATTTCACAAAGCCTGGCAACCCGATTGGGCATCCGCTGCCAGGCACTCAACACTCCCATCTCCCTAATCCACCTCTCCCGTGCCACCCTCGGGAGAGTGACACATCAAACTGTTCCCCTACCGGTCATCATCTCGGGAAACCACCGGGAGGAAATGACCTTTTACGTCCTTCCCAACTCTGTGTCGCCCGTCATCCTGGGGTATCCCTGGCTCCGCCTTCACAATCCGGTCCTGGATTGGAAATCAGCTGGGATCTCGGCATGGAGTACGTTCTGTATGGGCACCTGCCTTCAGTCCGCTGCCTGCTCTCCGTCCGCTCCTCCCCCTGCTACAGACGCTGCACCCCCGGACCTGTCTCTGGTGCCCCCAGAATTTCACGACCTGGGTATAGTGTTCAGCAAAGCGAAAGCTATGTCTCTTCCCCCTCATCGGCCCTATGACTGCGCCATCAACCTCCGCCAGGGGGCTCCCTTACCCTCTGGTCGCCTTTACAGCCTGTCTGCGCCGGAGAAGGAGACGATGAACGCCTACCTGAAGGAATCATTGAGTGCTGGGATTATCCGCCCATCATCGTCACCCGTGGGGGCAGGGTTCTTCTTCGTGGGGAAAAAGGATGGGTCCCTCCGCCCTTGTATCGACTACCGGGCCCTCAACAATATCACGGAGAGGGACCGTTACACCCTGCCTCTCATGGACACTGCCTTCCACTCCCTCCAGGGGGCGACCTGGTTCACCAAGCTGGACCTACGCAGCGCTTACCACCTCGTCCGGATCCGGGAGGGAGATGAGTGGAAAACGGCCTTCCGTACCCCGAACGGCCACTTTGAATATCTGGTGATGCCGTTCGGGTTGACCAACGCTCCTGCAGTCTTCCAGCGCCTCATTAATGACGTCCTCCGGGACTTCATTGGCCTTTTCGTGTTCGTCTACCTGGACGATATTCTCATCTTCTCCAAGTCCAGGGATGAGCACCAGGTCCACGTGAGGCGGGTCCTCCAAAGGCTGCTGGAGAATCGTCTGTACGTTAAGGCGGAAAAGTGTGAATTTTACGCCAGGAGCACATCCTTCCTGGGGTTCATCATCGCCCACGATAAGGTGCTCCCCGACCCAGAGAAGGTAAAGGCGGTGGTGGAATGGCCCACACCTGCATCTCGGAAACAGGTGCAGCAATTTGTTGGCTTCGCCAATTTCTACCGCCGCTTTGTCCCCAACTTCAGTGCCATCGTGGGACCACTGACCCGCCTCACGTCCCCGAAGGTCCCGTTCCGGTGGACCGAAGAGGTCGCTGCCGCCTTTGAGGCGCTGAAGGCGGAATTCTCCTCCTCCCGGGTCCTTCGCCAGGTCGACCCCGCGCTGCAGTGCATTGTAGAGGTAGACGCCTCGGACACGGGAGTGGGAGCAGTGCTGTCCCAGCGGTCACCGGACGATGGCGCCAAGCGACCGTGCGCTTTCTTCTCCCGGCGCTTGTCCCCGGCGGAGAGAAACTACGATGTGGGGGACAGAGAGCTCTTGGCCATCAAGCTCGCCCTGCAGGAGTGGCGCCACTGGTTGGAGGGGGCAAGCCTGCCGTTTGTGGTCCTCACGGACCACAGGAACCTGGAATACTTACGGTCTGCCAAGCGCCTGAACGCCCGCCAGGCGCGCTGGTCTCTGTTCTTCGCCAGGTTCCAATTTTCCATCACCTTCAGGCCTGGCTCTAAGAACGTCCTGCCTGACGCCCTCTCCAGGCAGTTCGCCCCCGTGGAGTCGGAGGAGGCGCCCCACTCCATCCTGCCCAGGTCGTGCGTCGTGGGAGCCATCTCGTGGGACATTGAGAGCAAGATCCGGAAGGCACAGGAGGTGGAACCTGACCCTGGCGGCGGACCGGAGGGGAGGCTGTTCGTGCCATCCGCGGTCCGAGGAGAGGTCATCCACTGGCTCCACACCTCCAAGCTCACCTGTCACCCTGGCACCTCCCGGATGATAGATCTCCTCCAACGGTCCTTTTGGTGGCCAGGCCTGCGGAGGGATGCAGCCCGCTACGCCCGGGCTTGCCCAATCTGTGCCACCTGCAAGTCGGGAAATGCCCCTCCAGCGGGTCTGCTCCGGCCCCTGCCCGTCCCTGGCAGGCCCTGGTCGCACATCGCTCTGGATTTCGTCACCGGACTCCCCATCTCCAACTCCTATGACACCATCCTGACCATCGTGGACCGCTTCTCCAAGGCCGTGCACTTCGTCCCCCTGCGAGGCCTCCCTACTGCCCTGGAGACGGCGGACCTCCTCGTCCAACACGTGGTCAGGCTGCATGGGATTCCGGTGGACGTGGTCTCGGACCGGGGCCCCCAGTTTTCATCTGAGGTTTGGAGGTCTTTCTGCAACGCCATCGGAGCCAAGGTGAGCCTCTCCTCCGGCCATCACCCCCAATCCAACGGGCAGTGTGAGAGGACCAACCAGGAGCTGGAGGCTGCGCTCCGCTGTGTGTCCAGATCCAAACCCGCGTCCTGGAGCAACCATCTTGCCTGGGTTGAATATGCCCACAACACCGCTCGCTCTTCTGCTACAGGGATGTCCCCCTTCAAAGCGTCCCTGGGTTACGACCCCCCGCTGTTTCCGGAGCAGGAGAGTGAGGTAACTGTCCCGTCAGTCAGGGCCCATCTCAGGCAGTTCCGCTCCACCTGGGCTGCCGCGCGCCATGCGCTATTGCGCACAGCGGAGCGCAACAGGACTGTGGCGGACCGGCGTAGAAGACCTGCCCCGGCGTACAGAGTTGGGCAGCTTGTTTACATTTCCACCCAGGACGTCACTCTAAAAGGCGAGAGGAGAAAGCTGGCACAGCGCTTCATGGGTCCCTACCCCATCACCCGGATCATCAACCCGGTGGCTGTGCGCGTGGCTATTCCCCCCTCCCTCCGCATTCATCCTACTTTCCACGTGTCGAAGGTGAAACTGGCGGTTACTGACCCCCTTTGCCCTCCTCCTGCAGCGCAACCCGCGCCCCGGATGATTGGTGGCCATCCGGCCTGGTCCGCCTCCTCCATCCTGGACTCCCGGCGCCGGGGTCGTGGGTTGCAATACTTGGTGGACTGGGAGGGCTATGGGCCCGAGCATCGACAGTGGGTGCCCCCGTCGTTTGTGTTGGACCCATCGCTCATCGCGGACTTCCACCGAGCGCACCCGGATAAGCCATCGCCAGGAGGCGCTGCTAGAGGGGGGAGTACTGTCACGCCGCGCCATTCATCAGCGGCGCCACCTGCTCACGCACCTGCTACTCGTCAGCGGCGAAGGATAAAAGCCGCCTCGCCCTGAGCGTCGGCCTGAAGCCGTAGACTTCATTTCCTTGTATGGACTTCTACCACATTCTCTTCAGCATCCTCATCTCCGGTAAGAAGTTCACTTACCTCATCTCTCCAGTCTGCTCCCCTGTGCACAGGTGGATTCCTCGGCGGCGGACAATCCCGTCCCTCGTCTCTCCTCGCTGCTGCACCGAACCCTGCAGGTGGCTGTCTCCCGGGCTTCCATCCTTGAAGCGCCAGTCATCTGCCCAAACAAGTAAGCTTCTCTCCCTCGCCTATTCTCCTCCCGTGTTGGTGTGTGCTCATCACCCTGTGTCTGATTTCTCCCATAGGGTTGCCGGCTGAACGGTCTCCTGCCTCTGGGTCCGAAGCAGACGCCACCACCAACACATTAACATTCCGCAGACACGCACCCAAACATCCCTGTTGTTAATAAACAGTTTGAACTACTCTGAGCCTGTGTGTGTGCGTCTCCTGAGCCGAACGTTATGTCAGGTATGACCCGGCCGGGATTTGAACCCCTGCCTCCCGGGTGTGGGGCGGATGCTCTACCAACTGAGCTACCACTCCGGTTTCCACTTCTAATCAGCACTTTATATTGTATTGCAGTGAACCATGGCTAACAGACCTAGGATAGCAAGATTTACATTTGTCTGTTTGTCTGGATTTGTCTGTCTGTTTGTTTGTCTGTTTGTTAGCAAGATAACTCAAAAAGTTATGGATGGATTTTCATGACATTTTCACAGATTGTCAGAAATGGGGTATCCTACAGATGATTAGATTTTGGTGGTGATCCAGATCACCGCCCACAAGAAAACCGCCATTACGCAAAATGCCATAATAGGTATCATGATCATCATCGTAACTACAATAATAGGTATCATCATCATCGTGATGATGATATGATGACTATGATGACTATGATGATGATGATGATGATGATACCTATTATTGTTACTACAATGATGATGATACCTATTATTGTTGTAACTATGATGATGATGATGATGATGATACCTATTATTGTTGTAACTATGATGATGATGATGATGATGATACCTATTATTGTAACTATGATGATAATAACTATGATGATGATGATGATGTTCCAAGAGTGAACTGACAAGGATTGTCTAAATAAATGTAATGTTGTTCTTACAGTCTGCGTTTTGGTTATTTCTTGCAATAAAAGTATTATTAGCAAACACATTTTACATTAGATCATTATAAATCTTAAATACAGGGAGTAGTTTTGGTATGATAAACCTCCAACCAGCCATTTATAATAAGGATCCCTGTAAAGAGCACAATGGGGTCATAAATGACCCCACTTGGTCATTTCAGTCCGTAAAATAGCTTGGTCGCTTGAGGGTTAAGTTATATGCATATGTAACAGTGTCAATAAAAGCTTGCCAAAATGGTTCAACCTGCTTGGTGGCACAGGCAGTGTTGAACTAGGAACAATACAGGAAATGCTGAGCTAGATCACAATCAGATTCCACTGTTCCACAATCAGGTTTCTCACTCTGGTCACCTAAAGACATATAAATAGTTAAAAGGTCACTTAACATGTTGCCACTAAAGTGGTGGTCTATTACAGGGGTTCCCAAACTTTTCAGCCCACGACCCCCAAAATAATGGTGACAGAGACTGGTGACCCCCACTATCCCCGGAGGTGACTGAAACATTAAAAAAAACGTACACACAGGACTCATGCACTAATAAGCATAAACAAACACGGGCATAACAACATAAAAGAACAGAACAGTCTGACAACCATGATATGATTCTACATATAACAATTTACTAAACGATTAAAGCAGAATATATTAAAGTAATTTCCATGTAATTTAGGAGTGAACATTGTTGCTGTTGTGCAAACTTAATTTTGACACAATGCTTTCATTTCCATGTTAGCAGAACAATCAGTCAAAGTAATAGCCATAAACTGTAGCACTGCGTAAACATGTGAACATTGTTACGGTGCAAATGTATATTTTGGCAAACTCTGTCAAGTTTTGTGAAAACGTCCTCAACTGTGCACTGTACAACCAGCGAGGTGCAAAACAGCATGTCCTCGTTAAGTTTTCCATCAAAACTGTATCTGACGAAAGCAAGCAGCTGGGCTGAGTTTGATATATCTGTGGATTCATCTAACTGCAAAACATATTTCCCTTTATTCAGTCTTGTCAATCAGCTGACACCTTATGTCCTGGGCCATGTCCGTGATGCGCTGGGATATGGTCCCATCAGACAGTGGCACTGCTTCCAGCTCCCATGCCTGTTTATCCCCATGCATTGTCCAACTCTTAGCGATAGCAGCAGGTTTTATTAGGGTTTCTCCGATTGCGTGTGGCTTTTTTGCCTGTACAATTAAATATGCCACCTCATATGATGCCTTTTGAGCTTTGGTTGTGGATGTTGTTTGGTTAGCTATGACTTTCTTTTGCCCTTGCAATTCTCTCTTCTTTCGGCGGAAAAAATCTGCTGGTTTAGCAGCAAGAGATGGGTGCTTAGTTTTTAAGTGTCTGAGCATTTTTACAGGCTTTAAACTCTCATATGCAAGCACCTCGGTGCACACTACACATTGGGGATGTTGTACTTCATTGATAATGATGCATGTGAATCCATACTGAATATATTCCTCTCGATACTTGCAACACTTGGAGGAAGGTTGGTCTCACTGCTGGAGCCCTTTATGCTTACGGTGCTCTCCTCCACCTCCTCTTCCCCCTGCGCCAGACGTCAGCCTTTCTGGCGGCATGTCTCCGCTCTTTTCTTCTGCTGTCTCTGCTGGCCTCGCTGCATTGTCTTTGGTCGGTATTAACCAACATTTCATTTTCAAAAATAATCTCCTGGGTTTAAAGCGTAGTGTTGTGGAGGATGAAAGCAGATGAGACACGAGCTGACGACACAGAGGTTTATTTCTCCTCCAACACAGAACAGACTAACTCTGAGTGCCAAAGTGATCTGCTTTATACATTTTCTCCCCTCCTTTTGCACTCAGGTTAAACACATTTACATACCTGTTACCAAGTGTGAACACACATCAACATACACAGATTAACACATCCGTGCCCCTGCGTCCTCAGGTATGAGCCTGGCACAGCGGGGCGAAAGGCACATCTTTATTTACTACATACCCCCCGGCGCTCTGGCGCCCCTGGCTAGCACCCCCAACACCCCGAAGTACTGGGTGGAGTGTCATCTCCTTTGTGTCACCACAGTGTGTTGATTTGAGCTGTTCAGATGAAATCTACTTGTGACGTTTACTGTGGCGCAGTTAAAGTGACATGTCACCTGAGTAATCACCTAAGGATTCTGAAAATCATCTCGCAAACCCCCCTCAGAGTCTCGGGACCCCCCACTTTGGGAATCTTTGGTCTATTAGGACACCACCCTATTCACCCCATTTGTTCCACAGCCAGGAGATCCTGGATTCATGCCCTGAGCAGGGCACACCAACATCCATGTAAAAATAGTTACTTCCTACTTTGGTACTCAGCATAAATAGAATGGAGGACGGAATTATGCTCGGGCAGCCAAATGAAATACCAGTTAGCACTGTTGCCCCATAGGTAAAAGGTTTCTGGTGTAATTTAACTTAATGCTTTTAAAAGTAAACTAAAGACCCACTTTTTAAAGCTGACTTTTAATTAAATTGATGTTTCTAATTATTTTTTAAACTACTGCTCATACTTTTAAACTTGTTCTGTTTTGAACCATTTTATTTATTTTATGCACTGTTATCCCATTTTGTCCTCTCCTTGTCTTTTGTACTCTGTTTTTACTTTTTTATTCTGTTTTATTTAGATAGATAGATAGATAGATAGATAGATAGATAGATAGATAGATAGATAGATAGATAGATAGATAGATAGATAGATAGATAGATAACTTTATTGTCTGTCCCAGTCAGTGACAGAAATTCTTCTTCCACACGGCTACAACAATATAACACATTCAATACTCTCAAAGACATGTTCAAACTCACAGGATAAAAACAGTTTAAAAAAGGAAACATGGTTAAAACAGAAACAGCAAATAAAATCATGTGGCAGAAAATATTAATAACTATTAAAATTAATAGTGATTATGTGGGGGCACGGTGTTGGACTTCTCCACCCAGGGAACAATGGACCCAAAGAGGAGGTATCACCAGGGGGTTCAGACAGGACGGTAAGGACTATGTGCCCCCCCGGGAGAGGAGTAAAATACCGGGCCGCTGGGAGAAGAATGGAGAGCGGTGCCGGTGTTATATCATGTTAATGTGCCACACAGGCTTTGTTCTAAACATAAAGTGTATGGTCGGAAGTTCTGGGCCTCAATGCATGGAAATAAAGATATAAAAGAGGGATGCACAGAGGCCCGGGATGCACTTTTGCTATACTGTTCTTGTTGGAGAAAGAATAAAGTCTTGTGTTGTTCAGCTCATTTCCTCACTTGCATCCTTTCTCCACAATTAATAGATAAATGCTGATAACTAATATTGATAGCTAACTGAAGTATGATAACTATTTGATTTTGTTCAGGATTGTTACTGCAGAAGGAATAAATGATTTCTTGTAAATGTTTTAATGGGCCAATGGAACTTTATATTGTCTGCCTGATGGCAGTAACTGGAAAGAGTGATGAAGGGGGTGAGATGGGTCCTCTGTGGTCAGGGTGGCTTTCCTGATCACAGAGCACTGATACAGTTCAGACAATGGTGTCTGTGATGAGTCAGTGATTTTACTAGCCTGATTAATTATACGGGAAAGCTTTGTTCTGTGCTTGATGAAGAGGGAGCTGTACCAGGATGAAATGTTAAAAATGAGAATAGATTCAATTAATGAAGTGTAAACCAGAGTTAAAATGTGTCTGCTGACATTAAAAGTCCTCAGTTTCCTCAACAGGTGGAGGCGTTGTTGTGCTTATTTATAAATGGAGTCAACATGGTGTGCAAAAGACAGGCTGCAGTCCATCTCTATTCCCAAATATTTAAAAACTTGAACTTGCGCAATAGCCTGACCCTGGATACTGAGGGGTGTAAAGAGAGTAGCTGAAAGTTTCTCTTTGTTCCCACAGCACAACTCAGTCTTTGTGGTGTTTAACTCCAGAAAGTTTTGGTTAAAAGTCTGAGCTAAATCGTTGACTGCCCACTGATAGCGGGTCAGTGCAGTACCATCTGTCAGATGAACCACCAGGGCCATGTCATCTGCATATTTAAAAAGAGTCATTCCTTCACTGTCACAGGAGATGTTATTTGTGTACACAGAGAACAAAACTGGAGATAAAACACAACCGTGAGGAAGGCCTGTGTTTAAAATCAACTTCCTAGATGTAAAACCATTTAAAAACACTTTTGTGGCCTGTCATAAAAAAAACAAACTCTAAATCCATAAAAATCAGTGTTGGGTGTGTTAAAACCCCCGATTCTTTCATTGAAAGATCCAAGAATAAGCCGGACAATTCTTCAGTTCAAAGATGCAACATTTATTCAGAGGTCACATGTAAATCAAGCAGTGCTGGATTCAGTGGGATGCAGCTCCCTCGGGAATGTTGTCAGACGGAGCCCCGACTTCCGGGTGCAACTTACATTTATCTTCTCGGGTTGGCCAACCCCGTACAATAGGATGGACTTGTACACAACCGTCTGATTGGCCAGTTTAACTCTGACGTGAACATGCCATCCGCTATTCACGTTAGTTATCCCCTAAGATGTATTATGAAATGTGTGTGAGTGTTGATTTGGGTGTGTAACTACTGTAACAGACCTCACTTAACAGGATAAAGAGAGAGAGAAAGAGGGCTCTATGGCTCTGCCTGATTCCTTTTCATCAGATTGTGGTTGCTTAACACTTCAGATTGTAGTTTAATACTTTTAAAATATTTGTTCATAAGAATGCAAACAAAGACTCTTAACGTATTTGTTCATAAGAACACAAACAGAATATGTATAGAATATGTGTAGAGCATAACGGGAGATTACCTACAGAATTATTATTTTGGCACTCTAACTTTTCATGACCCTTTCAGGTGAACCTGCAGGTCTGTTAGGTGATGTAGCAAGGTGCCTGCGTGTACAGTGTTAAAAACAGAAGAAAAGTCCATAAACAAAATCCATGTGTGTGTGGGTGTGAAGAATCCAGTTGTTTAGTGACAGTGTCTAGAAGTTAAGACATGAATCCTCTACACCCCATTTTGCCTTATAGGCAAACTGGAGGGGATCCAATTTGTGTGACAACATGCTGGTCACAAACTCACACACCACTCACGCCATACATTTACAGAGCACAGAGGTCAGGGCCGCTGGTCTGTAGTCATTTGGATCCTTAGGGTGAGTCTTTTTGGGGATTGGAATGATGGTAGATTCCTTCCACTGGTCAGGGACACATCTAGAATCCAAGAGATGCTGAAAAAGTCTGGTGAGGACGCCACCTAGCTGAGTGGAACATTCTTTGAGGACTCTGCCTCTAAGCCTATCAGGGCCAGCGGCTTTGTGTTGGTTGGCCCTATGTAAGATGGACGTCACAAGTTGCTCCTCAATGATAACGGCTTCATGGGGAGAGATGGAAGGTGGGGAGGTCCAGGTGGTCGGTGTGCTGCTGGTGTTAAAACGGGTGAAGAAGGTGTTAAGCTGTTCTGCAAAGGAAGTGGGGTCTGGGCAGTTGACCATGACAGGTTTTGGGGCTCCGCCCATCATGATGTTTAGACCCTACCACGCCTCTCTCGCACTTCCTGATATTATTGTCTGCTCCACCTTATTCTTATAATTTAGTTTAGCCAGCTTCACCATCCTCCCAGAATCTTTCTGCAGTTCCTTCACCCTCAGCTTGTCTCCTTGTAGGAAAGCTTTTTTCTTTTGGACCAGGCATTGTCTGGTTTTATTGTTTTTACCTGGCCTCCAGTTTTTCCTCAGTGATATAGCATTTCCTCAGTTCAGTTCAGTTTAGTTCTTGTCCAGTGTTTTACTTTGTATTATTCATGGTATATGGATGTGTATGTGTGTGCCTGTCTATGTTTTGGGCCTTCTGGCTTGTATTCTTTTTTCTGTTAAGTACTTTGTGCTACTGTATATAATTCTATGAAAAGTGCTATATAAATAAAGTTTGATAAATTGATGATTGATTTCCAGGCTGTCAGAAGTATGACACTTTCTGTGTAGAGTTTGCATGTTCTTATAAGTTTGCTCCTGGTGCTCCGGTTTCATCCCACAATTCAAAGACATTCATGATTGGCTAAATTTTAGATTCTAAATTTAGTTAGGTATTCCATCTCTGTTAAGAACATAGAATAGTGCAGGGTATATGTTGTTAATATTAGTGGCGCTCTGAATGGTCATTGAGATTAGAAATGCACTATAAAAATATAGATCATAACCCCCTGAGAACCTGGAAATACAAGGGGATTGAATGTCAATAAAATATTCAGAAGGTATAATATATTCTAATTAGTGGTGTTGGCATTATTGTGTTAATCGCTCATTAACACTTCACCCCCGCTAATGGCGACAAATTTTGTGATTGCAGTTAACCGCAGTTAATGGCAGAAATCGCAAACAATACTTTTTTGGCCTAGCTGCACTCCATACGGAAGCTACGCTGGCCATACAGACACTGTGCCCGTCATGCAGACATTGCAAAGTCAAACAAGCTGGATCACAGCCATGGAAACCCCCAAAACACTGTCATGTTTAAATTTACAACATTATCTGTTTGAGCTCTCATCTGGATAATTGTCACAGCCTCCTCCCAAACTTCACCTGGATGTCAGTTGTTCTTCTTTGGAAGCAGGATAGCAGTATAAACAGCTACGTGCTACAGATGTAGCGGCTGCCGGCACCTGACACGGACAGACACTCTTCTCTTCCATCTTCATAGCTTTGGGTCCAACTGTTGGTCGGTGAGTACCAGTCTAAAATTCTCAAGCTATGTTCATAATGTCCACTCACTCCCATGTCCTGTTTTTGCCACGTGGTTTGTGACATCATGGATGAGATAGTTGTTTGTTTATGTTTACAATTTTTCTGTTAAAAGGGAAATTGTGTCTGTTGTGACATACGAAGCCCACTGTTTTGTGTTGAGCTGCTTAAAAGCAGTGGATGTTTGCTATAAGACTGCAGATGCCAAGTTGTGTTGCAGAGACGTTAATGAGCCCTGCCATTGTGTTGTTTTTTGGACATGCAGTAGTACTTGTGAGGATTTTCTGTGGAGTATTCTGAATAGTTTTTGCATTTTGGATATGTTGAGAGCTTTAATAACCTGCAGGTGAAGAAAGCAAGCATAGTTGTCCACTCCCATGTTCATAACACCACACTAACGCCCTCACACTAACACTAACCCCCTCACATACACTGTGAGGGCGCATGCGCACGCAGCGACTGGCAGAGGTGAAAAAAGTCTGACGTCTGTGTGTCTGTTTTTACGCACTTTAATATGTTTTAACGAAATTCTCTGTGTCGTTTTTGTCCTTGAATGTTTGTGGGCTACATAACGAAGAGCTCCCTGGTTCCATCAGTATGGATCTCCTCCTTATTTTTGCACTGTTGCTTCTTTCCTACCAGCTCTTTGTCTTGGAGGTAAGCGCAATCACGATCATGCCGGGAAGAACGCAGTATTCCAGAGACATGTTACTACATTTAAACACGGATAATGCAGCATCTGTGAGTGAGTCTGTGCCGCAACTGCCGGACTTTATTTTAAGAGATTTTCATGGACACAGCGATGAAAAGAGAGACAAGAGGAGGAAACACGGAAAGCGTGGAGGTGTAAGATTAAGCCTGAGGAGGCGTCAGTTTAACAGCATTCCTCTTCCTTCCATGATTATGGGGAACGTACAATCCTTGAGAAATAAAGTGGATGAAATTCAAGGGAATGTATGCTATCAGAAGGACTTCAAGAACTGCTGTGTCATGGCTTACACAGAGACGTGGATTACGGCGCATGACCCGGATGCGGACCTGTGGATTGACGGCTTTGGAGCCCCACTTCGCTCGGATCGGCAGGAAGAGGTAACGGGAAAACGTCGGGGGGGGCGGCGTATGTTTATATATTAATAAACAGTACTGTACATCTGTCACGGTCAGAGACCGCATCTGTACACCCGATGTGGAGCTTCTGTCTGTATCGCTACGCCCCTTTTATCTGCCCCGCGAGTTCCCCCAACTTTTCATAACGACTGTGTACAATCACCCAAGAGCGGATGCTGACTCCGCCTCCAGCACCATCTTTGATGTGGTCCAGCGGTTGCAGTCGATTTCCCCAGAGGCTCCAAACTTTATTCTTGGGGATTTTAACCATGTTTCTTCAAAGAAGACACTTAAAAACTTTTATCAGTATGTCTCCTGCCCAACCAGGCAAAAAAAGACATTGGACCTGTGCTATGGATCCATTAAGAGGGCCTATAAATCACTTCCCTTTCCTCCTTTAGGATCCTCAGACCACAACTGTGTACATTTGCTGCCCACATATAAAACTGCTCTCAGAAGAGGCAAGGTGAAGACCAGAGACATAGATGTGTGGACAGAGGATTCAGTGCACTGCCTCCAGGAATGCTTTAACTGTACAGACTGGGAGGTTTTCACATTGTCCTGCGGGGATGATTTGGACTCTTTGGTGGACGTCACATGCTCATACATGGATTTCTGTAGAGACATGATCGTTCCACGTAAACGTGTCAAAATATATCCCAACAACAAGCCATGGGTTACAAAATCAGTTAAATCCTGCTTACAGAGGAAAGCACTTGCCTTTAAACAGGGGGTTGTTTCTAAGCTACAGGTTGCCACAAAAGAGCTGAAGTCCGAAATTTTAAGAGCAAAACAGAATTATAAATCAGAGTTGGAAAGCAAGATGGCAACAAAGAAACTTGGTTCAGCCTGGGCCAGTATGAAAACTATTGCAGGCCTTCAGAGCACAGAGTGCAGTAATCATGTGTTTTTAGATGGTTTCAATTCAGACACAGAGCTGGCTAATGCTCTTAATTGTTTTTATGGTCGTTTTGATTCCTCTGATTTTAGCACAGAAACCCAATATTTGAAACAGAAACTCAAAGACAATCAGCACTTTAATATTGAGGTGCAGGATATTAAAAGGGCGTTCTGTGCTGCAAAAGTGAGCAAAAGTCAGGGCCCTGATAATATATGTGGGCGCTTGGTAAAGTCCTGTGCACATGAATTGAGTCCTGTATTTCACTACATTTTCAATAAGTCCTTACAGACACAACGTGTGCCTAAGATCTGGAAAGATGCCATGGTTGTCCCCGTTCCAAAATCCAGCTGTCCTAAAACGGTAAACAACTTTAGACCAGTTGCTTTGACTTCAATTTTAATGAAAATTTTTGAAAAACTGGTCAGATTTGAGGTCGTAAAGCAGACTGAGCATGCACTGGATCCTCTGCAGTTTGCCTATAAGCCTCACAGAGGAGTGGAGGATGCCACTGTCACTCTGTTTAACATGCTTTTTAAACATCTGGATTTTAACGGGACACATGCCAAGCTTTTATTTGTGGACTTTTCTTCCACCTTTAATACAATCCAGCCTAATATTTTAGTTGAAAGGCTCCTGCAACAGTTTGATTTGAGCAATAATCTGGTGGGTTGGATTCTGGATATTTTAACCAACGGGACACAGAGAGTAAGGGTCAATGATACATTGTCTGACCAAAAGTGCTCTTCTACTGGCTCTCCTCAGGGGTGTGTGTTGTCACCACTACTCTTCATCCTGTACACAAACATGTGTCGGAGCAGACATGACAACAGACACATTATAAAGTATGCTGGTGATTCAGTTGTTGTCAGTCTCCTTCAGGATGGTGAGAGTGGCCACGGCCCAGTAGTTGATGATTTTGTTCACTGGTGTGAGGATTCCTACCTGCAGCTGAATACGACAAAAACTAAAGATATGATTATTGACTTTAGGAGGAAAACTACCAGGCACGAAGTCACCGTACTAAAAGGCAAGACCACTGAATGTGTACAATCCTACAAATATCTTGGGACAATTACTGATAGTAATTTAAACTTTGAAGAGAACTGTGAAAGGGTGTGCAAAAAGGGTCAGCAACATTTGCATTGTTTAAGGAAACTTGCACGCTTTCAAATTGACCGAACCATAATGACAATGTTTTATCGGGCTTTTATTGAATCTGTTTTATCCTTTTCTTTAGTGTCATGGTTTGGTCAGATAAAACTGAAACAGAGGAAATCCTTGGATCAGGTAGTTAGATGGTCCAGTCGTTTGCTTGGTGAGTCACAGCTGAGCCTGACATCCCTGTACACCAGACAGGTACAGAGGATTGCTACCTCCATTTTAAATGATGATTCCCACCCTTTGCACTGCCACTTTCAGCTTCTTCCCTCAAGTAAAACCCACCGCTACAAAAACAGCTTTGTTCTTGCTGCTGTCAAAGAGTTGAACAAATTGTAACAATATATTGCACATAATTTAGTTACCTATTTATTAATTTGATTTTATATTTATTTATTTTTGTAGGTTTTTTATTTGGGTTCTAAATCTTTTATTGGGTTTTAGACTTTTGAGTTCTTAACCTCTTTGACTAGTCTTTAACTTTTAAATATGACCCTTCTCTCTTATCTCTGGTTTTTCTCTCATCTCTTTGTCTTATGTCCTGATTGATGGAGCCTTGAGTATTTTTATCATGTTTGTAGTCAGCTTCATGTGTGCCTGTGTTTGTGTTCATGTTGAATGTAATTGTGGTTTGTAAATATGGATGTCACCTGACTGCAAAACAAATCTACCTACGGGTACAAATAAAGTAACCTGAACCTGAACCTGAACCTAACAGTATGAGAAACTTGGAAAAATTACCAACGTAAGGTACACTGTATCTGAGTGGGAAAACACAATTAACACGTTATTAATCATGATTAACTCAATGTTCCAGAAGATTAAACGCAATTATATATTTTAATGGCTAAACACCACTAATTATAATGTATTAATCTTCACCCTTTCATATTTTACCCATCAATTAGGGCTGGGTGATATGGCTTTTAACATGTATCGCGATATATTTAGGGTTTTATCGTGATACATGATATACAGTCCATCTGGAAAGTATTCATAGCGCTTCACTTGTTCCACATTTTATGTTACAGCCTTATTCCAAAAGGGATTACATTCATTTTTTTCCTCAAAATTCTACACACAAAACCCCATGATGACAACATGGAATTTTTTTTGAGATTTTTGCAAATTTATTAAAAATAAAAAACTAAGAAATCACATGTACATAAGTATTCACAGCCTTTGCCATGAAGCTCAAAATTGAGCTCAGGTGCATCCTGTTTCCACTGATCATCCCTGAGATGTTTCTACAGCTTAATTGGAGTCTACCTGTGGTAAATTCAGTTGATTGGACATGATTTGGAAAGGCACACACCTGTCTATATAAGGTCCCACAGTTGACAGTGCATGTCAGAGCACAAACCAAGCATGAAGTCAAAGGAATTGTCTGTAGACTTCCGAGACAGGATTGTCTCAAGACACAAATCTGGGGAAGGGTACAGAAAAATTTCTGCTGCTTTGAAGGTCCAAATGAGCACAGTGGACTCCATCATCCATAAATGGAAGAAGTTCAGAACCACCAGGACTTGTCCTAGAGCTGGCCAGCCGTCGAAACTGAGCGATCAGGGGAGAAGGGCCTTAGTCAGGGAGGTGACCAAGAACCTGATGGTCACTCTGTCAGAGCTCTAGCGTTCCTCTGTGGAGAGAGGAGAACCTTCCAGAAGGACAACCATCTCTGCAGCAATCCACTAATCAGGACTGTAAGGTAGAGTGGCCAGACAGAAGCCACTCCTTAGTAAAAGGCACATGGCAGCCCAACTGGAGTTTGACAAAAGACACCTGAAGGACTCTCAGACCATGAGAAACAAAATTCTCTGGTCTGATGAGACAAAGATTGAACTCTTTGGTGTGAATGCCAAGTGTCATGTTTGGAGGAAACCAGGCACCGCTCATAACCAGTGGTAGTGGCAGCATCATGATGTGAGGATGTTTTTCAGTGGCAGGTACTGGGAGACTAGTCAGGATAGAGGGAAAGATGAATGCAGCAATGTCCAGAGACATCCTGGATGAAGACCAGCTCCAGAGCACTCTTGACCTCAAACTGGGGCGACGGTTCATCTTTCAGCGGGACAACAACCTTAAGCACACAGCCAAGATATCAAAGGAATGACTTCAGGACAACCCTATGAATGTCCTTAAGTGGCCCAGTCAGAGCCCAGACTTGAATCCAATTGAACATCTCTGGAGAGATCTGAAAATGGCTGTGCACCGCCGCTTCCCATCCAACCTGATGGAGCTTGAGAGGTGCTGCAAGGAGGAATGGGCGAAACTGCCCAAAGATAGGTGTGCCAAGCTTGTGGCATCATATTCAATAAGAGTTGAGGCTATAATTGCTGCCAAAGGTGCATCAACAAAGTATTGAGCAAAGGCTGTGAATACTTATGTACATGTGATTTCTTAGTTTTTTTATTTTTAATGAATTTGCAGAAATCTCAAGAAAACTTTTTTCATATTATCATTATGGAGTATCGTGTATAGAATTTTGAGGGAAAAATGAATTTAATCCCTTTTGGAATAAGGCTGTAACATAGCAAAATGTGGAAAAAGTGAAGCTCTGTGAATACTTTCCAAATGCACTGTATACTGCTATACCTTGAGATCTCCTCTGAACCACTGTATAAATGTAACTGTAAAACCATTGTATAAAATGGCACTGGCATGATAATAGAAACCGAGCCATGTATTTGCAGTTTTTTATTGCGTACAAAAAGGGGAGGATAAAATCAAGATAAATGTAACAAACTTGAACCAGAAAACCCCACTCATAAATTTGCAACAAATCAGAATAAATAATGGTAGGCCATCCTATTATGGCCTGTAATAAAATCAAAACCAAAAAAAAGGACTCAACACAATAAAAAGTGCATTAAGCAAGAATTGTAGAGAAAGATATTTTAAAACCATATAAATTAAAGTCCACTTTTTCTGTTTGGTCATGTTTTTAGCAATGTCTTTGGCATTATAATTTATGACCGCAGTTGTGATCTCTTTCTAATTTGCACTTTGTTGTATGGGATAAATTTTTCAAATGAAGAAGCCATATAGTCATTTTCTTAGGACTGGTTCCTTTACCCTCTCGAGAATTCTTGAGGGTTCGTGGGAGTTTGCCCAACCAGTTTACATGTGTTTTGTGGACTTGGAGAAGGCATTTGACCGCGTCCCTCGCGGATTTTTGTGGGGGGTGCTTCGGGAGTATGGGGTATCGGGCTTGTTGTTACGAGCTATTCGGTCTCTATACGACCGTTGTGAGAGTTTAGTTCGTATTGCCAACACTCGGTCGGAGTCATTCCCAGTGAGAGTTGGACTCCGCCAGGGCTGCCCTTTGTCACCGGTCCTGTTCATAATTTTTATGGACAGGATTTCTAGGCGCAGCCAGGGAATGGAGGGTGTCATACTTGGTGACCACAGGATCTCATCTCTGTTGTTTGCAGATGATGTTGTCCTGTTGGCTTCATCCAGCAATGACCTACAGCTCTTGCTGGGACGGTTTGCCGCTGAGTGTGAAGCGGCTGGGATGAGAATCAGCACCTCCAAGTCCGAGTCCATGGTCCTCAGCCGGAAAAAGGTGGATTGTCCTCTCCGGGTTGGGGACAGGCTCCTGCCCCAAGTGGAGGAGTTTAAGTATCTTGGGGTCTTGTTCACGAGTGAGGGGAAAATGGAGCGAGAGATCGACAGACGGATTGGAGCAGCATCTGCAGTGATGCGGACGTTGTACCGGTCTGTTGTGGTGAAGAGGGAGCTTAGTTCTAAGGCAAAGCTGTCGATTTACCAGTCAATCTACGTTCCTACTCTCACCTATGGTCACGAGCTTTGGGTAATGACCGAAAGAACGAGATCGCGGATACAAGCGGCTGAAATGAGCTTTCTCCGTAGGATTGCTGGACTCACCCTCAGAGATAGGGTGAGGAGCTCAGTCATCCGGGAGAGGCTCAGAGTAGAACCGCTGCTCCTCCACATTGAAAGGAGTCAGTTGAGGTGGTATGGGCATCTGATTAGGATGCCTCCTGGACGCCTCCCACTTGAGGTGTTTCAGGCACGTCCCACTGGGAGGAGACCCCGGGGCAGACCCAGGACTCGGTGGAGAGACTATGTCTCCCAGCTAGTCTGGGAACGCCTTGGTATCCCCTCTGAAGAGCTGGAGCAGGTGGCTGGGGAGAGGGAAGTCTGGGCTTCTCTGCTTGAACTGCTGCCTCCGCGACCCGGACCTCCGGAAAAGCGGTAGAAGATGGATGGATGGTTCCTTTAATTTTTTTGTAGGGGCTACATGGGATGTTGAAAGCAGATTTTAATGCATTCATATTATAATGGATGACATCTCAAGTGGGGAAACAAATTAATGGTACTGCTGCTACTGAGAGGCTTTGTGACATAATTTGCAGAAAACTGTATTTTGTTCAGTTTCTAGCTTCTAAAGTCCACCGCCAGGAGCTGGTACTTTTTTCTCCTTGAAATCATTTCATTCAAATCTGCTTTCCACTGCAGCCGTGTACAGTATGTGTGTCATTTTATTTTTTCCTCTTTCCCTGTGCGCTGCCAGTGTTGCCAGATTGTGCATAAAAAAACAAGTGTATCGGCTCCACGAAAACAGGCTCAAAAGAAGTAGTTTCTAAAGAAAAAACTGCAGGAAAAAACAGACTTGGCAACGACTCTGATAGTAAACACAGTGCAGGGAGGGGCGAGGGGGAGCAAGTGAGTGCAGCTGTGTGAGAGGAGGGGAGAGAGAAGCTTCAACTTGACAAATAAATGCTGACAGCTTACACTACCGTGACAATTTAATGCTTGATATTCACAATAAAGGCATTGTATGTATTGTGCATAGTAGAATGTATTGATATAACAAATATGTTGGGTGTATCGCCCAGCCCTACCATCAATACTGTTCATCCTAATTTGCTATGTGAATGTTCTTTGTGATGTTAATTTTACTGTAACAGCCTTCAGTCTTGACACTCAAAGATTAAGTAAACATGTCAGGAAATGCCTGTTTTATGTGTGAACAGAAGCCAGTTTTTTTTTTTAACAACGGGACTCTAATATTAGACTAACAAAAGGAAGTCATAAAAAATGAATCCCTCGATGCATCTGATTCTGCGGCAGCCTAATATTACAGTCGGAGGCTCTGTGAAGAATTGTGACCACCAGGATTTTACCCTGAGGAGACACTAGCACTGTCACATCTCAGAGGGAGATTTATCGGTGATGCTGTGAGAAGGTGTATGATTTCCCCACACCTTTCTCCTGACTCGGGGGTCATTGACAGTGACTTATGTGAGAGGAGACAGAAGTGTCATGGGGAAAATATGTCTGTCAGCTCGCATCAGTTATGTCCTTCTCTCACAGAATGCAATCAAATCTGAAACAACAAGAAAGCCCTGGAAGCAATGATATAAAACCAGATATATGCATAACAAAGTGCTATGCAAGTTATAAAGTTGTATGTTGTGTCCCTGAAGACTGATCAACATGTCTTAGGCTTAGATGGATGGAGTCAGTGCTCTAAGTGGGGCAGTATGAACCAGCACAGAGTCACAACACTTCAACATTGTACCTTCTAGCAGGGATGGACTAAGACTGTTTAAAGGGTCACCAGCATGTAAAAATCTATGATGCATCCTGATTAATGTTAAAAACGCACTCCTGTGGATATAAATCCCTTATAAAAACAATCTACTTTGTCTAAAATGGTATCTTATGCCCTTTTCTTCTACAAAAAAAATCTTTCATTGTCTTACAGTTTCGTGTCAAAATCTTTTCATTTTTCCTCCTCCTTCAAATGCCAGGATCTGTCCACCCACATCCCACAAGGCAATAGTGGCTAACACTACATTAAACAAAATAAAACCTGTGATAAAAAGACTTACCAGTTGAAGGACATGCCCATTTGTATGCATGGTGGCCCAGGATAATGACTGAAATTGCATCAGTCCTTAAAAGCAGTTTAATGGTAAAATCCATCTTAATTTGGGTCAACTTTTCAAAGCAGCGGGCCAAAATGCTAACTGGGCTTGGAAACTAACTTCAGTTAGGCCAGAGAGTGCTGATTGGCTCAATACTACAGACTCGTTACAGTTACGTCACCAAAAATGTTCTGTCCAAATCTGCCTTTTTTCAGGGGGCAGGACTTAATTGAAACTTTTAAGCAAAAAGAAAAAAAAAAAAAGATACATGAGACATTTGAGTGATTTCGCTCTTGACCTGTTTTGTAAGTCATAAAAAACATGTTACAGACATGTTAACAAGAAAAAAAAATCCTTGATTTTTGGCAAAGTATCACTTTAAAATGAAATTATAACAAAAATACGTTAGTTTAAAAGATGAAAATTATGCTTTTTGTTTGTATCTGTTTCATAGTAAACTACAGAGGTGATACTGAATTAATTTACTATGAAATGTGATATTTACTGAAATAGTTTCAATAAACTTGGGAATATCAGCATTATCTTGTAGAATCTTCTGCAGGCCTTAGAGATTCTGAATGTTGTCTTCTTCTTCTTTTTTCAGCTGCTCCCTTTAAGGGGCGCCACAGTGGATCATTTGCCTCCATCTCACCCTATCCCTTCATCCTCTTCTCTCACACCAACCCTGTCCATGTCCTCTTTCACTACATCCATGAATCTGCTCTCTGGTCTTCCTCTTCTCCTCCTGCCTGGCAGCTCCATCTTCAACATCCTTTTTTCAGTATATCCACTATCCCTCCTCTGCATATGTCCAAACCATCTGAGCCTTGCCTCTCTTACTTTGTCTCCAAACCACCCAACCTGAGCTGTCCCTCTGATATACTTGTAATGAAAGGGTTAATGGGCACCAGCGTGATGACGCAATCCATGTGGTGACATCATCATAACGAGCCAAGGAAGGGAAAGAGTCGGCCATCTTAGGCCTCTTCTCGGCTCTCTCCACTGGTAGCAACATAGTATATAGATACAGTAACCTTCCTGTAATGTTATACTAATAACTGATGTAATAAAGTTTGAGTTCCAGCACAGCTCATCTCTCTGTTGGTCATTCCGGGTTTCCAGACATAACAATACTCATTTCTAATCTTGTTCCTCCTAATCACTTCCAATGAGACTCTTAGCATCTTCAACTCTGCCACCTCTAGCTCTGTGTCCTGTCTTTGTCAGTGCCACTGTCTCCAAACCATACATCCTAGCAGGTCTCACTACCATCTTGTAAATCTTCCTTTTCACGCTAGCTAATATCCTTCTGTCACAAATCACCCCTGACACTAGTCTCCACCCTGCCTGCACTCTCTTCTTCACCTCTCTTGTGTACTGGCCATTTCTTTGGATGGTTGACCCAAGGTATTTAAACTTATCTACCTTCACTACCTCTACTCTTTGTATCTTTACAAACACACCTGCCCCCCTCTCACTCACACACATATATTCTTTCTTGCTTCTGATTTTCATTCCTCTTCTCACCAGAGCATATCTCTACCTCTCAAGGTTCTCTTCCACCTACTCCCTACTCTCACTACTGATCACAATGTTGTCTGCAAGCATCATGGTCCATGGAGACTCCTCCCTGACCTCATCTGTCAGCCTGTCCATCACCATAGCAAACAAGAAGGGGCTCAGAGCCAATCCCTGATGTAATCCTATCCCCATCTTGAATCCATCTGTCACTCCTACAGCACACCTTACCACCATCTCGCTGTCCTTATACATACAGTGGGGTAAAAAAGTATTTAGTCAGCCACCAATTGTGCAAGTTCTCCCACTTAAAAGATGAGAAAGGTCTCCAATTTTCATCATAGGTATACCTCAACTATGAGAGACAAAATAAGAAAAAAAAAATCCAGAAAATCACACTGAAGGATTTTTAATGAATTAATTGGTAAATTCCTCAGTAAAATAAGTATGTGGTCAATAACAAAAGTTCATCTCAATACTTTGTTAAATACCCTTTGTTGGCAATGACAGAGGTCAAACGTTTTCTGTAAGTTTTCACAAGGTTTTCACACACTGTTGCTGGTATTTTGGCCCATTCCTCCATGCAGATCTCCTCTAGAGCAGTGATGTTTTGGGGCTGTCGCTGGGCAACACAGACTTTCAACTCCCTCCAAAGATTTTCTATGGGGTTGAGATCTGGAGACTGGCTAGACCACTCCAGGACCTTGAAATGCTTCTTACGAAGCCACTCCTTCGTTGCCCGGGCGGTGTGTTTGGGATCATTGTCATGCTGAAAGACCCAGCCACGTTTCATCTTCAATGCCCTTGGTGGTGGAAGAAGGTTTTCACTCAAAATCTCACGATACATGGCCCTATTCATTCTTTCCTTTACACGGATCAGTCGTCCTGGTCCCTTTGCAGAAAAACAGCCCCAAAGTATGATGTTTCCACCCCCATGCTTCACAGTAGGTATGGTGTTCTTTCTCCTCCAAACATGACAAGTTGAGTTTTTACCAAAAAGTTCTATTTTGGTTTCATCTGACCATATGACATTCTCCCAATCCTCTTCTGGATCATCCAAATGCTCTCTAGCAAACTTCAGACGGGCCTGGACATGTACTGGCTTAAGCAGGGGGACACGTCTGGTACTGCAGGATTTGAGTCCCCGGCGGCGTAGTGTGTTACTGATGGTAGCCTTAGTTAATTTAGTCCCAGCTCTCTGCAGGTCATTCACTAGGTTCCCCCATGTGGTTCTGGGATTTTTGCTCACCGTTCTCATGATCATTTTGACCCCACGGGGTGAGATCTTGTGTGGAGCCCCAGATGGAGGGAGATTATCAGTGGTCTTGTATGTCTTCCATTTTCTAACAATTGCTCCCACAGTTGATTTCTTCACACCAAGCTGCTTACCTATTGCAGATTCAGTCTTCCCAGCCTGGTGCAGGTCTACAATTTTGTTTCTGGTGTCCTTTGACAGCTCTTTGGTCTTGGCCATAGTGGAGTTTGGAGTCTGACTGTTTGAGGTTGTGGACAGGTGTCTTTTATACTGATAATGAGCTCAAACAGATGCCATTAATACAGGTAACGAGTGGAGAACAGAGGAGCCTCTTAAAGAAGAAGTTACAGGTCTGTGAGAGCCAGAAATCTTGCTTGTTTGTAGGTGACCAAATACTTATTTTACTGAGGAATTTACCAATTAATTCATTAAAAATCCTTCAATGTGATTTTCTGGATTTTTTTTTCTTCTCATTTTGTCTCTCATAGTTGAGGTATACCTATGATGAAAATTGGAGACCTCTCTCATCTTTTAAGTGGGAGAACTTGCACAATTGGTGGCTGACTAAATACTTTTTTGCCCCACTGTACTGTATGTTTGGCATTACCCTCACATACCTCTCTTGGCACCTGATTATATGCTTTCTGTACATCCACAAAGACACAGTTCAACTCCTTTTGAACTTCTCTATACTTCTCCACCAAGACTGTTAAAGCAAATATTTCCATCTGTTGTACTTTTTGTTGGCATAAAACCAAACTGCTGCTTACTGATTGTCACCTCTCCTCTCAACCTGGCTTCAACAACTCTTTCCAATATCTTCACAGTGTGGCTGATCAACTTTATGCCTCTGTAGTTACAACAGCTCTGAACATCAGCCTTGTTCTTAAAAATCAGTACCACAACACCTCTCACACTTTCCAAGAATATATTAAACAATCTGGTTTAAAAAGTCCACTGCCATCTCTCCTAAACATCTCCATACCTCCACAGGTATGTCATCTGGACCAATCACTTTTCCACTCTTCATGCTCTTCATAGCTGCCCTCACTTCCACCTTGCCAATCTTCTGAACTTCCTTGTTCACCATCTTTTCTTTATCCATCCTCCTCTCTCATTTTCTTCATTCATCAGCTCCTCAAAGTACTTCTTCCACCTTCTTAACACACTCTCTTCACTCACTAGTACATTGCCATTTCTGTCCTTAATCAATCTAACTTGCTGCACATCCTTTCCAGCTCAATCTCTCTATCTAGCCAATCAATACAAGTCTTTTTTCTCCTTCCTTTGTGTCCAGCCTCTTATTCAAATTAATACAGGTGCATCACAAAGTTGATTTATTTAGGTAATTCAATTAAAAAAAAATAAACTTCTATATTATATAGAGTCATTGCACAGACAGTGATATATTTCAAGTGTTTATTTTAATTTTGATGATTATGGCTTACAGCCCAAGAAAACACCAAATTCAGTTTCTCAAAAAAGTAGATTACATAAAATTAATTAAAAAAATAGTTTTTTTAATAGAAATGTTGGCCAACTGAAAAGCATATCCATGTACACACTCAATACTTGGTCGGGGCTCCTTTTGGATTAATTACTGTATCAATGTGGCGTGGCATGGAGGTGATCAGCTTGTGGCACCGCTGAGGTGTTATGAAGGTCCAGGTTGCTTTGATAGTGACCTTCAGCTCGTCTGCATTGTTGGGTCTGGTGTCTCTCATCTTCCTCTTGACAATACTCCATAGATTCTCTATGGGGTTTAGGTCAGGAGAGTTTGCTGGCCAATCAAACACAGTGATGCCATGGTCATTAAACCAGGTTTTGATACTTTTGGCAGTGTGGTGGTGGTGGTGGTGGTGGTGGGGGGGGGGGGGGGTGCCAAGTCCTGCTGGAAAATGAAATCATCTTCTCCATAAAGCTTGTCAGCAGAGGGAAGCTTGAAGTGCTCTAAAATTTCCTGGTAGACGACTGCGCTGACTTTGGTCTTGATAAAACACAGTGTACCAACATCAGCAGATGACATGGTTCCTCAAATCATCACTGACTGTGGAAACTTCACACTAAACCGCAAGCAACTTAGATTCTGTGCCTCTCCACTCTTTCTCCAGACTCTGGAACTTTGATTTTCAAATGAAATGCAAAATTTACTTTTATCTGAACAGAGGTCATCTGCTGGTGTTTGTCCACTGTGTTTTATCAAGAAGGATAACCTAAGGAGGATTTGGCAGCCTCCCTGGCAGAACTCGTTTTTTCTCAGCCGCTGTCCCTGGAGAGTTTTTACTGGAAAGCCCCGCACCTGATGCTGATCCGCCCGCGCAATTTTTGCACAGTACTGAGGCTTTTCAGGTACCGGGCCCGGCCCGCCATTGTTTTCCTCGCACCTTCGTCCCAGAAAGCTTGCAGAATGTCAGTTTTGTTTTTGTCAGGCATGATGCGCACCGGACCCTGCTGCACCCACTGTATGACGGACCATTCAGGGTGTTGGAACCTGGGGAAAAGCATTTTGTGTTAGACTTGGGGGGACATAGGGAGACCGTCTGCATCGACAGGCTGAAGCCCGCTTTTGTGTTGGCAGACGAGCAGGTGGTGTTAGCCCAAGCTTCCCGGCGCAGACGCCCACCGTTGGTGGCTCCGCAAGTTGGCGATCCCTCAGCAGGGACCTGCACTTGTGAAGCTGATGTGTTTTCTCCCCCTCCCTTTTTCCCTCCACAGATGGACATGCCCTCCTGTACACCCCGCCAGCAGGGCGGTTTGACTGGATCGGCAAACCCCCGCTACAGCCACTATGGGCACCAGCTCAAGCCCAAAAGATGGGGGGGGGGGGGGTTAGTGCCCTTTCTGGGTGTTCAGGGGGGCTGTGTGGGGACATGGTGTTGGACTTCCCGGTGTCACCAGGGGTATCAGACAGGACAGTAAGGACTATGCGCCCCCCAGGGAGAGAAGTAAATTCTGGAGCCGCTGGGAGAAGAAGGGTGTCAGAGTGGCGCCAGCATTATGTCATGTTAAGGTGCCACACAGGCTTTGTTCTAAACATAATGTATGATGGTCGGAAGTTCCAGGTTTCGATGCATGGTATTAAAGATATAAAAGAGGAATACAGAGAGACCCGGGATTTTTTTTGCTGTAAGTTATGTTGGAGAAAGAATAAAGTTTCTGTGTCGTCCAGCTCATTGCCTTGCCTGCCTCCTTTCTCCACAATGTCATCTTTTCAGCTGTCCTAAAGCTGTACAATGTGTACTACACCCATCACCCTGGTTCCCATGAATGCATTCAGTGCAAGAAAGCTATCCAGACTTTTGGCCAGAGATAAATCCTACTCATTTCCTGTGTTGACAGTCTGAGGCTGCTTCCTTGACTCGGTAAAATTAACGGCCCAGAACGTTATTTTCCCATCCAATATGCTGCCATCAATCATTCGGTGTGCCTTCATCACTTTAAAAAATTATGTGTCACTGTTTTCTACAAAGGCAAAGCAACAAATTTAGTCACAAGGCAAAGTGGTCATGATAAAATGCACAAGTTTGACGGCTAAATGATGGGTATGTAAAACTTCTGAGTGGCGTTACAATTTCTAGACCTGCAGCTTTAACCTCATATTGTCCACTAATCAGTTATGGGTAGTTACATGGTTTAATTAGCATGCCAGGGGTAAATGCAGTATAAATGAGGTTCAAAAATAACCCTTCAGGTATAATCAACTGTCATACAGAAGGTCATAAAAAGACACAAATGATTGCAAGACACTTCAAATGATTTGCAGACACATAAAGAAAATACGTCCATAGAAAATGTAGACATACTGTATCACCTGTTATATAAAAGTAGAGATATTTTTAAAAGTTCTCTTTATTGGACAGTTAAACAACAAATAGGATGGCCTTGCACATGAAAACCTGAATTTCAATTCATTATATACTGCTTTTTAAAAAAAAAGTCGCACACAATTTCCTTTGTCTTAAACTTTGATTATTTCATTTTGATAAGCTTATGCAATGCCACATCATGGTTTTTTTTTCCCAGTGAGAGTTGCATTTTTTTTAATAAAATCTTAATTGATAATAGCAATGGTAATGATAAAAAATGATGGTTCACCACTATCCTTTCAGGTTTTAAGGCCCAATGGTCCCCGATTTTCTTTGCCTCCCAGATGGGTTATAACTAAAAAATAATTGTTTTGCTGATATTTTTATTTTTTGAATTTATTTTTATTTATTTTTTATTTTTTTTGTATTGACTGCAGTGACTACCAGCAATCCTTGGATAGTTGGTGCAGTTGGCGCAGTGGTTAGCACTGCAGCAGCACAGTTTACCCTTGGCCGGGGGATTGTGGGGATCGTGGGTTCGATCCCAGCCCCCGACCAACAGTGATCTGTGTGGAGTTTGCATGTTCTCCCCATGTTGCGTGGGTTTACTCCGGGATTTCTCCGGTTTCCTCCCACATGCCAAAAACATGCATGTTAGGTTAATTGGCTGTTCTAAATTGTCCCTAGATATCTGTTTCCTATAGGCCCTTAGAATAGAGGGTTAGTATTAATGAAAGCGCTTTGAGTGGTCTTTGTGACTAGAAAAGCGCTATATATGATGGTTTATATGATGGTTATATGATGGCGCCACACGAGTCGGCTGCCTTTTGCAACAGCGGCTCGATTCCGAGTCTTTTTCCCTTCCTCTCTCTTTTGATCCGTCTTTTTTTTTTCACCCCACTTATATCACGGACACACAGATCGTCCTAAATGTCTCCTGAGCCGGTGGACGGAGCCACTGTCTATAGCAGGATACGATACAGCAGAGAACAGCTGCTAGCATTCAACCGCCACCCGGTCCCATTGGAAAAACTCGACATACCGAGTGAACTGAGGCGAAAACGCCGCGGCTGCCGGGCTGGAGTAAGGCGGAGGACAAAAAATATAAGGTACAGACCCTCCCTTCCATCTGTTGTCATGGGAAATGTACGGTCGATACTGGGAAAGTTAGATGAGCTAGCGGCTATCTCCCGTTATGATAGCACATACCGGGAGTGCTCTCTCCTTTTGTTTACTGAGACGTGGCTAACTGAACTAGCAGCAGATGCTAACATTGAGCTGGAGGGTTTTCACATGATACGAGCTGACCGAACACCAGACAGTGGCAAGGCTAGGGGCGGTGGAGTGATCATGTATGTTAACAACAACTGGTGCAGACCGGGACATATCACTGTTAAACAACGACACTGCAGCAAAGACATTGAGTTGCTAGCTGTTAGCATGAGGCCTACATATCTCCCGAGAGAACACTCACACGTGATCTGCATTGTTGTTTATGCAAATCCGACGGCGAACGCTGGGACAGCACGTGACGTCATCCATTCAGTAACCAGCAGGCTGCAGACAGAACACCCAGATGCTCTTCTCCTCATCTCAGGCGATTTCAACCATGTTTCACTGTCTCCCATTCTACCCACGTTCACCCAGTATGTCACATGCCACACTAGAGACAATAAAACACTGGATTTATTCTACGCAAACACTAAGGAGGCGTACACCTCATCACAACTACCCCCACTCGGGAGATCGGATCACAACTTGGTTCATCTCCGGCCGGTGTACAAACCCCTAGTGCACAGACAACCTCCGGCCATGCACACTGTGGAGTTATGGTCTGAGGAGACAATGGACACCCTAAAGGGCTGTTTTGAAGCCACCGCCTGGAAGCAGCTCTGCGATCCACATGGTGAGGACATCGATGGCCTCATTCACACCTTCACGGGCTACCTCAGCTTCTGTGTGGACAAATCCGTTCCCACCAAGACCATACGGCGTCACTCAAACAACAAACCCTGGATCAACCCTGAGATAAAAACACTTCTGAGAGAGAAGAAGAGGATCTTCAGGTCGGGGAACAGGGAGATGCTGAAGTCCGTACAGAGGGAGCTGAGGAGAAAGATCAGAGAAGGCAAGGACAGCTTCAGGAAGAAGATGGAGGACAAGCTGCAACAGAGCGACATCAGCGGGGTCTGGAGAAACCTCAAAACCATCTCGGGGCTCCAGAATACCTCCCCCCAGGCCACAGGGGGCAGGGAGTGGGCGAACAACCTGAATCTGTTTTTCAATAGATTTGACCAACCGCCCTCCCCCCTGACTGCACAACAACCACTGCTGCCTCTAAAGAAATCAAGTCCTGCTGCCCACTCCCCACTCTACCAACACCCCCCCACTCCCAACACACAGCCCCCCATCCTGACCCTGACCAGGACCCAGGTGAGGACGGAGCTGAGGAAGATCAAGGCGAGGAAGGCGCCGGGACCGGACGGCATCAGCGCAAAGCTCCTCAAGTCCTGTGCAGACCAGCTGTGTGGGATTGTGACGTATATCTTCAACATGAGCCTGAAACTGGGGAGGGTACCACAGCTGTGGAAAACATCTTGTGTGGTACCTGTACCAAAAACTTCCCACCCCAAAGACCTGAACAGCTACAGACCGGTGGCCTTGACGTCCCACTTGATGAAGACCCTGGAGAGACTGCTCCTTGCTCACCTCCGCCCCCTGGTGGAACCAGCGATGGATCCACTCCAGTTCGCCTACCAGCATGGCATTGGGGTGGAGGATGCGGTGATCTTCCTCCTTCACCGTTCTCTGTCCCACCTGGAGAAGCCCGGGAATATGGTGAGGATCATGTTCTTTGACTTCTCCAGTGCTTTCAACACCATCCAACCGATGATCCTGAAGGACAAGCTGCTGCGCGCAGGGGCGGACCAGCACCTGTCATCATGGATCCTGGACTACCTCACGAACCGGCCTCAGTTTGTGAGAACCCGGGACTGTGTGTCCGACACGATCATCAGTAGCACGGGGGCCCCCCAGGGAACGGTGCTGGCTCCCTTCCTGTTCACTCTTTATACTGCGGACTTCTCACACAACACAACACACTGCCATCTACAGAAGTTCTCTGATGACTCTGCGATCGTTGGCCTCATCTCCAATGGAGATGAAGCTGAGTACAGAGGGCTTATCCAGGACTTCGTGGACTGGTGCCATCGGAACTGCCTCCAGATCAACGCGAGGAAAACTAAGGAGCTGGTGGTGGACTGCCGCAGGCATGGGCAGCCCCTCACAGTACCAGTAAATATACAGGGAACAGACATCGAGATGGTGACATCCTATAAGTACCTGGGTATTCATCTGAACAATAAACTAGACTGGTCACACAATACTGACGCACTCTACAAGAAGGGACAGCGCAGGCTGTTCCTGCTGAGGAGACTCAGGTCTTTTGGTGTACAAGGGGCGCTGCTGAAGTCATTCTATGACACGGTGGTGGCATCAGCCATCACTTTTGGAGTGGTCTGCTGGGGCAGTGGCATTACTGCAGCCGATAGGAAGAGACTGAACAAACTGATTAAGAAAGCTAGCTCTGTCCTGGGGCAGCGCCTTGATCCGATGGAGGAGATAGGAGAGAGAAGGACGGTGGCTAAACTGTCATCTCTGCTGGAGTCCGAGTTCCACCCTATGCAGGACATACTGAATGCACTGAGGAGCTCATTTAGCAGCAGACTACATCATCCCAGGTGCACAACCGAGAGGTTTCGTAGGTCCTTCCTACCAACGGCTGTCAGACTGTACAACCTAAGCAGGGCTGCTCGCAGAGATAGCAAAAAGATGTAACAAACTAATAGTTTTTTGAATGCAAAAGATGCAATAGACTTACACAATGGTCCTCTCCGGCATACAACTAGGAACATACCGGTCGCTATGGAGGGTGAGAATATGTATGGGCACATAATCATACCATGTAGGATAACTAAGTAGACGGTTATGCTGTTTCATTCCATCTAGCAACAATGCTCTGCACTGTGTGTGTTTATATATTTGCATATTTATTCCATCTAGCTACAATGCTCCGTACTGTGGGTGTTTATATATTTATATATCTACATATTATTCCATCTAGCTACATTGCTCCGCACTGTGTGTGTTTATATACTTGCATATTTATTCCACCTAGCTGCAATGCTCCGTACTGTGGGTGTTTATATATTTACATATTTATTCCATCTAGCTACAATGCTCTGCACTGTGTGTTCATATATTCATATATTTATTCCATCCAGCTACAATGCTCTGCACTGTGTGTCTGTGTGTGTGTGTATATATATATATTTTATAGTAATACGTACATATGTTTATTAGCTGCTCTTGCTTGCTTGTTTTTTTTCTTGCCTTCTGATTGTTGCTCTGAGTGTTGCTATCCCTGTGCTGTTGCAATCCTGGAATTTCCCCGTTGTGGGACTAATAAAGGCTTATCTTATCTTATCTTATCTTATAAGTGCAGGTTAGTTAGTTAGTTAGTTAGTTCTGAATTATAAGTCAGTCAGAACAGTTTTATACATCTATCCTGCTCCATTATCAGTCAAAGAGAGCAGACTGTAGTGTAGCACCCAACCCATGTCGCTATTTAATTAAAAGGTAATAAACCTGTATTAAAGTTGTAGTGCTGTGGGTGGAGCCCTGGGTTCTTTAAATTTAGACTAATATTTTCGGTGCCTCCACTTATTGAGAAATAAATCAATGAAGATGTATATATTTTCCCAATAAGATGAAAAAACGTCATTTACAGCAAGACACAATTTAACTAAATTATATGGACTTAAAACAAAATGACTTAAAACAGACACAAAACAGCAATTTTAAAGTCAGTTGAACTGATTTAGTGTAGATTTCAACATTTAAAAAATATTTACAGCAGTTTTAAATTGAAATCACTCATTCACACACATCAATCACACACATCAGCCCTATTTTCCCAAAAGTTTCAAAATACTAAAATATTTTTTTTTTAAATCCCTCCCACCATTGCAGCCCTGATAGTCTTCAAACGGAAATGTTGGAGTAGCTACTCAATTTTATTGAAGGTCAGAAACAGAAGGATCAGCAGGGAAAAGCATCACCTGGAATGTTAGCTGAGGAGAACCGTTGGTTGGGAAAAACGATGTTGAGAATGACCATTGGTGGAGTACAGCTGTTGATGGGGAAGGAGCCCGTCGTTGGAGAGTCAAAACACCAGACTCAGCCGTTGGTGTGGAGAAGAGCAATGGGTGATGACAGAGCTGTTGCTGGGAAAAAGAGATGGGGATCTAGGAGCCCTAGACAATCAGTGAAGTCCATCTTCTTGAAAAAAAAAAAAACGGTCTGGTCAGGGTCCAGATCGGTCCCTTTTATCTCCCTTCCTTCCTGGCTGTCAGCAATCAAGCCTTTCTAATCAGGTTCAATTCAATTCAATTCAACTTTATTTATATAACGCCATTTCACAACAATAGTCATCTCATAGCACTTTCAAATGTAGGGGAAACCCCCACAATTGCAAAAAGACCCCAGCAATCAGGCGATCCCCTGTAAGCAAGCGCTTGGTGACGGTGGAGAGGAAAAACTCCCTTCTGACAGGAAGAAACCTCTAGCAGAACCAGGCTCAGGGAGGGGCAGTCATCTGCTGTGACTGGCTGGGGGGTGAGGGGATAGAGAAGAAGAAAAGAACAGCCATATAGAGAGCAAACATTAAAGGAGTGAAGCCAAGTACATTATTGGAGGTCCCCCGGCAGTCTAAATCTATTAGCAGCAGAGCTAAGGGAGGGTTTAGAGACGCATGATCCCTCCCTAATTGTAGGCTATATCGAAAAGGAAGGTTTGTACCCTCTTCTTAAAAACAGAGATCGAGTCTGACTCCCAAATCCAGATTAGTAACTGGTTCCACAGGAAAGGAACTTGATAGCTGAAGGCTCTGCCTCCCATTGTACTTTTGGAGATTCTAGGTATTACAAGTAATCCAGCATTTTGGGAGCGTAGTGCTCTGTTAGGATGATAGGGTAATATCAGATTTTTTAAATGAAAAGGGGCCTGATTGTTAAGAGCTTTGTAAGTGAGAAGAAGGATTTTAAACTTAATTCTAAACTCTATGGGAAGCCAATGAAGGGAGGCCAGAACCGGAGAGATATGATCTCTCTTTCCAGTACCTGTTAAAACTCTTGCTGCAGCATTTTGGATGCTCAAGACATTTTAGGACAACCTGATAACAAAGAGTTACAATAATCTAATCTAGAGCTAACAAAAGCATGGATCAGTTTCTCAGCATCACTCTGAGACAAGATGCTCCTAATCTTGGCAATATTACGCAAATGATAGAAGGCAGTCTTAGAAACAAATTTAATATGTGAATTGAAAAACAGATCTTGATCAAAAATAACGCCAAGGTTCCTCACAGAACTATTCAAAGAAAGAGTAGCCACATCCAAACTAAGAGTTTGATTTGTAAAGGTATTTCTAAGGTTTTTTGGACCAACAAGAATGACTTCAGTCTTATCTGAGTTTAATAGCAGAAAGTTACATGTCATCCAAGCTTTGATTTCCTTAAGACAGGCGTCTAACTTGGCTAATTGATTACTATCATCTGACTTCATTGACAAGTATAATTTTGTGTCATCTGCATAACAATGGTAATGTATACAGTGCTTTCTAATGATGTTGCCCAACGGAAGCATATATAAACTAAAAACAGTAGGGCCTAGCACAGATCCCTGTGGAACTTCATGATTGAGCTTAGAGTTGGAAGAAAACTTATTATTGAGATGAACAAACTGAAGCTTATCAGACAAATAAGATCTAAACCATTGCAGCGAAGTTCCAGCATAGTGTTCTAATCTATCAAGTACAATATCATGATCGATAGTATCAAAGGCTGCACTAAGATCTAAAAGGACAAGTACGGAAACAAGTCCATTATCAGATGCGATAAGGAGGTCATTAGTGACCTTCACTAAGGCTGTTTCAGTACTATGATGGATTCTGAACCCAGATTGAAACTGTTCAAATAAACCATTTCCCTGCAAGTTGTCAAATAATTGCGTAGCAACAACTCTTTCTAAGATTTTTGAAATGAAAGGCAGATTGAATCTGTTTTTCAATAGATTTGACCAACCGCCCTCCCCCCTGTCTGCACAACAACCACTGCTGCCACTAAGAAATCAAGTCCTGCTGCCCACTCCCCACTCCACCGACACCCCCCCCCCACTCCTAACACACAGCCCCCCATCCTGACCCTGACCAAGACCCAGGTGAGGACGGAGCTGAGGAAGATCAAGGCGAGGAAGGCGTCGGGACCGGACGGCATCAGCGCAAAGCTCCTCAAGTCCTGTGCAGACCAGCTGTGTGGGATTGTGACGTATATCTTCAACATGAGCCTGAAACTGGGGAGGGTACCACAGCTGTGGAAAACATCTTGTGTGGTACCTGTACCAAAAACTTCCCACCCCAAAGACCTGAACAGCTTCAGACCGGTGGCCTTGACGTCCCACTTGATGAAGACCCTGGAGAGACTGCTCCTTGCTCATCTCCGCCCCCTGGTGGAACCAGCGATGGATCCACTCCAGTTCGCCTACCAGCATGGCATTGGGGTGGAGGATGCGGTGATCTTCCTCCTTCACCGTTCTCTGTCCCACCTGGAGAAGCCCGGGAATATGGTGAGGATCATGTTCTTTGACTTCTCCAGTGCTTTCAACACCATCCAACCGATGATCCTGAAGGACAAGCTGCTGCGCGCAGGGGCGGACCAGCACCTGTCATCATGGATCCTGGACTACCTCACGAACCGGCCTCAGTTTGTGAGAACCCGGGACTGTGTTTCCGACACGATCATCAGTAGCACGGGGGCCCCCCAGGGAACGGTGCTGGCTCCCTTCCTGTTCACTCTTTATACTGCGGACTTCTCACACAACACAACACATTGCCATCTACAGAAGTTCTCTGATGACTCTGCGATCGTTGGTCTCATCTCCAGCGGAGATGAAGCTGAGTACAGAGGGCTTATCCAGGACTTCATGGACTGGTGCCATCGGAACTGCCTCCAGATCAACGCGAGGAAAACTAAGGAGCTGGTGGTGGACTGCCGCAGGCATGGGCAGCCCCTCACAGCACCAGTAAATATACAGGGAACAGACATCGAGATGGTGACATCCTACAAGTACCTGGGTATTCATCTGAACAATAAACTAGACTGGTCACACAATACTGACGCACTCTACAAGAAGGGACAGCGCAGGCTGTTCCTGCTGAGGAGACTCAGGTCTTTTGGTGTACAAGGGGCGCTGCTGAAGTCATTCTATGACACGGTGGTGGCATCAGCCATCACTTTTGGAGTGGTCTGCTGGGGCAGTGGCATTACTGCAGCCGATAGGAAGAGACTGAACAAACTGATTAAGAAAGCTAGCTCTGTCCTGGGGCAACGCCTTGATCCGATGGAGGAGATAGGAGAGAGAAGGACGGTGGCTAAACTGTCATCTCTGCTGGAGTCCGAGTTCCACCCTATGCAGGACATACTGGATGCACTGAGGAGCTCATTTAGCAGCAGACTACATCATCCCAGGTGCACAACCGAGAGGTTTCGTAGGTCCTTCCTACCAACGGCTGTCAGACTGTACAACCTAAGCAGGGCTGCTCGCAGAGATAGCAAAAAGACGTAACAAACTAATAGTTTTTTTTTTTTTTTTTTTTTGAATGCAAAAGATGCAATAGACTTACACAATGGTCCTCTCCGGCATACAACTAGGAACATACCGGTCGCTATGGAGGGTGAGAATATGTATGGGCACATAATCATACCATGTAGGATAACTAAATAGACGGTTATGCTGTTTCATCCCACCTAGCAACAATGCTCTGCACTGTGTGTGTTTATATATTTACATATTTATTCCATCTAGCTACAATGCTCTGCACTGGGTGTGTTTATATTTATATATCTATATATTTATTCCATCTAGCTACAATGCTCAGCACTGGGTGTGTTTATATTTATATATCTATATATTTATTCCATCTAGCTACAATGCTCCGCACTGTGTTTTTATATATCTACATATTATTCCATCTAGCTACATTGCTCCGCACTGTGTGTGTTTATATACTTGCATATTTATTCCACCTAGCTGCAATGCTCCGTACTGTGGGTGTTTATATATTTACATATTTATTCCATCTAGCTACAATGCTCTGCACTGTGTGTTCATATATTCATATATTTATTCCATCCAGCTACAATGCTCTGCACTGTGTGTCTGTGTGTGTGTGTGTGTGTGTATATATATATTTTATAGTAATATGTACATATGTATATTAGCTGCTCTTGCTTGCTTGTTTTTTTTTCTTGCCTTCTGATTGTTGCTCTGAGTGTTGCTATCCCTGTGCTGTTGCAATCCTGGAATTTCCCCGTTGTGGGACTAATAAAGGCTTATCTTATCTTATCTTATCTTATTAGAGATTGGTCTATAGTTAGCTAAAACTCCTGGATCGAGCGGTGGCATTTTGAGTAAGGGTTTAATTACAGCAGTTTTAAAAGCCTGCGGTACATGGTCTAATGTTAACCTGTTGAACTCTGTTCAACTTCCCTAAAAACGCCTAAAAATAACATGCCCAAAGTAAATCAGAAGCTGTTCTTCAACCCTTTGCAGCATCTTCATGGGGTTAGTCTCATTTAAAAGAAAACACTCTGAATTTTTTGGCAAAACAGTCATAATCTCTCTAAGTGCTCCTGCCACTGAGTAACAAGAAAGTTTGCCTGGGTGTTTTTTTAGATACAAATGCTTGCAAATAACATACAGCTGTCAGATACTGGCTGGAAAACACAACAGAAATGTAGAACCAAGTGTTTTCAAGCTCAGGTCAAAAATACCACAAAAAATGAATATATTACACAGCTTTTTTCTCATGTTGTAACAAGGCTGTGTCTGTACTGGAAGACCGGAAATACGAGAGAAATACGAGAGAAGACCGGAAATACGGAGTACGAGACGTACTAAGATGCAGAGACGTGACCGCCCGCGGAATTCACAGAGTTCAAGGGATTAAAGAAGAATTGATTATTTGAAGAATATGGCTATCAATAAATAGGAAGCCTTTTTTAAATAACATGGTAGGAATAGGGTCTAAAAGACAATTTGAAGGCTTGAATGAGGAAATTATTTTGTCTAACTCTAAAAGGTCAATTGGAGTAAACTTATCCAAACAAATATCAATTGAAGGAGTTGTAGTAGTTACTATACTTAAGTTTACGGTGGGAAGAATCTGACTGATTTTATCTCTAATAGATGAAATTTTATGATTGAAAAAGTTCATAAAGTCCTGACTAGTAAGCTCTAGGGGGATGCGAGAATTGACAGAGTCCTGACTTTTTGTCAGCCTGGCTACAGTGCTGAAAAGAAACCTGGGATTATTCTTGTTCTCTTCTATTAATGCAGAGTAATAACTTGTTCTAGCTTTTCTAAGAGATTTTTTATAAATTAAAAGATGATTTCTCCAAGCTAAATAGATTTCATCTAAATTAGTGGAATGCCATTTTCTTTCTCATTGACAGCTCTTCTGTTTTAAGCTACGGGTTTCTCTGTTAAACCAAGGGGTTAGAAATCTCTGGACTTTTTCTTTTTTAAAGGGGCCACCAAGTGTAGAGTCTGACGCAGAGAAGCTGTAACACTATCTACCATGCTATCAATTATGGAAGGAGCAAGTTCTCCATCGCTTATTTCCATTGTGTTGACACATGGCATAGAGGAGACAGAGATATTAAATCAATCTGATGATCAATCAACAGATCATGGACTAGTAGAGACTTGGGGGTTAGAGACCTAATATTTAACAAACCGCTTTTAATTTTTAAATTATGAGGACGAGAGGCCAAATCATTAAATTTAGAGACTTGATGTTTAATTTGAGTTTTACCAACTTTTTGTTTAATCACTTTGGGATGCTTATACATTATATTTTTATTAACTTTGGGGGGAGTAGACAAAGGTTCTTTGATGGGGAAGACAGGAGCTAAGTTGAGGGGTGATGGATGAGGAGGAGCTCCAGAGAGGCGTGTATTTATCAAGTTATGTTGTATTTGTCTTGGGTTAAAATGTTTTGGGTAATGGGAGACAGACACAATCTCTATGGGGTTATGAACTGAAGACTGATCTAAACAATGAGAATTATTTGGATTAATAGGATTAATATGAGAAGTGGAAGCAAAGAAGGGCTGGTTGGCAGACCCAGGAACTTCGGGGTGAGTTAATTTACCAGATTTCAGTCACTGTACTAAAAAACGCTGAATGGAATAGAACAGATTGTCCCTTAAAACACGTGCACCAAGTCTATTTGGATGGATGCCATCTGGCCTCATAAATGATGGGCAGTTCCAAAACAGGTTGAAATTGTCTACAAAACCAATGTTAAAACTAACTACTAACTAACTAACCTGCACTTATATAGCGCTTTTTTTCTAGTCACAAAGACCAAAAAAGTAGGACATGTAGAACACAATCAGGTATTAAGGCTGAGAGTTCTGCTAAAATAATTGCAACCTCTTCTAAAAGGTGCCAATGGCCCAGAAATAAACACATCTGCCACAGTTCATAAGAGTGGACAGAAAGCTGCTGAAGTCACTCTTTAAGATCTCCAACGATTCATCTGGGACGTTGTTGCATCCAACATGCACAATGACAGTTTTAGCACGGGGGTATTCATTTAAATAGGTCAAGGGTAACAGCCTCAATGTCTGACACTTTAGCCCCAGGAAAAAATTTAGTGACACAGTACCTGCTTCTGACGTTCCTCATAATCGAATCACCAATTACCAGCATCGTCTGGGGGGCTTTGTCGGTGGCTTCTGAAATGGTGGATAATTTTGCCGCAGTTGTTGCAGTGATGGAGGGGTGATGTGCCCTCTTCTTTTTGTAGCCGGTGTATAGCTTGGCACACATAAAGTAGTTTTAATCTGGGGCTTGCGGGTTTGGGCCACTGCTGAAGGAGGAGGGGTGGCCATGGGAGAAAGATTGATGTCCAGGTGGGGGAAATCTTCCAGGGAAAGGATGTCAAATCTGTTTTCCAGCAAAGGGGGAAGGGAGGAGGCGCGGCCATGTCTGGTCAATCCCCCATGTTTGCCAGTTGTTAGACGTTTGCTAGTTGGCCCAACCAAGGTCCAGGGTGCACATTGAGGCTGTGAAGAACCATCCAGGGCTTTAGGTTTAGCTCTGAGCTGAAGCCAGTGTTTATTGCTGGGGTCCTGGACAGCTGAAGTGACCGGAGCAGGGGTGGATGTGGTTGGTGATGTGCTAATTTCACTCAGGTAAGTCGCTGTCTCTGCTAGCTGCGAGTCAGTCGCCGGGGCCGATGTCCGCCCAAAAATTACAGTATCTAGGTGGTCTAGCCTCCCGAATCATATAGAGGTTGGAGAGTCTCAATTCCAACACAGAAACCTTCTTAAAGAGGGACACACAGCTGACACACGTCGGGGATGGAGCCATGGCTTTCCAGGCGAGAAGTGGCTAGCTAGCTTGCTAAAACAGGTTAGCCTAACCTGGTGAACAGCCCTGATGCTCACAGCAGCAGTGGAGATGTTAGCTGAAGCTCGCAGCAGCAGAGAAGATGTTAGCTGATGCTCACAACAGCAGTGGAGATGTTAGCTGAAGCTCACAGCAGTAGTGGAGATGCTAGCTGAAGCTCACAGCAGCAGAGAAGATGTTAGCTGAAGCTCACAGCAGCAGAGAAGATGTTAGCTGAAGGTCACAGCAGCAGAGAAGATGTTAGCTGATGCTCACAGCAGCAGTGGAGATGTTAGCTGAAGCTCACAGCAGCAGCGAAGATGTTAGCTCAATCACTAGCTTGTTCCAAGGCTCAGGTGTGGCCTTCTGCTTGAGCTGTCTGAGCGGAACGAAAAGGTTGTAACTCTGCGTTATCCCAATGACACAGAAAGACAAAATCACCTTCAGTCTTCTGTGACCAACTGCTGCATCTCCCTGAGACTCCATAATTTTAAGGCGCAAAACTTGTAACTGTTATTGATTGCTCCGCCCGTCTGCCTTCTGGACAAAAACAGATTGGTTCTCCAAAACTTACATTCCAAAGTACTTGTCAACTGAAACACCAGGTTACATCGTAAATAAATTATTAACAGCTTTTTGTACAGATCACTCAAACTCATTAGAAAATTATTGCAAAATACAATAACAGCTTTTCTTTTTTTTAAAGGAAAGAAATAAAACATTTTCAATTTCACACTTTGAATTAAAATAAATTAAACCCTTTACAAAGACTATATTTACACAATTAACACTGTTGTGTCTAAAAATAATTATAGACAGGGCTACATCCTCTCCTTTCTAAAAGTCTAGATGTCCTCATCAGACTCTAGGTTTTTCTTTCTTAAAGTGGATAGATGTTTCTTTTTAGTCTTACTTGATGACTTCTTGGGAAAGTTGTGGTTTTAAATGGTCTGGTTCACATCTTTACCCTGTGCACCGAGGTTCACCTGAATAACCATGCCCTGATGTACCATGGTTAAAGGCTCCTCAGTCTAATTACCAGGTTGGTCATATGTTGGACGAATAACAGGTTTTATTTCTCTTTTTCACTTTCTAATCAGTGGTGCTTCTTTCTGTTTTACAGAAGTTCTGGGAGTCACAGGAATGTTGGGGTCTGATTCAGCTGTAGTTTCTGAAACTGTCTGTTCTGTTTCAGAGGGACTAGATATATTCTGCACTAATTCTTCTTCAGATGACTCTGAACTTTCAGTGGCAGAATCTGTAACATTTCCAGAATAGTGAGCTGGACTAGAAATATATCTCCTGACATCCTCCACATCAATGGATGTAGTTTCATGTTCAAATTCAAGCTCTGATTTGGATGAGTCTGTTTCACTTTGTACTATTTGTTGAGTTTTAGAGTGTCTGTGGCTTTTCATTTTGTGTTGCAACCTTGTGACAGGGGACTTTTTAAGAGGTTCTGGCTCATCATAAGATTTAGGCAACCTTACAAGATACCCAATAGGTAAAAGATGATCTCTGTGCATAGTCTTGATAATTCCATTCCCATATTCAGGTTTAGCCCGATAGGTAAGTTGGACAACTTTTTGACTGTGACGTATGGAGTTGACCTCCAGCGATCTTGTAGTTTGTGTTTCCCTCTCAAATCAATATTTCTTAGCAAAACTCTGTCACCTTCTGGCAGTGGCAGGTCTTTCACATGTACTGTAGATCATAATGTGGCTTGTTCCTCTTGTGGCTTTTGTCTGCTGTCTCTGTTTCCAATTTGTAAGCTTGCTGTAAATCTTGTCTCATTTGGTTCACACACTATTGATAAGATAATTTGTTCTCTCCACCAGGTGAGGTGCCAAAACAAATGTCAACTGGTAACCTAGCATTTCTCCCAAACATTAGGAAGTATGGGGAGTTGCCTGGCCCTGCGATGGACTGGTGATCTGTCCAGGGTGTACCCTGCCTCTCGCCCAAAGATGCTGGGATAGGCTCCAGCCCCCCCGTGATCCAAAAAGGATTAAGCAGAAGAAGATGGATAGATGGATGGGGAGTAGCCTGTAGCTTCATTTTTAGTGCAGTTGTAGGCATGTACTAACTGACTGATATGTTTGCTCAGTTACTTTTCTTTAGTGTCCAGGGTATCAAGCATAGATAGAAGCGTTCGGTTGAAACGCTCTGGTTGGGCGTCACCTTGGGGATGGTAAGGAGAGGTACGGGATTTACAAATCCCAAGCATGGAGAGAAGTTCCTTAATTAAACAGATCTCAAAATCTCTTCCTTGGTCTAAGTGTATTCTTGCTGGTAATCCATAATGCACAAAGTGTCCCACAAAATTTTAACAGCTGTTATAGCCTTTTGATTTTTGGTAGGGAAAGCTTGTGCATATTTTGTGAAATGGTCAGTCACAACTAAAACATTTCTGATTCCTTTGGAGTCTGGTTCAATCTGCAAGAAGTCAATGCAGACTAAATCCTGAGGACTATTGCTAATTATTTGGTTTTGTGGGGCTGCTCACTGTGGAATTGTTTTCCTGGAAATACATCTCCCATAATTTCTGATGTATTCTTCAATCTCAGCAGTCATGCGTGGCCAATAAAACCTCTTTGATCAGCTCAGAAGTTTTTTCAACTCCTAAATTCCCACACTCATCATGAGGGATCTCATCACAATGGGTCAGTATGGCTCTGGTAGCTCCAACTATCTAATCTCTTTACCAGACAGTGTTTTCCTCACTCTGTACAGAAGTCCATTTGTTGACTCTAGTTTAGTGCACTCTCTGATCAGGACTTTAACATCATGAGATGCATTGTTTTCGTGAACAGGTGTTTGGTCAGATTCAATAGCCCATTTTACTGATCCTATGACTGGATCTAACTCATGAGCTGTTTTTAGATCTTTGGGGCTCATCTGATCTGCTGGCTTTGTGCCAAAGGCTTACAGGACTAACATAGACCTCAGAGGACTTCCGGTTATGGCTGCCACGTAGGACGGACGTGTCTCGCTCTGCTCTGCTCCTGGAGAAAAAAAATCGGCAAATAACTCTCTCATTTGGGACAGAACGTATCCCAGCATTTGGGCGAGGATATGTCGGCGAAGCCTAAGGCTGGAAAACCAGGAAAAGGAAAAAGCGAGCCGCCGAAACAGTCCAAATTAACGGACTTTCAGGTCTGTGACGCAGCAAACAAGGCTCCATATATGGCGGAGGAGGCTGGCGGCGGTGCGATTTCTGCGGGGAATGGCGCAGATGCGCTGATGGCTGCCATGAGTTCAATGAGAGCGGACTTTTCCTCTAGATTTGATGGGATTATGACAGCGTTGGAAGGAATAAGAAAGGAATTGGGTGACTGTGTAGAACGAACGGCGCAGATGGAGCTCCGTCTCGCTAGTGCTGAAGATGACGTCACCCGTCTTCAATTAAAGGTGCGCACTTTGGAAAAAAAAAATAAATCTCTGGAAGATAATATTTTGGATTTGGAATCTCGGTCGAGACAGAATAATTTGAGGCTGGTGGGTCTTCCAGAGGAATCAGAAGGTCGGGACGTATGTTCCTTTCTGGAAAAGTGGATTCCGGAGGTGCTGGGCAGCGAGGAGTTGCAATCAGCAGTGGTTCTGGAAAAAGCACATCGTATTGGCCCACGGAGAGATAAGGGACCGCCGAGGACCTTAATTATGAAGTTTCTTAGCAACAGAGACAGGATGAAGATCTTCAACGCTGCACGTGCTAAAGGAGAGATTAAACACCAGGACCAGCAGGTGCGGTTCTACCCAGATTTGGCCACAGGAATCCAGCAATTGAGGAAGCAGTTTGATCCCGTACGTAAGGAGCTGCGCAACCTTGGGATTCGTCATGGTGTAATCTATCCTGCGAGACTGCTGACCACGTATGAGGGCAGAACCCACATCTTCAAGACCCCAGAGGAGGCACAGGAGTTCATCAAGAAGATCAAAGAAGAAGAAGAGACTGGTGGGAGCTAAGCATGAACAAAATATAAGGTAGAATAATTAAGCATTTGCACAGGCATCTGACTGACTTGAAGTAAATAGTAAGTTTACAAAATATAGATTGTATTATATATTAAAAAAACAAAACAAAAACAAAAACAAAACAAACACACAAAAAAAAAACTATGATGTACAAAGTTGTTAAAAATTTTGGAGTTAAGTTGGAAAACTACAGAGGAGAGTTAATGTTACGTCATTAAAAGCAGTAGAGTTAGGGTGATTGGGAGGATGAAGAAGGAGTGGCTTAGGCTGTTCCCCGTGGGTGTGGAACGGTCGATGGCTATATCGGGAGACAGAATTTTTCTTTTGATTTTGGGGGGTTTGCCACAAGTGTGGGAAGGGGAAATTTGTTTGTGTGTAGTTTGTAGGATGAATGTTCAACCACTCATGTTTTTGCTTCTCTGTATGAGCATGTTTACACTGCAAGGTAATCCCAAACTCTCTATTGATCATGGACCAAAGTGTTAACCTTAATTTAACTTCATGGAATTGCAGAGGTCTACAAAATTTAAAAAAACTTAAACAAGTTATGAATAAAATAAAGGACATGGGTTCAAGAATTGTGTTTTTACAAGAAACTCATCTGATAGAGGAGGATGTTAAAAGAATTAGGAGTAGATGGCAGGGAAGTGTATTCACCTCTTCATTTTCATCCCGAGCCAGGGGAGTTATGACTCTCATACATAAATCAGTTCCTTTTCAAGTGAAAAATGTAATTGGAGACAAATTTGGAAGATATGTAATCATTCAAGGTTCTTTGCTATTAGAAAATATAAATCTTGTGAACTTATATGGTCCCAATATAGATGATCAGAAGTTCTTTGCTAATTTATTTCTCATCTTATCATCACTTACAGGGCAACATATAATAGCAGGGGATTTTAATTGTACATTGAATCCAGGTGTGGATAGATCAACAGGACTGGATTGTACGCACATTGGATGTAGGATGACTATTAATCATTTTATGAAAGAATTGAGATTGTTAGATATATGGAGAGAAATGAAACCACAAGTTAAAGCCTATTCTTGTTATTCCAGTACCTACAAGACATTCTCACGTATTGATTATTTTTTGATTTCCACAGAATTAAGGTCCAAGATTCAAAACTGCTTTTATGATAACATCGTGATCTCTGATCATGCACCCTGTTGTCTAATATATGTAGATAAAAAATTGACAAAGGAATCAGGTAGATGGCAATTTCAGCATAAATGGCTTCAGGATGAGGAATTTGTCAAGTATATAGAAAAACAGATAGACGAGTTCTTTGACATCAATACTACACAAACATCAGCATGTGTAAAGTGGGAGGCTTTCAAAGCTTTTATTAGGGGACATATTATTAGTTATACAGGATCAAAATCTAAGAAGACTCGAGAGGAGAGAGCTAAATTGGAACATAAAATAAAAAATCTTCAGGAAAAAGTGTATGCAGGAAGTGACCCAAGGTTGGAGAATGAATTACTGATTTTGAGAGCTGAATACGACAAAAAATCAGCGAATAGAGCTGCCTCGAGTCTTCTAAGATTGAAACAATCTTTTTATGAACAAGGTGAAAAATCGGGAAAATTATTAGCATGGCAGATTAAACAATTGGAAATTAAAACACCAATTACCAGTATTATAAGTAACGGACAGGTAGTTATAGATCCTTTAGAAATTAATAGAGCCTTTAGAGATTACTATGAAAAATTATATGATACCAAAAATGAACCTGATTTAACAAAACTAAATGGGTTTTTGAACGAACTATCTATACCGTGTATTCCAAATGAAAACAGGGAGATATTGGATTCTAAAATTAGTCAAGAAGAAGTTGGGCTAGCCATTGATAATATGAAATCAGGAAAAAGTGCAGGACCAGATGGTCTTCCAGTTGACCTTTATAAAAAATTTAAGAATAAATTAATAAAACCTTTTTTGGAAATGGTTTTAGAAGCATTTCAAAATAATAATTTACCATCATACATAAATAATGCCTTAATTATACTGCTGCCAAAACCAGGTAAGCCCTCTAATAAATGTGAAAATATGAGACCAATAAGCCTATTAAACGCCGACCTTAAGATAATCTGTAAAATTTTAGCAAGACGAATACAAGAAATTTTACCAAATATTATTAATCGAGATCAGAATGGCTTTATAAAGGGTAGACAAGGCTTCCATAATGTAAGAAGACTATTTAATATTATTTATTTTAATAAAGAAGCACCGGATACAGCTCTCCTATCATTGGACGCCGAAAAGGCCTTTGATAGAGTTGAATGGCCCTTTCTTTTTGAAGTCCTACAAAGGTTTGGACTTGGAAATAATTTCATAAAATGGGTTCAAATAATATACAATAATGCTACAGCAGAAATCCTAACAAATAACAATATTTCAAAACCAATAAAAATCAATAGAGGATGTCGACAAGGCTGTCCACTTTCACCTTTACTGTTTACTATGGCAATTGAACCTTTAGCGATAGCGATACGTTTACATTCACAAATATATGGAATTAAAGTTTGACCAACAGAACATAAAATCTCCCTGTACGCCGATGACATAATTTTGTTTATGTCGAATCTAAAAAAATCAATTCCAACCTTGTTGAATTTAATAAAGAATTTTGGGGAAATATCAGGATATAAAATAAATAAAACTAAATCTTCAATATTAATGCTAAATGAGACCCAGAGAAATTACCCAGCCCCTGAGGTAAATCAATTCAATGTTGTAAATCAGTTTAAATATTTAGGAATCCAAATTATGCCTAAGCTAGAATCAGTCGCCAGTGTCAACTATGAAGCCTTAATGTCAGATATCAATGAGTTAACTCAGAGATGGATGTCACTACCAATGTCGATGATCGGGAGAATCAATATACTTAAAAGTAATATTTTACCTAAAATACTTTATTTATTTCAATACATTCCCTTATCACCACCTTTAGATCTATTCTCAAGAATAAAAAAAAAGTTAGTGGAATTTATATGGAACAACAGGAGGGCTAGATTACGTTTGTCTTTATTATATTTACCATTTGATCGTGGAGGTCTGAAATGTCCAAATTTTATGTTGTATTATTGGTCGGCACAACTGAGGTCTATGACATATTATTTTTCATCAAATGATCTCCCTCACTGGACTGAAATGGAATCATACAATTTACCTTTACCTCTTCCCATATTCATATACTCAGATTCGGCAAAAAAATTACAAAAACAAGTTAAAAATCCATTTGTAAAGCATATGATCAAAATATGGTGTGAAGCTAAAAACTATTTAAAAGAACCACAGTTATTGTCACAATTTAGTCCAATATGGGGTAATCAATATTTTAAACCAGGGAGAGCGGACGCTGTATTTAAAGTATGGAATTTAAAAGGGATACAAAAGATTCAGGATTTATATTTGCCATGTGCAGACAACATAATGTCTTTTGAAGAGCTGAGGATCAAATTTAATCTCAATAGAACACATTTTTTTAAATATCTTCAACTTAGAAACTTTATTCGATCAAATCAAAATAAAGCTCTCACTCGACCTATTTATTCATCCTTGGAAAAAATGATGATGAAAGATAGTAAAAGAAAGGGTATTATTTCAGAGTTTTATAACTCATTGACACTATCTTCAAGTGAAAATTCACTGAAAAGATTAAACTACTGGAAAGAAGATCTGCAAATTGAAATTTCAGAGGAACAATGGGAATTGGCTTGTACAGAAGCTCAAACCAAATCAATAAATGCACGCCTTAAATTGATACATTTCAAATGGTTAATGCGGATGTATGTTACACCGGAGGAGTTAAATAGATATAACAAAAATATACCAGATACATGCACAAAATGCATGGAAAGTAAAGGAACCCTATTTCATTGTTTATGGGAATGTAGATTAATAAGAATGTTTTGGGAAGAGGTGAGGGTAACAATTGAAAAAATAATCTCAAAACAAATCATATTGAATCCTAAACTGTTTTTGTTGGGTCTGTACCCAGAAAAGCATAATTTTAATAAAAGTGAAAGAACATTCATAGACCTCAGTTTGCTTAATGCCAAAAAATGTATTGCACTATTATGGAAAAAGACTCATAGACCAGATGTGACTCAGTGGTTAAGACAGATGTTAACAAACCTTCCATTAGAAAGAATAACATATATACTAAAATCAAAGGAAATTGTGTTTGAGAATATATGGAGACCTTTTATTGATTATGTAAAAAATTTAAACATAACTCTTGAAGAAGAAGGTGAATGATGTGTGTGGACCTTGTAAATTCCAAACTGGTGAACATAATATGTATACTTATGTATTGGATTGTCTAGACTAAACAGAGGAGCATTGTTGAAGACTTGATTTTGTTGGTGGTTGTTGGTGTTTTTAGTGCATTTTTTTTTTTTTTTTGTAGTACTTTAGTGTTAGTGTTTGATTGTTTGTATCATGTTTGTTAAAAAAAAAAAAAAAAGGTTCAATAAAGATATTGTGGAAAAAAAAACATAGACCTCAGAGATTGCTGTTGGCAGTGCTGCTAACTGGCCCACAAGTCTAATTGGAGCACTGGGGATTACAAGGGCACAGGCTTGCTTGCAAATAGTTTTAATGCCAGAATGTGAAATATCCGTCCAGGGCAGGGTGTCTTCCCTGTCATTCTGTCTTGACAGCAGGTCTGCATCAACGTTGTGATGTCCAGGATGATACTGAATGTTGAAGTCATAGGTGGCCAAGAAAGCTAACCATCGATGGCCCGTAGCATTCAGTCTTGCAGAGGTAAGTGCATATGTCAAAGGGTTATTATCGGTTCTTACTGTGAACTTTGCTCCATACAGGTAGTCATGAAACTTGTCCACCACAGCCCATTTTGCTAGGAATTCTAGCTGATGGACAGGATATCTCTGTTCAGAGGTGCTAAGCTTTCGACTCGCAAAGGCAACAGGTCTAAGACCTTCTGGATACTCTTGATTTAGTACAGCATCTAAGCCATGCATGCTGGCATCAACATGCAGTATATATGGTTTTGTTGGGTCAGCGAAAGCCAAAACAGGAGCATTTATGAGACAGTCAATGATTTTATGGAATGCATCTTTACAGCTTTCATTCCAATGATCTCCAAATGGTGCCAGTGTTTTGAAGTAGCTCTTGACTGAACCTCTACTTTGTAACCTCCTTTTCCGCTGAGTAGGAGGATAGCATTTGGTGAGTTCTGTCAGTGGACGCACAATGGAGGAGTAGTTAGCAATTAATCTCCTATAATATCAACAAAATCAAAGGAATGACTTCAGTGACTTTAGATCTGTGGGCTCTTTCCAGTTTTTCAGAACTTCAACTTTTTCTGGATCAGTGGCAATTCCTGACTGACATAATGTGACCTACATACTTGACTTTGGGCTGACAGAATTGTCAATGTAAACAAATGCTGAGATTATGTGCTATATGTCTGTTATATGTTTGTTTGATCCTGTACACAAAGACATCAGACTGATTTCCGTCATCATCTTATAGTAGAATTGGGTTCCCTATTAAAAGTTTTAAATAGCTTATTTGGGATGACCCGTTCACACTCCAAAACAATGTAAAAAAAAAAAAACCTATTGTATACCACTAATCATGCTGTTGATAATTCATATTGTAATTCATTCATGCTGTTGATAATGTGTGATGTGTGTGTGTGTGAATAAACTGTCAAACTTTTTTAAAAAACTTTTAATTGACACTTCTTGATGGGCACTTTGAAACCCACTTCTTCCAGTCTATTGAGAACTTTCAGTAGGCAGTGTTCATGCTCTTCAAGACTTCTTCCGAATACAGTAATGTCATCTAGATAGACGATGACTTGAAGAAGGTGCATGTCTCCAACAGCTTTCTCCACAAGCCGTTGAAAAGTTGCTGGTTCTCCAGTAATACCCTGCGGCATTCTCTCAAATTGGTAAAAACAAAGGGGGCAGATAAATGCTGTTTTCTCTTTATCTTCCTCAGCCATGGCCATTTGGTAATAACCGCTTCGAAGATTAAGCACTGAAAACCACTTACTGCCTGACAGACAATCAAGGGCATCCTCAATGCGTGGCATGGTATACTGGTCTAGAAAGGTACGACTGTTAAGTGTTCAGTAACACAGGGTTACAAAAAATTTTTTTTTGTAAGTTGTCTGTGTTTTTTCAACTGATTTAAGACAATTTTGCACCGCTGAATCCAAAAATGACATCCGTTTCTCTTGATCAGGTGCTAAGTAAAAACCTGTACTTACTCAGTACTTACTTAGTACCGTGCATGTACTTACCTTTATATAAAGGTAAGTACATGTAAATTGAATGTTATGTCGTCATTGTTCAAAATTCAGAGAATTTCAAAACATAAAAAAGAATTTTGCATCATATAAAGCGAAAATACCTGTACATGTAAACAAAAATGTATAAAACATGTGGCCATAATTCAAAAAGTTGACCTGATTGAGCAAAACCAATGTGATTTTTGGATTCAGCACAATTGTCCTAAATCAGCTAAAACAACTTAAGACAATAAATTTGGTGTTGACCACTGTAATCAACACACATCCTGATGCTGCCATCCTTTTTATAATCAACTACAATAGGAGATGCATATGGACTGCGGGACTCCTTCATAATTCCAGCCGTAAGCAGTTGCTGAATGTGTTTTCACATAGACATCGTCTATGTCAGCAGGTGCCAATCTGCAAGATCTCTCTCTGAATGGTGTTGGGTCATTTAGCTTTATGCGATGTTGCACACCTTCTGCTAACCCTACATCCCACTCATGTAAGGAGAACACCTTTTTCTTTTCAGCTAACTTTTGAGATAATCTGTTCTTCCAGTGTTCAGGTACTGGGGAGTCTCCAAAATCAAATAGCTCCAGATCTAAGCTCTCGGAGGGATGGCTGTTTGGCTGTGGGAGAATAACTATTTCACCAGCATACATTTCTGCAGTGACGGTGCCAGCTGGTATAAAGGCAGATTTTGGGGACTCATTCTGTAGTAGCACTGTGAAATTATCAGCATCTATTTCATTACTTGGAAGTACACTGGTCTGCAGTAGTAAACTACCAGGAAGTGACTGCATTGCAGGTTTATCTACAAGAACAATTTCTTTGGGCAAAGGCATTTGTGGTTCTACTTTGCAGGTGACATAATGCCTCTCACCTGGGGCCAATGAAAGGTTACCAGGACCTTGCCACTTGACATGTCCAATAATTTCATCCACTCTTTCTGACTGAATTTGGGCTTGGATTTAGTCATACACAGCCTGTATTCTTTCTTTCAAAGGTCTTTTTATTGTTATTAAGTGAAGTGTCAATACAAAATACAATACAAAGTATTTGAAATTTTCATTTTTGTTTTTACCAAACAGCACAAAAATAGAATTTAAAACTAACAAATGTGCATGCTTCAAGAACAAAAAAAAAAAAAAAAAAAAGGGAAAAAATTAAGTAAACAATAATAATAATAAAAATACCAAGAGGGGAGAGAGGAAACAAAAAATTGTGTGTGTGAGGTGGGGGTGGGGTAAGGGAGATATGAGCTACTCAAAAGCTATAGTCGTGGGTCTCTCAAAGAAATCGAGAAGCGGGCGCCACAATTTATAGAATTTATTTTCAGAGCCACGCACTGTATATCTGATTTTTTTCTAAATCCAGACAGGACATTATATCTTTTATCCACTGTACATGTGATGGGGGCGAAGAGTCTTTCCACTTCAGTAATACAGCACGTCTGGCCAATAATAATGAAAATTTGAATACTTTTAATTTAGAATTTGGTAAGTCAAGTTCTGGAGCCACACCAAAAATGGCGCATAATGGATCAGGTTTAATTTGATATTGCAGGACTTCAGACATAGTGATAAAAATAGAATGCCAAAAATTTATCAATGAGGGGCAGGACCAATACATGTGAAGCAAAGTGCCAGGAGCATTACCACACTTTTCACAAGTTGGGTCTATATCCGAGTAAATGCGTGCTAGCTTAACCTTGGACAGGTGCACCCGGTGTACAATCTTAAATTGAATAAGAGTGTGACGAGCACACATTGATGCAGTGTGAACCTGGCCAAGAATAGAGTCCCACAGTTCATCAGTAAAAGTAAAATTAAGATCTTGTTCCCAATTCGATTTAATAGCGGACACAGGAGTGTCTGACCTGGAGAAAGTGGAAAAAATGTGTAGAAGTGATGCCGAATTTGGTGGAAAGTTGAGAAAAACTTGCAAACTGTCCATCAAAATATAAATCCTCAAATGATTTTAAACCTTTTCTGTGCCATATATGAAATGCACTATCAGTAGTTGATGGGGTAAATAAATGATTTGCAGTGATTGGACTTCTAATGGAGAAAGACTGAAGACCAAAATTTTTCCTGAATTGAGACCAAATTCTAAGAGACTGACGAACTACTTTGTTATTACCCGGTGTAGACAAAGCAAGGGGAAGTGGTGAACCTAAAATTGCCGGTAAGGAGGTTTGATTGTCCACATGTGACTCCATAAGGATCCAAATGGGTGATTTGGGTTCCAGGTAGAAGTGTTTCCAGTATAACATGCACCTAATATTTGCTGCCCAGTAGTAATATTGAAAGTTAGGCAGAGCCATGCCACCCACTGATTTGGGTCTTTGAAGAAAAGCTTTCCTCAGTCTCGGATGTTTACCATTCCAAATAAATGAGGTTCAGAGAGTCCAAAGACTTAAAAAAGGATTTAGGAATAAAAATGGGGAGACACTGAAACAAATATAAAAACTTTGGAAGTAGCATCATTTTTACAGTGTTGATTCTGCCAATTAAGGACAAGGATAATGGGGACCATTTGGAAAGTATTTGCTTGCACTGGTCAAATAAGGGGAGAAGATTATTTTTAAACAAGTGATTAAATTGTTTAGTAACACATATCCCAAGATAATTAAAATGATCAGTAACAACCTTGAAAGGAAAATTTTCGAGATCCTGAACTCGAATCTTTTCATTAATCGGAAACAATTCAGTCTTATTGAAATTAATTTTATATCCAGAAAACCTACTAAAACTATCCAAAATGTTGAGTATAACAGCCTGTATTCTCATGGAGCACAGTTTAGCTTGGTTACTATTTTCATTTGAAAGTTCCCATAATCTGTGGAACAAAAAAGCATTTGGTCCCACAATAACAGGTATTTGGTGGCAATGTTGTGGCTGTGGGCGAATGAGAGCTATAACATTAACGGGTCCTTTAACTCCTGCTATGTCGTCTGGGAATTCCATCTCCACTATAACATAGCCTCGGTAAGGGTATGCAATTTCTGCTAATCCCCAAATTGCTAGAGATGCAATAGGTTGAATGGGAACATGGGGCAAGTGCGTTTTGTACCAGTCTTCAAAGATTATAGTCACATTTGACCCTGAATCTATAAGAGCTTCACATGGCATTTCATTGACTTTGATAGTAAAAACTGATGAAGGGCCCACTAAGCCTTCAGGTATGCTTGTGTTAGTCTTAGAGGTTTGTATTTTGTTGATTCTACCAACAACTTTTTTCTGAAGTGTCTTTAGGACTTTCTTTTGTTCCTTCAGAGGCTCCTCGTACTTGGCGAATCAGTTTTTTTTATATAACTTTGTGAGCGTTCTCTGGGGCTGTGCACCTTGGCGCAATATGACCACTTTCTCCACATCTGTAGCATAAGTATTCATCTGCATCTTTGCTCGCCCGAGCTTTAAATGAAGCATTTGTGTGACTTGCAGTGACTTTGGATTTAGGAAACTGGTTGGTGATCTCTTGTGAAAGATACAACGGATGCACAGTTATAACACTAATTTGCTCTTGTAAAGCTTTCGCTCGCTTTTTGAGTGACTGTATTTCATTAATTGACTCACTTTTCTGTTTCTTTTTAGCCTTGAACCCAGTGAAGAAATGAACATTGGCTGCTGCCTGAAGCTGCATACAGTGGTGTGAAAAAGTGTTTGCCCCCTTCTTGATTTCTCTTTTTTTTGTATGTTTGTCACACTTAAATGTTTCAGCTCATCAAACAAATTAAAATATTAGACAAAGATAACACAAGTAAACACAAAATGCAGCTTTTAAATGAAGGTGTTTATTATTAAGGGTAAAAAAAATATAAAACCTACATGGCCCTGTGTGAAAAAGTAACCCCCCCCCCCCATTAAAACATACATTAACTGTGGTTTATCACATCTTTGGAAAGCTGAGTTCAATTTCTCTAGCCACACCCAGGCCTGATTACTGCTACACCTGTTCTCAATCAAGAAATCACTTAAATAGGACCTGCCTGACAAAGTGAAGTAAACCAAAAGATCCTCAAAAGCTAGACATCATGCTGCAATCCAAAGAAATTCAAGAGCAAATGAGAAACAAAGTAACTGAGATCTATCAGTCTGAAAAAGGTTATAAAGCCATTTCTAAAGCTTTGGGACTCCAGCAAACCACAGTGAGAGACATTTTCCACAAATGACGAAAACATGGAACAGCGGTGAACCTTCCCAGGAGTGACCGGCCGACCAAAATTACCACGAGTGCAGCGATGACTCATCCAAGAGGTCACAAAAGACCCCACAACAACATCCAAAGAACTGCAGGCCTCACTTGCCTCAGTTAAGGTCAGTATTCATGACTCCACCATAAGAAAGAGACTGGGCAAAAATGGCCTGCATGGCAGAGTTCTAAGACGAAAACCACTGCTGAGCAAAAAGAAATTAAAGGCTCGTCTCAGTTTTGCCAGAAAACATCTTGATGATCCCCAAGACTTTTGGGAAAATACTCTGTGGACTGACGAGACAAAAGTTGAACTTTTTGGAAGGTGTGTGTCCCATTACATCCAGCGTAAAAGTAACAGTGTGATGGCTCGCACTGTATCATTATTTCCCGCAGCTGCACACACACCTGCTCTCCGTCACCCTCGGGCTACTTAACCCGCACTGCCTTCAGATCAGCACGGAGTCATCTGTCTCCTTGGGCTGAAGAGTCCTGCTATCATCTTCGTCTGCATCTAAGAATCGTCTAAGCCATTGCCGGCATTCCTAAGTCTACCTCTAGCTAACTAACTAACTAACCTGCACTTATATAGCGCTTTTCTAGTCACAAAGACCACTCAAAGCGCTTTCACTAGTACTAACCCTCTATTCTAAGGGCCTATAGGAAACAGATATCTAGGGACAATTTAGAACAGCCAATTAACCTAACATGCATGTCTTTGGATTGTGGGAGGAAACCGGAGCCCCCGGAGTAAACCCACGCAGCACAGGGAGAACATGCAAACTCCACACAGAAAGGTTCCAACCCCTGCCATCCTGGGGATTTGAACCAGGAACCTTCTAGCTGTAAGGCAACAGTGCTAACCACTGCACCACTGTGCTTCCTCCTGGAAGGAATTTCTCCTCCATCACAAGTAAGCCATTATTCTCTCACCCTTCTTTGCGTTGGTCCCCTGTGCACAGGCGGAGTTCCCTGGTGACGAAATCCTCTCACTCCTGGCGGTGGACCAAGCCACACTTCATCCCCCGAGTCCTTCACCTCTCCAGCTGCACCGTGACAGCAGGCGCTGTCCTCCTGACTGTTGCCTACGGGCCGACCTGAGCTCAGCACCACCTCTGCAAACAGGCTGCCAGGTTGTATGGTGCTCTGCTCACCCCCAGCTGCGACGTCTCCTCTGACATTCACACACACACACACACACACACACACACACACACACACACACACACACACACACACACACACACTTCAACTAAACAATAAAGATAACTGTATCTATTCCTGAGTCTGTGTCTGTTCTCTGGGTCTGGTAATCATGTCAGTATGGCTCTGCCAAAGTGACCCAGCAGATAGCGCACAGAGTTAACCTAGAGGCTCGGGTAGCTCAGTTAGCTTACCAGCAACAGGTTATCCTCTCACAGCTGGTCCAAATTAGCAATCGGCTGGATCGTCTAGCTGGGCCGCAGGCATTTCCACCGGCTCCAAGTAGCTCCTCTGCTTCTGCTAGCTCACCACCCAGTCAGGCTTCCACATCTCGGCTAAGGCCAGTTCCCACTCCCACTCGCTTTAGTGGTAAGCTAGGGGAGGCTAGGGGGTTTTTACTCCAGTGTGAGATAGTGTTCCAGCGTGGGCCCAGTGACTTCCCCACAGATCACAGCTGTATAGGTTACGTAGCTAACCTTCTGGAAGGGTGAGCGTTAGCCTGGGCTTATGCAGCCTGGGCTTATGGCTAGGGCGAGCTATGCTAACTTAACTTACAACCAGTTCGTCAGGGAATTCAACGAGGTGTTTGACCACTCCAACCGTGACAGTGTGCTTACCACCCGGCTATTAAATTTAAGACAGGGTAGCAAGTCTGTAGCGGACTATGCTGTTGATTTCCAGGTGGTGGCTGCGGAGGTGGGGTGGGAGGATGCCTCATTGTGTAGCATATTTGTTAGGAGCCTTAGCCCTAGCCTGCGAAACAAGCTCGCCGCTTAGAGAAACCCGATAGGTTAACTGAGCTAATTTCCTTAGCCATTAGCCTGGATAACAAGCTGAGGGAGCAGGGAGCCGAGCGTAAGACCTCCGGTTGCTCACTTTCGCCTCTCCCTACAGTCCCCTCTATTGGCCCTGCCTTCCTTAGATTCCCCGGATGCCAGAGCCTATGGTAGTGGGGCAGATGAAGCTACCATTAGCAGAGAAACAGCACCGCCAGGAGCTAGGGTTATGTCTCTACTGCGGCAGCAAGGAGCATGAGGTCGCGTCCTGCCCCATTCGGCCAAAAGAGGGAGTCCGTGCATTGCAGTAGGGGGACTCACGGACTCGCCTCAGTCAAATCCCCTCTCCAAATTCCTCCTGCCCATTAGGTTCATACACAATCAGACAGAAATAACCACACATGCTTTGATTGACTCGGGAGCTGAGCAGAGCTTCATCTCGGGGAACTGGCAACCCGACTGGGCCTTCCATACCAACCACTGAAGACCCCCCTCAAGCTCATGGTCCTGTTGAAAGCCCCACTGGCAGTGGTATCCAAACAAACCGCCCTGGTGTCAGTCATCGTTTCCAGGAACCATCGGGAGGATCTCAGGTTGTTTGTGCTACCGGTTTCAGCCTCTCCGGTTATCCTGGGCTACCCCTGGCTTCGGCTACATAACCCCACCATTGACTGGCGCTCTGGGAGTGTGGCTTCATGGAGCTTGTGTTATCTCAGTGCCTGCCTGCAATCCACTGCTTGCTCGCCGTCCATGCCCCTGACTGCCCCCGTTGCTCCCCCTCCTGATCTGTCCAGGATTCCTCAGGAATATCATGACCTGGGGACCGTGTTTAGTAAGTCCCAAGCGCTATCCCTTCCCCCCCACCGCCTGTATGACTGTGCCATTAATCTTCGGGCTGGAGCCCCACTACCGTCGAGCTGCCTTTACAGCCTGTCTGCTCTGGAGCGGGAAGTGATGGAGACCTACATCAAGGAGTCATTCAGCTCTGGCATTATCCATCCTTCGTCCTCGGCGGTGGGGGCTGTTTTATTTTTTTTTTTTGGTGGAAAGAAGGATGGCTCTCTGAGGCCGTGCATTGATTTTCGTACCCTTAATGACATTACCATCAAAGACAAGTAAACTCTTCCCCGATGGACACAGCGTTCGACTCTCTCCAGGGGGCCTCCTCATTCACCAAACTGGACCTCCGCAATGCGTATCATCTGGTGAGGATTCAGGAGAGTGACGAATGGAAGACTGGCTTTTGGACCCCTAGCAGGTATTTCGAGTACTTGGTGATGCCGTTTGGGTTGACCAACGCCCCTGCCGTCTTCCAGTGCCTGATTAACAACGTGTTATGGGATTTTTTGGGCTCATTCGTCTTTGTGTACCTGGATGACATCCTGATTTTTTCTCAATCTTTAGACGAGCATCGGGTGCACGTGAGGCGAGTACTGCAGCGGCTCTTGAAGAACAAACTCTTCGCGAAGGCTGAGAAGTGCGAGTTCCACACCTCCAAGACGTCGCTTCTTGGTTTCATTATTCCCCATAATCAGATCATCCCTGATCCCGATAAGTAAGAGCGGTGGTAGATAGGCCCACCCCTGCCTCCAGGAAGCAACTCCAACAATTCCTGGGGTTCGCCAACTTCTACTGCTGCTTTGTCAAAGATTACAGTATTGTTGCTCTTCCTCTGACTCGTCTTACATCCCCCAAGGTGGCCTTCCGGTGGACGGAGGAGGCTGAAGCGGCATTCGTTAAAATCAAATCTGAGTTCTCTTCCTCCCGTATTCTGACACAGGTGGACCCCGCCCTTCAATGCCTGGTAGAGGTGGACGCCTCGGACTCGGGGGTGGGGGCCGTGCTGTCCCAGTGCTCTCCAGTAGATGGTGTGATCCGTCCTTGTGCGTTTTTCTCCCGCTGTCTGTCCCCAGCGGAGAAGAATTATGACATCGGTGACAGGGAACTCCTGGCGGTTAAGCTCACGCTGGAGGGAGCTGCCCAGCCTTTTATCATCTGGACAGACCACAAGAATTTGGGGTACCTCAGGACGGCCAAACGCCTGAATGCTCGCCAGACCCACTGGTCCCTGTTCTTTGGACGCTTAAATTTTACTATCACCTACCACCCCGGGGCCAAGAATACTAAGCCAGATGCGCTGTCCAGACAGTTCGCTTCGGATGCCGTGGAGGTGTCGGACCATCCCATTCTTCCCTCATCATGCGTTGTAGGCGCCCTCTCGTGGGGCATCAAGGAGAGGGTCTTGAGGGCGTAGGAGGACGAACCAGACCTGGGCGGGGGGCCAGCGGGGAAGCTGTTTGTCCCTTCTTCCGTTCAGGGCGACGTGATTCACTGGGCCCACTCCTCCAGACTCTCATGCCATCCAGGAAGGGCTCGCATGGTGGAGCTTCTCCATAGGACGTTCTGGTGGCCATCACTCCGGAGGGATGGCGCTGAATACATCCACGCCTGTCCCCAGTGTGCCACCGGCAAGACATCTTCCTCTCCTCCAAAATCAAATCAAATCAAATCAAATCAACTTTATTGTCATATTGCTGTACATACAACTGTAGTGCAGGCAAGATGAAATTGCGTTTCTCTCGGCATCCATATAAGAACCAGCATGATTTAAGACACACTCCCACATAGCTCCACCCCCCACCCCCACCCCCACCCATCCATTCATACATCCCTGAGACATACTTGGGGAAAAAGAAAAACTAACTAACTATAATATACAAAATGTCCGTAGTTGCAGTAGTGTGTATGAGAGATTCCGGGTCAACTGTTCAGCATCCTGACAGCTTGTGGAAGGAAGCTGTTGATCAGTCTGGTGGTTCTGCCTCTGATGCTCCAGAAACGTTTACCAGATGGAAGAAGTTCAAAGTGTTTATGCAGAGGGTGAGAACGGTCCTTCACAATGTTCAGTGCCCTGTTCCTACAACGGTTCTGAAAAAGTTCTTGGACAGAGGGGAGGGAGACTCCAATTACCCTCTCCGCCCCCTTGACTATCCTCTGCAGAGCTTTTTTGTCTGACATACTGCAGCTGGAGTACCATGTAGCAATGCAGTACGTCAGAACACTCTCCACCACACCTCTGTAGAAGGTCCTGAGGATGCAAATGGGGAGAGAGGCCTGTTTGAGTTTCCTCAAGAAGTTCAGTCTCTGCTGAGCCCGCTTCCTGATCTCCAAGGAATTCTTGCTCCAGGTCAGGTCCTGCGAGATCTGCACTCCGAGGAACTTGATATTCTCTACTCTCTCCACTAAACGGCCGCCGATGCTGAGGGGGACGTGCTCAGGCTGTGACCGCTGGAAGTCGATAATCATCTCCTTCGTTTTGTCCACGTTGAGCACCAGATTGTTCTCCCCGCACCAGCCCTCCAGGTCTCTCACTTCTTCCCTGTACATTGATTCCTCATCCCTCTGAATAAGTCCCACCACCGTGGTGTCATCTGCAAACTTAATAATCTGGTTCCCCTCGTGTCTGGATACACAGTCATGTGTTAGAAGTGTAAACAACAGTGGACTGAGTACACAGCCTTGAGGGGATCCGGTGCTCAGCGTGACAGAGTTGGAGATGTTGTTTCCAACCCGGACAGACTGAGGTCTCTCAGTCAGGAAATCCAGGATCCAGAGACATGTGGCGGTGTTCAGACCGAGAAGGAGTAATTTCTCCATCAGTCTCTGGGGAATAATGGTGTTGAATGCTGAACTGAAATCAATGTACAGGAGTCTGGCGTAGGTGTCTTTCTGGTCCAGGTGGGTGATGACAGAGTGTCGGGTGGTGACTATAGCATCCTCCGTGGAGCGGTTTGAACGATATGCAAACTGGAGCGGGTCATGTGATGCAGGGAGGCAGGCTGTAATGTGTGGTTTGACAAGCTGTTCAAAACACTTCATCACAATTGGTGTCAGTGCAACAGGACAATAGTCATTCAAACAGGACACAACTGGTTTCTTTGCCACCAGTACAATGATAGAGGTCTTGAAGCATCTGGGAACGATGGCCTGACTCAGGGAGATGTTATAAATGTCAGTCAGGACATCCGCCAACTTGCTCGCGCAGTCTCGGAGCACAAGTCCCGGAATGTTGTGCGGACCTGCAGCTTTGCGTGGGTTGACTCTGGTTAGGGTCCTCCGTGTGTCCGCTGTGTTGATGGTAAAAGCTGGTCCGACCAATGGTGGGGGTGGGCCAGCCCTCCCTCTGATTGTCGAGTTTGATGCTTCAAAACGTGCAAAGAAGTCGTTAAGCCTGTCTGGAAGTGAAGCGCTGTCATCATCGACCCCCTGCCTAGACTTATAGCCCGTCAGTGTCCGAACTCCCTGCCACATCTGCTTGGTGTTCCTAGTGTCACAGAGGTGTCCCTGGATTTTCTCCGCATAGGCGCGCTTTGCCGCCTTAATTCCCTTTGAGAGCGCAGACCTGGCTGAGCGGAGGGCGATCCTGTCCTTCGCTCTGAAGGCTGCATCTCTGGCTGTAAGCAGTGAGCGCACCTCTGCAGTCATCCAGGGCTTATGATTACCCTGCATAGTGATGGTCTTCACTGTAGTGACATCCTCTGTGCACTTCATGAGGTAGCTGGTGACTGTATCAGCATACTCCTCCACATCTGTCTTGTCTTCCTGGTAGGCTGCTATTTTGAAGACCTCCCAGTCTGTGTGCAGAAAACAGTCTTTCAGTGCAGAGGTTGCACTCTCTGGCCAAATCCTGATTTGTTTCACTGCTGGCCTGCTGCGCTTCAATAAAGGTTTGTAGGCAGGCAGCAGCATCACGGACATGTGATCAGAACGGCCGAGATGGGGGCGGGGTATCGCTTTATATGCATCTCCGGCTGGTTTGCTCCACCCTCTTCCCACTCCCGGCAGACCCAGGTCCCACATTGCTTTGGACTTCATCACCGGCCTCCCACCTTCCAATCATCACACCGTCATCCTCACGATCGTCGACCGATTCTCCAAGGCCGCCCACTTTATTCCCCTACGGGGGCTGCCTACAACAAAGGACATGACAGACCTGCTCGTCCAGCACGTCGTGAGGTTGCATGGGATCCCCATGGACATCGTCTCCGATCGGGGTCCCCAATTTGTGTCCCGGGTGTGGAGGTCGTTCTGCAACGCCCTGGGGGCTACAGTGAGCCTGTCCACTGGCTATCACCCACAGAGTAACAGACAGTGTGAGCGGGCGAACCAGGAACTGGAGGCTGCACTGCGTGGTGTTGCCACCGTGAATCCTGCTTCATGGAGGGCTCATCTCTCATGGGTCGAGTATGCGCACAACACCACTGTGTCTACGGCGATTGGCATGTCTCCTTTTGAGGCCTCCCTGGGATACAATCCTCCGCTGTTCCCTGAGGAGGAGGGGGACATTGCCGTGCCATCCGTGCGTGCCCACCTGAGGTGCTGTCATCAGCTGTGGAGAGCAACCCGGACTGCACTTCAGCGCATGGTGGAGCGCAACACCAAGACCGCTAATCGCCAAAGGAAGCCAGCCCCACCCTACCGGGTGGGCCAGCAGGTTTGGCTATCTACCCAGCACATTAACCTTAAGGCAGAAAAGAAGAAATTGTCTCAGCGATTCATCGGACCCTTTACCATAGCCTGGATCATTAACCCTCTGGCTGTGCGCCTAGCTCTCCCCACCTCCCTCCGCATTTGTCCAACCTTTCATGTCTCCCAAATTAAGCCTTTTGTTTCCAGCCCTCTGTGTCCCCCTCCCAGGTCGCCACCTCCACCAGTGGTGATCAACGGTGACCCGGCGTGGAGCGTCAACGCCATCCTGGATGTCCGCCGTTGGGGTTGCGGCCTGCAGTACCTGGTGGACTGGGAGGGGTATGGGCCGGAATGGAGGTCCTGAGTACGTCCGTCCTTCGTGTTGGACAAACAGTTGATCAGGGACTTTCACCGGACACACCCAGGTAGGCTGGATCGTGCGCCAGGAGGCACCTCTCGGGGGGGGGGGCAGTACTGTGATGGCTCGCTCTGTATCATTATCTCCCGTAGCTGCAGGCTACTTAACCCACACTGCCTTCAGATCAGCGCGGAGCCGTCTGTCTCCTTGGGCTGAAGAGTCCTGCTATCATCTTCGCCTGCATCTAAGAATCGTCTGAGCCATTGCCGGCATTCCTAAGTCTACCTCCTGGAAGGAGTTTCTCCTCCATCACAAGTAAGCCATTATTCTCTCACCTTTCTCTGCGTTGGTCCCCTGTGCACAGGCGGAGTTCCCTGGTGGCGGAATCCTCTCACTCCTGGTGGCGGACCAAGCCACACTTCATCCCCCGAGTCCGTCACCTCTCCAGCTGCACCGTGACAGCAGACGCTGTCCTCCTGGCTGTTGCCTACGGGCCAATCTGAGCTCAGCACCACCTCTGCAAACAGGTTGCCAGGTCGTACGGCGCTCTGCTCAGCCCCAGCTGCGACGTCTCCTCTGACATTCACACACACATACACCCACCCACACACTCACACTTCCACTAAACAATAAAGATAATTGTATCTATTCCCGAGCCTGTGTCTGTTCTCTGGGTCTGGTAATCATGTCAAACAGAGCATTTCAGAAAAGGAACATCATACCAACAGTAAAATATGGTGGTGGTAGTGTGATGTTCTGGGGCTGTTTTGCTGCTTCAGGACCTGGAAGACTTGCTGTGGTAAATGGAACCATGAATTCTGCTGTCTACCAAAAAATCCTGAAGGAGAATGTCCGGCCATCTGTTTGTGACCTCAAGCTGAAGCACACTTGGGTTCTGCAGCAGGACAATGATCCAAAACACACCAGCAAGTCCACCTCCAGACTTTGAAGTGGCCTAGTCAAAGTCCTGACATGAATTTTGATTGAGATGCTGTGGGATGACCTTAAAAAGGTGGTTCATGCTTGAAACTCCTCCAATGTGGCTGAATTACAACAATTCTGCAAAGATGAGTGGGCCAAAATTCCTCCACAGTGCTGTAAAAGACTCATTGCCAATTATCGTAAACGCTTGATTGCAGCTGTTGCTGCTAAGAGTGGCCCAACCAGTTATTAGGTTTAGGGGGCAATCACTTTTTCACACAGGGCTATGTCTACATGTGGACCAAATTGTTGGTACCCCTCTGTTAACTGAAGAAAAATCCACAATGGTCACAGAAATAACTTGAATCTGACAAAAGTGGTAATAAATAAAAATTCTATGAAAATTAACCAATGAAAATCAGATGATGCTTTTGAATTGTGGTTCAACAGAATTATTTTAAAAAACAAACTCATGAAACAGGCCTGGACAAAAATGATGGTACCCCTAGAAAAGATTGAAAATAATGTGAACATAGGGACATGTTCAACCAAGATGTGTCCTCTAATTAACATCACGGGTGTCTACAAACTTGTAATCAGTCAGTCGGCCTATTTAAAGGATGACAAGTAGTCACTGTGCTGTTTGTTGACATGGTGTGTACCACACTAAACATGGGCCAGAGAAAGCAAAGGAGAGTGTTGTCTCAGGAGATTAGAAAGAAAATTATAGAAAAGCATGTTAAAGGTAAAGGCTATAAGACCATCTCCAAGCAGCTTGATGTTCCTGTGACTACAGTTGCACATATTATTCAGAAATTTAAGATCCATGGGACTGTAGCCAACCTCCCTGGACGTGGCCGCAGAAGGAAACTTGATGAAAAATGGAAGAGACGGATAATACGAATGGTAACAAAAAGAGCCCAGAACAACCTCTAAACACATTCATGGTGAACTCCAAGGTCAAGGTACATCAGTGTCAGATCGCACCATCCGTCATTGTTTGAGCCAAAGTGGACTTCATGGGAGACGACCAAGGAGGACACCACTATTGAAAACAAATCATAAAAAAGCCAGACTGGAATTTGCCAAACTGCTTGTTGACAAGCCACAAAGCTTCTGGAAGAATGTCCTATGGACAGACGAGACAAAACTGGACCTTTTTGGCAAGGCACATCAGCGCTATGATCACAGATGCAAAAATGAAGCATACCAAGAAAAGAACACTGTTCCTACTGTGAAACATGGAGGAGGTTCTTTTATGTTCTGGGGCTGCTTTGCTTCATCTGGCACAGGGTGTCTTGAATCTGTGCAGGGTACAATTAAATCTCAAGACTATCAGGTATTCTAGAGAGAAATGTGCTGCCCAGTGTCAGACAGCTTGGTCTCAGTCGCAGGTCTTGGGTCTTGCAACAGGATAATGACCCAAAACACACAGCTAAAAACACCCAAGAATGGCTAAGAGCGAAACATTGGACTATTCTGAAGTGGCCTTCTATGAGCCCTGATCTAAATCCTATTGAACATCTGTGGAAGGAGCTGAAACATGCCGTCTGGAGAAGGCACCCTTCAAACCTGAGACAACTGGAGCAGTTTGCTCATGAGGAGTGGGCCATAATACCTGCTGAGAGGTGCAGAAGTCTCATTGACAGTTACAGAAATTGTTTGATTGCAGTGATTGCCTCAAAAGGTTGTGCAACAAAATATTAAGGGTACCATCATTTTTGTCCAGGCCTGTTTCATGAGTTTGTTTTTTAAAATAATTCTGTTGAACCACAGTTCAAAAGCACTTGTCTGATTTTCATTGGTTAATTTTCATAGAATTTTTATTTATTACCACTTTTGTCAGATTCATGTTATTTCTGTGACCATTGTGGGTTTTTCTTTCATTAACAGAGGGGTACCAACAATTTTGTCCACGGCTGTAGATTTGGATTTTTTTTCCCTTAATAATAAACACCTTCATTTAAAAACTGCATTTTGTGTTTACTTGTGTTATCTTTTTCTAATATTTAAATTTGTTTGATGATCTGAAACATTTAAGTGTGACAAACATACAAAAAATGAGAAATCTGGAAGGGGGCAAACACTTTTTCACACCACTGTATTTGTGTCGTTCTCTTCTTCCACTTTGAAATCATTTTGCTGGATTTCAACTATTTCTGAGTGTGTGCTTGGACTGCGCGCACATGCTGGCAGGGAACATGTGTACTTGTGTCTTGCTGCTTCACATTCTCCTAATTCTCAGATCTCCTTTAGTAACAGAAGAAAAGTAGATGGATTAGAGTTCCTTTCTCTTAATTTGAACTGGAGTAGCATTAGGTTTGATTCTGTAGCTCCTCTGAGAAGTTGCTCGACCCTTGCTTGGTTCGCTGCGCTCGGAGGAAGCCCACCCCTCTGCACTACTTTACTATGGGACCTCTCTATTCTGCACAAAAACTCTGACAATTTTTCATCAGGTTGCTGTCTAAGTAACCTGAATGACAAATACAGGTCTTCACCAGACTCTGAGCTTCCAAATGTGCTTTCTATAGCCTCAGTGTGTCATAAACTTCCCTGTGCACTTCTCCACAGCGCATGGAGGAAGAGAAGGAAGAATGAGGATTAAAGCACCGGGTTACACCAAACACACATTTATTGAAACACAAATAGACAGACCACAATAATGTAGACAGCTCAGGTGAAACTTTAGAGTCCTCCAGGACGCTCGACTGGCACCGGAGAAGAAGCTGGGCAACAGTGCCTAAGCATAGCACTTGTGCCACAAGGGGAAACACTACAGGCAAGCGTAGCAGCACAACTGCAAACAGAAACGCAGACAGTTCTTACTCACCGTGCAGGAATAACCTAAGTCATCCAAGTCTGACAGCAAGCACACACACAAATAATCCTTCATAGACATGACGGTTACACAGTGAAAAACAACCGTGAACTCGTACAATGGTCCAGCAGTGTTTGACTGGCAAAGAGCTGCCTAAGTACAAACACTGCTGGCATGACAAATTGGCCACACTTGGGTGAGGCACGAGAAAGATGATTACCGGGGCGAACAGCTGATTGTCAGAGAGAGAGGGGGGCACGGTCAGACTGGCGAATGTTAGACAACGCCCACCAGGAAGTGGGTCAAACAGCTGCCTAACAATCGCCGGCCAGAGCAGCGGCTACAGGCATGGAAAGAAACAATACACAGACATGAAAACAATAAGAAATCAAAAGATAACAACACATGATAAACCCAATGCCTGAGCCACCAAGAACATTCAGAACCAAGCCAACAGGAAACACGGGCTCAGTTCGTGACACAATGTATTCTAAACGGCAAGCATCTGGATTTGCCATGCGTAAAGCCTGAATAATTTCGAGAGCAGGGCCTTTCAGACTTTCTACTATTCTTCTTCTCTTCTCTTGGTCTGAAAAAATCCCATTCTTCTGACATGATTTTTGTCTGCTCAATCCAGTTGTCAAGATTTTCTTCTCCTAGTGGAGTGGGGTATACTCCTGAAAATGTCCTCAGATGCCTATAAGCATGACTTCCTGGCTGTTTTGAATTTTTACATAAAACCTCCCCAACTGCACGAATGATAGACTCAGGACTATAGTTATCATGTACATTGGGTGTGTACAACCTCTGAATATCACCTAGTGTTTTTCCCTCTTCCTGGAGAAATTTGAGGAATTACTCGGAAACTACTGGGGTTGCTAGAATCAGACTCTGACACCACTGTTATCCATGGAATTCCGCCCATAATAGGTATTATCTCTGGTGGAATTTTTGAGGGGGTTATCAGTTCACGACACTCACATAACACTTAATGACTAGTGTTTAGTGTCAAAAATTTTTCCTTGAACCCTCTCTTTACCAACGGCTTTTACAGTTTCAACAGTTTCTTCAATTTCCCCTGTTTCTGTATTCTCAGGTACACCACATAGCATAAGGGCATGTGGTATCTCAACACCTTCTCCTCTGCACCAATTAATCAAGTCAAATTTCAAAGGACTGCTCATTTTGCTTGCAATGGGTTGAAAATTGTGGTGGTCCGAGCACTGAGCTAATCTACGCTCGATTCACTAAATATTCTCCCTTTTTTCCCTTATAATTCCTGCCCTGTTATTATTGGTTTTCCCGGGGCTTTTACTGTGACAGCGCCATGGCTGGGCTTCCGGCTGTTAAGCCGAGCCGGCACTGTCACAGCTGATCATGATTTTGGTGATTACGTTTTCTCTCTCCTGTTTGGTTTGTTGCCTTTGCTATTAGTATTAAAGAGAGCAGCTGAGACTCACTCCTGGCTGCGACCTTGTCAACCTTAGGCTGGAGTCCCTACGTCCGGCTCCAGTCCTGTTTCAGCGTGAGGTTTCATCTCCTCTACTTCGTGTGTAACTGTTTATTCTATAGCGTCAGGTTTCACCCTCGCTACTCTCTCGTATTGGTGTTTGTGCTCTTTATTTGTGTTCAACGTTTAGTGTATGTGTTTTGCCTCACGTGGCGCTTTGTGTTTTCTGTAAATAAACAAGCAAACTCTCTGTCAGCATTTGGCGCCTCATTTATGCCCTGAAAAGGGCAATTATGACAAAAATAAAATAAATATTATCTATTGCCTGTCAATAAGGAGCAAAAAAAACTCATACAAGGCCTGAAATTACAAAAAATACATCCCAGCGGTGACTCCAAATTTGTGTAGCACCCAACCAATTATTATTATTATTTAATTAAAAGGTAATAAACCTATATTAAAGTTGTAGTACTGTGGGTGGGGCCCTGGGTTCTTTAAATTTAGACTAATATTTCCGGTGCCTCCACTTATTGAGAAATAAATCGATGAAGATGTATTTTTTTCCCAGTAAGATGAAAAAACGTCATTTACAGCAAGACACAATTTAACCCAATGGCTGCCACATGCGCTCCGTTGTGCCATAAGCCCCTAGTTGTCAAGGTTTTTTCAAGAAAATATTCAGTTCAGATGTCAGAGATTTCCAAAGCTATAATTTGAAAGTGGTAAGCGATAATGGCTTACTGTCAATTAGAAAGATGTAGAATATGATCCAAAGTTTGAGATTAGGAAATGCCACGGCAGCCATATCGAATTACATAACTTTCAGTCAAAAGTGGACATTGGACATACTTACACAAAGAATAGTTTTGCTTTTTGTCACCGTTTCTTGTTTTGGGCATTTTGTAATCTTATCTTCAAAGTATATGAACCAGAAAATCAGTACAATGTAAACAAACAAATAAATTCATCACTTACCGCTGGCCGGGTGGCTCGCTCGCTTCGTCTTTTCGCGACATCCTGGTCGTTATTTTCTCTTCTGTCGGTCATTTTATTTTTCCCCCTCACATCCAGAAAGTGTTATGATTATTCCACCTCAATTTCGCTTTTATTCCGCCACTATTTATCGTATATGACGACATGGAACCGGCGTGATTGTGCTACCCAGTCACATGGCAATGGTGTCAATAGCAGATGAACATCAACCATCTTCTCCCACCCTCTGTTATAACAAAATGTAGATATTTACCTTCATAAGCTAAATAATAACATCACATGACAGGCGCAGCGCTGCGCCTGTGGCAGTGGGGGCACTATCTGTCCATGAAATCTTGCCACAAGAAGGGCTTACTAAATTATATGGAAAGACTTAAAACAGACACAAAGCAGCAATTTTAAAGTCAATTGAACTGATTTAGTGTAGATTTCAACATTTAAAAAATATTTACAGCAGTTTTAAATTGAAATCACTCATTCACACACATCAATCACACACATCAGCCCTATTTTCCCAAAAGTCTGAAAATACTATTTTTTTTTAAATCCCTCCCATTGTTGCAGGCCTGCCTGATTGTCTTCAAACGGAAATGCTGGAGTAGCTACTCAGTTTTATTGAAGGTCAGAAACAGAAGGATCAGCAGGGAAAAACATCACCTGGAATGTTAGCTGAGGAGAACCGTTGGTTGGGAAAATTGTTGATGTTGAGAATGACCTTTGGTGGAGTACAGCCGTTGATGGGGAAGGAGCCCGTCGTTGGGGAGTCAAAACGCAGGACTCAGCCGTTGGTGTGGAGAAGAGCAGTGGGTGATGACAGAGCTGTTGCTGGGAAAAAGAGATGGGGATCTAGTGGCCCTAGACAAGTAGTAAAGTCCATCTTCTTGAAAAAAACGGTCTGGTTGGGGTCCAGATCGATCTCTTACCTTCCTTCCTTCCTGGCTGTCAGCAATCAAGCCTTCCTAATGAGGTTGTAACTCTGTGTAATCCCAGTGACACAGAAAGACAAAATCACCTTCAGCCTTCTGTGACCAACTGCTGCATCTCCCTGAGACTCCAGCCTATTAAGGCTCAAAACTTGTAACTGTTATTAATTGCTCCATCCATCTTCCTTCTGGACAAAAACTGATTGGTTCCCCAAAACTTACATTCCAAAGCACTTGTCAGTCAAAACACCAGGTTGCATCGTAAATAAATTAACAGCTTTTTGTACAGATATATCACTCAAACTCATTAGAAAATTATTGCAAAATGCAATAACAGCATTTGTTTTAAAAAAAAGAAAAGAAATAAAACAACCGTTTTCAATTTCACACTTTGAATTAAAATAAATTAAACCCGACTTCCGGTTATGGCGGCCACGTAGGAAGACGTGTTTCACGCTGCTCTGCTCCTAAAAATAAAAAGTTTACTAAAACTCTCTTAATTGGAACAAAAACCCATCCCAGCATTTAGGCGCGGATATGGTAAAGACCAAGGCTGGGAAATTAGGCGGAGGAAAAAGTAATTCGACAAAACAACCCAAGCTAACAGACTTCCACGCTCGAGGCGAAACAGGGAAAACTCCAGAGACTATGGTGGAGGAGGGAGCCAGCGGCGGAGCGGGAACTGCTGAAGAGGGGACAAACGCAGTGCTCACTGCCATCAACTCCATGAGAACAGAGTTTTCGTGTAAATTTGATGGAATTATAGCAGCGATAGAAGGAATGAGAAAGGAAATAAGCGACTGTATGGAATGAGTATCGCAGGCGGAGCTCCGAATTTCAAGCGCTGAAGATGACGTCACCAGCCTACAATCAAAGTTGCAAACATTGGAATTAAAATGGAAATGTCTGGAAGACAACGTCCTGGACTTGGAATCCCGCTCGCGACGGAATAATTTGAGGCTGGTGGGCCTCCCGGAGGGAGCGGAGGGTCGGGACTCATGTTCCTTTTTGGAAAAGTGGATTCTAGAAGCGCTGAACAACGCGGATCTGCAGTCATCGGTCGTCTTAGAGAGCACTCACCGAATCGGCCCACCGAGAGATAATAAGACACCACCGAGGACGCTGATTATGAAGTTCCTCAACTACAGGGACAAGATGACGGTCACCAACGCGGCGCGAGCTAAAGGGGAAATTAAATACCAGGATCAACAGGTGCGGTTCTACCCAGACTTCCCCACAGGAATTCAACAATTAAGGAGGCAGTTTGACCCCGCCTGCAAAGAGCTGCGCAACCTAGGGATTCGTCACGGAGTGATTCATCTGGCAAGACTGCTGGTCACATAGAAGGGGAGAACCCACATCTTCAAGACCCCTCAAGAGGCGCAGGAGCTCATTAAGTAGATCCAAAAGGAGACTGGTGGGAGCTAAGCATGAACATGACAAAGGTAGAACATTTAAGCATTTGTACAGGCATCTGATTGATCTGAAACATATAACATGTCTACAAAATACAGACTGTATTAAAAAAAAAAAAAAAAACTATGATGTACAAAGTTGCTATAAAGCTTTGAAGTTATGTTGAAAAAACTACAGAAGAGAGTTAATGTCATGTCATAAAATAGTAGAGTCAGGGTGATTGAGAGGAGAAAGAGAGAGTGGTTTGACTGATCCTCGCAGGTGTGGAACAGTCACTAGCTATAACGGGAGACAGAATTTTTTTGATTTTGGGGGGATAACCACAAATGTGGGGAAGGGGAATTTGTTTTTGTTTAGTTTGTAGGATGAATGTTCCATCGTCCATGTTTTTGCTTCTCTGTATGAGCATGTTCATATTGCAAGGTAATCTCAAACTCCTTATTGATCATAGATCAAAGTGTTAATCTTAATTTAACTTCATGGAATTGCAGAGGTCTACAAAATCTAAAAAAACTGAAACAAGTTATGAATAAAATAAAAGACATAGATTCAAAAATTGTATTTTTACAAGAAACTCATCTAATAGAGGAGGATGTAAAAAGAATTAGGAGAAGATGGCAAGGTAATGTGTTCACCTCATCATTTTCATCCCGAGCCAGGGGAGTTATGATTCTCATACACAAAACAGTCCCATTTCAAGTGAAAAATGTAATTGGAGACAAATTTGGAAGATATCTAATCATCCAAGGATCTTTGTTATTAGAAAATATAAATCTGGTGAATTTATATGGCCCCAATATTGATGATCAAAACTTCTTTGTTAATTTATTCCTTACTTTATCATCACTTACAGGGCAACATATAATAGCAGGGGATTTAAATTGTACATTGAATCCCAGTATAGACAGATCAACAGGACTGGACTGTATGCACAATGGATATAGGATGACTATTAATCATTTTATGAAAGAATTGAGATTGCTAGATATATGGAGAGAAATGAAACCACAAGTCAAAGCCTATTCTTGTTATTCTAATACCTATAAGACATTCTCACGTATAGACTACTTTTTGATCTCTCCAGAATTAAGGTCCAAGATTCAAAATTGTTTCTATGATAATATTGTGATCTCTGATCATGCACCCTGCTGTCTAATATATGTAGATAACAAATTGACAAAGGATCCAGGTAGGTGGCATTTTCAGCATAAATGGCTTCAGGATGAGGAATTTGTTAAGTACATAGAAAAACAGATAGATGAGTTCTTTGATATCAATACTACACAAACAATGGCATGTATAAAGTGGGAGGTTTTCAAAGCTTTTATTAGGGGGCATATTATTAGTTATACAGGTTCAAAATCTAAGAAGACTCGAGAGGAGAGAGTCCAATTGGAACGTGAAATAAAAATTCTTCAAGAAAAGGTGTATGCAGGAAGTAACCCACAGTTAGAGAACGAATTACTGATTCTGAGAGCTGAATATGATAAAAAAAAAAAAAAATCAGCGAATAGAGCTGCCTCGAGTCTTCTAAGATTGAAGCAAACTTTTTATGAACAAGGTGAAAAATCAGGAAAATTATTGGCATGGCAGATTAAACAATTAGAATCTAAAACACCAATTACCAGTGTTATAAGTAACGGACAGTTAGTTATAGATCCTTTAGAAATCAATAGTGCCTTTAGAGATTATTGTGGAAAAACTATATGATACAAAAAATGAAACTGACTTAACAAAACTAAATGGGTTTTTGGGTGGATTATCTATACCATGTATTCCAAATGAAAACAGGAGATACTGGAGTTTAAAATTAGTCAAGAAGAAGTTGCCCAACTTCTTCTTGACTAATTTTAGAATCCAATATCTCCCTGTTTTCATTTGGAATACACGGTATAGATAGTTCGTTCAAAAACCCATTTAGTTTTGTTAAATCAGGTTCATTTTTGGTATCATATAATTTTTCATAGTAATCTCTAAAGGCTCTATTAATTTCTAAAGGATCTATAACTACCTGTCCGTTACTTATAATACTGGTAATTGGTGTTTTAATTTCCAATTGTTTAATCTGCCATGCTAATAATTTTCCCGATTTTTCACCTTGTTCATAAAAAGATTGTTTCAATCTTAGAAGACTCGAGGCAGCTCTATTCGCTGATTTTTTGTCGTATTCAGCTCTCAAAATCAGTAATTCATTCTCCAACCTTGGGTCACTTCCTGCATACACTTTTTCCTGAAGATTTTTTATTTTATGTTCCAATTTAGCTCTCTCCTCTCGAGTCTTCTTAGATTTTGATCCTGTATAACTAATAATATGTCCCCTAATAAAAGCTTTGAAAGCCTCCCACTTTACACATGCTGATGTTTGTGTAGTATTGATGTCAAAGAACTCGTCTATCTGTTTTTCTATATACTTGACAAATTCCTCATCCTGAAGCCATTTATGCTGAAATTGCCATCTACCTGATTCCTTTGTCAATTTTTTATCTACATATATTAGACAACAGGGTGCATGATCAGAGATCACGATGTTATCATAAAAGCAGTTTTGAATCTTGGACCTTAATTCTGTGGAAATCAAAAAATAATCAATACGTGAGAATGTCTTGTAGGTACTGGAATAACAAGAATAGGCTTTAACTTGTGGTTTCATTTCTCTCCATATATCTAACAATCTCAATTCTTTCATAAAATGATTAATAGTCATCCTACATCCAATGTGCGTACAATCCAGTCCTGTTGATCTATCCACACCTGGATTCAATGTACAATTAAAATCCCCTGCTATTATATGTTGCCCTGTAAGTGATGATAAGATGAGAAATAAATTAGCAAAGAACTTCTGATCATCTATATTGGGACCATATAAGTTCACAAGATTTATATTTTCTAATAGCAAAGAACCTTGAATGATTACATATCTTCCAAATTTGTCTCCAATTACATTTTTCACTTGAAAAGGAACTGATTTATGTATGAGAGTCATAACTCCCCTGGCTCGGGATGATTGATAATATGAAATCAGGAGAAGGAGCAGGACCAGATGGTCTTCCAGTTGACCTCTATAAAAAATTTAAGAATAAATTAATAAAACCACTGTTGGAAATGGTTTTAGAAGCATTTCAAAATGGTAATTTACCACCATACATGAATAATGCCTTAATTATACTGTTACCAAAACCAGGTAAACCCCCTAATAAATGTGAAAACATGAGACCAGTAAGCCTATTAAGTGCTGATCTTAAAATAATCTGTAAAATTTTAGCAAAACGATTACAAGAAATATTACCAAATATTATTAACAGAGATCAGAATGGCTTTATAATGGGAAGACAAGGCTTCCAATAAGGAAGCACCGGATACAGCTCTCCTATCATCGGACGCCGAAAAGGCCTTTGATAGGGTCGAATGGCCCTATCTTTTTGAAGTCCTACAAAGGTTTGGACTTGGAAATAATTTCATAAAATGGGTCCAGATAATATACAATCATGCCACAGCAGAAATCCTAACAAACGGCAATATCTCAAAATCAATAAAAATCAATAGAGGATGTCGACAAGGCTGTCCACTTTCACCTTTACTGTTTACTATGGCAATTGAACCTTTAGCGATGGCAGTACGTTTACATCCACAAATATATGGAATTAAAGTAGGACCAACAGAACATAAAATCTCCCTGTATGCCGATGACATAATTTTGTTTATGTCGAATTTTAAAAAATCAATTCCGACCTTGTTAAATTTAATAAAGAACTTTGGGGAAATATCAGGATATAAAATAAATAAAACAAAATCTTCAATATTAATGCTAAATGAGACCCAGAGAAATCACCTAGCTCCTGAGGTAAATCAATTCAGTGTTGTAAATCAGTTTAAATATTTAGGAATTCAAATTTTGCCTAAGCTAGAATCAGTCATCAATGCCAACTATGAAGCCTTAATGACAGATATTAATGAGTTACTTCAGAGATGGATGTCACTACCAATGTCGATGATCGGGAGAATTAATATACTTAAAAGTAATATCTTACCAAAAATACTTTATTTATTTCAAAACATTCCTTTACCACCACCTTCAGATCTATTCTCAAAAATTAAAAAAAAAAGTTAGTGGAATTTATATGGAACAATAGGAAGGCTAGATTACGTTTGTCCTTACTATATTTACCATTTGATCGTGGAGGTCTGAAATGTCCAAACTTTATGTTGTATTACTGGTCAGCACAACTGAGGTCTATGACATATTATTTTTCATCAAATGATCCTCCTCACTGGACTGAAATGGAATCATACAATTTACCTTTACCTCTTCCCTTATTCATATACTCAGACTCGGCAAAAAAAATTACAGAAACAAGTTAAAAATCCAATTGTAAAGCATATGATCAAAATATGGTGTGAAACCAAAAAATATTTAAAAGAACCACACTTACTGTCACAATTTAGCCCAATATGGGGTAATCAATATTTTACACCAGGGAGAGCGGATACTGTATTTAAAATATGGAATTTAAAAGGGATTCAAAAGATTCAAGACTTATATTTGTCACGTTCAGATAACATAACGTCTTTTGAAGAACTGAGGATTAAATTCAATCTTAATAGAACACATTTTTTTAAATATCTTCAGCTTAGAAATTTTATTCGATCAAATCAAAATAATGCTCTCACCCGACCTACTTATTCATCCTTGGAAAAAATTTTGACGAAAGATAGTAAGAGAAAGGGTATTATTTCAGAGTTTTATAACTCATTGACACTATTCTCAAGTGAAAACGCACAGAAAAGACTGAATTATTGGAAAGAAGACCTGCAAATTGAAATTTCAGAGGAACAATAGGAAATGGCTTGTGCAGAAGCACAAGCCATTTTAAATGGTTAATGCGGATGTATGTTACACCAGTGGAGTTAAATAGATATAACAAAAACATACCAGATACATGCACAAAATGTATGGAAAGTAAAGGAACCCTATTTCACTGTTTAAGGGAATGTAGAAAAATCAGAATGTTTTGGGAAGAGGTGAGGGTAACAATTGAAAAAATAATTTCAAAACAATTCACATTGAACCCTAAACTGTTTTTGTTGGGTCTGTATCCAGAAAAACATAACTTTAATAAGAGTGAAAGAGCATTCATAGACCTCGGTTTGCTTAATGCCAAAAAATGTATTGCACTACTGTGGAAAAAGGCTCATAGACCAGATGTGACTCAGTGGTTAAGACAGATGTTAACAAACCTTCCACTAGAAAGAATAACATATATACTGAAATTAAAGGAAGGTGTGTTTGAGAATATATGGAGACCTTTCATTCATTATGTAAAGAAATTAAACATAGCTTCTGAAGAAGAAGGTGAATGATATGTGTGGACCTTGTAAATTCCAAACTGGTGAATGTATATTATGTATTCTTATGTAATAGATTACCTAGACTAAACAGAGGAGCATTGTTGTTGATTTGCTTTTGTTAATGGTGGTTGTTGGTGAGCACTACGAAGAAATGGACCAGTGAAGCTGAGGAGAAGCTGGAAACGTGCATGGAAATAACTGATTGGGGCATGTTTAAAGGAGCCACGCATGATCTGGATGAGTACACGGACACTGTGAACTCATATATCCACTTTTGTGAGGAAAGCATTCTTCCATCGCGCACCAGGGTGAGGTACTCTAATGATAAGCCCTGGTTCACTGCTCAGCTCAGACAGATCAGGAAGGAGAAGGAAGCAGCGCTGAAAAGTGGAGACAGGGGCTGCTACAGGGAGGTTAAATATCGGTTTAACAGAGAGCTGAGGAGAGCTAAATCTGTGTATTCTGAGAGACTTCAGTAGCAGTTCACTGCTAATGACTCGGCTTCTGTGTGGAGAGGACTGAGGCAAATCACCAATTATCGGCCTCAGGCTCCTAAAGGTCAGGATGACAAAGCCCTTTGTCAAAGACTGTCCCAACACTATGCCCGTTTTGACACCTCGTCATCTGTGTCCAACTCCCCCCTTCCCTCCAGCTCCACAGCCTCCACGATCCCTACTTCATCAAAGGCGCCCCCCCTCCTCCCCCCCTGCCCTTGTCATCAGTGAGCAGGACGTGCTCAAACAGTTCTCCAGACTGAACCCGCGCAAGGCCCCCGGTCCGGACGGCGTGTCTCCCTCCACCCTGAGACACTGTGCGAAAGAGCTGGCTCCTGTCTTCACAGACATTTTTAACACTTCCCTTAAGCTATGCCACGTGCCGTCCTGCCTCAAATCCTCCACCATCATCCCTGTCCCCAAGAAGCCACGGATCACTGGACTTAACGACTACAGACTTGTAGCGCTCACCTCTGTAGTCATGAAGTCCTTTGAGCGCCTGGTCCTGCCCCACCTCAAGTCCATCACCACCCCCTCCTGGACCTGCTGCAGTTTGCCTACCGAGCCAACAGGTCTGTAGACGACGCAGTCAACCTGGCCCTCCACTCCATCCTGCAGCACCTGGACTCCCCAGGAACCTACGCCAGGATCCTGTTTGTGGACTTCAGCTCCGCATTCAACACCATCCGCCCCGCTCTGCTCCGGGACAAGCTGTCCCTGCTCAACGTGCCTGACTCCCTCTGCAGGTGGATCACCGACTTCCTGACGGACCGGAGGCAGCATGTGCGGCTGGGAAAGACTGTCTCAGACTCTGCTAGCATCAGCACCGGATCACCCCAGGGCTGTGTACTTTCCCCCCTACTCTTCTCCCTTTATACCAACTCCTGCACCTCCAGCCACCAGTCTGTCAAGTTGATCAAGTTTGCGGACGACACCACCCTCATCGGGCTCATCTCCAACGGCGACGAGTCCGCCTACAGGAGAGAGGTGGCCCAGCTGGCGTCCTGGTGCAACAACAACAACCTGCAGCTGAACGCTCTGAAGACAGTGGAGATGATTGTGGACTTCAGGAAAGTCACAACCCCTCTGCCCCCCCCCCCACCCTCACAGGCTCTCCCATCACCACTGCTAATTCCTTCCGCTTCCTAGGCACCACCATCACCAGGGACCTCAAGTGGGAGCCGACCATCAGCTCCCTCATCAAAAAGGCCCAGCAGAGGATGTTCTTCCTGCGGCAGCTGAGGAAGCTCAAGCTACCCACCAAGATGTTAGTGCAGTTCTACACAGCCATCATCGAGTCCATCCTCACCACCTCCATAACCGTGTGGTACGCAGGAGCCACTGCCAGGGACAGACTAAGGCTGCAGCGCGTCGTGCGCACTGCTGAGAAGGTGATCGGCTGCAAGCTCCCATCTCTCCAGGATCTGTACATCTCCAGGACCCGGAGGCGTGCTGGCCGGATCATAGCCGATCCCTCACACCCTGGTCACGTACTGTTTGCCCCTCTCCCCTCAGGTAGAAGACTTCGGTCCATCCAGACTAAAACCTCCCATCACATGAACAGCTTCTTCCCCTCTGCCATCAGACTGCTGAACACTAAGTGACTTATTGACTCTCGTGCACTATGTATAGCAGCTCAACCAGACTCATGTCAATCATCACTGTTTTCTTCCTGCATTACCGACTGCACTATATGGTTCTCCACATTATCTGCTGCTCGCTAATATATTTAAACTGCTGACTAGTATTACTCACTTATTCTACACTTTATTGCATGTATAGTTTATTTCTTTTATTTTATCATGTTTAATGTTGCAGCATTGCACCGAGACAAATTCCTAGTTTGTGTACTACATGAACAATGGCAATAAATCTGATTCTGATTCTGATTCTGTTGTTTTTAGTACATTTTTTTGTTGTTGTTGTTGTTGTTGTTAGTGTTTTTTTAATTTTTAAATTACTTTAGTGTTAGTGTTTGACTGTTTGTGCCATGTTTGTAAAAAAAGGTTCAATAAAAAATATTGTGAAAAAAATAAATTAAACCCTTTACAAAGACTATATTTACACAATAAACACTGTTGTGTCTAAAAATAATTATAGACAGGGCTACAGTAGAAATACATCATTTATTTTAAAAAGCTACAGTTGGTTTTTGTACTTTATTGTGCTGTTTTTGTTGCAGGATATTTTTACTCTTCCTTGAATATATTTATAAATAAAAATTTGTACTGTTACTCAGTTACATTTAGTGGTATAGTTTTTGATTTGAATTTGGTGTGTCGTGAAAAAAAATGCACAGAGAGAAAACTGGTTACATATCTGCTTGTTTTTGCTTATTACTATAGCTCATGTTTCTCAGAAGTAACTGAATCAGTTAAAATTAACGGATGATATCACCATTAAAACAAAGTGATGAAAAAACTCACCTTAATACAGAATCAGTGCCCTGGGAGCCCAGAGCTTGTTTCTCTACAATGATCCATTGTCATCTGCTATATCATCATTCATCAACTCTCTAAATGTCATGAATGGCTCCCCGGGGCAGAGAGACAGACCCATGCACTGAACTGTGAATTGTGAGATTTATTGAAAATAACAAAAACATAAAGCCCAAAACGGTGCTCAAACACAAAATTCCAACAGGAGAAGGTAACTTACAAATTACGCACCAGAGCGAGGATAGGGCTCTGGTGGAGGCGAGAAGAACTCAGGAGAGACTTACTCAGGCTTTCTCAGGACAGCGGCGACAAGAAAAGAAAATGCTGTCCTTAACCCTTTGAGTGTGTAGAAGTTTTGGCAGGAAAACGCAGAGTTTGACCTCAAATTTCTAAATGACAATAGCTTCAGAATGGTAATAGTTAGAGCCAAAGTCCCAATTACAAAAATATTGCAGAGGAACCCAAGTATCTGCCAAGTGAACTTGCATCCATGCATAGTGCATAATTGGACCTAATTTGCATATTCAAACAATCCAAATGTAATTATAACAATATAGCTTCAGAATGATTATAGTTAGATGCACATTCCCAATTACAAAATTGTTGCAGAGGAACCCAAGTGTCTGCAAGTGAATCTGCATCCATGCATATTGCATAATTGGACCTAATTTGCATATTTAAATAATCCAAATGTTATTATATTTGGTCATTGTGGTCATTTTGTCAGTAAGTCTCTGCCCTCATCTGTCAAAGTTGCCAAAATTACTAAAAATTATTAAAAAAAAATTTTTTTTTGTTTCATACTGTCACCACATGGTCCTTTGTCCATTCATTGCCAAAATTACTAAAAATCATTAAAGAAAAAAAACAATTTTTGTTTCACACTATGTCACCACTAAAAATCATTCAAAAAAAAACCCAATCGCCACCACCGATTGTTGACTTGCCACCGTGCACACGTGGCGCACGTCGATACCCACCGGCTGTGCGCGCTTGCCCACCCAAACGTCACCCACGGGCTGCTCTGGACCTTTTCGCTCCACGACCACGGTTTGGCAAAGCAGAGCAATCTGCAGACGACACTCCTGTGCCATTTTGGGCACGGCTGGACACAGAAAATGCAGCTGCACCATCGCACGCAAGATGGCCATCATTCAGTGCCAAAATTACTAAAAATAATCCCCAAAAAACAATTTCATGACACATTTGTGGCACATTATCTAAACTAAAATAAAACAAATGAAACACACTTTATGCAACAAATATGTACCTGTTTGTTTCGTCGGTCAGAAGCTTCCAGATGACATGGTTCCTCAAATCATCACTGACTGTGGAAACTTCACACTAAACCTCAAGCAACTTAGATTCTGTGCCTCTCCACTCTTTCTCCAGACTCTTGGACTTTGATTTCCAAATGAAATGCAAAATTTATTTTTATCTGAACAGAGGTCATCTGCTGGTGTTTGTCCACTGTGTTTTATTAAGACCAAAGTCAGCACAGTCGTCTACCAGGAAACTTTAGAGCACTTCATGCTTCCCTCTGCTGACAAGCTTTATGGAGATGCTGATTTCATTTTCCAGCAGGACTTGGCACCTCCCCACACACACTGCCACAAGTATCAAAACCTGGTTTAATGACCATGGCATCACTGTGCTTGATTGGCCAGCAAACTCTCCTGACCTAAACCCCATAGAGAATCTATGGAGTATTGTCAAGAGGAAGATGAGAGACACCAGATCCAACAATGCAGACGAGCTGAAGGTCACTATCAAAGCAACCTGGACCTTCATAACACCTCAGCAGTGCCACAGGCTGATCACCTCCATGCCACGCCACATTGATACAGTAATTGTATCAACCTTCCGGCGCCACACGAGTCGGCTGCCTTTTGCAACAGCGGCTCAATTCTGAGTTTTTTTCTTTCTTTCTTTACACACTTTATACATCACGGACACATAGATCGCCCCAAAATGCCTCCCGAGCCGGCGGACGGAGCCACTGTTTACAGCAGGAGACAGTACAGCAGGGAACAGCTGCTTGGACTTAATCGCCACTTGGTGCTGACGAAAAAACTCGACGTACCGAGAGAAATAAGGCGAAAACGACATGGTTGTCGGGCTGGTGTTAGACGGTGGACAAGGAGTATAAGGTACAGACCCACCTTCCCATCCGTTATTATGGGGAATGTACGCTCTATACTGGGAAAGGTAGATGAGCTAGCGGCTATCTGCCGTTACGATAGCACATACCGGGAGTGCTCTCTCCTTTTGTTTACTGAGACGTGGCTAACTGAACTAGCAGCAGATGCTAACATTGAGCTGGAAGGTTTCCACATGATAAGGGCAGACCGAACACCAGACAGTGGCAAAGCAAGGGGCGGTGGAGTGATAATGTATGTTTACAACAACTGGTGCAGACCGGGACATATCACTGTTAAACAACGTCACTGCAGCAAAGACATTGAGTTGCTAGCTGTTAGCATGCGGCCTACATATCTCCCGAGAGAACACTCACACGTGATCTGCATTGTTGTTTATGCAAATCCGACGGCGAACGCTGGGACAGCGCGTGACGTCATCCATTCAGCACCCAGCAGGCTGCAGACAGAACACCCAGATGCTCTTCTCCTCATCTCAGGCGATTTCAACCATGTTTCACTGTCTCCCATTCTACCCACGTTTACCCAGTATGTCATATGCCACACTAGAGACTCTACGCAAACACTAAGGAGGCGTACACCTCATCACAACTCCCGCAACTCGGGAGATCGGATCACAACTTGGTTCACCTCCGGCCGGTGTACAAACCCCTAGTGCACAGACAACCCCCAGCCATGCGCACAGTGATGTTATGGTCTGAGGAGACAATGGACACTCTAAAGGGCTGTTTTGAAGCCACCGCCTGGAAGCAGCTCTGCGATCCACATGGTGAGGACATCGATGGCCTCATTCACACCTTCACGGGCTACCTCAGCTTCTGTGCGGACAAATCCGTTCCCACCAAGACCATACGGTGTTGCTCAAACAACAAACCCTGGATCAACCCTGAGATTAAAACACTTCTGAGAGAGAAGAAGAAGATCTTCAGGTCGGGGAACAGGGAGATGCTGAAGTCCGTACAGAGGGAGCTGAGGAGAAAGATCAGAGAAGGCAAGGACAGCTTCAGGAGGAAGATGGAGGACAAGCTGCAACAGAGCGACATCAGCGGGGTCTGGAGAAACCTCAAAACCATCTCTGGGCTCCAGAATACCTCCCCCCAGGCCACGGGGGGCAGGGAGTGGGTGAACAACCTGAATCTGTTTTTCAATAGGTTTGACCAACCGCCCTCCCCCCTGACTGCACAACAACCACTGCTGCCTGTAAAGACATCAAGTCCTGCTGCCCACTCCCCACTCCACCAACACCCCCCCACTCCCAACACACAGCCCCCCATCCTGACCCTGACCAGGACCCAGGTGAGGACGGAGCTGAGGAAGATCAAGGCGAGGAAGGCGTCGGGACCGGACGGCATCAGCGCAAAGCTCCTCAAGTCCTGTGCAGACCAGCTGTGTGGGATTGTGACGTACATCTTCAACCTGAGCCTGAAGCTGGGGAGGGTACCACAGCTGTGGAAAACATCTTGTGTGGTACCTGTACCAAAAACTTCCCACCCCAAAGACCTGAACAGCTACAGACCGGTGGCCTTGACGTCCCACTTGATGAAGACCCTGGAGAGACTGCTCCTTGCTCACCTCCGCCCCCTGGTGGAACCAGCAATGGATCCCCTCCAGTTCGCCTACCAGCATGGCATTGGGGTGGAGGATGCGGTGATCTTCCTCGTTCACCGTTCTCTGTCCCACCTGGAGAAGCCCGGGAATGTGGTGAGGATCATGTTCTTTGATTTCTCCAGTGCTTTCAACACCATCCAACCGATGATCCTGAAGGACAAGCTGCTGCGCGCAGGGGTGGACCAGCACCTGTCATCATGGATCCTGGACTACCTCACGAACCGGCCTCAGTTTGTGAGAACCCGGGACTGTGTGTCCGACACGATCATCAGTAGCACGGGGGCCCCCCAGGGAACGGTGTTGGCTCCCTTCCTGTTCACTCTTTATACTGCGGACTTCTCACACAACACAACACACTGCCATCTACAGAAGTTCTCTGATGACTCTGCGATCGTTGGCCTCATCTCCAATGGAGATGAAGCTGAGTACAGAGGGCTTATCCAGGACTTCATGGACTGGTGCCATCGGAACTGCCTCCAGATCAACGCGAGGAAAACTAAGGAGCTGGTGGTGGACTGCCGCAGGCAAGGACAACCCCTCACAGCACCAGTAAATATACAGGGAACAGACATTGAGATGGTGACATCCTACAAGTACCTGGGTGTTCATCTGAACAATAAACTAGACCGGTCACACAATACTGATGCACTCTACAAGAAGGGACAGCGCAGGCTGTTCCTACTGAGGAGACTCAGGTCTTTTGGTGTACAAGGGGCGCTGCTGAAGACATTCTATGACACGGTGGTGGCATCAGCCATCATTTTTGGAGTGGTCTGCTGGGGCAGTGGCATTACTGCAGCCGATAGGAAGAGACTGAACAAACTGATCAAGAAAGCTAGCTCTGTCCTGGGGCAGCGCCTTGACCCGGTGGAGGAGATAGGAGAGAGAAGGACGGTGGCTAAACTGTCATCTCTGCTGGAGTCCGAGTTCCACCCTATGCAGGACATACTGGATGCACTGAGGAGCTCATTTAGCAGCAGACTACATCATCCCAGGTGCACAACCGAGAGGTTTCGCAGGTCCTTCTTACCAACGGCTGTCAGACTGTACAACCTAAGCAGGGCTGCTCGCAGAGATAGCAAAAGATGTAACAACCTAATAGTTTTTTGAATGCAAAAGATGCAATAGACTTACACAATGGTCCCCTCCGGCATACAACTAGGAAAATACCGGTAGCTACGGAGGGTGAGAATATGTATGGGCACATAATCATACCATGTAGGATAACTAAGTAGACGGTTGTGCTGTTTCATCCCATCTAGCAACAATGCTCTGCACTGTGTGTGTTTATACATTTACATATTTATTCCATCTAGCTGCAATGCTCCGCACTGTGTGTTTATATACTCATATATTTATCCCATCCATCTACAATGCTCTACACTGTGTGTCTGTGTGTATATATATATTTATAGTAATATGTACATATGTATATTAGCTGCTCTTGCTTGCTTGCTTTTTTTTTTTTTTTTTTTCTTGCCTTCTGATTGTTGCTCTGAGTATTGCTATCCCTGTGCTGTTGCAATCCTGGAATTTCCCCGTTGTGGGACTAATAAAGGCTTATCTTATCTCTTATCTTATCTTAATTAATCCAAAAGGAGCCCTGACCAAGTATTGCGTGTGCACATGGACATACTTTTCAGTTGGCTAACATTTCTATTAAAAAACTATTTTTTTTAATTAATTTTATGTAATATTCTAATTTTTTGAGAAACTGAATTTGGGGTTTTCATAGGCTGTAAGCCATAATCATCAAAATGAAAATAAATAAACACATGAACTATATCACTCTCTGTGTAATGAATCTATATAATATATGGGTTTCACTTTCTGAAATGAGTGACCAAAAATATTGAACTTTTTCATGATATTCTAATTTTTTGAGATGTACCTGTAACATCTTTTCTATGACACTGGGATGTCTTCAGACATGATTGTTTCTCAAGTGAAAAAATATCACTTCAGTCATGTAATGGAATCTTAACTATTTTCTTCGTTCAAGCCAGGTGGTGACTTTTGTAGATGGGTGAGAAGAATCCTGCATTTGAGGAAGTAGCTTGTAGCATATGTATCATAGAATGACAACTATCCTCCTGTAGCCCGATAGACAGAGGAGAAGGTATATTACGGCTCCAGGCTGTGACTACTCCTGTGTGAACTATATGAAGTTTTATTGCAGAGCGAGAAATTGCAAGTGCCAAGGAACAGAAGTGAGTGACATCAAGGAGGATGGTAAGGTAAGGGAACATGTAAAGCGCATCCTCATTTTACTTCCAGGCTGATGCTCTCTTACTCCCTGATCACAGAACAGCTAAGGCTGATGGGAGAGCGGATGGGTGGGGGAATGTGATTTGAGGGCATCAAGAAGCGGAACTGACATAGACGAATTCACTGTGGCCCAAGCATGGAATTGCTTTTCCTTTCCCCTGGAACTGAGCTGGAAGTGTCTGCTGCTGCAAACAATCTCTAAGCAGGAGCTTTCACAAAGCCCAAGAGCCAGAACCATGAAAGCTCAGAGCAGGTGAGAATATGCTGAACTATTTAGAATAAGAAGAGGAAAAAAACAGTTAGCCTGGGTCCTCAGAAAGTGATACATCAACAGAAAATTAGAAGGCTATGATAGTGTGTCTTTATACTATAATAAGAATATGTATGCTATGAGTCTGTTCATGTATAGAATTACACATATTTGTGTGAGAATCAAAGGGAGTTATGTGTCTTGAAAAGCTTCACAGCTAATTAAACAGGTGTTACAGCTTTGAAAATTAAGTGGACAGGGAGCATCACTCCCTCGGCTTGACACCAGGTTGGAGGCGTTCTCTTCAGTTTATGCCTTAATCTAAGAGAGTCTGCCCGGTGGTACGCTACAATCGAGGCTCACAGGCAGTTTTATTTGGAGCAACAGATGTACCATGTATTAATCACAGTCACTGCTTCAGCATCATTATAAATGTATTAAATGAATCTCCACTGCACCACAGGAGAGCCATGCAATGTCAATTTTGCATGAAAAGCTTCATTAGAACCTACAGTATATAGAAAATAGAAATTGACCTCATTTGAATTCAGGGTGACAAATAGCTTTTCTTAATGGCCCAAAATCTCAGAATTAACATTAGTTTGGAAGAGCTCAAAGGAGAGCCCCTGTTGCTTCATGTCTAATGACGCATGTCCATGATGACATGAGGCATTGTTCCCATCATTACACAACTAAAAAATGCTATTGATAATCAACAAGATGTTCATCTCTATCACTGAACAGATCCATATCCTGACACAATGTCCAGCTTACGATGCCTCTGAACAGGAAAATACAGGCTGGGCTGACCGATGAGAACAGTCTGCCAGTGTAAACTGAGGATTGACTTTCATCCTGTCAGCTAACACAGTCTATTCACAGTGGGATAGCAATCCATGCATGCAAGAGACAGACATTACCCCGTCATCTAACAGGATTCAGTGTGTGTGCGTATAAACTCCCTGATAAACATGCATGTGCACGCCCACTGTTGAGGGTTCATACAGCCCACAGATCAAAACAAAAGTGAGAGATCAACATCAGTGCTGATCAAGTAACAAAATTAATTCACAGATGTATGCCCCACCACCACCACCACCACCACCACCACATGTTGATTGGACAGCCCAGTTCTGCCACAGGGGATTGTCCACTGAACTGAAGCAAAAAAAAAAAAGAGAAGAAGAAAAAGAACTGCTCTCAGGGAGCAATGAAAAGAAGGTCATGTAGCTAGCTATTCTTCCATCTCTAATGCAAGCATAGCATTCAGCCACTCATGGCAATTACTGCCAGTTGATGCCACTTTGGAGACACATGCCAAGCTCAATGCAATATGCAACATGGTTCAGTGTTTTCCTTTTTTCCCTCATTCCAACATATTAATATCAAACATGAAGTTAGAAGTGCGTGCCACAGTGCATCAGTGAGCTTGGCCTTTAAGTAACAACACTCAACCATAGAAGCTAGGTCCAGTTAGTTGTTCACACCTAGGAGAGCGTGACTGTGATGCTTTTTCTGCTGGGGCACTTTGATGTTTTCCTCTCTGTATCACCTCTCATACTCTTCAGAAACTCGAAAGTAAAACTGAAAAAGCACAGCACCAACCAAGTCACTCCTGACAAGATAAAAATATTGCACTGGCCATATGACTAGCTTGTACCACACGAATACTAAGCTGGATCAGAGTTCCCTGCGTTGCTGGTGAATGCTAATTCAATGCTGTGATATGTGAAAAGCAGGTTGGTTGTTAACAGCATTCATTAACTAAGAATGTGGTTCCTTCCACTCTTTTGAGTGACACAACAGCACTAAATTCAAGTCTTCACAATGAATGTCATGACCCCATCACACCGGCCACTTGGCAAAGCAGAAAGCTGACAAACGGGCAGGCGAAATACCCACTTCGCCAACACTCAAGCAGCTGTCAGGCTCTCACCTCCACCAATCTTACCTGACACAAAGCAGGTGAAATGCAGTGAGGGAAAGACAGAAACCACAAGAGGGATGGAAAGGAAACAGGACGGCGTTGTGATAAAATGAGGAGAGGAAGTTTACACCAAAGGAACAGATGGTGGCAGAGAAAGGTGAGAAGTATTTTTTTAAAAAGAACAAAAAAAAAAAAGAAAATTTAAAGTGTGTGGTAAAATATAGGGAATTATTCTGTCATTATCCTGCCTGACGGCAGTCTTCTTTCCCACCACAATTATTCTTCAGGTACAGACAAGCAGCCCGACCTGTGAAATGAAATATTAAAGAGTTCATATCTGCATGCATGTAGATCCAAGTGTTCAGCCTACATGACATGACAGCTTAATCCCCAATGCTCTACGGTTCGGGCACCGCATTAAACGAAGATGCCAAGGAGAAAGATGAAGAGAAGAAGTTCCTTCCTCCTCCTTTAATTAGGTTTGAAGGTTGTGAAAGTCCGGGACATGGCACTGACAGCTGCGCTCTCTCTAGGCAAAAGACAAGGCCCTTAAACCCAGAGACCAATTTGTCGCCAAGTCAGTCAGTCTCACTGACCTGCAAGAGAATAGGAAGGTAACAGTAAGAGAACAGCAAATCCAAATACATGAAAAAATATTCCCAGAGAGCTATTTGAAATAGTTTGTCAGCAGCAAACTACGGGGAGATGCTTAAAGTGATATTTGCGTTTTTTGTTGTTGTTGTTTTTTGTTTTAATGGGAATACTCTTCAGTTTAGGTTGAGGCCATATTCAATATCTGGCTAGTTTATTTTAGCATGCTAATTTGAGAGAGACTTTCTGGCAAACCACAGAAGCTCCAGGAAATGCATGAGATATATTAATATTAAATAGCTAGGTGATTAAAGTTTTGTTTGGCAGATTCTGTTAAACAGAGTCAGGCAACATTCGTCTTACTCTCCGGCTTTATACTAAGCAGTTAGCTCACTGGCTAAGCCTGAAGCTAATAGTTAAGAAGCCACTTCTCCTATAGTTTTGGCCAGAAAATCTTTATGTAGCCATAAAAATGTATCTTAATATTTCAGTGTTTGGAGAAATGAAAAGCAAAGAGCCAAGGGAGAAGGTTGCTTTTGTAAGAAATAATTTATGAAAAAAAAAAAAAATACCAGCAAACTTATGACATTGTAAAAGCAAATTTACCTTTTTTCTGTTAAGTTTGCATTTTTTTTCTCATAAGTTAACACGTTTAATCGCAATGATTTTCTTCTTCATAAATGGCAAGGGAAACTCAATATTAGATATTTTTTCAAAGCCATAGAGAGGCACTGGGTATGGCCAGGAGAGTCACACGTCGCTCTGAAGCCACAGCTTTCAGACCCCAGGGTTGACATAACCTTAAACAAGCCAATATACTGTATCAACCCATTAATTAATATTACACAAGAGGGAGAACAATGAATATAGTATCATGTCAGGCGTACGACAAATCACCACATATACAGTATTCATGATACCGTACAACCTTGAGTGTAGTATTACTTTTATGCAACAGCTCCACAAGCACAATTTATTCAATGACAATACACACAAAATATTATGATTTTTGTTTGTGTAACCAGTTATTTTGCTCCACTGAGAAAAATAGTCCCTTCTGAATGGACCCAGTTAACTGTTGCTGAACACCTCAATGAGTAGAATATAGAAAGGAACTAGAAAGCACTCAAAGAGTGCAGACCTCCGCCAAGGCTTCTTCCATCCCTCATGGATCACCTCCAAAATGTAATGGGTTTGTGTGTAGGCCAAGAGTCACTTCTGGTGAAAATTGCATCAAAGTCAGTCCATTAATTTTGAAGTATTGTTGCTAACACACTGTGAAAAACAAGAGCCTTGGCTGAGGTATGCATTCTCAGATCATCACCAAAATGTAATGGGTTTGTCCGTAGTCCAAGAACCACCTCTGGTGAAAATCTCATCCAAATCCATCCAGTAGTTTTGGAGTATTATTGCTAGCACTCTGTGAGAAGATAAAAGTCTTGGCAAAGGTATGCATTTTGAGATCATCACCAAAATCTAATCATCTATTCAGTGTGCCATTACATACCTTTCGTGAAAATTTGAATGAAAGACACTATAGAATAAAAAACATGCAAGTTAGGTTAACTGGCATCAACTGGGGATTCTAAATTGTCCTTAGGTATGACTGTGAGAGTGAATGGTTGTCTGTCTCTCTGTGTTGGCCCTGCGATGGACTGGCGATCTGTCTAGGGTGTATCCTGCCTCTCGCCCAAAGATGCTGGGATAGGCTCCAGCTCCCCCGCGACCCAAAAGGGATTAAGCGGAAGAAGATGGATGGATAACAAGACTGTCATAATTGTATTGACCATACATTGGGGCTAGGCAATTCTGCCTTTTGGCTGCGTATCCACCAAACTGTGGATGACTATTTTCTATTTTCTATTCATTCTCTATGTAGTCCAGCGTTTACGCGCTGAAACACTCTTGGTGGTGGCTGCTTTTAGTCGCAGTGCTCAGAGTTGAAAAGATTTCAACTTTTCAGACTACAGCTGAGCTCGTCAATGTCAGACCTTTCTAAGCAGCCAATCAGAATAAGGGCAGGATGTAGGACGCTGGCACAGTCTGTACCCAGACTCCTGTTTTCCATGTCATCATAATTTGCATCCAGAGCTGCTACCAATGCTAGAATATATTTCCTTTTCATTGTTATTTAGAGACAGCTATTAAAAGTAAGTAGAAAGTCTGACCACAGGAACAGAAGAAGTGCTGAGCTGTGAGTGACAAGCTGTTGCTCGGATACAGGGCACAGACTTTTTTTTCAGAGTGCAGTGCACAAGCGCTAAAAAAGAGACATTCACGGTGGTCAGGTGACAAAAAAAGCATTTGGTGGATACGCAACCTAAGGCGCCGTGTCCACCAAAAGCATTTTTTCCATGGCGGGCAACTATTTTCTATTCATTCTCTTTGTAGTTCAGTGTCTACAGTGCTGAGCGCCCTCAGTGCTGAAAGGCTCTTGGCGGTGATCGCTTTTTGTCGTGGCTCTCAGGGCGCTCAGAGTTGAAAAAAATTCAAATTTTCAGACTACAGCTGAGCTCATCAATGTCAGACCTTTCTAAGCAGCCAATCAGAATAAGGAAGGGTGGGACATAGGAGGCCGGTACACTCTGGACTCAGACTCTTGTTTTCCGTGTCATCATATTTTGCATCCAGAGCTGCTACCAATGCCAGAATACGTTTTTGGTCCATTGTTATTTAGAGACTGCTATTAAAAAATAAGTAGAAATTCTGACCATAGGAAAAGCAGAAGTGCTGAGCTGTGAGCGACAAGCTGTAGCTGGGATTGAAGGCACAGACTTTTTTTTTTCCAGAGCGCAGTGCACAAGTGCTGAAAAAAAGACTTTCAGGGCAGTCAGGTGACAAAAAACGCATTTGGTGGACACACAGCCTAATCAGCATCATGGTTTATTGAATCGTTACGGTCAGTTTTTGTTTTTTTTCCCCATACCATTTTTTTGCAGTTATCGGCTACAGATTCATCTGGAGATGAATTTGATGAATTTGAATTTGAATTTGATGCCTCCTGGACAAATTCGTCCAGGAGGCATCTGATCAGGATGCCTCCTGGACGCCTCCCACTTGAGGTGTTTTAGGCATGTCCCACTGGGAGGAGACCCCGGGGCAGACCCAGGACTCGGTGGAGAGACTATGTCTCCCAGCTGGTCTGGGAACGCCTTGGTATCCCCTCTGAAGAACTGGAGCAGGTGGCTGGAGAGAGGGAAGTCTGGGCTTCTCTGCTTGAACTGCTGCCTCCGCGACCCGGACCTCCGGAAAAGCGGTAGAAGATGGATGGATGGCTACAAATTCACACAGTATCCGTATTATCTACCACAGCAAACTTGTAAGAAATATGACCGTGACAAAGGCACAAATGCTCAACTGGCATGCCGACAAATGCGGACATGTTCCTCCAAACGTTTGCTTTCAAATTTTGATCATGATATCCTTTTAGTGCCAGATCAAAGAGTACTGCGTTGTTTGATGCAGCAGTTTTCCAGTACCGGTGTCTTATCTCCCGCCCTTCCTTAATTCTGATTGACTGCTTAGAAAGGTCTGACACTGACGAGCTCAGCTATACAGTAGTCTGACAAGTTGAACTTTTTTCAGCCCTGAGCACCACAACAAAAAGCAGCCACCACTCAAAGTGTTTCAGCACCCAGGGCACTCAGTGCTGAAAACACTGGAATACATAGAGAACTAGAAAAGCACTCATAGAGCACATACCTCCGCCAAGGCTCCTTCCATTTGTCATGGATCACCTCCAAAATGTAATGGGTTTGTGTGTAGGCCTATAGCCACTTGTGGTGAAAATGGCATCAAAGTCTGTCCATCAGTTTTGGAGTATTGTTGCTAACACACTGTGAGAAGATAAGAGCCTTGGCTGAGGTATGCATTCTCAGATCATCACCAAAATATAATGGGTTCCTCTCTAGGCCAAGAACCACCTCTGGTGAAAATCTCATCCAAATCCATCCAGTAGTTTTTGTGTAATCCTGCTGCACAAATACAAACAAAGCCCTTGGTGGAGGTATGCACTCTCAGATCATCACCAAAATCTAATCATCTGTTCCCCGTGGCATTACACACCTTTCCTGAAAATTTCATCAAAATCCGTTCATAACTTTTTGAGTTATGTTGGTAACAGACAGACAGACAAACCCCGGTAGAAAACAATCACCTACAGCAGGAAAAACGAGTTTGGTGGACATGCCCCCCAATACTTTTTCTGCAGTGTTTGGCTTCCGGGTTGCCAAGGCCTGTGGCCACGCATGTAACTCAGTGGACACGTCTTAAAGGGGCAGTACATGAAAAGCACCAGATTAATATATAAAATAATATTCAAAAAATTTCTGCATCCAGATTGTGATCCGAATCACTACCAAAATCTAATCATTTGTTCCCTATGCCATTACATACCTTTCCTGAAAATTTCATCAAAATCCGTTCATAACTTTTTGAGTTATGTTGGTAATAGACAAACCAACAAACCAACCATCGCCACTGAAAACATTACTGTTGTGTCTGGAAATGGAACAGTGGAGGCAGGCGTTGTACCAAATGAGAACTTTATTACAGGAACACAATGATGGTACACGTGTTGCATCAATATAGCAGCAAGCTAACACTGACTGACATAGGCTCTGACTGTTATAGAGGTGGAGCATCCAAGACCTCGATTCCCACCGTCAGTCAATATAGGCATGGCACGATGATGTCACCTGTGCCTGTGTCCTCACACCGTGCTGCCTATTGTTAATATGGGGGAATATCAGTCAATTACCTCCTCCCTTGGCAGAGGTAATAAGCCTATTGTCATTTCACACACAAAGAAGTCAGAATTTAAATACATACTGCTCCACCTGTTAAGTACATTTTGTGAGTCATGTTGACTCATGACAGTGACTAGTTTGTTGTTAGCTTGTCAGTGATTTAGCTTCGGCACATTGCCGTGTTAGTTTCTGTACACTTAACTCGCTTTTTCTTGGCATTTTCAGGTGAAGCGTCCATGTCTACAAAGTCATTATGGTTGGCTAATCGAGACAATAAATTCAACTCTAACATGTCTGTTTTGTTGTAAACAAACGTGCCTAGCAGACGTTTACAAGGGCGGGACTTCTGGGTTTTTTGGACCATCCCTTTTCAAACAGCACCTCACTGTGGAAATTAAGATGTACAATACAGTATTACAATGCTCACATATAAGAAACCACTAATATTAACTTTCATTTAAAATACAGCTGAACCAGAGTGATACATATTCGGTGAAATGTTCAAGTGCAATTATTGGGGAATACAGTAACTCTTGGAATCCCTATTGTCCAATCAGACTGCTCAGTCGGAACTAACTGTTGTTTAATATGTAGCCAGATGCTCACGACAGTGGGACTTCCCAGTCAAGGAGGTCTGGAATTTTAGGATGGTCTCTGCAAAGCGCCTCTCTGTGGAAATTAAGGTATCCAACACAGCACTACAATTCTCACATAAGAATCCACTGGTATTAACTATAATTTAAAGATAAAAACACAGCTGAAGCAGAGCAATACATAATCGTTGAAATGTCCAGGTGTGATTATCGGAGAATATAGTAACTCCTGGAATCCCTACTGTCCAATCAGATTGCTCAGTCGAAACTAACTGTTGCACAATGAAGTACAAATGTCAACAAGCATTAGTGAGAATGATACTTTGTTGGTTACAACTAATTGACAGCCTTTACAGAAGGGTAACATTTCTGTTCAGTCTCCGCTTTTTGTTTTCACTCCCCAAATGTAATGTCAATCAAATAATAGCCTCAGTAAAACAAAGAGTGATTACAAGCAGTGTGAGATATGTGTATTCTCCACAGGATAAAGTGCTAAATGAAATGGGGACACTGAATGATACTACATAGGTGTGAAAGGCAAAGCACTGAGAAGAAACAGCATTATGAGCTATGTTTTCATTGAGGATTCAGACAACTTTTTTTTTTTTTTCCCAGGAGCATGGCATTACTCAGAGGTAGCAGAAAGAGGAGCTTACAGCTATGGGGCTGCATGAACCGGAGGACACAGGGCTCCGGGGATATTGGAGGGTTACACTGTCCTGCACTTGGGGGTGTCTGGTGTGGAAGAGAGATGAGAGAGTTGAGGACAACTGTGTTCTCCCTGAGGTTAATGTACTGTTATCAGCTACACAACTGCCCTCTCATAGCTGCATCTATTTCAACAACTGCTGGAGGAGGGAAAGGAAGAAGGATGGAGTAGGGCAAGGGAGAAGTGAAGCAAAAGAGGAAGGACTGAGGAAGCAGGAGAGTGAAAATCTAGGAAATAAACAGGGAAATCAAATACTCTGAGAAGTAGATAGGAGCATTTGCAGGGGCACATGGCTATATTTGACACAAGGCAAATATGGACTCGGAAATTTACATTTACTGTTCGTGCAGTTACTGGTATAAATATGAGCACAAGTGCAGGAGCAGTTTGAGAATTTGAAAGCAATAACATATAATGCTCTACCTTATTGATAAGAGTATACCCCAGTATCTGTTCTCAACCTGTAAAGGAAATCAAAAAGGATGTCTGCTCTTTCATGAGTTTGTCAGGGATCACAATGAAGTATGATTGATGCCAGTCGTTGCATGTGGCCCCATTTTTCTGCTCTAAATAAACCGAAGGATAAATCCAGTTGCAAAGCCAGTCTCTCAAAGGGCTGACCTTTTGATAAGCTCATCTCTCAAATTTATGACAGCTTGGAGGGGCTTTATTACCCCCACCTAGAAATGGCTCATGTTGACATAAGATCGTTTACAAGCTTCTCCCCAGAACCCTCAAGGCTTTACATGTCTATGTGTGTACTAACAACAACAGATTATCCTTGGAACAAAATAACTTCAGCCTCTGCTTCACCTGAGATCGTGTTGCTATCAAGAAAGGAGTGGCAGACTCATTTTGTAGAGGAAATCAATGTTGCTTTTTTGCTTTCTCTGTATTTTACTATTTTAACTTGGTCTATTTTATTATTGCTGCTAAAAGTTTATGTTTTCAGTGGCATTTGTCTTGGCGTAAGTCTGTTAGGAATGCATAAAAACCGTTGACTCGATTTCAGTGCAGTCAGTTGAGCAATGGATCTTGGGCCACAGAAGAACCTGTTAGATTCTGGATTGGATCTGAAACAAGTGTGCAGTCTGGATCTCCCCCCCCCCCCACTTTCTTTAGCCTAGGGAAATAGGGCATACTTCAATATTCACTTTAATTTCTCTGAGAACTACACATGGAACTTCCATCCATCCATTCATCTTCTACTGCTTTTCTGGCGAACCGGGTCATGGAGACAGCAGTTCAACCAGAGAAGCCCAGACTTCCCTCAACCCAGCTACCTCTTCCAGTTCTTCAGAGGAGATACTAAGGTGTTCCCAAGCCAGCTAGGAGACATAGTCTCTCTAGCATGTCCTGGGTTTGCCCCAGGGTCTCCTCCCAGTGGGACATGCCAAAACACCTCAAGTAGGAGGCATCCAGGAGGCATCCTGATCAGATGCCCAAACTACCTCAGCTGGCTCCTTTCAATGTGGAGAAGCAGCGGTACTACTCTGAGCATCTCCCAGATGACTGAGCTCCTCACCCTATCTCTAAGTGTGAGTCCAGCAACCCTACAAAGAAAGCTCATTTCAGCCACTTGTGTGCGTGATCTCATTCTTTCAGTCATTACCCAAAGTTTGCAACGATAGGTGACGACAGGAACGTGGATTGACCTGTAAGGCTACATATCCACCAAACGTGTTTTTTGTCGCCCGACTGCACTCAACCTCTTTTTTACAGCGCTTGTGTACTGTGCTCTGGAAAAAAAAAGTCTGCACCCTGTATCCTAGCAACAGCTTGTCACTCACAGCTCAGCACTTCCGCTTTTCCCATGGTCAGACTTTCTACATATTTTTTAATAGCAGTCTCTAAATAACAATGGACAGGAAATGTATTCTGGCATTGGCAGCAGCTCTGGATGTAAAATATGATGACAGAAAAGAAAACAGGAGTCTGGGTACGGACATCAACCAGACTTGTACAGGAGAACTGGACACTGAACTTGTACAGGAGTTGTGCCTGTTTCAAGGAGTATTTTAGATTTTAAAGTCAGTTTGAACTGGTTTTAGAGAAGATTGGCCTGTCAGTTTCTCGGATGCAGACTAATTACAGAGAACCCTTCTAAGGTGAGTAGTCTATGGTCAAAATTCTGTTTATTTTTACATCTATTTTCGTAAAACTCATGCTGAGATATAGGGCTGCCAACACTGATGTCCCCGATCTCTGTGAACGTGACCTAGCGGCAGAGCAAGGTATAAACAAACGATGTTCTCAATGTATTTCAATGGAAATGTTAGCTAAGCTTAAACAAAGAAAATGCCGAAATGGTGCGCAATTGGCTCATGTAGCCATCACCATCTTATGAAAGATGGTGATAGCAATCAGAAATACAAGTTTTTTTAGATCACATCTGTTGTGTTCTATGCATATGCTGCCAGGGGGCGTCAACAGCTACAGGATATGAGTTGCTGTAAAAACTGAATGTGAAGAATAATATTGGAAGTTAATGGTTGGAACTGAGCCTTGTGTCTGTCTCTTCTTTCTTGTATGTGTTTGCTGTTACTTTTAGACATTCCTTTAAGTCTAGTCTTACTGACAACATAACAAATTGGTGACAAGTCTGATACCCACTTACAGCAATGATGGCTGCACCTCCATTCTCCACACTTTTTTTGACGTGCCCGGGTAAGCCCTGTCTACCATTTGACACATGGCTGAAAATGTTCTGCAACTATTTGCAAGTGGTGGTGACATCTGATGAAGAATGGCCAGATGCTTGGAAGCGAGCTTGACTTTTACACTGCCTTGGGACTGAGGGCCAGAAACTGTTTTACACATTACAGAACAAGGTGAGAGCATGGACAATGCTATTACAGCTCTGAAAGCGCATTTAACTCCACAACGGAACACAGTGACTGAACGTCATACCTTCAGAAAGCACACTCAAGCTTCCAATGAGTCTGTGCTACGATATGTTGCAGCTTTAAGATACTTAGCAGCTAAATGTGAGTTTACAAATAACTTAGAAGAAATGTTACGTGATCAGCTAGTGGAAAATGTGGCTAACCACCGCATATGAGAGCGCCTCCTTCCTGAACCAGATTTCATGTTGCAACATGCCATTACAGTCGCCACACAGATTGAAGCTGCTGGTGAACAAGATAAAATGATATCAGGTGAATGCTCTACTCCTGTCCAAGCTGTTTCTGCTGCTTCTACTGCCTACTGCCATCATATACTGCCATCATTTGTGAAACCGCCTGCTGCCCTGCCTTCTACTGCTTCTTCTCGTCCTGCCTCCAGTTCACCATGTTATCACTGCAGCTCAAATAAGCACCATGCTAATGATCCTGCCTGCCCTGCTGCCTCAGCTAAATGCAAGAACTGTGGTAAGATTGGACACTTTACTTGAGTGTGTTGTTCACAAATACACTCTGTGCATGCAGTTGACCTGCCTGAAGTCCAGGATTTATACATGCATGAACAAATGACACCTGATAAAATACGATGCACAGTGAACATAAAGACTGCTACTACTACAGTACCAGTGGAACTAACAGTGGATTCTGGCTCTTCTGTGTTTATTCTGCCAAAGCACCTATATGATAAACACTTCAAAGGGTAACAGTTACAGCCTCCTACAGTAAAGTTAGTGACCTATCTTTGTGCTCCCATTCCCATAATAGGCTGTTTACCAGTCACTGCATCTCGCTATGAAGCTTCATGTCCAACGTCCCTCTTCATTGTTGAATCTGGTACTGCTTTACTTGGCATGGATCTCATCAATGGGTTGAATCTGTGTTTTAAAGGCTCATCTGTCCAGCCAGCTGCTAAAATGAACTCTGCTACTGTGATGTCCACAACCCCACAGACACAGACTGTCATAGGGTGTGTAAGAGGTTTTGTGCATAAAGTAAAAATATCAGAGACTGTTCCACCAGTGTGTCAAAAACTGTGATGCTTGCCACTTTCCGCTAGAGCCGTAGTGAGTGCTGAAATTAACCGTTTTCTTGAAGCTGGTGTGATTGAGAGAGTTGATGCTTCACCGTGGGTCTCGCCAATTGTGGTTGTACAAAAGAAGTCAGGCAACATTAGAATGTGTGTTCATCTGTGTGAACCAAATAAAGCTGTAATCACAGACAGCCTTCCCCTTCCACACATTGATGAGATGCTAAACTTGCTGCATGGAGCAACAGTGTTCTCCCCTACTGACTTAGAAAGCGCCTACTTTCAGTTGCCTCTACACGAGGAAAGTCGTGACCTCACTGCTTTCATCATCCATGAAGGTTTGTTTAGGTTTTGCCATATCCCTTGTGGACTTGCCTCTGCTCCATCAGCTTTTCAGAAAATGCTGTCTACAATCCTGGCAGGTGTATTAAATGTTGTAAACTACCTTGATGATATTATTATTTGGGATCGCACACAGTCAGATCATGATAATACACTGAAGGTTGTCTTACAGCACTCACAAGAGGCAGGATTACAGCTGAACAGATCAAAATGGCACTTCAATAGGCCAACATTACAGTTCCTTGGCCATACAGTGACCGCTGCAGGAATATAGCCAGATGACAATCACATTGCTGCCATTTTACATGCTCCAGCCCTTATTGATGCAGGCAAATTGAGATCATTCTTGGGACTTTTGTCATGGTTTAACAAGTTCATCCCCAACTTTGCTACTGTTGTTGAGCCACTGCATGTTTGCATTTGCCAAAACATTGAGTTTAACTGGCCAGAGGAAGCCCAGTGCAGTTTTCAAACTGTAAAAAGACTGCTAGTTGACAGCCCAGCTCTAGCACTATTTGACCCTGACCTCCCTACAGTGGTGCCAGCTGATGCTTCTGATTATGGTCTTGGTGGCGTGCTTTCCCAAATTCATCCTGACCACTCTGAGCACGTTGTTGCATTTGCATCCAGAACTTTGACTCCTGCTGAACGCAAATGCTTCACAGTGGAAAAAGAGGCCTTTGGATACGTGTGGGCTGTAGAGAAATGGAGAACCTACTTGTGGGGCCGATGATTTACACTGCATACTGATCACCAAGCCTTGACCACTCTCCTGACAACTAAAGGTTTGAATCGTGCAGGCATGCGTATTGCACGTTGGGCTGCACGGCTGCTTTGCTTTTATTATGATGTTGCTTATTTGCCTGGATCGAAAAACAACACAGCTGACTGCCTTTCCCTTCTGCCTTTGCCCATCACTAATGAAAATGTGGACTCTGAACCTGAATTTGTTCCTATGCTGTGTGCTACTCATCTGTCTGCTCTCTCTCCTGATCAGTTTGCTGCCCCTTCTGCATCCTGCCCTGAGCTCTCTGGGTTGCGCACACAGATAACTAATGGCTGGCCTTCTTCCTCTGTTGCTATAAGCACAACCCTACGCCCATACTTCAGAGTTCGTGATGAACTGACTGTACAAGATGACTTTGTTTTCTGAGGCTGGCGTCTTGTCATTCCAGTTTCATTGCACCACACTGTGGTTGGCTTGGCTTACGAAGGTCACCAAGGTATCGTGAGAACTAAACATCTTTGTGAACTCTACTGGTGGCCAGGCATGGACGAGCTTGTGAACGCACAGGTGAAAAGCTTTTACCTGTGTCAGTCTTCAGGCAAAACTGCTGTTTCTTCTGCTGCACCATTACAACCTGTACCATTTCCATCTGAGCCATGGGGGAGGCTCGGAATTGATGTGGTGGTCCATTTGAAATTGCTGTTCCAGACTGTCGTTTTGCCCTCACACTGACCATCACAGTAAATGGCCTGAGGTTGCCTTTGTGCCATTTGCCAACACTACAAATATAATCAGCTTTTTGCCATCAACCTTCAGCAGATTTGGAAACCCATTCACTATAGTATCGGACAACAGACCTCAATTCTTGTCTGCTAAGTTTGCTACATTCCTGAAAGACTGCACATATGCACTTTGGTTTACCACTCAGCAGCAAATGGAGAGACAGAATGCTTCCACCTTGTCCTGAAGTCATGCATCCAGTCCGCTATTCTGCGAGGGAAGCTGTGAAAAAGTGTTGTTACAGAGTTCCTTCATGTTTACAGAGCCACACCTCATTCTACTATGGGACTCTCCGTTTAAACTGCTACACAAGAGGAAAATGCACGCACGACTTGACAGTCTACCCCTACTGGTGACAAACACAGATGCTGCTGCACTGCGTCAAAGAGTGTCAGCTCAACAGCATAAAATGAAACTGCACGCCAATTCAAAACGTGGAGCTTGTTGGTCTGCTTTCAAAGAAGGGGACAGAGTGCGTATTAAAAAACCTACCCATGCTCCCAAAGCACATCCACGATACTCATTCATTCATTCATTTTCTTCCGCTTAATCCTTTTCGGGTCGCGGGGGGGCTGGAGCCTATCCCAGCATCTTTGGGCGAGAGGCAGGCTCAGCACCACTGGAAATAAAAAAGACAGTTGGCCCTTGTATTTATCTATTAACTGATGGTAAGAAATGGCATGCATCCAACTTAGCCAAATGCTACATATCTGCTGTGCCTGAAGAATCTGCAAATCTTCCACCTGACTTAGACCTACCAAATATTGATACCCCACTCCCTGAACACAAACACTGGGAACCTTGAGATTGCTTCTCCTCATGTCAGGCAACATCCAAGATGGCTGCAAGACTATGCTACATAAACACACAGCAAGTGTATAGTTATGCGTACAACATTCACACATTAAGATGTCATTACATGAAGTTATTAAATGTTCACATGTTTTGGACATTGTGTTACATATGTGTCCTAACTGATGCTTGAATGTTAAGGAATATGTTTGCTAAAACTATGCTACATTATGCTGTATTACAATATTGTTCTATTCTTATAGGTTCATACTACTAACTACACTGTATAGGCAACTACTAAAGCCCCTTTTCCACTAGTACCTATATAGCCCTACTCGCCTCGACTCAGCGCGCTTTGTGTGCTTTTCCATTAGTACTTGCCCCTCGTAGCCGGTACTATTTTCAGATCCATTGGACTGGGGTTCCAAGTGAGCTGAGTCGAGCTGAAAATGTCATGTCAACAGACTGCAGGCCACTGATCGGTCAGGACGTAATGTCATGAGAGCGACATCTTCCACAGAATCTCCAGCTGCCATTTGCAAAGATTCGTCTGCGAGCAAGCGAGCAAGCAAGCGTCAGTATAAACAACAGCGATAGAAATGGCTTCTAATCAACACCATGGTCGAACAGACTTTTCTGTGCCTTTTGGCTGATGAGAGCAGTGTTGCCAACTTGGCACTTTTGTCGTTAAATCTGGTGATTTTTCAGCCCCCCGGACGACTTTTTTTGTCAAACATGACTAGCGATAAATGTAACGACTTTTCCTGGTGTTATCAAAGACTTTACTGGTGTTTTGGATACTGATGTGAAAGTGCGCAATTGCACTGTAGTTATCATCCTCAACAAGCAGTGGGTGGCACCGTGAGGCAATCCTGTCCCCTTCCCATCCCAAAGCAATCACAGGCAGTATCGGTCAGTCTCACAGTAGCCTCGTGCAGCAGCAGTGTTGCAGTTACAATAAATTAATAGTTTTTTTTTTTTCAGAACTGCAGTGTCTGACACAAATTGAATGCTGCAGCAGTGGCAAAGTGTTTTAGCCTTTTTCCCAGCAACAGGTTGAAGCCATCCCTTAAATGTACATGGAACGGTATAACGCCAAGGCAGGGTGATAAAGCTGCTGTGACCGCCCAATAAAGCTGCTGTGACCGGTTGCTTTTTTTCTTACCAGTATCTGTGTCAGTGCTGCCGGACTCTTTTCTTTTTTCCTCCGAGTCCATACTCATGTTCACTTTTTATGTTTGTTGCGGTGCTCGTACAGTAAAGAAACATGAGCTGAGTGCTGCTGATGTGACTGACTGGCAGTGGCAGACAGGGAAGAGGAGACACCCAGCCCAAGTATGAGCTGATCGGATTGGTTAAGAGCAAGTTTCAGTTTCTGGTGATGTGTGGGTGTTCACGTAAATCAAAACTTTTTTTTTTTTTTTTTTGGGGGGGGGGGGGGTTGGGCACGTATGGAAATGCCAAAACTATCATATATTTTGGCCTTTTTAAAATGTTTGATCGTATATTGTATAGGCCCTAAAACTATCGTATATCTAGCAACACAACACTGCAGCAGTCAGAGAGGAGAGGAGATCTACACCACTCGGGTCCAGACTGCAAATGAATTGCACATGCGCAAACCCCCTGCCAAACCTGCCCTGTTTTACAGAGTGGGATGCAAAAGTTTCTTCACTGTCCGTTAGTGATGGCCTATTTAAATGGCAAAATTAAAACAAACAAACCAAGAAGCAACAGAACAAAGTTAATTTGTAGTTCTAAACATATTTAGGGTGTTTTTTACTCACTTTTTGTCTCCCCCGTGACATTATTCTTCTGTACTACAGCGTCCATTACAATTACATGCAAATGGCCAATTATGCAAATTAGGTGATGACAACATTTATCCACTTTTGCCGACTTTTAGGACAGCCAATAGTTACTTTCCTTACTGAGAAGTTGGCAACAGTGCATGAGAGAATCCAGAGGGAACTAGACAGAGCCACCCAAAATGAATTTATGGCCACCGACCGGCAAATAACGGGAGGACCCAGCCACGGCAGTTGAAAACCATGATATTAGAGGATATAGAGGATGGTGAGTGTTGTGATATGATGTGATATTATGCATCTTTTACGGTATTTATCCCAGCGGTGGAAAGTTCACTTTGAACAAACAACAACGTTGGGTCCTGTATGCAGACAATGAGCTAGCTAGTTAGCCATCAATGCTAATTCCGTGCTCTGCTTGTATTTTGCGCTTGTGTCGACAACATCTGATGAAATAAGCTAGTGTTAATCCTGGTTAAAAAGGTGGGTTTTTTACATGTTGCACTTTCGTGCTGTGCATGTACTTAAGTTGTGTGTATTTTTGTTCTAGAGTCCGACCAGCATCTGCTCTGACACTGGCAACGTTTAGCACGACGTGTGATGACTGGTAAGAAACAAGTTGCACACAGAGTATTGTTTTTAGCAGTCGTGGAGAAAGTACTCAAATCCTTTGCTTTTTAAGTTAAAGTACAGCTAAAGTGCCAAAACCAAAGTAGCACAATTTCCACTTAAGTAAAAATATTACAGAACTCACTTTTGAATGAACTTGAAGTATAACTAGTGCATGCCTGTAGAAAGCAAGTATTCCTGTCTGAAACAGGTAGTCCAATCAGGCTTTACAGGCCCAAATGTAGGCTGTGTTTGAAAGTGAAATACAGAGGTGTAGCCTATATGTAGGCAAACACACATGTACTTTGACAAATATGAAAGGGACTGAACTGAGATTTACTTGATTGTGTGACTATTAATTACAGAAAAATTGAAAATGAATGGGACTTTCAATATTAGAGTTGTATTCTTAATAGTGTATCTTGCACTTTGGGGGATGGGAGGTGTTCAGTCACCATTATAATTTAGTTTATATGTGTAGTTTATAGTCTATCGTCAATAAACTCATGCAGTACTATAACAGGACACATTACAAATATTGAGACCCATTGTAGTGCATCCTTTTATATTTTAGCAGTACAAGTACAAAACACCGCCCACACTTGAAGCCAGGGCAAGAATAGACACAGCGGTGACAGAGTGGTGGCTAAACTTTTATTGATAAAAATTACATATTTTGACGGAGCAACTCCATACTCTGGGATGCACACCCTCAGTTAAAGTACTAGATTCCATTCAACTGAATGTATTAACTCATTCTGATTGCTGAGGCCACAGTAAAAAATGATTTTAAACGTAACCCAGCCCTTGTAAAATCTACTTTAATGAAGTACAGCTTCATGAAAATTGTGGTTAAATACAACGAAGCACTTTTTTGTCACATTCCACCACTGGCTTTTAGCAACAATATGTTTTAAACTTGCTTTGGTTAATCACCACCCATTTCTGTCTTTCATTTAGGCAAGAGGAAAACGATCCACCCCAAACTGGACCTTGCATCACTATTTACAGAGATGCAGGCTGAAGATCTGCTGAACTGGGACCAGTGTGAGTGGCACATCCAGTTGCTTCTCAGTGAGGCAGCGTGGCCGGCATGTGTGACCCATTCTAAGTTTTTTTTACAGTTTAGAGTTTGAATTTTGCACATTCTAAGTAATCTGGATTTTGCTGCTGATTGTAATAAACGATTTAGTGACTTATGTGTTTGCATCATGATTTTCTATTTTGTCTGTTAAGACACCAGTGGGAAAAGAGTCAACAGTACAAACCATTTATCCGTGACGTTGAAAATAATGGCTCATTTTTAAGAAAAAGTAACCAAAAACAATTATTTTATTCACTGAAGACTGTATTGTTGAATGTGCCAGTGCAGATGACACACTTTAGTGATAGTACCAGTATATGGAGGAATTCTGAGCCATATTAGCATCTGTATTTTCTAATAATGGGTTTCTAATAATGGGTTAGGGCAGGGGTGTCCAATCATGTGCCAGTGAGGGCCAAGACCCTGCAGGCTTTACCTCCAACCAGTGTCTTCAACAGTAGATTCCACTGAATTTCTTCCACTGATTGCCGATCAGTGGCAACTCTTTTTACTCTTTTTAGTTTATATATGCTTCCGTTAGGCAACATTATTAGAAAGCACTGTATACATTTTCATTGTTATGCAGATGACACACAATTATACCTGTCAATGAAGCCAGATGATAGTAATCAATTAGCCAAGTTAGAAGCCTGTCTTAAGGAAATCAAAGCTTGGATGACTTGTAATTTCCTGCTATTAAATTCAGATAAGACTGAAGTCATTCTTGTTGGTCCAAAAAACCTTAGAAATTCCTTTCCAAATCAAACTTTCAGTTTGGATGCAGTTACTCTTTCTCTTAATAGCTCTGTGAGGAACCTTGGAGTTATTTTTGATCAGGATTTGTCCTTCAATTCACATATTAAATTTGTTTCTAAGACTGCCTTCTATCATTTGTGTAATATTGCCAAGATTAGGAGCATCTTGTCTCAGAGTGATGCTGAGAAGCTGATCCATGCTTTTGTTAGCTCGAGATTAGATTATTGTAATTCTTTATTATCAGGCTGTCCTAAAACATCTTTAAAAAGTCTTCAGCTGATCCAAAATGCTGCAGCAAGAGTTTTAACAGGTACTAGAAAGAGAGATCATATCTTTCCGGTTCTGGCCTCCCTTCATTGGCTTCCCATAGAGTTTAGAATTAAGTTTAAAATCCTTCTTCTTACTTACAAAGCTCTAAACAATCAGGCTCCTTTTTATTTAAAAGATCTGATACTACCGTATTATCCTAACAGAGCACTACGCTCCCAAAATGCAGGATTACTTGTAATACCTAGAATCTCCAAAAGTACAATGGGAGGCAGAGCCTTCAGTTATCAAGCTCCTCTCCTGTGGAATCAGCTGCCAATCTGGATTCGGGAACCAGACTCGATCTCTGTTTTTAAGAATAGGGCTAAAACCTACCTTTTTGATATAGCCTACAATTAGGGAGGGATCATGTGTTTCTGAACCCTCCCTTAGTTATGCTGCTAATAGGTTTAGTCAGCCGGGGGACCTCCAGTAATGCACTGGGCCTCACTCCTTTCCTCACTCTCTATGAAATATTTTTTTTTTGCTGGTCATTAACATTTGTTTGTTCTCTCCCATAGATTGAGTCCCCATCGTGCTGTTTGCTCTCTACATGTCTGTTCTTTTCTTCTTTTCTATCCCCTCACCCCCCAGCCAGTCGCAGCAGATGACTGCCCCTCCCTGAGCCTGGTTCTGCTGGAGGTTTCTTCCTGTTAAAAGGGAGTTTTTCCTCTCCACTGTCGCCAAGTGCTTGCTCACAGGGGATCGCCTGATTGCTGGGGTCTTTCTGCAACTGTGGGGGTTCCCCCCTACAGTTGATAGTGCTATGAGATGACTGTTGTTGTGAAATGGCGCTATATAAATAAAGTTGAATTGAATTGAATTGAATTGAACTGAATTGAAAACACCTCCTGAAGAGACTGGGTAGAAGAGAAAACCTGCAGGGTCTTGGCCCTCCATGGCACATGATTGGACACCCCTGGATTAGGGATTAATGGGATTTAACATTTTAACACAAACTGCTTTATGGTTCAGAATTCTGTTGACAGACTTACACCAAACCAAAAGTGATTTCTCAAGCTGCTGGATTGTTCTTAGCTTTTCCAGTCTTTTAGTGTTTATTTTATGTCACTTGGTGGTAACCTTCACACATGTTTCCAAAAGTGGAGACAGATCTGCAAAAAGCACAAAGGTTTATTGTCAAAATTCCTAGTGCAATACTAAATGAATACATACTGTATATAGTACATTGTTGAAGCAGAGAATATACAGTATATTTATACAGTATCTACATGTATATATCCAGTAAATCCATGTATTTCTCCACGTAACCTTGTGACTCCATTATTTTAATTGCTTTTAATCCTAGATCACATTTGTTTTGGCTTATAATGCATCATAATTGTTAAATATATCTTATTATATCTAACTCAGTACTGTTTACCTGTTGAAATATATATTTTATGGCTAATATAACCCCATAACTACAATATGGCACCCGGCGATCAAGTTTTGGCAGCTGATCACTTTTTTTTTTACACCAGCGGCTGGAGCAGGTATCACTCTATCACTCTATCATCACTCTATAAAAGCAAGAAATCTCTGTGTGTCTGTCTGTCTGGCTGTCTGTCATGTTCATAGGACATCATAGGACAGCCTCTGATCTCTGCCTGAACATCATAGCACGTCCTAATAACTCAGGCATCATAGGAAACATAGACAAATGTGTCTTTATGTCATATAGACCATGTGTCTTTGAACAATCTCTGCCTGAACATCATAGGACGTCCTATGAACTCAGGCATCATAGGACACATAGACAAATGTGTCTTTATGATGTCATATAGACCATGAACTCAGGCATCATAGGACGACTCGCGATGCCTATATGACAGCACATAGACAAATGTGTCTTTATGATGTCATATACATCAAGCCTGCCTTCATGTCTTTATGATGTCATATACAGTGACAGACATCGGGCAACATGTCGTTATGATGCCATATACTGTACATCAAGGCTGCCTTCATGTCTTTATGATGTTACATACAGTGAGTCCATGCCGGAAAGCCTCTTTTTGCTCAGATCTATTTTCATGATCCTGTCCATGAACTGGAATTACGACGCACCTATCCCTCAACCAGTGGCCTCAACAAAGAAGAAGAAGAAGAAGACCCACCAGATGGAGAGCAATGGAATAATGACAACTGCTGCACATCAGAAAAGATGCCATGAGGAACACCTGAGGTTCCAGCAGTACATCGCACCCATCTGAGACAGTAGGACACCCTTCACCAGCATAGGGTACGACAGACTTTAAAGCACGTTTCCAGGACATCATAGGACGGCCTATGATCTCTGCCTCATCATCATAGTGCGTCCTATGAACTCAGGCATCATAGGACGACTTGCCATGCCTACATGACGGCAAATGTGTAACCTTGACGAATGCCAGTCTACAATACAAATGTGTAAAATTCCAAGCAAAGTGCTGATTTTCTCCGGGTGCTCCGGTTTCTTGGTTTCTACTGGCATGCACGGGCCTTCCTGAACTGGGTTGAAAGCCACTTTTTTAGGATCGTGCCCATGAACTGGAATTACGACGCACCTATCCCTCAACCACTGCACGGTGGCGCAGTGGTTTAGCACTGTGGCAGCACAGTTTTACCCTCGGCCGGGGGATTGCGGGGATCATGAGATCGTGGGTTTGATCCCAGCCCCCGACCAACAGTGAGCTGTGTGGAGTTTGCATGTTCTCCCCGTGTTGCGTGGGTTTACTCCGGGATTTCTCCGGTTTCCTTCCGCATACCAAAAACATGTAGGTTTAGGGCGCTCGCGCACGCAGCGACCAGCAGCCAGTGGCTTGTCACCAGACTGCAAACCAAATCTACCTACGGGTACAAATAAGTAACAAAAAAAAAAAAAAAAAAAAAACCAGTGGTCTGAACGAAGAAGAAGAAGACCCACCAGATAGAGAGCAATAGAATGAGGAGAACTGCTGCACGTCAGAAAGGATGCCATGAACATGAAACACCTCAGGTTCCACTAGTACGCATGACTGTGAACAACACAGCTCTCTGAGACAGGAGGAGACCTTTCAGTGCTCTGAACGAAGAAGAAGACCAACCAGATGATGTCTATATGACGGCACATAGACAGAACACATGAATCCCTACAAGCCTTATAAATAGACACAGGTAAGCAACATAACAGAACAGTGACAGGCAGGAGAAGTAACAAAGCAGGGGCATACAGCCCCAGATGGCAGGGCATATTTTGTGTGATTTTTATGTTTTGCTGCATACAAAAGCCATCACATGTGATTGCCACTTAGTGCTGTGTTGCTATACCAACTGTCCTGTAACTGGCAAGAATTCTGTTCCAATGCATCCCCTCTATGGGCATGCACGGGTTTCTTTAGGCATGCACGGGTACGCACTAGTATCCCATGATGTCTCAGCAGTCTCTCCATGATTTTCACACAGATCAGAGCAATTTGTTGCACAGGAAGCTAAACGTTTCAACAGACATTCTGAAGTTCTGTAACCACTGCACATTCGTGAAGCTGGGGTGACATCACTGGGAGGCTTGATTGAACGACCAGACCCATGGTTTGAAGCGATAATTTTGCCACAAGAGAGCCATCTGAAACACACACACAACATACATATTTTAGTACCTAATAGTGATAACTTGCCGACATTACAATGTAGTACGGTGTACTTGAAGCAAAGTAACATTAGCATACCTTCATATGTGATCTAGTTTGTATCCTTGTGTCTTCATTTTTATACTGCTCTAAGGCTTGCTAAATGCTCCAGTACTTTTCCAAAGTGTGTTGTCTCGCCACCTGTAGCCTTCTCCAGCTCTCCTTTTTTGCCTTTCCTCTGACAAAAAGCCAGAGACCAAACAGTCGCCTCGTAATCCGCCATCTTGTGTTTTGCTTGTGTTACATGCTTTACATCACAGGAGTGTTGCGCCGTCTTGCTGTAAAAAAAAAATCCCACCCACCTCAGGCGGTACTCAGCTGTAATGGAAACAAAAGCGAGCTGAGTTGAGTAAAACTGTGTAGAGGTGAGTTGGGTTATATAGGTACTAGTGGAAAAGGGGCATAAGTTGCCTATACAGTGTTTGAATTACCTCTCAGTTGCTATGCCTAAAGTTACATCTCCCATTGCTATGCAAGTAATTTTATTAAGTAAAGGGGGAATATGTTGTGTTCTATGTATGCGCCGCCAGGGGGCGCCAACAGCTAGATGACATGAGTTGCTGTAAAAACTGAATGTAAAGAAGAATATAGGAAGTTAATGGTTGGAACTGAGCCTCATTTCGGTCTCTTTTTTCCTGTATGTGTTTGCTGTTACTTTTAGACATTCCTTTAAAGCGTACCTGTGGTGGTCGTGAAGACGCATTTGACTTGAAAACATTATGAAAAAGTATTTCTTATTTTGGTAAATAATTTTTGCCAGCCATATACCACCAGACATATATTCAAATAGGACCTTGGCCATGGGCAGCCACTGAAAACTGTGGGCGCAGCCATGACACATGCGGATGTGACGTCACTTCGTTGATACTCAACAGTCAATGCTCCGCCTGTATGAGAGACTAGGGTGCTGTTGTGAGTGTTTTTATTCTATTATTTTTTTTTTTTTTTTAACTTATTTGTACCCGTAGGTAGACTTGGTTTGCAGTCTGGTGACAAGCCACCGGCTGCTGGTCGCTGCATGCGCAAGCGCCCTAAACCTACATGTTTTTGGTATGCGGGAGGAAACCGGAGAAATCCCGGAGTAAACCCGCGCAACACGGGGAGAACATGCAAACTCCACACAGCTCACTGTTGGTCGGGGGCTGGGATCGAACCCACGATCTCATGATCCCCGCGGTCCCCCGGCCGAGGGTAAAACTGTGCTGCCACAGTGCTAAACCACTGCGCCACCGTGCAGCCAATTATGGCTGAATTGTCGGACTCTGAGGAAGAATTTGTCCAACATGGCTAAAGGTTTGAGCCAGAAAGGTCTTCTGAGAGTTAAAGTGACGAAGTGGTCCTCACACACAACGCAATTTCGTCTGAAATTATTCGTCTGTGCCCTGTTTCCGCTCCGATCTTCTGACAAGGTGAGCTGGGTTTGGGTACACAAAAAAAGTGTTTCTTTGTTTTTTTCGCTTATTATTCAGACATCCAAAGGCTTTACATTCCGCCATGTTGCGATATCCATATCGCATTGTATGTTTTTGTTTTTAAAAGAGCAACGAGTGTCTGCTGCTCTGTAGATAGTTTTAGAATCATCTTCCGAGATCAGATGAGACAAGCCGCTGAATTTAAGCATTTATTTATTTATTTTCTACTCGTTTTAGTTCTGCATTTAATATGAATCCTGAGTTTGAAATAAACGTTTGAATTTTAATATCTCCGAAGCCGCCGCACATCCGGGTACTCAGATCGCAGTTTTCGAATTATCGTCATTTACGAGCTCAGATCAGAAAAGACGTCTCGCAGAATTTAAACATTTATTTATTTATTTTCTACTCGTTTTAGTTCTGCATTTAATATGAATCCTGAGTTTGAAATAAACATTTGAATTTGAATATCCCCGAAGCCGCTCCACATCCGGGTACTTGAGGCTCAGCCAATACTGATCCAGATCGCGGTGTCAACGAAATTACATCACAGGAAGCGTCCTGGAAGTCCCTGTAGCCGCTAGTATGGCTGTACCCATGTTTTGCTGACATAGCTGAACCAGCAGATCAGCAATGGATTTATATCAAATTGCTTTGAACGTGAATTTCAACTTAAACTTGAACTAGAACGTGAGACAGGGGCTCAATATAATATCTTTTTTTTCATGACCACCACAGGTACGCTTTAAGTCCAGTCTTACTGACAACAAAACAACATCGGCCAGCAGAGATTACCGAAGGAGGATTTTGGGGACTGCCTTTTCATAATGGGATGTGGAGGCTGAGGGATGATATGACCCACATCTTCATCTGGTCTGACCACTTTGTAACAGGTATGCCTGTTTCTCAAACTACGACTCTATTTATCATTAAAAATAACTTGCCTACACATAAAGTTAATGTGAACATGCAAAAAACACCTGAATTTGCATCCGAGGTCATTACTAGCTAGAATAGCATTAGCTTAGAAACATGTCGGCTTGTTAGGAATATTCACTCCAATTTGAGCCGCTAATCAGCCTCAGAGTAAATGTATCAACACTGCAATTAAACTAGTTTAAAAATAAGACTGACACTCACCTGCTGACAAATGGACCAAAGCTCTGTAGAACTGATGCTGACAAATGGACCAAAGCTCTGTAGAACTGAAACAAAGTGTTGGGATTAAAGGCCTCGGACGGTGACATTTTTTTATTGAACCAATAAACTGATTGTATGAAAATATTCCATTCTGGCCATTCCCGTGATTTAAAATGTGTCACCAGCCTCCATAAATGACTTTATTTGTTAATAGCCCATATTTCACTTAGTGATGCTGCAGTACCGCCATCTCTCGATAGGGGCGTGCAGCAGTGACGTCAGGTCAGGGAGAAACAGGAAATGGCTGCAGGAAATGGATGATCACCGGCCTGCAGAAATGGCTGAACGACAGCAGAGTGATTCGGACAGCGATTATTTTATTGATTATGACGACCGCAATATAAGTGATGATATTGAAACTGACGAATCTGATGATGAAGTAGTTTTGGGTGGTGCTGATGGGGTTATTCAGCTGTATTTGTTCGAGCCCGAGGGTGCGGCGTAAGACGCGGACGAAACAGCGACCGGAGCAGAACGAGAGGACGAGAGGCAAGAACGAGAGGCTCGCCGATTTATATTGGTAAAATATGCTTTGAAATTTTTTTTTTAGGCGATATGCATGGTCACACACTTAATTATCAAAATAAAACTGCCAATTTTTCCCTCGCTGCCTTACTTGGCGACTTATAAACATTCTCTTTCTGCTTAAAATTTTTTACATGTTTTAATTATTTTCTAATCAAACTTCATAGACCAATTTATATAGCACTCCCACGAGCCATTAGTTTATTATAAGCATCTGATTATACCATTTTTTTTAACAGGTGCACTTGTGAGAAATGCAACATTATGCCAACATCAACTGAATCTCGGTGCTGCCAGGAGGTATTGAAGGTGAAGAAGTGAGGGTGATACCTGCCTGTGCTGTGAGCCTCATCAGAGAAACATTCCCATCTGATCACAACAAGGGATTTTGCCTACCAAGATTAGATTTGTGATCAATGTTATTTAAATAAAGTTTTTTAAAATCATATATTGAGTTTATTAATGTGCATGTCAATTTTATAATTCTAATATTTCAGCATTCATCAAAGTCGGATCTCATATACATTAGAGTAATTTTTCTACCATTTTATGGTGTAAAATTCGTGTGCAATTTTTAAAAGCACATTTCTCTAAAAATCTTAGGCTTATATTTTTTTGTCTTAGCAAAATATGTTGCTTCCCTAACAATTGAAAGCTGAACTTTCATTGCTAATTGGAAATTTATTCTACTTTTACATGTTTGATTTTGAAAATCTAGATACATGTTGCTCAACAGCATCAGCTTTGATGGGACGCTGAAATTTGGCACTCAATGTTGCTGGAACTCTGGCTTGTACAGAGTGCCACTGCTCCAATAAGTGGGTTGGATCAACCAAGGTTTTGTCGAAAAGAGTATTCATCAGATCATCCACATATTCTGAAATAAAATTAATTTAATAAAAATTAGAAATCGAAAGCTCCTTGTAAGTGGTCGTGGAAATTCCAACGATACCGGCTGCATTTAGAACTCTGAGGACCTTGACATATGACGCACCAGTGAAGAGAATGGCGGATGAAAGCTGTATGTTACCAGCTGGCATGTCCCTGATCATTGGCTGGCTGTGCCAGGATAGATCCTCAACACAATGTGGACAATGTTGTTTGATCACCAACAGAGAGCCTTTAGTGTGACTTGTTACCTCACATGGATGACTGCAATGAGGACAATTGCTGAATAATCAAATTCAAAAAAAAAAATCCACAGTATTTGAAGGTTGAGTGACAGTGGATAACATCTGCAAAAACAGTAGATCAACATAATTTCATTCCAGAGGTGTCAAATTGGATTACATATATAGAAATATAACTTGAGCAAACAGGCACAACCACCTCCCTATACAGCACTGAATATTTCATATTTGATTAGTATGAATACCCTAAAATTCTAATATTTGATAAGTTGTTAAGGCAATGAAATTCATTGCTTGTAAATAATTTTAGTAAATATTGGCAGTGAATATTTAAAAAAGAAAAATTACCCTGTTTACTTCTCTTTCTGACAGCAGGTCGCATCGGTAGATCACCCTTGCTTTTCACGCCACTTCACTGACACTTGTCTGAGAGTGGGACTTTGAAATGAACGGATATATAGTTGGAACAGCCGATTTTTTTATCAGCAATCTTTTTGCTAATTTCATTTCAAATTGCATCTTATTCTCAAAATCGCTGTCAACAAAATGTCTAATGCACATGTTGGGTGATTTTGCGACATAATTCCAATTTTTTAGCGTTTTCTGAACGAAATTCACCCATGCGGTTCTGATTTTCCCAGGCAGGGGAAGTTCCTAAACACTCACCGCGTGCTCCTCAGCGTGCTCCTCCTCCTACTCAGGTCGCTCCCTGACCTGACGTCACACAGTCAGTGGCCATTTTAGCCGCTGATCGCTTGGCAGACAGACAGCTCTCAAGGAAATCATACTTCAATAGCGCATTGTCACCTTATGCGACATTTGTTGACACCAAAACATGTGCGGTTCAAATTAGCTTGTCTCACACACAAATTTAAGATATGATTCAGCGATATTGTAATTTCGTCCGGCCGAGGCCTTTAACAAGGGCTAACGAGCGTAAACAAACAGCATCTCCTGTACGGGAGGCTGTTTGTCCTGTGAGCTCCGGCGGATAATTTTTGCAAACCTAAACATGATAGCTTTTGGGGGATTTCCACAGCAGGTACAATTTATTTTCTATTATTAGAGTGTTCCGCCAATGCACAGCAAAGCTGGAGCATCTATCTGGTAGTTACAAATATTGTTTCTGGCCATTCCATTGGATCATTCTTCCACATCCTGGCTGGTAGATGGTAGGGACACTTTGAGATCACAAATTTAAAGTCTTTAATCATATCTGAGCCGATTTTGCTTCAATGGTAAATTGCCAGTGTTTTGCACCTCCCCGCTCTGGCGGTTTGTGTGTTCACGTGCAAGAACCTGGATGTGTAGACAGCCCTATGCTCAACACACGGTTTCCTAAACTCATAAATGACTGTCGGGGAAAATGATCACATTTCACATTGGAGGTACTGTATTTCCTTTTTTTTGCAGTTATCAACTATAAATTCAAAATAGTACCCATATTATCTACCACAACAAACTTGTAAGAAATATGACCATGACAAAGGCACCAACACTCATCTGGCACACCGACAGATGCAGACACATTCTTCCAAGCATTTGCTTTCAAATTTTGATCATGATACCCTTTATCAACTTAAATGACTTCTTTAGCCGCATTGAAGCACAAAACAGCACATAAGCACAGAAGATCACACCTCCCCCAGATGAGCAGGCTATAAGTCTGGATCTGGTTAACATGAAGAAGACCCTTTCCAGGATCAACCCACACAAGGCAGCTGGACCAAGCTGTTGTCCCCACATGTTTCAAAACTGCTACCATAATACCAGTCCCAAAGGAGCCCGTCCCATCCAGCTACAACGATTACTGGCCAGCAGCACTGACCTCCATCATAATGAAGTGCTTTGAATGGCTGGTCATGCAGAACATCAAGTCCACCCTGCCTCCCTCCCACGACCCATCTCAGTTTGCATAGAGGTCAAACAGATCCACAGAAGATGCCATCTCTGCTGCTCTCCATCCAGCTCTCATCCACCTGGACTCAAAGAACTCCAATGTGCAAATGCTGTTCTTGGACTTCAGTTCAGCATTCAATACAATCATCGCCCAGCACCTAATACAAAAACTCAGACACTTGGGACTCAAAACCTCTCTCTGTAACTGGGTGCTAGAGTTTCTCACAGGGAGGCCACAGAATGTGCGGGTCAGCAGTAACACCTCCAAGACCATCACACTGAGCACAGGGGCCCCACAAGGGTGCATGCTCAGTCCGCTACTCTTCACCCTGCTGACCCATGACTGTGGATCAGCTTACAGCACCAACCACATCATCAAATTTGCGGACGACACGATGGTGGTGGGCCTCATCACAAACAATGAAGAGGCCAGCTACAAAAATGAGGTGAGCCAACTGGCCTAGTGCTGTAAAGATTATAATCTCTTCCTGAATGTGGGAAAAACCAAGGAGATTGTGGTTGACTTCAGGAGAGGACACACACAACATCCCCCTCTGATCATCAATGGAGCAGCTGTGGAGAGGGTGAGCAGCACCAAGTTCCTGGGGATGCACATGTCCAAGGACCTCTCCTGGTCTAACAACACCACATCACTGACTAAGAAGGCTCAAACTCTCCTCTATTTCCTCTGTAAACTGAGGAGAGCATGAGTCCCACCCCCCATCATGTGCTCATTTTACTGGGGTACCTCACCATTTTTGCAGCATGGTGGGGTGTCATCACCGATGAGATAGTTGTTTGTTTATGTTTGCAATTTTTCTGCTAAAAGGGAAATTGTGTCTGTTGTGACACATGAGGTCCATGGTTTTGTGTTGATCTGCTTACAAGTTGTGGATGTTTGCTATGGAAGAAAGAGCAAGCTCCATTTGGGGCTGCTGACTGGTTAGATGCTGAGTTGTGTTGCAGTGACGTAAATGAGCCTTGGCATTCCGTTGTTTGCACATGCAGTCTACTTTTGAGAATTTTCTGGAGAATATTCTGGATAGTTTTTGTCATTTTGGATATGTTGAGAACTTTAATAAATCTGCAGGGGAAGACAGCAAGCATATTTGTCCACTCCCATGTTCATAACAGTATGACAAACTTGAAAAATTACCGACTTAAGGTACACTTTATCTGTATGGGGAAAAAAAATTCAATTAACGCATTATTAATCTCAATTAACTCAACATTCCAAAAGATTAATCGCAATTAAAACATTTAATTGTACAACACCACTAAAAATTTTGTAATACAGGAGAACACTAAATGTGTTTGACTCGACTTCCGGTTATGGCTGCCACGTAGGACGGACGTGTCTCGCTCTGCTCTGCTCCTGGAGAAAAAAAATTGGCAAATAACTCTCTCATTTGGGACAGAACGTATCCCAGCGTTTGGGCGAGGATATGTCGGCGAAGCCTAAGGCTGGAAAACCAGGCAAAGGAAAAAGCGAGCTGCCGAAACAGTCCAAATTAACGGACTTTCAGGTCTGTGACGCAGCAAATAAAACTCCATATATGGCGGAGGAGGCTGGCAACGGTGCGATGTCTGCGGGGGGAGGCGCAGATGCGCTGATGGCTGCCATGAGTTCAATGAGAGCGGACTTTTCCTCTAGATTTGATGGGATTATGACAGCGTTGGAAGGAATAAGAAAGGAATTGGGTGACTGTGTAGAACGAACGGCGCAGATGGAGCTCCGTCTCGCTAGTGCTGAAGATGACGTCACCCGTCTTCAATTAAAGGTGCGCACTTTGGAAAAAAAAAAAAAATCTCTGGAAAATAATATTTTGGATTTGGAATCTCGGTCGAGACAGAATAACTTGAGGCTGGTGGGTCTTCCAGAGGAATCAGAAGGTCGGGACGTATGTTCCTTTCTGGAAAAGTGGATTCCGGAGGTGCTGGGCAGCGAGGAATTGCAATCAGCAGTGGTTCTGGAAAATGCACATCGTATTGGCCCACGGAGAGATAAGGGACCGCCGAGGACCTTAATTATGAAGTTTCTTAGCAACAGAGACAGGATGAAGATCTTCTACGCTGCACGAGCTAAAGGAGAGATTAAACACCAGGACCAGCAGGTGCGGTTCTACCCAGATTTGGCCACAGGAATCCAGCAATTGAGGAAGCAGTTTGATCCCATACGTAAGGAGCTGCGCAACCTTGGGATTCGTCATGGTGTAATCTATCCTGCGAGACTGCTGACCACGTATGAGGGCAGAACCCACATCTTCAAGACCCCAGAGGAGGCGCAGGAGTTCATCAAGAAGATCAAAGAAGAAGAAGAGACTGGTGGGAGCTAAGCATGAACAAAATATAAGGTAGAATAATTAAGCATTTGCACAGGCATCTGACTGACTTGAAGTAAATAGTAAGTTTACAAAATATAGATTGTATTATATATTAAAAAAACAAAACAAAAACAAAACAAACAAAAAAAACTATGATGTACAAAGTTGTTAAAAATTTTGGAGTTAAGTTGGAAAACTACAGAGGAGAGTTAATGTTACGTCATTAAAAGCAGTAGAGTTAGGGCGATTGGGAGGATGAAGAAGGAGTGGCTTAGGCTGTTCCCCGTGGGTGTGGAACGGTCGATGGCTATATCGGGAGACGGAATTTTTCTTTTGATTTTGGGGGGTTTGCCACAAGTGTGGGAAGGGGAAATTTGTTTGTGTGTAGTTTGTAGGATGAATGTTCAACCACTCATGTTTTTGCTTCTCTGTATGAGCATGTTTACACTGCAAGGTAATCCCAAACTCTCTATTGATCATAAACCAAAGTGTTAATCTTAATTTAACTTCATGGAATTGCAGAGGTCTACAAAATTTAAAAAACTTAAACAAGTTATGAATAAAATAAAAGACATGGGTTCAAAAATTGTGTTTTTACAAGAAACTCATCTAATAGAGGAGGATGTTAAAAGAATTAGGAGTAGATGGCAAGGAAGTGTATTCACCTCTTCATTTTCATCCCGAGCCAGGGGAGTTATGACTCTCATACATAAATCAGTTCCTTTTCAAGTGAAAAATGTAATTGGAGACAAATTTGGAAGATATGTAATCATTCAAGGTTCTTTGTTATTAGAAAATATAAATCTTGTGAACTTATATGGTCCCAATATAGATGATCAGAAGTTCTTTGCTAATTTATTTCTTATCTTATCATCACTTACAGGGCAACATATAATAGCAGGGGATTTTAATTGTACATTGAATCCAGGTATAGATAGATCAACAGGACTGGATTGTACGCACATTGGATGTAGGATGACTATTAATCATTTTATGAAAGAATTGAGATTGTTAGATATATGGAGAGAAATGAAACCACAAGTTAAAGCCTATTCTTGTTATTCCAGTACCTACAAGACATTCTCACGTATTGATTATTTTTTGATTTCCACAGAATTAAGGTCCAAGATTCAAAACTGCTTTTATGATAACATCGTGATCTCTGATCATGCACCCTGTTGTCTAATATATGTAGATAAAAAATTGACAAAGGAATCAGGTAGATGGCAATTTCAGCATAAATGGCTTCAGGATGAGGAATTTGTCAAGTATATAGAAAAACAGATAGACGAGTTCTTTGACATCAATACTACACAAACATCAGCATGTGTAAAGTGGGAGGCTTTCAAAGCTTTTATTAGGGGACATATTATTAGTTATACAGGATCAAAATCTAAGAAGACTCGAGAGGAGAGAGCTAAATTGGAACATAAAATAAAAAGTCTTCAGGAAAAAGTGTATGCAGGAAGTGACCCAAGGTTGGAGAATGAATTACTGATTTTGAGAGCTGAATACGACAAAAAATCAGCGAATAGAGCTGCCTCGAGTCTTCTAAGATTGAAACAATCTTTTTATGAACAAGGTGAAAAATCAGGAAAATTATTAGCATGGCAGATTAAACAATTAGAAATTAAAACACCAATTACCAGTATTATAAGTAACGGACAGGTAGTTATAGATCCTTTAGAAATTAATAGAACCTTTAGAGATTACTATGAAAAATTATATGATACCAAAAATGAACCTGATTTAACAAAACTAAATGGGTTTTTGAACGAACTATCTATACCGTGTATTCCAAATGAAAACAGGGAGATATTGGAGTCTAAAATTAGTCAAGAAGAAGTTGGGCTAGCCATTGATAATATGAAATCAGGAAAAAGTGCAGGACCAGATGGTCTTCCAGTTGACCTTTATAAAAAATTTAAGAATAAATTAATAAAACCTTTTTTGGAAATGGTTTTAGAAGCATTTCAAAATAATAATTTACCATCATACATAAATAATGCCTTAATTATACTGCTGCCAAAACCAGGTAAGCCCTCTAATAAATGTGAAAATATGAGACCAATAAGCCTATTAAACGCCGACCTTAAGATAATCTGTAAAATTTTAGCAAGACGAATACAAGAAATTTTACCAAATATTATTAATCGAGATCAGAATGGCTTTATAAAGGGTAGACAAGGCTTCCATAATGTAAGAAGACTATTTAATATTATTTATTTTAATAAAGAAGCACCGGATACAGCTCTCCTATCACTGGACGCCGAAAAGGCCTTTGATAGAGTTGAATGGCCCTTTCTTTTTGAAGTCCTACAAAGGTTTGGACTTGGAAATAATTTCATAAAATGGGTTCAAATAATATACAATAATGCTACAGCAGAAATCCTAACAAATAACAATATTTCAAAACCAATAAAAATCAATAGAGGATGTCGACAAGGCTGTCCACTTTCACCTTTACTGTTTACTATGGCAATTGAACCTTTAGCGATAGCGATACGTTTACATTCACAAATATATGGAATTAAAGTTGGACCAACAGAACATAAAATCTCTCTGTACGCCGATGACATAATTTTGTTTATGTCGAATCTAAAAAAATCAATTCCAACCTTGTTGAATTTAATAAAGAATTTTGGGGAAATATCAGGATATAAAATAAATAAAACTAAATCTTCAATATTAATGCTAAATGAGACCCAGAGAAATTACCCAGCCCCTGAGGTAAATCAATTCAATGTTGTAAATCAGTTTAAATATTTAGGAATCCAAATTGTGCCTAAGCTAGAATCAGTCGCCAGTGTCAACTATGAAGCCTTAATGTCAGATATCAATGAGTTAACTCAGAGATGGATGTCACTACCAATGTCGATGATCGGGAGAATCAATATACTTAAAAGTAATATTTTACCTAAAATACTTTATTTATTTCAATACATTCCCTTATCACCACCTTTAGATCTATTCTCAAGAATAAAAAAAAAGTTAGTGGAATTTATATGGAACAACAGGAGGGCTAGATTACGTTTGTCTTTATTATATTTACCATTTGATCGTGGAGGTCTGAAATGTCCAAATTTTATGTTGTATTATTGGTCGGCACAACTGAGGTCTATGACATATTATTTTTCATCAAATGATCTCCCTCACTGGACTGAAATGGAATCATACAATTTACCTTTACCTCTTCCCATATTCATATACTCAGATTCGGCAAAAAAATTACAAAAACAAGTTAAAAATCCATTTGTAAAGCATATGATCAAAATATGGTGTGAAGCTAAAAACTATTTAAAAGAACCACAGTTATTGTCACAATTTAGTCCAATATGGGGTAATCAATATTTTAAACCAGGGAGAGCGGACGCTGTATTTAAAGTATGGAATTTAAAAGGGATACAAAAGATTCAGGATTTATATTTGCCAAGTGCAGATAACATAATGTCTTTTGAAGAGCTGAGGATCAAATTTAATCTCAATAGAACACATTTTTTTTAAATATCTTCAACTTAGAAACTTTATTCGATCAAATCAAAATAAAGCTCTCACTCGACCTATTTATTCATCCTTGGAAAAAATGATGATGAAAGATAGTAAAAGAAAGGGTATTATTTCAGAGTTTTATAACTCATTGACACTATCTTCAAGTGAAAATTCACTGAAAAGATTAAACTACTGGAAAGAAGATCTGCAAACTGAAATTTCAGAGGAACAATGGGAATTGGCTTGTACAGAAGCTCAAACCAAATCAATAAATGTACGCCTTAAATTGATACATTTCAAATGGTTAATGCGGATGTATGTTACACTGGAGGAGTTAAATAGATATAACAAAAATATACCAGATACATGCACAAAATGCATGGAAAGTAAAGGAACCCTATTTCATTGTTTATGGGAATGTAGATTAATAAGAATGTTTTGGGAAGAGGTGAGGGTAACAATTGAAAAAATAATCTCAAAACAAATCATATTGAATCCTAAACTGTTTTTGTTGGGTCTGTACCCAGAAAAGCATAATTTTAATAAAAGTGAAAGAACATTCATAGACCTCAGTTTGCTTAATGCCAAAAAATGTATTGCACTATTATGGAAAAAGACTCATAGACCAGATGTGACTCAGTGGTTAAGACAGATGTTAACAAACCTTCCATTAGAAAGAATAACATATATACTGAAATCAAAGGAAATTGTGTTTGAGAATATATGGAGACCTTTTATTGATTATGTAAAAAATTTAAACATAACTCTTGAAGAAGAAGGTGAATGATGTGTGTGGACCTTGTAAATTCCAAACTGGTGAACATAATATGTATACTTATGTATTGGATTGTCTAGACTAAACAGAGGAGCATTGTTGAAGATTTGATTTTGTTGGTGGTTGTTGGTGTTTTTAGTGCATTTTTTTTTTGTAGTACTTTAGTGTTAGTGTTTGATTGTTTGTATCATGTTTGTTAAAAAAAAAAAAAAAAGGTTCAATAACGATATTGTGGAAAAAAAAAAATGTGTTTGACTCCAAATAAATAAGTCTAAAATTCTAAAATCTACAACTAAAATCCTAAAAATGTTTTACAGGAGAACACAAACAAAATTGTATTGCATTTAAAAAAAGATTAATATCTAAAAAACAAAATTTCACAAAAAGTCCACCTCTATACAATATTTTCAGTGCAGAAAAAAACTGCTTCAAACTAAGGAAAAAAAACACAAAATATAATTCAAGGACAAAAAATATAATTCCACATAACAGAATTCCTCCAACATTTTTTTTAATCTCAACAGTAAACTGTGTTACAGCATGGATGGAGCTGCAACTCTATGGTTACAGGGAGAGGGGAGGTGGAACTTTTTATGTTCAGTAATACATGGAGCTTTTACAGAGTTTTTAAGTGGTATCAGAGGCTATGAAAAGGGCCTCCATAACCAGTAACCTCACCTCTTCATCCCAGCATGGACTACTCTCGGCAGAATAGAGGAAGAAGGTAAATACATTCAGTTTCACAACAGCGCTTCTTTTTATAGATACAGACCTGAAACGGTCTGTCCGGGGTGGATGTCCTGGCTGTCGGCCTTGTGTGTGTGTGGGGGGGGTACCCGCTGCAACCCTAGCAACCCTGATTTTGCACGCCGCTGCTCTCTGGAGCGGTTGGAGCCACAGAGTCTCTGCAGAGAGTGGCGTTCATGGCACTGCAAAGAGTCTGCAGCAGGAGGAGAGCGCCCAAGGGCTCATGCCATAAGGTGTCGGGCAGTGTTATGCCAAGAATTGCATCCCATCCGCCAGAACTATAAAATATAACACTACAGCCAGGCTTGTAACCTTTTGTGCATTTTAGAAGTACCCATTATACATTTTTAGAAGTAAAAATTGCCATTACCTCTTGTAAATTACTTTTAAATTATATTTATTCGCCAGACATTTTAGTGTTTCAAAGAGGGTTAGAAATCATAGTGATCCAACTCCACGTTTTACAATCTTCAAAGTTGAGATTTTGCATTTATGCATTGTCAGTAAAAAGGGTAATCACTTTTTCAAAGTATTTTCAAAGTATATAGCTGCATTGACTTTGACTTACACTAAACACCTGCTTGCCTGCTTGCGTGACGTGTCATGTTCAGGTGAGCACACGCCCCCTCCTTCCTGTTTTGGATTCCCCGACTCCTCAGGCAATCAACGCACCTGTGTGACTAGACGTACCTGCCGCTCCTTCCTCGCCAGCACATAAAAGACCATCAAGGCTTCAGCACTGGCTGGTTGGGTAAACTGCCTGCAATACTGCAAGTAAGCTGTTTAGCTATTTTCAGAGGATGTATGCTAAATCCCTCTCTTATCTTCTCCTCACGGGTTGCTGCCATCAGTGCGGTGTGTCTTCGGGGATTGTTGTGCGCTCACCTGCTCCATCATCCTCATCCCACCTCGGCTGCCTGTCTCCACCCGGTCAGACCCCACCCAGCTCCCTACCTCTCCTCTAAATTAATAAATTGTGCAAACTTTGCTTCTCTGTGTCGAGTGAGTTTTCTCTGGTGTGGTCCCTGCACTTGAGCTGACTGGGCTTTCATTATGACAGAATGAGTCAACCATAACGCAAACTCAGTGGGGACTGCAGCAGCGGAACACTCTGTTCTCCACCGTTTCAACGCTACAGAGAGGCAGGTGGCCGTGCTTACGCGGCAGCTGAAGACAGTTACGCAGCAGCTGAGCACGGTCACCGAACATTTAACCCATATATCTCGCCCGGGTGCTGCTCCCGTTCCTTCCACCGTCTGCCAGGCAACTTCCGTTCCCTCACCTGCCCCATATGCGGGGGAGGTGGAGAAATGCAAGGATTATTTATGCCAAGTTCAGCTTTATTTGGGCTAGGTGGGCGGGGAGTACCCGGACGACATCTCCAGAATTCATTTTATGACCCTCCTACTGTGGGACCGGGCCCTTAGCTGGGCCCGATCTGTCCTTGACAGTCCAGAGGGCCCCAATTACGCATTTCAGACTCAGACTCAGACTCAGAAAAGATTTATTGCCAAGTACATTAACAGATACTGATAACAGATCGCTGATAACAGATCACTGATAACATACGAGGGATTTGACTTGACACTGAAAATGAACCTGCATTTCCGGTGACACGGCGGCATCTGAAACGCGCCTGCCAACAGAAGGGTACAGGTGGCATAAGAATAATACAATAGGAAGGAGCAAAAAAATCATTGACTCAGAATAGTGGTCACATATGATCAATATTATGATTACAAAGAAAAAAAAAGCCCTCAATGCACATTCAGCAGACCAAAAGTTCACAAGACACAGAGAGAGCAGTGTGTGAGTCATCTTTATCATCAGTTTTGTGGATCAATATGATTGTAATGTTGGAGTGTGAGTGTTGCATCAGTAAGAACAACAAGGACTCTTTGGCAGGAGATGTTGTGTCTAACTGCTGGCAGTTTTTTGTCCTTGGCCAAGCAGCTGCCTGTCCAAGGCCTTGAGCTCAATGTTTTGAAACAAAGACTGCAGATTATCAGGAGGATTTTTTGTGAGGGAGCCGGATGAAGCCGAATGGTACTGAACACAGAGAATAACTTTATATTCTCTTGCAGATTCAGTACATAATCCTTCATTGCTGGGTGTTGAATCTATCTTGGATGTCCTTAAGCGAAACCATGATGTAATCCACCTTCCGAGACAGTTCTCCATTTGTCGCTATGAGGTTCCTTTCCATTTTTTCAATTTGATGGATATACCTCGCCTGGCCAGCATTTTGATAGGTTGTATCCATCTTCAACAATTTGCGGTACACCAGGACGATTCCAGATCCAATCAGAACGATCCCAATCACCATTACAGCGAAGACGTAAAGATCTTCTACATCTTCGATAAAAAGATCAGTCAGGCACAAGAGCTTCCAATTACTTGTCTCCCGTAAATAGCCCGCTGGAGCCGTTCCTGCTGGGCAAACAACCTCCCCCGGGGCACTTTTCCTCGTTGAAAAGATAGTGTCAATTGCGTTCAAAGCCCAGCTTATCAATTCCATAATTTCTTTCGATAATCAGCAGCAAAAACGCAGACAGACGACAGCAAGCTGGGATCCAGTTAGTTGGGGGGGAAGGAAAAAAGTCAGAAGCAAGAGAGAAGCAAAAAGGCGTCTGCTCTCTTTGGAGGCGGAAGTGAAGGAGATCATTTTGTTTCTGAATTCTCCCAAACTTTTGACCGAACAGAGAGTGAGGGCAATATTATGAGCCGCCTTCTGTCTCTCCGCCAGGGAAGTCTGTCTGTTGCCGATTTCTCAATGGAGTTTCGTGTCGAAGCGGCTGATTCTGCATGGAACGACATTGCGTTACGCAGCGTCTTCCTCCAGGGTGTCAATGCCAACCTCCGCGATGACCTGGGGGTTCATGCTGTTCCCTCCTCTCTGAACGGTTTAATTGATCAGGCTGTCGGTTTGGACAGCTGGTACTGCAAGGGCGCGAAGGAGCATAAATCCTCTTCTTGCCCACCCTTCATGCGCGTACCCGTCCAGGCTACTGACACAGGTGGCGCCGACCCGTCCTCCAAACTGATGGTGCTCAGCCGGGCTTGTTTGACCCTGGAGAAGTACCAACGGTGGAGGAGGGCCGGAGCATGTCTCTACTGTGGCTCATTGAAGCACAAACTGGATGACTGCCACCTGAAGCCAAAAGACACGGCCCGTCAGTAGCCGTGGGGGTCTGATGGGTGGGACTTTTCTTCATCCCCCCGGTAATTTCTCTATTTCGACCCTCATTCATTTGCCAGGGGTTGAGAAGAGGGTTATAGCATCGATCCATTCAGGGGCTGAGCAGAATTTTGTTTCTTCCTGGCTTGTGCGGGAGATGGGCATTCCCACTAAATTGTCCAATCCTGTCAATGTCCCCAACTTATCTGGCAAAAATGTGGCCGTACTGTCTGAATGCATGGCGCCGATATCCATCCTTCTTTCCGGGAGCCACTGGGAGGAACTGTCGTTCCTTATTCTCCCAAATTCTTCCTCCCCGATGGTTCTGGGTTATCCGTGGCTTCAGAGGCACAATCCTATAATTAATTGGGCACAAAACTCAATTTCCTCATGGAGCCCTCACTGTTTGGCATTGTGTCTTAGCTCAGCCGAGTGTTTGCCGTCCTTACCTGTTTCCTTCACTCCGATGGAGCCTCCAGACCTCACCCTTGTGCCCAAGGTCTATCATGACCTTGGGGAGGTTTTTAGCAAATCGAGAGTGCTTTCCTTACCACCACACTGCTCATACAATTGTGCTATAGACCTCCTCCTGGGCTGCTGTCCAGCCGGCTCTATAGCATTTCTGGTCCGAAGAGGGAGGCGATGGAAAGGTACATTAAGGACTCACCGAACGCCGGCCTTATTCGGCCATCCTCGGCTCCTCTTGGGGCAGGATGGATCCCTGCACCCGTGCATTGATTACTGGGAGCTGAACGTGATCACCATCAAAGACAAATATCCTCTGCCCCTGATTAACTATGCGTCTGAGCTCCTTCAGCGTGCGCGCGTTTTCACTAAATTGGACCTACGCAATGCGTATCATTTGGTCACAATCCGGGAGGGGGACGAATGGAAGACGGCTTTTAAAACACACCTGGGACAGTTCGAATACCTTGTAATGCCCTTCAGACTTACTAATGCCCCTGCCGTCTTCCAACACCTCATTAACGATGTCCTCCGTTACATGGTTAATCAGTTTTGTTTTTGTTTATCTCGATGATATTCTGATTTTTTCCCACACGCCAGAGGAACACAAGGTCCACGTCAGGGCCGTGTTACAATGGCTCCTGGAGAACCAACTGTTTGTGAAGGCTGAAAAGTGTGAATTTTCCACCTGCTCCACTTCATTCCTTGGATTTATTGTGGCAGAGGAGGAACTGAGAGCCAACCCGGCCAAGGTGAAGGCTGTGCTGGATTAACCTACACCCCACTCCCGCAAGGAGCTTCAGCGTTTCTTGGGGTTGTGAATTTTTATCGCAGATTCATCAAGAACTATAGTGGGGTAGCGCAGCCACTCACACAGCTGACCTCCATTAAGGTGCCATTTCTCTGGTCCGAGGCAGCTGAACAGGTTTTCTCCAAACTGAAAAGCCTGTTCTCCAATTCACCCATCTTGGCTCAGGTCAACCCTCAGCTCCAGTTCACCCTGGAGGTGGATGCTTCTGACTCAGGGGTGGGCGCTGTTCTTTCGCAGCCCTCAACCTCCAACCAGAAGCTCCACCCATGCACGTATTTCTCTTGGCGGCTCACCCCAGCTGAGAGAAATTACAACGTAGGGGACTGGGAGCTTCTGGCCATAAAGTTGGCTCTTGAGGAGTGGAGGCACTGGTTGGAGGGAGCGGTCCATCCCATAGTTGTGTGGACCGACCACAAAAATTTAAGAGTACCTTTGGTCGGCCCGCCGACTCAACACCAGGCAGGCCCACTGGGTCCTATTCTTTCTTAGGTTTAATTTCACCATCACATACAGGCATGGCACACGTAATATTAAACCGGACGCTCTCTCCCGACAGTTCTCCTCAGACCACTCAGCACCCCCGTCCTGCTCCCATCCGATTCTGCCACCTTCTTGCATCCTCGGAGCCCTTATGTGGGGGATTGAACAGAGGGTCTGACAGGCCCAGGGCTTGGAACCCGAACCAGAGGGGGGCCCCCAAGGTTGCTCGTTTGTCCCAGCTACCCTCCACAGCGACATCATCAAGTGGAGCCATTCCAGCCACTTCGCTTGCAACCCTGGAGTATCTTGGACCATCGACCTAGTCAAGCGAGTGTTCTGGCGGCCCACACTGCAGAGGGATATCCAGAACTATGTGAAAGCATGCCAGACCTGTGCGCTGCCTGTCTCCACCCGGTCAGACACCACCCAGCTCCCTACCTCTCCTACTCCCAGCAGCTTCACCCTGCTGGTTCGTCTATTCCTGCTGGGTTTCTCTGTTGGGCTCTCTGCTCCACTCATGTAAGTGGCAGATTTGTCTTTCCACTTCCCTTTCTCACTCCTCGTATTAATTGTTCTTGTTTCTCCCCACAGGACTAGTCTCCCTCTGGCAAGTGGCGATTTTCTGAACTGCTCCACTTTTTGAAATTAATAAATTGTGCAAACTTTGCTTCTCTTTGCCGAGTGACTTTTCTCTGGTGTGGTCCCTGCACGTGAGCTGACTGGGCTATCATTATGACACGATGGGGTGCAATTCTCAGCATGTGAGCAATTCTCAGCATAGTTGCACAGACTTTGACAATATGGGATGCAATTCTCGGCATAACAGCGGTCACCGATGCAGCAGTTCATTTCTGCTTTTTTCCCCACCAAAATAAAACAGTCTCCCTTTTCCCCAAATTGTATCAAAAGTCTTTGAGCTCCAGATGGAGGACTCTCGGGGTCCGGATCCGGACCAGAGTCCACCAGTTGATGACCCCGGTATATATTATAAATAAAAATATCTATATATATTAGTTATAGTTTATATTAGTTATAAGTTTATATTAGTTATAAAAGTAACTAATTGTGAACTAGCATCTTATACAGCATCATATTTTTGCACTTTTATTCTTCCAGATTTGTACTGAAATTACATTTACATCATCTGCTAAATTATGAACATTACCAGTTGCGTGTAAAAACTCTCCAGGAGGGGGTAAAGGGGCAGTCCTTAAATGGGATTCTTAAGAGACAGAAACTCCTATTTATTCTCCAGCTATACAGATGAGTTTTGATAGGACAGAAAAAAAAAAAGTGAATGTATACATTTTTTCCACATAGTTTTTAATTTTTTTTTTCCAAATTTACAGCTGCTTTCTAGTATATTTCTGACTTTTTCCACTGATATACTGTACTTTTTAATGTAAATTTAAGACTTTTTTTCTCATCAGTTTTCTTTTTCATTCTCTTCATTTTTCTGGCAGAATGTTGTCTATTTACTTTAGAGCCATCAGCATGCTGTAACGCAGTCCTGGGGATATGCATTCGGGGTAGTTTTCAACCACTCCCCCTTGTAACCTGATTTCAAAAGCCAAGGGGTAGGGACAGTGTTGCCAGACGTACGATAATTATCGTATTTGTACGATAGTTTTGCCCTCTGCGCGATCAATAATTCCAAAAATCCTGTAATGTACGATAATTTGACCCCTTCATTACATGGCTAAATTAATACATTAGCAAACAAACAGGGTACGGATCCTGTGCATACATACTACGCCTGTTTTTACGTATCGTCTCACATGTGTAGGCTGTGTGGAAAAGATGGAAGACTCGTGTCGCGGTAGCAGAAAGGCAGCTTTGGATGGAGGTTAGTGATGGGATCCACAGTTCACAGAAACATACCGAGTCAAGCTAAAAAGATCCATTAGAAATAGTTCTATACCAAATCACTCAGTGCTGCACTGGAGCTCCAACTGTCTACCACTGAACTGAGTGTTGGCTGAATGGAGCAGGTGGGGCTCATTTGCTGCTCAGGCGGGTCATTCAGCTGGTGATCCCTGGCTTCCAGTACAGTTCCGGAGAGTGATTCAGGACAGTACATTCACCCATAAAACTAGTACCCTTGATCGAATCGGTCGCATACGTTACAGCACTTAATGGAGGCACGGCAGTAAGCAACATCACCAGCAGGTTGGGAGAAAACAGGCCCCAGTTTTACTGGGTGGTTCAACCATTATTGACATTGGCACTAAAGCTTTCTGTCGCTGCTGCAACGTGCAAATGTCTGCAAAAATGTCACTGGATTGTGGTTTTCAATAAAACTGTGAAACAGGTTTCTGCTTCAGTTATCAGAGGCATTTTAGCAGTAGTTTAGGTGGATTGATTGATGTCTATTCCTAATGTATAAACAGAGAACTTCTCCAAATATTTATGAGGCAAGACCTTGATACATGATGATTCAACAGAAGTCATACAGAAGATAGTTAAGCATGACTGATATTCTGGGCTGTTCAGTGCAGGCCAAGGGCTCATCCTGTACACACAGGTAGAGGCACCTTTTTTTTTCCAACTGATCTGTTAGATTATTTAAAGTTAAAACTGCGTTATATGTACATGATCTGTAATAATGTGTTACTGAAGCAGACTTTCCTGAGCCACATCAGAATGAAACTGGGTGTATACGATAATTTTTCTCAAAATCCGATAATTTTAAGCCACTGGTACGGTACTTTAACATTTCCCATCTGGCAACAATAGGTAGGGGAGCAATGGCAGCTTAAGTGAAAATTTGATTCTCAAAATTAACCAAATGTGCATCAGGATACTAAATTAATAGCTGACTCTCTCTTGCACACGCTCTCTACATTTATTGCAGAAAAGTATGTCTGTGATCCATGGGGAAAACTGTGGGTGTTCAGTTTAGTTGCTGGGAAAAGTGTGGGTGTTTAAACCCCCATATCCCCCACTGGTGTGACGGCCATGGCTTGGGAGACTCTGGGCTTAATGAGGTCTCGACTACAACACTAAATAACTGTCTCATGTACTCTATGTCCCCTGTGCAGTGCCTTAAGAGAAAATGATTTTGTACACTTTTGTATAGTTAAACATGCAGAGTCTACCGAAAAGCTTCCAATAAAATTAGAAGATCAGTTTGGTAATAAAATTTTATTTTTTAACATTTTCTGTAGATACTGTGATATTACTGTGATATTTTCAAACATGTCTCTGTTAGTGGGAACATGTGCTCTAAGCTCTTTCCTGTTTCTGCTGTGGTCATTGACTCGCAGCCATTCTGTCTGCTGCCACTGGCTTAATTTAAATGAACACCATAAGTGATACAGGTCAGGGCTTTCTAAGTTAAGGGTGGCTGGCATTGGTGGTGGCAGCAAACTACTGTGCACAACCGTGGTCTTCTGAACAGCACAAGGTAAGTGTGATAAAGAGGAATGGGACGGCTGAGTCACTCATGTGTCCTTTGATTACAGCTATCTGCCTCAGGCTCCTTGTTTGCCTGCGTGATCCAGGTTGGAACCATGAGGAGCTCTCTCACTTTCCCTCGTTCATGTGAACCGTGACTTTCACTGAGCTGAGAGCAAACTGCTGAGATAAGGGCTCCAATCGGACCAACTATGGCAATAGAACCAGTGAGAAAACATGGTGGACAGAGCCATCTGGCCAGCTCGTCTCTGTCCTCGCTCTGCTGAGCACAAAGCTGGAGCCATGTGCCTCGTCTGCTGCAGCATCTAACAGAAGCTGAGTGCCACCATGACAGCAAGACAAGATAGTGTGGTGACGGTGTGGATGTGTTCATGTTTCACCTTGAGCATTTTACAGAAAAAAGTGGTCAGAAAGTTGTTTTGTTTTTTTACCTTTGTGAAAAACAACTTTAAGACTGAATCACCAATACATTTTGAGACTCATACCCGGTCTTTGTCTAGGTTTTCAAAAAGTCTGCAACATTATTTTCATGCCATCATTTCTATTGACTTATTGACCACAGCCGGGGCAAGGTCACCCGCAAAAGCTTTTGTGACAATATTCTCTAAGAGAATATTGGATTTTATCTGCATCTGTTAGCCAAGTATTTGGCATGAAGGGAGAATCATTAAACATTTAGTAAGATACACCACTGTGCTTTGAAGAAAAACATTTAGTCAATGCTAAAACCTGTATCATGTTTCTGTAAGTGTTGTCAGCAAGCCAGCACTCATTTGGGGGCACGAATATTACTGATTTTACAACTTGAAGGTCAAGATAGTGGAGTAAAAACTGAAAAAGGATGTACTGTAAGTGCAATTAAGACTTACAATAAATGTTATATAAATACCAAGACAAAAAAGAGCCTTTATTAGTTTTACCCCCATTTCCTTTACAACATGAGCTGCCAGCAGTGGGGCCTCACTGCTGTTTTATAGACACACCATGTCAGTGTGTATCTGCCGAGACTCACCGGGGAGACTGGGGAGAAGCCCACATCCATCGAGGTTGTCAGTGAAAGAATATAAGACAGGAAACCCAGAGAGAAAAGACAAAAAAAACCTTGTTGGATCATGGCCTAGTGATAAGTTGCCCTGACCACTGCAGTCATTACACCATCAGAATTAAATGATAAGATTCCAATTACCTGCTAATTTAAACCAGCGTCAAATATGAGTCATAAAGGATGAGAAAAGAATTTAATGATGTAATATGTTTCTGCAGGTGAAAAGGGAAATTGGCAAAATCTTGCAGATATTAAATGTGATTGTGTAAATGACTTCCCTCCATAAAAAACTCATTATTGCTGCCACATTAAATCTATAAGATATTCCCGCTCTTATGCACTGACATGATGACTGAAACACACATTTATATTCACCAAAACACTCTTTTATAGCTTGTTTTTAGAGGCCAATCAATCTCTAAACAAGCTCAAAGCAAATCCACATGCTTGGCCTACAGTTTATTCAACTCAGCAGTAGGGGGTCTTGTCCTCTAATTAATCTGACTTGTCCCCGTGCTGAACACTGGATCAGTTTGCAGGACTACTGCATTATTCAACGTAGCCCTGGGTGAAAGAGGAAGTCTGTGGTCTGGAGTCACCTTACTCTGGGCAAAGCAGCACAGCCACAGAGAGAGAAGGATGAGGGGAAGACATTTAAAGTAATGGCAGAGGACTTGAAGGAAGAGGAGAGGTATGATGAAAAGCGGAGAGGAAAAGAAACCAGGTGAGACATTAAAAAGCGGAGTAAGATCAAACGGCCAGTGTGGTTCACAGCAACAGGATCTGCTAAAAGATCGGAACCACATGAGACCGCTTGTAGACAGGAAACCTATATATAGCTGTCCATTCTCTACTTCTGCTGACAATACCAGTCACAAAACCACCTTTTTTCAGTCGCACATGTATTTTTGACGTGACACCCAATGACAGGCTGACAGTGACACTGCTTTTTCCCCCTTGATGTTTTATTGATAATGGTAATCTTTCAGAAGAAACCAATTTCTCACCCCAATTTACATCAGTCTTCTGTCTTTCTTGTTAAATACACACCTTGTCCCCACAAATACAACGGTCAAAAACACAGTAGTTGTGCACCACTTGCATGGTGTCATACAGAAAATAAAATGGGTGAAATCAGTGGTCTCGTGTTGGCAGTTTTCACTCAAAAAGCAGTCATAATAAAATAAAGCTTTGGAATGGTAAAAGTATAACACACCCATAAATGTGCAGTCAATGGAAAACAGAATAAAAGAATTCAGTCGTTTGGATTGTGTTGTTTTGAAATGAACAGAGATGCACGAGTATGAGCTTAACATTAGTACTTTTTGATACTGAGTTATTACAATGACGATTTCCTCCCAATAAAGAGGTTGGAATAACAACAACAGCAATACAACAACAGAAAGAAATATCGTTATCAGCCAAACTCTTCGTTAACATTAGGGCTGCCCCGACTAAAAACTTCGCAGGTTGACCAGTAGGCGTAGTTTGAAGCAAATGGACTATTTGTTGCACTGTTATGATAGATGCATCCATTTAATTGGTGAAATATAAAAAAAATGACTTGCAACATCAGTAAATGGTGTAGGACCCTGGAAACCCCTGACCCTCTTAAGCAACAATAAGCCCTTAAATTACAAATTTAGCCTGTGCTCAAGGAAGTGAGTCACCTGTTAACGGGCTAAACTCAGGTAAACAAGCTGTCTTTTTGGCTAGCCAGCCCACCATCACTGTCATCCTTCTTTCTCAGTCATCTCATATTGAGCACCAAGAACACAGTTTGTCCACACCATTAGGGACAGGTGCGCTGCATGTTTCGGCATAGTAACGATGCCGTCAGACTGCAGTCGGACGGCACCTGAGCACACACAGCCCAATTAGTTAGCATGTGCTCTGGAGTAGCTAACGGCACAGAGAGTCATAAGAATATGGATGTCAATGTCAGTACTTTATTCAAGAGTATTTAAACAAGACCATACAATGAAAGGTCTCCATGGTGATACATAAGCTAATCATACATGAATGGGCAGAGCACATGCAACACAGCTGACAGTGCTACTGTGTGGCTCTAGTTCATCAGAATATGACACTGCTATTAAAAAGGAGGCAGCGTCACCCTGTAGGTATACTGTAGGTGGCATCTCAGTTTAGTAGTAGTAGTTTAACAATCTAACCTAAAAGTGAGCATTACGAGGTGCAAATGGGACCTTCTGTAATTTAGTCGACTGAGATTATTTTTGCCACCTAAAACTCAGTCGACCATTAGGGGGCATCCCTAGTTAACGCTGGGGCAGACATTAAGGTTTCAGGAATTTCACAAGTGGATGCATCTCTAGAAATGTGTAGCAGTCAAATGAAATGCAGAATGAATACATGCCTCAATGATCTGTTGTACTTAGGGAGACTGATACTCAGTTTTTAAAGTTCTGTCAAATATCTCACAGAAATGGTCGTTTACAGCACATTCATCTTTGTGGTTATGTAGTGGGTAATTACTGTACGTCTTTACTCTGGGCAAACATATAGTATATTATTCACATGTTATTCACATTACGGCATATACATCTGTACACATTCCTTCCACCCTTGAGAAAAAGTGTCCAGGCACTTTCTTTGGCAACCCTTTGCCAGATCAGTGACTACACTGTTGCTACCACAATCTTCATTTTCATCAAAAACAACCTGCTGTGCAGTGAATCTCAGAGGTGGGAGCCAGGTGATGTTGGTTAGACTTCTCATATATTCTGGCGCTTCCACCTAACTTAGACTGTGAGCTACAAACTAGCAGCAAAGTTGCCTTTCTCCGCCTCTGTTGGCTTCAGGCTGCCTCTCCTTGTTCATTAGGGCAGGTTCTGGAGCGATGCCTTTACTGCCCTCCTCAAAAACCTGCACTTAGGAGGAATTGCTGGAGATATGATGGCACATAATATACAGTACTTTAAAGACTAATAATGGAGTGTGGAGGAAATACTTTTATGGTTCTGGAACAAAATTTTCAAAAGAAACACAAAGGAAAATTGCTCCCTCTCTGTGTGACGGAGTCTGTCCAGAGAATGTTTCAAAGCTGACTCAGATCATTATGTGCATCACACATACCGGCCTGACAGAGGTTCTTCCATTAATTCAGGCATAAAGCCAGTGGCTGAAAAATAGTGGACTTTGTTTTTCAATCACATCTGTGCCAACTAAACAGCAGGGTCAGTGGTCAAATATTTCTTAATATCTGTCCTTTTAAACAGCATTTTATAAATTAAAACTATGAGGAAACACAAAAACAAAATAGCATTCCCCCTTCTATCTCTATAATCATAATGCCCCATTTTTGAATTATATATATTACCTTTATTTATTTTACATCACTAGAAACAACACCTCTCTCCACATCACAATTGTTAAAATAAGCCCCATACTGGAAAGTTTCATCGTAAAATTCACACTGGCCTTGCTGACTCCAGCACTTTACAGTACAACCAAATGAAACTCAGACCTGGAACATAACACTGGTTTACACACTTCACCATGGCATTAATGGAACTGTTTTGGTTTTTTTTTCCACATCAACACTATGGAATTGTGGCATGTTTCAGTTTCAATTTCCTAATTTTTCTTTCCCACTGAATATAAAATACTAACAATCACTTTGGAGCAGGAACATTGGCTGATGCGGTACATACTGTCTGCCTGGAGGCATGGTGTCAAGATGAAGCAGTAGAACAAAGAAAAGGATTCAAGTCAGTCAGTGGGATTGGCACCGTGACAGTAACAAGACATGGGTGGGCCCTGGGAAATGCCCACCTGTAGCACACGTGGTAATCCAGCACAAACATGGCAAAATACGACACATTGCACTACTGTACAGTTTCTGCATCAATACTGCTGAATATTGGGCAGGTCTATCCTTATGCTCAAGGTCTCATAAAATCTTGCTGTTTTATACACCAGGATGATGCCCTTTTAGATTTATTTCTGAATAAATCTGTCCTTTCATTAGAGAATAAGGCAGTTTATGGTATGGTAGATAAGTCATGCCACAACCACAGTGGACTGCTGTTTCATGCAGCTCTCCCACGTTTAAGTAATGCTGCCATCACTCTGGAATTACGTCTAGCCTCCTCAGTGTGCCAATGAAATGATGAAACGCAGCCAAGGGTGACCCATCCTTGGAGTAGGCTGGTCCATTTGGTTGCTCAAAATATTGTTTTCACGCTGCAGGAAACCTCAGCAAATAGGGGATTTAGTTCAAGAGGCAAAGAGGACCAAGAAAAAAAAAATAAAAAAACGATGAACATCACCGACAAGGAGGAAATCACAGCTGTACATTAAAGGTTAAATGTTAGAACCTTGACTGTCTTCTTCTTTGGCAGTCCTTTCAAAGCCAAGTCCACAGGTCCAAACATTAAAGTCAAAGGGGGTCACTGGGTGGCCAACCTCTCCAACGGACTGGAAACTGCTGCTGTGGTAAAAGTTTAGTTGCTATCTGCCTTCAAAGCAGTCCAAGTACTCCAGGACAAGGTCATAGCAAAATCGATACTGGTCCTAAAAAAATCATTAAAAATGATTAAACTCAAGAATGAAAACAGAATTCATAGAAATATCACACTCATTTCTTCTATTAACTCATCAGAGATTCATACCAGAGATTCAACCATGTTGGGTTTGCAGTTGCGTAGAGTTTTGACAGCATAGAAGACGTCGACCATGTTCTGGTACTGGATCATCTCAAGCAGGATGTTGCAGGCACAGAAGGTTCCACTTCGACCACCGCCATTGCTGTGGAAGAAGATAATTTTTTAAAGAATGTGTGTGAAGGTACAGCTGTTCAGTGGTGTGAAAAGCATTTGCCCCCTTCCCAATTTCTTATTTTTTGTATGTTTGTCACACTTAAGTGTTTCAGATCATCAAACAAATTTAAATATTAGACAAAGATAACACAAGTAAACACAAAATGCAGTTTTCAAATGAAGGTGTTTATTATTAAGGGTAAAAAAATCCAAACCTGCATGGCCCTGTGTGAAAAAGTGACCCCCCACCCCCGTTAAAACATAAATTAACTGTGGTTTATCACATCTTTGGAAAGCTGAGTTCAATTTCTCTAGTCACAACCAGGCCTGATTACTGCCACACCTGTTCTCAATCAAGAAATCACTTAAATAGGACCTGCCTGACAAAGTGAAGTAGACCAAAAGATCCTCAAAAGCTAGACATCATATTGCGATCCAAAGAAATTCATGAACAAATGAGAAAGAAAGTAACTGAGATCTATCAGTCTGGAAAAGGTTATAAGGTTATATTTCTAAAGCTTTGGGACTCCAGCAAACCACAGTGAGAGCCATTATCTACAAATGGCAAAAACATATGTAGGAGAAATTAGTGTTCTAAGTGTGATAAGGTACAAGGATTATTTAATTTACACATAGAGGTGTGTGTGTGGAAACGGAGGTTTACTTCGTGACCACAAATACTCACAAACAAAAGTAAAAAAAAACTCGTAGGGGCACCAGTCTAAACCTTGGTCAGTTTATTAATAACTAATCCTTGTACTTTTCATTAACTCGCAGAGATAGCAAAAAGACGTAACAAACTAATAGTTTTTTTTTTTTTTTTTTTTTTTTTGAATGCAAAAGATGCAATAGACTTACACAATGGTCCTCTCCGGCATACAACTAGGAACATACCGGTCGCTATGGAGGGTGAGAATATGTATGGGCACATAATCATACCATGTAGGATAACTAAATAGACGGTTATGCTGTTTCATCCCACCTAGCAACAATGCTCTGCACTGTGTGTGTTTATATATTTACATATTTATTCCATCTAGCTACAATGCTCTGCACTGGGTGTGTTTATATTTATATGTCTATATATTTATTCCATCTAGCTACAATGCTCCGCACTGTGTTTTTATATATCTACATATTATTCCATCTAGCTACATTGCTCCGCACTGTGTGTGTTTATATACTTGCATATTTATTCCACCTAGCTGCAATGCTCCATACTGTGGGTGTTTATATATTTACATATTTATTCCATCTAGCTACAATGCTCTGCACTGTGTGTTCATATATTCATATATTTATTCCATCCAGCTACAATGCTCTGCACTGTGTGTCTGTGTGTGTGTGTGTGTGTATATATATATTTTATAGTAATATGTACATATGTATATTAGCTGCTCTTGCTTGCTTGTTTTTTCTTGCCTTCTGATTGTTGCTCTGAGTGTTGCTATCCCTGTGCTGTTGCAATCCTGGAATTTCCCCGTTGTGGGACTAATAAAGGCTTATCTTATCTTATCTTATCTTATCTTATCTTAACTAGTCTCAAATTAATAAATTCTTCTGCCGTGACCCAGGAAACAGACACAGGAAAAAAAAAAAAATCAAGCAGAAACTTCTATATACTGGTAACAGTTTTAATGATCAAACTCAAGTTAAATGACATTACATTCAATTGATTTGTATGCAGGTGAAATGATCAACAAGTATCAAATATCATATTAACTGGTAACGGATTCCTGAGCATAAAGTCTATAGTTAAACCTTTGTGGAAACAAGAGAAACCAGATTTTGAATTTGTAACTAATGCAATGGGTGACTGTGAAGTAACTGTAACTGTAACAAAATATGCATAAAATTGGACGCAATTTTATGGAGAAACTGATAAAAGCTGATTATATGAAAAAGGAAATTCTGAGTTACTCTACAAAAAAACGGAGTTTAATGAAAAGAAGATTATTTTTCCTTCAGCTTCATAGCTCCTATCGTAGCTTATGGACTAACTTTTAACACGAAAAATTGGTCATATTCAATTAGAATTAGACACCACCTTTAGCCCAGCAAATATAAAGTTGGAGCCTGGCTTATGACCTGCTGTGTCTTCAGAGTTCAGCGATGATCCTTGGCGAATGCCAGTGGATAGCAAGGGGGGAAGACTGCCCGCAGTCCTTCCCAGTCGGTGAAGTGGTCGCTCAGACTCAGCAGCAGGGGCAACAGTGGAGCTGGCAGTAGAGTGGGCAGCTGGCCCCCGGGGCAGGTGACATCTTCTCCTAGGCAACAGGTCCTTCCTTGGCCTGAAACTTTGGGATGTCCACCGGCCAACAAGAACCACAGGAGTGAAGGAAAAATGGATATAAAACAGTTCCACCCACAAAATCCTAGTTCTTCTGACATCGTGGTACGTGGGTGAGGCAGTCTCGAGGAAAAAGGTTCAAAAATCACTATCAGTCCACTTTAATGGTGAACTAAAGAAAATCAATAAAAAAGTTTAGCACAATAAACACAGCGTCTGAGGAGAGGGAAGAAAAATGTTGGAGTTTTACTCCAGGTAAGAGGTTGAGCTCAAAAAACAGGGCAATCTCTCCTCAGATACCAGTGAAAAAAAATGCACACAAAAGAGATAGAATTCAGATCAATGGAAAAGACTTCAGAAAGATCATAGAAAGAACTGAAAAGAACTGAACTGAAAGACAGCCGAAAGACAACTGAACTACTAGGGCATTTCCCTCTTTTAAATGAGAGCAATTCTTTGGTCATATATGACTGGCAGCAGGAAGAACCAATAATCGGCTATCGTGGGAGATTTGAATGGACTATGGTCCAATAAGAAAGCGGCCCTTTGTCTGTAACCAACCAATAAAATGAGAGGGGGCATCGTCCAACAAAGATGGCCTGGTGATTGGCTGATACCAGTCATATGACTTGCATAAGATTTTCATTAGAAAAACATATTAACGTTGAAATTCATATTATAGACTTATATATATACTGTATAATGTAAGCTAACGTCTGGGATTCATGACTAACTTTCATGACTACTTCCAGTGAGCACTGAACTACTGTTGGGCTTTGGATAATAGTAGGAGGCTCCAGGAAGGCATTTTGACTATTCTGTCTGAGGGTAAGTGTTATTAGGGGATTTATGATAACAGTCCAGGTGTCTTCCTGGCACGAAGTGGATCCTGCGGGTCTTAAGTCAAGCAAGGAATATAGCAGTATAATACTTTATTTAGGAAACAGGGTAACTCTGGAGGTCTCCTGTTCACAGAGGCTGTTCATGTGCATTGGAACTCAGATGTACGTTACACATGGAACAGTGGTGAACCTTCCCAGGAGTGGCCGGCCGACCAAAGTTACCCCAAGAGTGCAGCGACGACTCATCCAAGAGGTCACAAAAGACCCCACAACAACATCCAAAGAACTGCAGGCCTCATTTGCCTCAGTTAAGGTCAGTGTTCATGACTACACCATAAGAAAGAGACTGGGCAAAAATGGCCTGCATGGCAGAGTTCCAAGATGAAAACCACTGCTGAGCAAAAAGAAGATAAAGGCTCGTCTCAGTTTTGCCAGAAAACATCTTGATGACCCCCAAGACTTTTGGGAAAATACTCTGTGGACTGGCGAGACAAAAGTTGAAGTTTTTGGAAGGTGTGTGTCCCATTACATCCAGCGTAAAAGTAACACAGCATTTCAGAAAAGGAACATCATAACAACAGTAAAATATGGTGGTGGTAGTGTGATGGTCTGGGGCTGTTTTGCTGCGTCAGGAACTGGAAGACTTGCTGTGGTAAATGGAACCATGAATTCTGCTGTCCACCAAAAGATCCTGAAGGAAAATGTCAGGCCATCTGTTCGTGACCTCAAGCTGAAGCGCATTTAGGATCTGCAGCAGGACAATGATCCAAAACACACCAGCATCCACCTCGGAATGGCTTAAGAAAGACAAAATGAAGACTTTGGAGTGGCCTAGTCAAAGTCCTGATGTGAATCCGATTGAGATGCTGTGGTATGACCTTAAAAAGGTGGTTCATGCTCGAAAACCCTCCAATGTGGCTGAATTTCAACCATTCTGCAAAGAAGAGTGGGCCAAAATTCCTCCACAGCGCTGTAAAAGACTCATTGCCAGTTATCGCAAACGCTTGATTGCAGTTGTTGCTGCTAGGGGTGGCCCAACCAGTTATTAGGTTTAGGGGGCAATCATTTTTTTCACACAGGGCCATGTAGGTTAGGATTTTTTTCCCCTTAATAATAAACACCTTCATTTGAAAAATACATTTTGTGTTTACTTGTGTTATCTTTGTCTAATATTTAAATTTGTTTGATGATCTGAAACATTTAAGTGTGACAAACATACAAAAAAATGAGAAATCAGGAAGGAGGCAAATACTTTTTTCAGACCACTGTAAATCAAAGCTGCTTAAAGGACAGGAGGAGTTTTCAGGAATTGTCTGATCTTATTCATGTTCTACATCAAACTAAAAGCCTCCTTGGTACCGAGCGTGAATTCCCTCACATCTACCTTTACATTTAGTACTGAAATGTAATAACCTTCAAATTCCACCACAATAATTTTTGCTTTTCTTCCGCTGGTGTGTACGAGGTTAACACTATCTGTGCATTTATTGGCAGATCTATTTAAACTTTAACTATTCTGTTAATATTAATCAGCAGAGAAAGTCTTAAGGTTCACTAATTGGGGCAAACTGCTCCCGATGTACAGCAGAGATAACCATCAAGAAGTCTAAAAACAGTAACACAGTTCAATACCTCAACGTGACAGTATCAGAGAGAGGATCCGCACCATGACCAAGATAGTTCAAACTACCGCAGCACTTGCCAAACTGAAACTAATATGAAAAGATAAGACCATCACTGTCAGATCAAGGCTCATGGTCACATCAATATTCCACTACACAATGCAATGTGTAGGAAGGGTCCTCAGTGTTTTAAAAGGCGTGTAACAATAAGGCGGTCTAAAGATTATTAAACAGTATGCAAAAACTACCAGAATGAGAGCAAATTTGTCAGACCCAGAAGTGGACAAAATAGCCAGAAACTGTATTCAAGTAAAAGCACAAAGAAGTACAATTACCTTGTGATATCAAATACTTAAGCAAAAGCCCCCCCAAAAAAGCCTCAAGGTAAGAAAGTATTGAATAAAATGTACTATTTATGAGAGTTTTCTGTTACATTTGATTTTTTTATATGAATTTATTAAACTTTTCTTATAAATTTTTCCACTTCAGCTTTCTTTTTAAATGTTAGAACACCCCAATAACTAATGAATCTCCACAAGCTGGTATGTAAATTAGCATTTTTTTCCTCATAAATTTGTATTTTGGGGGAACAATTTGTCTTCATTTCAGGCTGCAAAGCAACAAAATGTGATTATTTTGAAGGAGGGTGATTCTTTTCTATACCCACTGCAAATACCATCTGTTCCTTCTCAATTCCAGGCCCCACCCTCCCACCGTATTTCTCCCCACAGTCTTCCTCTTTGGGGATGCTCATAAAGCCTGGGAGCTATTGTGGGTCCTATAAATTGCTTTCTCCAAACCGCAGCCACAGTCATATTCAAACAGCTATCACCCCTTTCCATTCAGCAGACTCACCTGCTTGAATCTGGGGTCATGGTCCTACCTAATGAAGACTCCAGCGGAAGATTTGAACTTGGAATCTTCTAAGTTCCACAATTCTGACTAAAAGTTGTGTGTGTTTACAGTTTGGGTAGAAATCAATAGGGAAAACAAATTTCAAAGGTTTGCTGAAAAATAAAAAAGTCCAAACAAATAGTTACTTTTGGTGTGGTTGGTGTGGTTTTCTTTCTGAAGCAGATGTTGCAGAGTACTTTAAGAACAACAGCAGTTGACCTAAGTCAACGTGAAGCTGCTCAGAAGTGTCTCCGACAACAATGAGCTACCATACATCATGTGATTGAAAAATGTATTAAAAAGAAAAAGAAAAAAATTAAAGCCAAACATACAGCCATGGACAAAATTGTTGGTACCCCTCTGTTAATGAAAGAAAAACCCACAATGGTCACAGAAATAACTTGAATCTGACAAAAGTGGTAATAAATAAAAATTCTATGAAAATTAACCAATGAAAATCAGACAATGCTTTTGAATTGTGGCTCAACAGAATTATTTTAAAAAACAAACTCATGAAACAGGCCTGGACAAAAATGATGGTACCCCTAGAAAAGATTGAAAATAATGTAACCATAGGGACACGTTCAACCAAGATGTGTCCTCTAATTAACATCACGGGTGTCTACAAACTTGTAATCAGTCAGTCAGCCTATTTAAAGGGTGACAAGTAGTCACTGTGCTGTTTGGTGACATTGTGTGTACCACACTAAACATGGACCAGAGGAAGCAAAGGACAGAGTTGTCTCAGGAGATTAGAAAGAAAATTATAGACAAGCATGTTAAAGGTAAAGGCTACAGTATAAGACCATCTCCAAGAAGCTTGGTGTTCCTGTGACTACAGTTGCACATATTACTCAGAAATTTAAGATCCACAGGACTGTAGCCAACCTCCCTGGACGTGGCCGCAGGAGGAAACTTGAAAAATGGAAGAGACGGATAATACGAATGGTACCAAAAAGAGCCCAGAACAACCTCTAAACACATTCATGGTGAACTCCAAGATCAAGGTACATCAGTGTCAGATCGCACCATCCGTTGTTGTTTGAGCCAAAGTGGACTTCATGGGAGACGACCAAGGAGGACACCACTGTTGAAAACAAATCATAAAAAAGCCAGACGGGAATTTGCCAAACTGCATGCTGACAAGCCACAAAGCTTCTGGGAGAATATCCTATGGACAGATGAGACAAAACTGGAACTTTTTGGCAAGGCACATCAGCGCTATGATCACAGACGCAAAAATGAAGCATACCAAGAAAAGAACACTGTCCCTACTGTGAAACATGGAGGAGGTTATGTTATGTTCTGGGGCTGCTTTGCTGTATCTGGCACAGGGTGTCTTGAATCTGTGCAGGGTACAATGAAATCTCAAGACTATCAAGGTATTCTAGAGAGAAATGTGCTGCCCAGTGTCAGACAGCTTGGTCTCAGTCGCAGGTCATGGGTCTTGCAACAGGATAATGACCCAAAACATACAGCTAAAAACACCCAAGAATGGCTAAGAGCGAAACATTGGACTATTCTAAAGTGGCCTTCTATGAGCCCTGATCTAAATCCTATTGAACATCTGTGGAAGGAGCTGAAACATGCCGTCTGGAGAAGGCACCCTTCAAGCCTGAGACAACTGGAGCAGTTTGCTCATGAGGAGTGGGCCAAAATACCTGCTGAGAGGTGCAGAAGTCTCATTGACAGTTACAGAAATCGTTTGATTGCAGTGATTGCCTCAAAAGGTTGTGCAACAAAATATTAAGTTAAGGGTACCATCATTTTTGTCCAGGCCTGTTTCATGAGTTTGTTTTTTAAAATAATTCTGTTGAACCACAATTCAAAAGCATTATCTGATTTTCATTGGATAATTTTCATAGAATTTTTATTTATTAGCACTTTTGTCAGATTCAAGTTATTTCTGTGACCATTGTGGGTTTTTCTTTCATTAACAGAGGGGTACCAACAATTTTGTCCACGGGTGTAACATGCATAAAGGCAAGTAACTGATACATTACCAAGATTTTTGCATATCCCCCAAATTATAATAGTGATCCCTTTACCTTCTTTCATTCTACTATAAAGGCTGCATGTGGATAAATAAAAATATAAATAAATATTGAAAACAAAAATTAATACAGATGTTTATTCTACTGGCTGAAAAATATAGCCAGCCTGAAGTGGATATTTGAGACATTTATTTATGTATTTTTCTCTTTCTGCTGCTCCCTTTCGGGGTGGCAACAGGGTATCATCGCCTGATATCGCAATGATCCGCATGTTGGTTTGGCAAGGATTTTCACACCAGATGCCAATTCCTGATGCAACCCTCCCCATTCTTGTGCTTCAGTTATGGCTGGGTAGACATTTCTTTAATGCTAATCACCAGCTTTAAGTGAGTTATGTTTATAAACTTAGATGGAGGACAAGAAAGTAGTCCACGCCATTACAGATGATGGGGGACCCTAAATGTTCTCGGGTCCATTGCAGGTTAGAGGATTCAAATACAAAGGGTCGCTGCAGTGGGCAAGCAGGCTGCCCTCTTCTAATGAGGCATACAGGCACCGCTATGATAATTACCAGAGTGGTGGACTAGTGGTAGAGCATCCACCTCATAACCAGGGGGTCATGGCTTCAAGCCCTGGCCGGGTCATAGCAAAGACCACATTTAAAAATGCACTTCCTGCCTTCTAGCTTGGTGCTGAGCATAACAGAATGAGGAAGGAAAGTTGTTGTAAAAACTAAGATGTTGATCATGGGAAAACTTTGGCATGTTGTTGATACTGTGAGAATATTTACTTTATTACAGGTAATTACCATTTTATTAAAAAAACAAACTGTGCTAATTTCAGTACATAATTACTTTTTTATAACATGTAGAGTACGTGTTTTATGTTGAAATATTTTTATATACTCCCTCTTTTACATTTTCAATAAGCTAGACAGTCGGTATGATAAAACACAAATTCTGATTTTATTGTCTGTGATTACAGGGGTTTGCTGCTGCGTGCTTCACAAACACAGACTATGTATACAATAACACAGACAAATGCATTTTTCTCTCTGGTGAAATGAGTCTCATAATATGTTTAAGTGAGTTCTGTAAGACAATAATGGCATATAAGCAGAACACAATATGTGTAATCTGATAACCATGTTTTTGTGTTCTCTTCTACCTCATAAAAACAGGCATTTGATACAGTTCACACAGAACACATCATTATTATAAATTATTCATAAAACGCAAAAATAGCAATAGTGAGAAGCCTTTTATCGGACCTGAAATGGAGAAATAAAAGCACAGTGTGGCATTTCTTGCTAAATACTGCCCTGGACATCATAAATGCACAGCAATATCAATAAGCTCCAGGAGGACAAGCCACTTCCTCCCCCTGAGACAAACACAGTGAAGGTGGGCATGGAAGAGTCTGCAGCTTATACAAGCAATATTAAAGTAATCAATCGTCGTCAGAGCTTTGGCAGTGCTGGATTTAGTGTAGTGAGAACCATCGCATTCTGTATTAAGCCATAATTGATTTGATCTCCATAATCTCCTTCCCGGTTGTCGTGGGTAACGCTGTGTGACAGCGCTGAGTGATGTGCTTTTGGATGGGGGCGGTAGGGATGAACGTGTGACGGTTTGGCAATGAGCTGGACAGCCCATTCATATTCATCAGCAGGGTGTGCACTTGGGGGGCGTCGGACGACAGAGGAGCTTATAACCGCACAGACTGCACGGCAAAACCACCGCGCGGCACGTTACACAACGGTTTGGTATTCTACTTTATAAAATACTACCATGATAAATTGCACTGCACGTTATTGCACCAAATTACACATAATGCTGCAGAAACAAGACACAAAGTGGCGCCTGTCGCTCATCAAACAGATTTGCTCACGATTTATCATCTTTTTTTTAATAATACCACGCTTGGTTTTAAATGCACCTTGAAATTTTATGTTTAACAGCCGTATTTGTTCTTTCATCTGAGACCTTTTTCTTTTAAAGTTTGTACGACCCATGCTACCAAAAGTTTACTCACAGGCAGTGCACAACAGTGCGTCCTTCCCCACACTCCCGTTGCCACTTGTGCACTTGAGCCAGCAGGTTGAGGAAAGCCTTCTTGGAGTCAGGGACGTCTCGATACGCCGACCAGCGCAGGAACTGAAACTGACACATCACCAGCTGGCCCTCTTGGAGCTTGGAAGACAACAGAAAACACAAAGCACATGCCTGAGTCTACTGTATGGTGTTGCTGTATATACTCTGCATGGGCTGAATTTTAATTTCTGGTTGTTTCAGTGTTTCTGTGTTGAGCCAGTTAACACCCGGTCTTCAGTGCTCCCCAGGCTGCACGTTGGCGTCCTTAGCCGTGTAGCGTGACTTTGAGATATATCGGTGTGTAGGTGTAAGCGGGGGCCCCAAAGAGGTCCCTGTGTGTTCATAACCCTGTCCTGTAGAATCTCACCTAATACTTAAGGACCAGTGGAGAACTGTAAGTCATGCAAATTGGGCTGGCAAAGACACCAACGATGCATGGAGGAATTGCCTCAGCGGAGATGGGATTTACACATTGTCCCTTTTTTTTTTTTTGAACCACTCTCATGTGCACACATACATACGCTTACAATGCACTTCCTTTGACTTTTACTCACTACCCTTGTATATCATTGTCAAGCACAGGGAATCCACTCTCTAATGCACTGAGAGAGGGAGAGCTATGTGTTATTTCTGTGTGATTTTATTCCTCCCATGCTGTGTTAAGTTGCCCTCTCCTTGACTGTGATGTGCACTGAGTAGAAAAGAGGTGCCACAGGTAGAGGAGGGGAGTGACGGGGGCAGTCAACACAGGAGGTAAGAATGCCAATCAGGACGGGAAGTTCTGGGCACTGTCTGCCGTGCTGCGTATAACGGTGCAGGGCAAGCGCCTTGCATACAGATTTCTTTAATAATTGGTTGACAGTGAACAGAATACCAGCGTGTGCTTATGCAAATCCCTGAGCATAAATGATGCATGCATATCTACACACACGCAACCCAGTATATGAAGTCTAAAGAGTGATTCACACAAATTAACATATCTGAATTTTTTTTTTTTTTTCGTAGTTAACGAGAGACCACACAGGCATCCTCACTGCCTCCTCTGCTGTGACGGTACGGTTAGTCCTTCATTTGGCCCGTTTTCATAAGCGCTGCCTGACTCTATACATTTCTGAAATGTCTGACATGGTTCGTGAACAAATCAAAAGAAAATCGCTTTTGCAGCCTGAAAGTGAGCGCTGCACCTGAAAATATGGAAGGCAATGATGATAATGATGAAAGTTTCCTTTTTAGTATGCAAACGGACACAAACCAGAGAGAAGACACCAATCTAGGTAATAACAAGAAGAAATCGAAAAGGAGGAAAGACTGACCTTTATTCCATGCATGTCAATGGGCTTCTTTTGCACGTTTTCCACAGAAAAGAATGTCTCATAATAATGATCACTCAGAAACCTCTGACAGAAACACTGAAGGATCTAGTTCAATTTTCTGGACTACTGAATATCAAAATAACGTCTTTTGCAGTTTGTAGAATGTAGTTTATGCACAGGTATTTCACTCAGCTGTGACTGCAGTCGGAGAAAATGCCCAGAGTGTATTTATTTGAAACACTCCTCTATCCTATCAGGCATAAACTTGAGAAGTGCCATTACGTGTGCAGAAAAGGGTAATATTGGTGCAAATGCACATGCTACAAATCCAACATCAAATGAAGCACTCAGTTAAATCTCATAAAGAATATAATGGTTATACAAATTCATAACTAATGGTTTCAGGTAGTGAACCCGCAGTACTTTTCAGGATTTTCAGATGTGCACACCGTGGCAGACTGAAATGTACCGCAAGTAAAACGTCACAGCTAATGCACTTCTAATGAGGTATCGGCACATCTCTTGTGAAATGCCAGTGAGTGGAACAACATGTCCTGCACAAGTCTTTTATGATACTGTCGTGACTCACCCTTGTGACGTTCTTGACTCGAAATAGACGAGTTATGACATCCTCATCTGCTGACATGGACAGAAACTCCACCTCCATGGGCCCATACTGCTGTAAACCAGGCTCTGGCCAGTACTGAACACATGGCTGTAAATGAGATATAATTACATATAAAAACTATTGCTGGCAAAACTGTTTGTGTTCTTTTCTATACTGGTGCTACTCAGAGTAGAGAAGGGGCATGGGAAGGGAGAGATGTAATGTGCTTTGAGAGATTGCAGCGAGACGGAGTACAACGGCACCACGAACGAGCTCTATATGAGAGTTCATAACAAGATCTTGAAGTGGACAACTTAAAAGTGGCTATAACTCAATTTTCAGGCAAGACCCAAAGGTCTGCACTGCACTGGAAGAACGAGATGAAAACATTTAAAGGGGATTGGATAGAAAGCAGAGTTGAAAAGGCGTGCCTACAGTTTTTTTCTCTTTATTACCAGTTACACAGAGAAGGAACCAGCACAGAGACAATCTAACTTTCTACTTTTAAAGGTTTTTTTTTAAATAAACTATTTTTCTGCCCGCCCCCCTCCTTTTTAGTTCACCAATTTGTGGTATCTAAAACAAATAAGTGTGATGAAGCTACTGCTTTTCAAGGCTATGAAACAATGTAATGCATATTTCACTTGGCTTCTAAAGCTTTTATGTAGGCCTTAAAGCTAATATTTGAAAACGACTGCGTGTAATAACTGTAGAATCTGCAATTCTCTAATAATTTATACAGATTAATAATTATACAGGTGCAAATACAAGGTAATATGATATTTTTCATTAGTACTTAAAACTGCATATCTATGAGATTCCATAATAAATGGATGTTCATGAATTTTGCTTGCCATTATGATGATGTTTTTTGTTAAGGAGTTTCGATGTGGTGTCCCACAAAGAACCATTTTGGGATCATTCTTTTTTCTGTGATATACAGTGTTGTAGAAAAGTATTTGTCCCGTTCCTGATTTCTTGGATTTTTGCATGTTTCTTGCACAAACCTTTCAGATCAAACAAATGTCAATATTAGACAAATATAAATATTAGACAAAGATAAAGCAAAGCGGGGCAGCACGGTGGCGCAGTGGTTAGCACAGTGGCAGCACAGCAAGAAGGTCATGGGATCGATTCCACCCTTGACCATCGTGGGTTCGATCCCACCCCCAGACCATCGGTGACCCTTCTGTGTGGAGTTTGCATGTTCTCCCCGTGTCTGCGTGCGTTTACTCCGGGCACTCCGGTTTCCTCCCACATGCCAAAAACATGCAAGTTAGGTTAATTGGCATCAAAACTGGGGATTCTAAATTGTCCTTAGGTATGGATGTGAGAGTGAATGGTTGTCTGTCTCTCTGTGTTGGCCCTGTGATGGACTGGCGATCTGTCCAGGGTGTACCCTGCCTCTCGCCCAAAGATGCTGGGATAGGCTCCAGCCCCCCCGCGACCCGAAAGGATTAAGCGGTAGAAGATGGATGGATGGATGGATGGATAAAGCAAAGCAGCCCCAGACCATCACAGTACCACCACCATGTTTGACTGTTGGTATGATGTTCTTTTTATGAAATGCTGTGTTAGTTTTATGCCAGATGTAATGGAGCACATGCCTTCTGAAAAGTTCAACTTTTGTCTCGACAGTTCACAGAATATTTTCCTAAAAATCTTGGGGATTATCAAGATGTTTTTTGGCAAATGTGAGATGAGCCTTTGTATTCTTTTTGGTCAGCAGTGGTTTTCACCTTGGAACTCTCCTATGGATGCCATTTTTGCCCAGTCTCTTTCTTATTGTTGAATCATGGACCAGTGTCCAAACTGAGGCAAGTGAGGCCTGCAGTTCTTTAGATGTTGTTCTGGGTTTTTGTTTCTCATCTGTTCTTGATTTTCTTTAGATCTTAGCATGATGTGTTGCTTTTTGAGATATTATAGCTTACTTCACTTTGTCAGGAAGGTTCTATTTAAATGATTTCTTGATTCATCTGGTCTGGCAGTAATCAGGCCTGGGTGTGGCTAGTGAAATTTAACTAAAGTGTTCAATGTGGTTCAAATGTGGTTAATCACAGTAAATTAATTCTAGACTCTTCAATGTTACAACCAGAACATTATTAAGACTGGAGTGTGTGACATTATGTGTGATATGAGAGTGATACTGAAGTCTGTGTTACACACTAATGTCTCTAAATCTATATTTTGTTTTCATTACAAAATGTTGAAAAGCTCATTTTATTCAATGATGATGTACAAGCTTGTTTTTTAGCCAGATCTCAAAGCTCAAAGTGTGATTCAAGTGGTCAAAGAGAAACATCTCTACATCGTATGGCTACTGTTTTCAGACTTTCTTTAATCTGAGATTTTTTCAGGCTCGATCAGGCTATTACTACCACTGGTTTTACTATTATTATTGTTAATATTATTGGCCTATTTAAAGTTTCATTGAAGTCCAGCATCAGATGGTGACAACAATAAGAGGTCAGTACAGCAAAGGCAAACCTACTACTTTAAAAGTCTTTAAGAGATCAAATTGTGACTCTCTTCTAATCATGTGTTTTATTATCTAAGTTTACCCTATAAACTTCAATTTTGGGTTATTTCCACTAATTAACAGTGATCTGTGTGGAGTTTGCATGTTCTCCCCGTGTCTGCGTGGGTTTACTCCGGGATTTCTCCGGTTTCTTCCCACATGCCAAAAACATGCAAGTTAGGTTAATTGGCATCAAAACTGGGGATTTTAAATTGTCCTTAGGTATGACTGTGAGAGTGAATGGTTGTCTGTCTCTCTGTGTTGGCCCTGCGATGGACTGGCGATCTGTCCAGGGTGTACCTTGCCTCTCGCCCAAAGATGCTGGGATAGGCTCCAGCCCCCCCGCGACCCAAAAAGGATTAAGCGGAAGAAGATGAATGAATGAATGAATATTATTGCAATTACTCTCAGAGTCAACCCCCCATCCCCCTATAATAAAACAGGGAATTATAGTACAGCAATAAATATATGCTCATGAGAAAAAGTGGGCCAGCAACAAAAAGAACTCTGAGACGTGTCCGGAGGGTAGCACAAGCCTATTCTTCTGAGATGTATCTTGAGGAGGGAAAGGAAAACTGGGACGGGTATTATCTAGTCATGCATTAAGATCAATGTGGTCAGGGATCAAAGCTCAACAAAGTGGCATGAAGGAACTAATCCCAAGCACAGTAAGATACAGCAACTGCAAAGACGGGGTATGTCAGGAAAAGGTCTTGAGTAAACTTCATACAATCACAAGACAAAAAGTAAAACTTGTTCAGCATTCGGTGGTCGCTGTATGTGAGTGAACTGTGAAACACTTCAATAAGTATCTTTTTTTTTTTCCTTGTCGTGTCAACAAATCAATGGCAATAAAATAGCATATAACATTTTGACCTTACCCAGGCGGAGTTTGACTGATTGAGTTGGTTGAGCATGACCACTGCTGTGCAGCCGTAGTCGTACACCAGCCGCCAAAAGTCGGCCGTGGTGCCCGGCAAAGGGTGAGGGGTGACAATAAATGCGGCCTGCCGGTGGAAGCTATCAGCGAGAGCAGCATTTATATAGTTGTTACTCTCCCCTTCCGTCGTAACCAGGAAAGCCAGAGCGCGATCGGGCGGAAGAACGTCCATGCTGCGGTTCTTCTCGCGGTTTCTGGGCAACAGAGCGATGCTGCACTCTTCCACGTCCAGGTGAGGAGTCACAGAGTTGAGTGTCTGCAGATGGAAATGTTAAAGAAGTGAGGTGAGAGATTGATGAGGATAAAAGGGGTTGAGGAAAACAAAATCAGGAGCGCTTTTAAAACAAGCAACATGAGGAGTGAAGGGACAACAGAGGAGTCAAAGATGTTAGGGACGAAAATCAGACAGAAGGATGTAGGAGGGAGGATTAGAAACCAAAGGAAGCCATAAGCACAATAATTTTGATTGAAATCAAAAGAATATAAATGATAACTTGGGGAATTAGGCTGACAAACTGACTCAAAAGAATGAAGGATAAACGGGTTAAACTGCATAACATAGCTCAATATTTTAAATAAGTACTGCATGCTACATTTTATGATGAACTATATTAATTTAGCCATAATTACATTAGACAACATGGAAAAAATATCTGAATTATGAATGCAGAGCACCAATAATAGATCTGTGACTCGCTGATCTCAGTACTACCAATAGACTGTTTGCTGTCTGAAGGATGACAGATTAAAAAGCTGGCACAGAGCTCACTGTGGTGGGGAGGCTTTCAACATCAATGTTAGACACCAAAGTTCACTGGATCAAAGCGACGAAAGAAACATTTTCATTTATGAAGTAGTAACAGTGTGTAATCAGAGTGTTGCACCACCTACCACACCATCTGCTAATCCTAAACAATACATCCATCATAATTCCAACAACATGCATATTGCATGAGGATAAAAAGGCATGAAATCATAAGGAAAAGCACGAGTCGTTTCCTGTATCACTTTGAAATGCTAAACCTGCAGTCAAAGTGGCTGCTGGTTAAGGACTGCAGCAGAGGAATGTGCATGAGACAGATGAAGCATGAGAGGAATGAGTCTGGAGGTCCTCACTCCAAACCCACATCTAATGAAATGTTCTGAGAGCACATTCCTTTAAACCAAAAAGTCTATTTCAGCGTGAGTCAGGAAGAATTAAACAGGTACTTATTTTGCACGTGCATACAGCATGCATACACAGATAATTCTGATATTAGTCACACAGCCAATGGTTACTTCCTTTGTACTCTCCAATGGATAAAGGAATCAATGAAAATCCTCTGTTGGGATAATCTCACTTTTCTCATTGCTCATTTATCTTACCTTAAAGCAAACTAGAGTAGTCTTGCATGCTTATATTTATGTATACACATACAGTGGTGTGAAAAAGCGTTTGCCCCTTTCCTGATTTCTCATTTTTTGTATGTTTGTCACAATTAAATGTTTCAGATCATCAAACAAATTTAATTATTAGACAAAGATAACACAAGTAAACAGAAAATACAGTTTTTAAATGACGGTGTTTATTATTAAGGGGTAAAAAAAAAAAAAAAATCAAACCTACATGGCCCTGTGTGAAAAAGTGATTGCCCCCAAACCTAATAACTGGATGGGCCACCCTTAGCAGTGACAGCTGCAATCAAGCGTTTGCGATAACTGGCAATAAGTCTTTTACAGTGCTGTGGAGGAATGTTGGCCCACTCATCTTTGCAGAATTGTTGTAGTTCAGACACATTGGAGGGTTTTTGAGCATGAACCACCTTTTTAAGGTCATGCCACAACATCTCAATCGGATTCAGGTCAGGACTTTGACTAGGCCACTCCAAAATCTTCATTTTGTTTTTCTTCAGAGGCCATTCAGAGGTGGACTTGTTGGTGTGTTTTGGACCATTGTCCTGCTGCAGAACCCAAGCGCGTTTCAGCTTGAGGCCATGAACAGCTGGCCGGACATTCTCCATCAGGCTTTTTTGGTAGACAGCAGAATTCATGGTTCCATTTACCACAGCAAGTCTTCCAGGTCCTGAAGCAGCAACACAGCCCCAGACCATCACACTACCACCACCATATTTTACTGCTGGTATGATGTCCTTTTTCTGAAATGCTGTGTTACTTTTACTCCAGATGTAGTGGGACACACACACCTCCCAAAAAGCTCAACTTTTGTCTCGTCAGTCCAGAGTATTTTCCCAAAAGTCTTGGGGATCATCAAGATGTTTTCTGGCAAAAGTGAGACAAGCCTTTATTTTCTTTTTGCTCAGCAGTGGTTTTCATCTTGGAACTCTGCCATGCAGGCCATTTTGCCCAGTCTCTTTCTTATGGTGGAGTCATGAACACTGACCTTAACTGAGGCAAGTGAGGTCTGCAGTTCTTTGAATGTTGCGTGGTCTTTTGTGACCTCTTGGATGAGTCGTCACTGCGCTCTTGGGGTAATTTTGGTCGGCCGGCCACTCCTGGGAAGGTTCATCACTGTTCCATGTTTTCGCCATTTGTAGATAATGGCTCTCACTGTGAGTAACTTGTTGTTACAAGCTATTCGGTCTCTGTACGACCGCTGTGAGAGTTCGGTTCATATTGCCAACACTGGGTCGGACTCATTCCCAGTGAGAGTTGGACTCCGCCAGGGCTGCCCTTTGTCACTGATCCTGTTCATAATTTTTATGGACAGGATTTCTAGGTGCAGCCAGGGAATGGAGGGTGTCATACTTGGTGACCACAGGATCTCATCTCTGTTGTTTGCAGATGATGTTGTCCTGTTGGCTTCATCCAGCAATGACCGTCCTGATCCAGCAAACCATTTATCACTTATGGTCACGAGCTTTGGGTAATGAACGAAAGAACAAGATCGTGGATACAAGCGGCTGAAATGAGCTTTCTCCGAAGGATTGCTGGACTCATCCTCAGAGATAGGGTGAGGAGCTCAGTCATCCGGGAGAGGCTCAGAGTAGAACTGCTGCTCCTCCACACTGAAAGGAGTCAGTTGAGGTGGTATGGGCATCTGATCAGGATGCCTCCCGGACGCCTCTCACTTGAGGTGTTTGGGGCACGTCCCACTGGGAGGAGACCCCGGGACAGACTCAGGACTCGGTGGAGAGACTATGTCTCCCAGCTGGTCTGGGAATGCCTTGGTATCCTCTCTGAAGAGCTGGAGCAGGTGGCTGGGGAGAGGGAAGTCTGGGCTTCTCTGCTTGAACTGCTGCCTCCGTGACCTGGACCTCCGGAAAAACGGTAGAAGATGGATGGATGGATGGGCTCTTACTGTGGTTCGCTCAAGTCCCAAAGCTTTAGAAATGGCTTTATAACCTTTTCCACACTGATAGATCTCAATTACTTTGTTTCTCATTTGTTCCAGAATTTCTTTGGCTCGTAGGATGATGTCTACCTTTTGAGGATCTTTTGGTTTATTTCACTTTGTCAGGCAGGTCCTATTAAAGTGATTTCTTGATTGAGAACAGATGTGGCAGTAATCAGGCCTGGGTGTGGCTAGAGAAATTGAACTCAGCTTTCCAAAGATGTGATAAACCACAGTTAATTTATGTTTTAACGGGGGGGTCATCACTTTTTCACAGGGGCCCATGTAGGTTTGGATTTTTTTTTTTACCCTAAATAATAAACACCTTCATTTAAAAACTGCATTTTGTGTTCACTTGTGTTGTCTAATATTTAAATTTGTTTGACGATCTGGAACATTTAAGTGTGACAAACATACAAAAAATGAGAAATCAGGAAGGAGGCAAACACTTTTTCACACCACTGTATATATTTATATTTCCTGTGACAAAACGACTCATTCCACACTTGAAACATTTAGGGAACTACTCATCACAACAGATGAGACAAAGCATTAGGAGCACCTGCTGAAATCTGGATACCCGCACATGCGAATGTCTTTGGTCACTTCAGAGCAAAGGACGAGCACAAAGTGAATTCCTCTTGAGAGTACTTTGGGTTTTTAAATTGAGTATACAAGTCCATGAGCAGACATGGATAGTAACTAGTTCCATTGCATGTACTCAAGAGAACAGACCACTTGGACAATGTTGAATTATGTACTTCCACTTTCAGGTTTCTCCCGGGCGTCCACTTCTGTTTCCATTATATTTTCCCACTACGTAGTGCTTTCTTGTCAATAAATCAGATTTATCACTTTCACTTCCCATTGTACATATTAGAAATAGTGTACTGACAGATCTTTTTTTTTTTTTGTAAAGTTTCACTTTATTCTCTTATTAAACTTGACTCACTCCTAATAACATCGCAGGGACTCAAATAAACATGGGGAATAAAGTCACAATAACTGGTATGGTAAAGACTGATTTTACTTAACAAGAGAATAGATATAACACACTAGCAACTGGAAGCTAACTAGGCTAATAACATCAGTAATGCTAACAGCAATAAACAAAGGATGCTGTGCTGCACATACAAAATAATATAAAAACAAGTCAAGTAATAACTGGGAGTCAGACATGTTTCAGTGAGTTTCACAGGTCTAATACAGCCCTTGTAGTGGTATTTGGAATGTGAGAGACATAAACAACATGGTAGCTGCGCTATGCTAAGATAGCTGGGCTAACAATAAAACAGCACAGTACAATTACAAAAATGATTAAAATGTGAAACACAAACTTTATAAAGAAAAAAATGTGGTCTGTGAATACATTATTTCCAATAAATACAATGATAAGCAAAAGTGAAACCAGAAGTGGACAGCTGGGGGTACTGGAAAATGGAAGTACGTTACTCTACACTGTGCTAGAGGTCTATAGTATTTCAGAGTGGTTTTATTGAAGCAGATTTTTTTTGCATGTATTTAAGTACATTAATGAAGAAGAACAGCTTTTACTCTGTAGATGTGCTTGAAATGTACTATATAGTGAATCAGCCATTTTGTAGTGCTGTTGAAGATCTTAACTGAAAGTTTCACTCACTATTTAGTACACTCAAAATATCCCATAATGCATTTTGAAAAGTAGTATGCAACGGATGGTCACTACATTAGCAAATGTTTCCCATAATGCAATGCTGAGCCAACAGAGCAGTGAGAGAGGACCTTCACATCACAACATAAACTGCCTCAGGTATTTATATTTATTAATACACTAAAAACAATTTAATACTGTATATATTTTTTTACAAAATACACTTATTCACTTTTTAACACCATTAATTTGTTACGTTTTACTGTCTGACGATGATGGTGCCATGAAAACAAGCTCAGTAGCGTCCAAAAGCTTATAATTTTATTGTTATATTGAGTTTACTATATAGTCCACTATATCTGAATTCACTATATAGCGAGTAAGGCGGTAGGGAGTGAGTGAACATTTCAAACATAGCATATGCTTTGTCAAATTCTTACTTTTGATTTCACTTAGTAGTTTGATTTTTAATAACGTCAATGTCTCCTTGGATTAATAGGATGGCACAGTGTAGAGAAACCCTTTACCATCAGGTGGTTTGCAAAGGCAACATTAGTCATGTTTACATGGACACAAGTAACCGGATTAAAAGCCTGATCGGAATAAAAATGCTTCATGTAAATGCGCCAATCTGAATATTCTGACCCAATTACACTCATTCGGATCAAAATTTCCTTCCGATTGAGACGGGTGGGTTATGCCAATTGTTAATCTGATTGGTGCGCATATAAACACTTATTCCAAAGTTTGGGTAGAAAATATGTTTACTGCGCATGTTTGTACATCAGCTACACGTCGACGTGACATATTTCTGCTTTTACAGCAGCTAGCGGAAGACACGGTGGGAGTAAAACAGAACTGGTCTGTATCGTCCTGCTGTCCCCCTCTGTTCGTCATATGCAGAAGTATATACTGCTGGGCTTGTAGCTTCATTACGGAGACCAGCAGAAGCAAAAGTACAGTCTGAATAACACAATACAGGTCCATTTCAAAAAGAGAAGGACACGAAGCAGGGTTTGTTTAAATCAGAATTTGCTTCTTCTACTATTTCCGGAATGTCGGATAATTGTGCGCGTGTCAAAATGATTTAGTCCTTTCAAACGTGTGACACATGGAAACGCACGTCCTAATCGGATCAACCTTTTCAGGATCCATGTAAACAGTAAAGATCTGATCTGAATTGTAATCAGATCAATTTGCACATGTAACCGTGGTTAGTGTTAGCTTTTTAGTTTAATTTCATACTCCAAGTTATAATGATAAATTTGGTCACAGTTATGGTTATATTAAAGTAAGAGCCCAAATGGCCCAATCCAAAGAATCGTGCTTCTAAAGATCCCATTCACTACAACATGTTTTGTTTTGGGGATTTAGCCATCTAAAATGCTTTCTTGGGCCATACGATTACTGTAGAAATATAAAATGGCTGCAAACCTGTGTCCTCTTCAGTATTTTAGCAGGGACATTGAGGTTTTTCCAAATAAAATGAATCATTGCTGTTGTATTTTCATGTCCGTGGGTAAGACGTGTAATTTAAAAGAAGAGGATTTCTTGCTCACAGCCAAAAACTGAACACGTATGCAGGGCTGAAAAGTTCATAGTGGTCAAATCTGACCCAAATGTGGTTTCAACATAGTCTCCCCTTCAGTCCACACACTTCTTCCATCGGTGTTGCAGCGCTTGGATCCCTGCAGCTGAAAAATAAACCACATTTGGTCAAAGTTGACCACTATGAACTTTTCACCCCCGTCCTATAATCTGCCATCTTTCCCAGCTTGTAAAAAGCTGAGCTCCTGCTTGCTCCTCGGCTCCTCCTTCTTCCCCTGAGAGAGTCAAGTAGGGCTCTCAGTGCTTAGCCTGACTGGTTAATGTTATAACCAATCAGGCTAAGCAGGAATGCTTACGTAGCTACAAACACTCTATCCAAACTCCCATTTTTGGGGGGCATTGCCTAACTAGAAATTCACAGGCGAAAAACAGATTTTAGACATTTCAGTGATTTCGCTCTTGAGATGTCTTGCAAGTCACAACAAACACATTACAGACATGTTAACGACAGAAAAAACTTGATTTTTGACGGAGTGTCACTTTAAAACTATGAAGCCACTTCTTAGGGATGCTGCTGCCTCCACACCACGGAGCCGCACTTCAGACCCACGACCCCCCAAGTAATTTATTTGAATATTTTAGTGGTAAGGATGAATAACTGGAGGTTTTCACTGCTTAAACTGTTAGCCTAGCATTGATATGCTGCTGAAATAAGGGAGGACATGCATGCCTTGCTATCTTTTATTGCATTTTTTTTGTAATTGCTGCAGTCCTGCTTTTTGCACAAATGTCAGCTGTGGTGAGACGACCATTAATGAGTCAAATATAACTTAGCTGTTAGTGTTAAAGGTTAGCTTATCAGCTAATCACTGTTTGTGCTTCACCTAGACAAAACTTTGCATAATTAGACAAAGAGGCTTATGAAGGTTAATTAGCAGGATGTATGAGAATGAGGGACACAGAAGCCAGCTTTGATGAGCTTTAAAACAACGTAGGAATGATTTCTGGTTTTTAAAACTAGAAATGTACATCACTCAGGAAGTTAAAACTTATAATTAACCCCTAGAAATGGCAATAAATAAGACTTTTAAGAGAGTAATGCATTCAATTCAGTTTTTCTATAAAGCACTACTCTGAAATAGCAGGTATCTCAAGATGCTTTAAATTGTAAAAAGCAAGCGTGCAATCATTTGGCAACAGTGGGGAGGAAGAACTCCCTTGTAACAGGCAGAAACCCACAACAGAACTATGCTCGGGGAAGGGCAGCTGGGGGTTGAGGAGGAGCAGAATAAGAAATAAAGAGGAAGTGCTGTGCAAAAAAATGACATTCGACCAGAGGATTTTTAAATCAATTAAGCACATTTGTAATACACAATATATGAACAAAATGAAAGTTTTCACTGACTGTTCAGTAAAACTGACCTGAAACTCTTCCCGTAGCTGAGAGGAATTACTCTGGGAATCCACCCGCAGCATCTCTTTGTAAGCCACAGCAAACTCATTAACCAAGATAGCCGTCTCCCCACACAAACAGGCCTCCAGAATGGCGTCGTGAATAAAGATATACTGCTCCTGAAAAGAGCAACAGGTAATAGAACTCAGTGCAATTGGTGTGCACAAGTGCTGGCATTTATATGTACCAAATAAACCTAAGCGTGTGCAATTAGGTCGCAGAGAGCTAAATGTTACAAAAGAGGCCGGCTAGTGAAGAACTTAAACGCATGCGTACCTGCAAATAAATAATCAAACATTGTGGAGAACAACTGAGATTTTTCATAACCCTCCTCGCTCTGAATTAAACATGTGCCTTAATGTTAGTTGTGTATCAAGGCTGTGAGAGAATAAATAAAAATCTCAGCAGGCAACCACACACAGTGCATTTAATTAGTGTACCCCTGAAAATAACTACAAATGTAATAAACAACTAAGTCAATGTTTGATTTACATAATAAGGGGTGAATATGTAAATTGCTTGCACATCTAAAGAATGAGGCACGTGCCTACACAGCACACTGACAGACAATGTGAGCACGTTCTCTAAAACTCTCACAATGACCTTTACATAAGTCCCGAAGTGGGAGCATTATAATACACCCCCTTCACTCTTTGAATTTTTTAACAACAGCAGGAAAGAGATATTTATTTTTTTGTTAGCTGGCTCTTCTTAAGTTCTCAAGCAGTGAGATATTTCCATGGCATGGCCAGTGACGTAACCTGGTAAATATGTGCAAGAAAAATGGGTGATTTGAGCGTGTGAGGGAGAGTGTTTCGGGGCCGTCCACTTGTCTGACCTCCGTCTGGATCATGTTGATGCGTCGGGAACAGAGGGTTTTGACGCAGTTGTAGATATCCACCACGCCTTCACATTCAGCCATGTCCAACATGACATCCAGCACAATGTAGCAGCCGGTACGGCCTGCCCCCGCACTGCAATACAGACAGACATCTTTCTTTAGGAACCATGCAATGTCCTAGAATAATTACAGTCATTAAATAGTAAAGAAGATGGATTTTAGGATTTTTAAAAATGGCCAGGAAATTCCGCAGCCAGAAAAAAAATCATGGTTTAGCATATACACTTTATTTGTAGACTACTTGTGTCACAAAATGTTTAGTTAAGTTTATATATATTTTTTTATTATTTTTTTTTGGAAGATTCAAATGCTACTTTAGTGTAGGTGTAAGGACTGGCTGAGTGTTGGAAGGTGTACACAAGAGGCAGAAATGTTCTTCACCCAGAGGTGCCAAAAGTACACACATTCAATAAACACTCACAAGGCAAGTTTATTTGTAGAGCACATTTTGTGTACAAGACAATTCAAAGTGCTTTACATAAAAACATTAAAGCATTACAGCAAATTGCAAAAGGAATACATAACAATTTAAAAGCAAACTGTAAAGTAAATTAAAGAGAAACAAAAACAAGAATTTAAAAGCAAATGTAAGCAAAGTAAGTTAAAAAAAAAACAGGCTAAAATAGAATACAGCAGAAATAAAAGTTACAGTACATTGTAAGCTACTGAAAGGCTGTGGCAAATAGGAAAGTTTTTAACCTGGATTTAAAGCAGCTAAGAGTTTCAGCAGCCCTGATGCTTTCTGGGAGATTGTTCCATATGTGAAGAGCATAAAAACTAAACGCTGCCTCACCATGTTTGGTTCTAACTCTGGGCACAGATAGTAGGCCTGACCCTGATGACCTGAGGGCTCTGGGTGGTTCATAATGGGACTAGCAGATCTGAACTGTATTTTGGCTCTAAACCATTCAGAGCTTTATAAACTAACAGGAGTATTTTTAAGTCTATTCTTTGACAGACAGGAAGCTAGTGTAAAGATCTGAGAACTGCAGTTATATGATCCACTTTCTTGGTCTTAGTGAGGACTCGAGCAGCAGTGTTCTGAACCAACTGCAGCTGTCTGACGGACTTTTTAGGGAGACCTGTGAGGACAGCATTACAGTTTACCGAAGATAAATACATAGACAAGTTTTTCTAGATCCTGCTGAGACATCAGACCTTTAATCCTCACTATGTTCTGTAAGCGATAACAGGCTGATTTCAATACTGTCTTAATGTGGCTGTTAAAATTCCAGTCCGAGTCCAGGACCACACACAGATTTCTGGCTTGACTGTTGGTTTTTAGCATCATTGATTGAAGCTGAGTACTAACTTTGAGTCTTTCTTCTTTGGCTCCAAAAACTATTATTTCAGTTTTGTCTTCGTTTAACTGAAGAAAATTCTGACACATCCACTCTTTAATTTGACCAATGCATTTGATCAGGGCTTTAATGGGACCAGCATGGGAGATGGAATCCCTCACCCACGACAGAGTTAGCTGGTGTGTTGCAACGCGAAAGGCCTTCACCTCCTGTGAGAACAGCCGGCGAGACAGAATCACCAGTGCTACAGAACGCCAGAAGGCCTCTACCTCTGCACCAGCTACTGCATCATTCCAGTGCCTTCTCTGTCCCCACGTGTGCGCTTCCAGGATTGGATTTATCAGCCACGCCCAGGCCCACAATCGAAGACAGCTGCACAACTAGACATCATCATTCTCAATGGTCTACCACCATAATTGTCTCCTGGTGAGATGGTTATGTAGATTTGTGTATCATCTACATAATTATTCCCACAATTTCGTTGTACTAGGGTGTACCCTGCCTCTCGCCCAAAGATGCTGGGATAGGCTCCAGCCCCCCCGCGACCCGAAAAGGATTAAGCGGAAGAAGATGGATGGATGGATGGATGTACTAATGTACAATGACAATAAAGCCTATTCTATTATGGTAACATATTATACAACACAATATATTATACAATATTATACAATATATACAAATGTACAGTGCATCTGGAAAGTATTCACAGTGCTTCACTTTTTCCAGATTTTGTTATGTTACAGCCTTATTCCAAAATGGATTAAATTCATTTTTTCCTCAAAATTCTACACACAATACCCCATAATGACAATGTGAAAAAAGGTTGTTTTTTTTTTTTAGATTTTTGCAAATTTATTAAAAATAAAAAACTAAGAAATCACATGTACATAAGTATTCACAGCCTTTGCCATGAAGCTCAGAATTGAGCTCAGGTGCATCCTGTTTCCACTGATCATCCCTGAGATGTTTCTACAGCTTAATTGGAGTCCACCTGTGGTAAATTCAGTTGATTGGACATGATTTGGAAAGGCACACATCTGTCTATATAAGGTCCCACAGTTGACAGTGCATGTCAGAGCACAAATCAAGCATGAAGTCAAAGGAATTGTCTGTAGACCTCTGAGACAGGATTGTCTCGAGACACAAATCTGGGGAAGGGTACAAAAAAAGTTCTGCTGCTTTGAAGGTCCCAATGAACACAGTGGCCTGCATCATCTGTAAATGGAAGAAGTTCGGAACCACCAGGACTCTTCCTAGAGCTGGCTGGCCGTCTAAACTGAGTGATCAGGGGAGAAGGGCCTTACTCAAGGAGGTGACCAAGAACCCAATGGTCACTCTGTCAGAGCTCCAGTGATCCTCTGTGGAGAGAGGAAAACCTTCCAGAAGGACAACCATCTCTGCAGCAATCCACCAATCACACCTGTATGGTAGAGTGGCCAGATGGAAGCCACTCCTTAGTAAAAGGCACATGGCAGCCTGCCTGGAGTTTGTCAAAAAGCACCTGAAGGACTCTCAGACCATGAGAAACAAAATTCTCTGGTCTGATGAGACAAAGATTGAACTATTTGGCATGAATGCCAGGCGTCATGTTTGGAGGAAACCAGGCACCGCTCATCACCAGGCCAATACCATCCCTACAGTGAAGCATGGTAATGGCAGCATCATGCTGTGGGGATGTTTTTCAGCGGCAGGAACTGGGAGACTAGTCAGGATAGAGGGAAAGATGAATGCAGCAATGTACAGAGACATCCTGATGAAAACCTGCTCCAGAGCATTGGTGACCTCAGACTGGGGTGACGGTTCATCTTTCAGCAGGACAACAACCCTAAGCACACAGCCAAGATATCAAAGGACTGGCTTCAGGACAACTCTGTGAATGTCCTTGAGCGGTCCAGCCAGAGCCCAGACTTGAATCCAATTGAACATCTCTGGTGAGACCTGAAAATGGCTGTGCACCAACGCTTCCCATCCAACCCGATGGAGCTTGAGAGGTGTTGCAAAGAGGAATGGGCCAAACTGCCCAAAAATAGGTGTGCCAAGCTTGTGGCATCATATTCAGAAAGAGTTGAGGCTGTAATTGCTGCCAAAGGTGCATCAGCAAAGTATTGAGCAAAGGCTGTGAATATTTATGTACATGTGATTTCCTAGTTTTCTATTTTTAATAAATTTGCAAAAATCTAAAAAAAAACAAAACCAAAAAACTTTTGTCACGTTGTCATTATGGGGTATTGTGTGTAGAATATTGAGGAAAAAAAATTAATTTAATCGATTTTGGAATAAGGCTGTAACATAAAATGTGGAAAAAGTGAAGCGCTGTGAATACTTTGTGGATGCACTGTACTTAAAGTATAAAAGTAAAGATATTTCCATAGTGATTAAAGTGTCTGCGACACGATTTAGGAACTATGGATCAGTATTTAGTATGAATTTATCTTCAATCGTCGGTATAGTAGGTTCTTTTGACTTAGAACACTAGATAAGTGGAAAAATATTTCCAAGTGAATTCAAATTTAGCACCATGTTGCACTAACGCAATCTCCTGAGACTCACCTCGTTTCCAGATATGACATCATGAGGTGAGTTTCCTCTCGGCTGATCAGTGTGCTGTCAATGTAAACAAGCTGTTTAGCTTCTATATCATCATCGCTCATATCAAAAGAGCGCAGAGAAGCAACAGTATCAAAACTTGCCCAGAAAAGAGCTTGTGTAATCATTTTTTTTTCCACATAAGGCAATCGTTATTTAATCGTTTGGTTTACAGAAATTTTGGCTTCAATTTTTTTTTTTAACTTCCCCGATCGGGTGGTTGGGGAAATTTAAAAAAAAAATGCTCAGATATTCAGTTTCGGTAGGCAATGAGATTTATAAAAATGAAAACTGAAAAAAGTAATATAACGTTTTTTAACGCAAAGTCATTCCATTTGGAGTAAAGTCAACACTTAACTTCAAAATTCAAAGGCGAGGATTTTACTTTTGGCGGAAAAAATATAATAAAATAACGATTGCCTTATGTGGAAAAAAAAATCAATTACACAAACTGTTTTCCGGGCGAGTTTTGACACTGTTGCTTCTCTGCGCTGCTCTGATATGTTGATATCGTCTTGACTGCGGGTTTTCGTTTAAAAACCGTAGGTATGGCAGTTGGTTTTAGAACCTGTTTGTAACAAGCTTTCAAGCCTAAAGATTCCTGGATAGCAGGCGCCTCCTCAAAACTGTCTGCAGTGAAATGATCGCTACAGAGTACAGAAGATGGTGTTGGTTGCCATTTGTCCCTTGTTCTCTGCACTTTGCTTCGCCCATTTTTTAAGAAGATCTGGATCTTTTGGGAATGAGAACAGGCTTATATGTTCACTGGAGCAATTTGAACACCCAGCCACCACGCAACGTTTCGGCATTTCTTCACTGATATAGAAGCTAAACAGCTTGTTTACATTGACAACACACGGATCAGCCGAGAGGAAACTCACGTCATGTCATATCCGGAAATGAGGCGAGTCTCAGGAGATCGCGTTAGTGCAACAAGGCGCTAAATTTGAATTCACTTGGAAATATTTTTCCACTTATTCAGCATTGTAAGTCAAAAAACCCCAAAAACAACTATATGGACGATTGAAGATAAATTCATACTGAATATTGATCCATAGTTCCTAAATTGTGTCACAGACACTTTAAAGCTAACTAAACTTCATGTCATTAACATAACGTGTAGAGTATTAAACCATTCTAACTCTTGAAAAAGAAATTGCAAATCAGCTTTTAATGAAATACTCTATCTTGAAATATTATGATCAATTCAAGAACACACTTTAGCACACATGGTATTAAAGAATTTAAATATTTTACGTTATCAGTACACCATCCATCCATCCATCCATCTTCTACCACTTAATCCTTTCGGGTCACGGGGGGCTGCAGCCAATCCCAGCGCCTTTGGGTGAGAGGCAGGGTATACCCTGGACGGATCGCCAGTCCATCGCAGAGAGACAGACAACCACTCACTCTCACATTCATACATAAGGACAATTTAGAATCCCCAGCTGATGCCAGTTAACCTAACATGCATGTCTTTGGCCTGTGGGAGGAAACCAGAGTACCCAGAGTAAACCCACGCAGACACAGGAAGAACATGCAAACTCCACACAGAAGGTTCACCGATGGTCAGGGGGTGGGATCAATCCCGTGACCTTCTTGCTGTGCTGCCACAGTGCATAACCACTGCCCCACCGAGCTGTTATCAGTACACATTAATCATAAAAAAATCAGCAGTTAATTATCCCAGCTCTGAAACTAAAGTAATGAGCCTATTTTGAAAAAGGCAAGCGTTAGCACATATTTGTATTTGTGTATAAATGTAGAGATTAAAAGTAAAAAGTTGTCAGAAGAATCAACAGTCAAGCACAAAGACCTGAAAATTCTATTTAAGTAATACTAACAAAGTATTTGAACTTGGTTACTTTCAACGTCTTGTCTTCACAAAGTGGATTATTTATTTACAGTGCCACTGTAAAAATAGCATATCATGAAAATTAACTGGTGATTAAAAACTATATAGAATTATTTCAGCTCCTTCCCTCTTTGCTTATGAAACAGCTGCATGATAAAATAAAAGGTAAAACCCACCTTCACAACATTATGTAACTGATGAAAGTCAGTTTTTCCTTGCTTAACAAAATCAACATTATCAAGCAAGATAGTTTATCCATATAGGTAGTATTTCAGTTTTCCACACATAGTTAATACAGTCAATTTTCCCTGAATAAATGAGATAATTTTTCATGAAAAAAATTGCTCTGTTTTTCTGAATTACAATATAACAAGTGGCAGAAATAAAATTTAGCACTGTTTGGGGGGTTTTTTTTGTGTCTATATTCAGTCAGTTCTTCATTTGATAAGCAGCTTGCTCTCATTTTTTTTTTTCCACAATATCTTTATTGAACCTTTTTTTTTTTTTTTTTTTTTAACAAACATGATACAAACAATCAAACACTAACACTAAAGTACTACAAAAAAAAAAAAATGCACTAAAAACACCAACAACCACCAACAAAATCAAGTCTTCAACAATGCTCCTCTGTTTAGTCTAGACAATCCAATACATAAGTATACATATTATGTTCACCAGTTTGGAATTTACAAGGTCCACACACATCATTCACCTTCTTCTTCAAGAGTTATGTTTAAATTTTTTACATAATCAATAAAAGGTCTCCATATATTCTCAAACACAATTTCCTTTGATTTTAGTATATATGTTATTCTTTCTAATGGAAGGTTTGTTAACATCTGTCTTAACCACTGAGTCACATCTGGTCTATGAGTCTTTTTCCATAATAGTGCAATACATTTTTTGGCATTAAGCAAACTGAGGTCTATGAATGTTCTTTCACTTTTATTAAAATTATGCTTTTCTGGGTACAGACCCAACAAAAACAGTTTAGGATTCAATATGATTTGTTTTGAGATTATTTTTTCAATTGTTACCCTCACCTCTTCCCAAAACATTCTTATTAATCTACATTCCCATAAACAATGAAATAGGGTTCCTTTACTTTCCATGCATTTTGTGCATGTATCTGGTATATTTTTGTTATATCTATTTAACTCCTCCGGTGTAACATACATCCGCATTAACCATTTGAAATGTATCAATTTAAGGCGTGCATTTATTGATTTGGTTTGAGCTTCTGTACAAGCCAATTCCCATTGTTCCTCTGAAATTTCAATTTGCAGATCTTCTTTCCAGTAGTTTAATCTTTTCAGTGAATTTTCACTTGAAGATAGTGTCAGTGAGTTATAAAACTCTGAAATAATACCCTTTCTTTTACTATCTTTCATCATCATTTTTTCCAAGGATGAATAAATAGGTCGAGTGAGAGCTTTATTTTGATTTGATCGAATAAAGTTTCTAAGTTGAAGATATTTAAAAAAATGTGTTCTATTGAGATTAAATTTGATCCTCAGCTCTTCAAAAGACATTATGTTGTCTGCACATGGCAAATATAAATCCTGAATCTTTTGTATCCCTTTTAAATTCCATACTTTAAATACAGCGTCCGCTCTCCCTGGTTTAAAATATTGATTACCCCATATTGGACTAAATTGTGACAATAACTGTGGTTCTTTTAAATAGTTTTTAGCTTCACACCATATTTTGATCATATGCTTTACAAATGGATTTTTAACTTGTTTTTGTAATTTTTTTGCCGAATCTGAGTATATGAATATGGGAAGAGGTAAAGGTAAATTGTATGATTCCATTTCAGTCCAGTGAGGGAGATCATTTGATGAAAAATAATATGTCATAGACCTCAGTTGTGCCGACCAATAATACAACATAAAATTTGGACATTTCAGACCTCCACGATCAAATGGTAAATATAATAAAGACAAACGTAATCTAGCCCTCCTGTTGTTCCATATAAATTCCACTAACTTTTTTTTTATTCTTGAGAATAGATCTAAAGGTGGTGATAAGGGAATGTATTGAAATAAATAAAGTATTTTAGGTAAAATATTACTTTTAAGTATATTGATTCTCCCGATCATCGACATTGGTAGTGACATCCATCTCTGAGTTAACTCATTGATATCTGACATTAAGGCTTCATAGTTGACACTGGCGACTGATTCTAGCTTAGGCATAATTTGGATTCCTAGATATTTAAACTGATTAACAACATTGAATTGATTTACCTCAGGGGCTGGGTAATTTCTCTGGGTCTCATTTAGCATTAATATTGAAGATTTAGTTTTATTTATTTTATATCCTGATATTTCCCCAAAATTCTTTATTAAATTCAACAAGGTTGGAATTGATTTTTTTAGATTCGACATAAACAAAATTATGTCATCGGCGTACAGGGAGATTTTATGTTCTGTTGGTCCAACTTTAATTCCATATATTTGTGAATGTAAACGTATCGCTATCGCTAAAGGTTCAATTGCCATAGTAAACAGTAAAGGTGAAAGTGGACAGCCTTGTCGACATCCTCTATTGATTTTTATTGGTTTTGAAATATTGTTATTTGTTAGGATTTCTGCTGTAGCATTATTGTATATTATTTGAACCCATTTTATGAAATTATTTCCAAGTCCAAACCTTTGTAGGACTTCAAAAAGAAAGGGCCATTCAACTCTATCAAAGGCTTTTTCGGCGTCCAATGATAGGAGAGCTGTATCCGGTGCTTCTTTATTAAAATAAATAATATTAAATAGTCTTCTTACATTATGGAAGCCTTGTCTACCCTTTATAAAGCCATTCTGATCTCGATTAATAATATTTGGTAAAATTTCTTGTATTCGTCTTGCTAAAATTTTACAGATTATCTTAAGGTCGGCGTTTAATAGGCTTATTGGTCTCATATTTTCACATTTATTAGAGGGCTTACCTGGTTTTGGCAGCAGTATAATTAAGGCATTATTTATGTATGATGGTAAATTATTATTTTGAAATGCTTCTAAAACCATTTCCAAAAAAGGTTTTATTAATTTATTCTTAAATTTTTTATAAAGGTCAACTGGAAGACCATCTGGTCCTGCACTTTTTCCTGATTTCATATTATCAATGGCTAGCCCAACTTCTTCTTGACTAATTTTAGACTCCAATATCTCCCTGTTTTCATTTGGAATACACGGTATAGATAGTTCGTTCAAAAACCCATTTAGTTTTGTTAAATCAGGTTCATTTTTGGTATCATATAATTTTTCATAGTAATCTCTAAAGGCTCTATTAATTTCTAAAGGATCTATAACTACCTGTCCATTACTTATAATACTGGTAATTGGTGTTTTAATTTCCAATTGTTTAATCTGCCATGCTAATAATTTTCCTGATTTTTCACCTTGTTCATAAAAAGATTGTTTCAATCTTAGAAGACTCGAGGCAGCTCTATTCGCTGATTTTTTGTCGTATTCAGCTCTCAAAATCAGTAATTCATTCTCCAACCTTGGGTCACTTCCTGCATACACTTTTTCCTGAAGATTTTTTATTTTATGTTCCAATTTAGCTCTCTCCTCTCGAGTCTTCTTAGATTTTGATCCTGTATAACTAATAATATGTCCCCTAATAAAAGCTTTGAAAGCCTCCCACTTTACACATGCTGATGTTTGTGTAGTATTGATGTCAAAGAACTCGTCTATCTGTTTTTCTATATACTTGACAAATTCCTCATCCTGAAGCCATTTATGCTGAAATTGCCATCTACCTGATTCCTTTGTCAATTTTTTATCTACATATATTAGACAACAGGGTGCATGATCAGAGATCACGATGTTATCATAAAAGCAGTTTTGAATCTTGGACCTTAATTCTGTGGAAATCAAAAAATAATCAATACGAGAGAATGTCTTGTGGGTACTGGAATAACAAGAATAGGCTTTAACTTGTGGTTTCATTTCTCTCCATATATCTAACAATCTCAATTCTTTCATAAAATGATTAATAGTCATCCTACATCCAATGTGCGTACAATCCAGGCCTGTTGATCTATCCACACCTGGATTCAATGTACAATTAAAATCCCCTGCTATTATATGTTGCCCTGTAAGTGATGATAAGATGAGAAATAAATTAGCAAAGAACTTCTGATCATCTATATTGGGACCATATAAGTTCACAAGATTTATATTTTCTAATAGCAAAGAACCTTGAATGATTACATATCTTCCAAATTTGTCTCCAATTACATTTTTCACTTGAAAAGGAACTGATTTATGTATGAGAGTCATAACTCCCCTGGCTCGGGATGAAAATGAAGAGGTGAATACACTTCCCTGCCATCTACTCCTAATTCTTTTAACATCCTCCTCTATCAGATGAGTTTCTTGTAAAAACACAATTCTTGAACCCATGTCCTTTATTTTATTCATAACTTGTTTAAGTTTTTTTAAATTTTGTAGACCTCTGCAATTCCATGAAGTTAAATTAAGGTTAACACTTTGGTTTATGATCAATAGAGAGTTTGGGATTACCTTGCAGTGTAAACATGCTCATACAGAGAAGCAAAAACATGAGTGGTTGAACATTCATCCTACAAACTACACACAAACAAATTTCCCCTTCCCACACTTGTGGCAAACCCCCCAAAATCAAAAGAAAAATTCTGTCTCCCGATATAGCCATCGACTGTTCCACACCCACGGGGAACAGCCTAAGCCACTCCTTCTTCATCCTCCCAATCACCCTAACTCTACTGCTTTTAATGACGTAACATTAACTCTCCTCTGTAGTTTTCCAACTTAACTCCAAAATTTTTAACAACTTTGTACATCATAGTTTTTTTTTTTGTTTTGTTTTTTTAATATATAATACAATCTATATTTTGTAAACTTACTATTTACTTCAAGTCAGTCAGATGCCTGTGCAAATGCTTAATTATTCTACCTTATATTTTGTTCATGCTTAGCTCCCACCAGTCTCTTCTTCTTCTTTGATCTTCTTGATGAACTCCTGCGCCTCCTCTGGGGTCTTGAAGATGTGGGTTCTGCCCTCATACGTGGTCAGCAGTCTCGCAGGATAGATTACACCATGACGAATCCCAAGGTTGCGCAGCTCCTTACGTATGGGATCAAACTGCTTCCTCAATTGCTGGATTCCTGTGGCCAAATCTGGGTAGAACCGCACCTGCTGGTCCTGGTGTTTAATCTCTCCTTTAGCACGTGCAGCGTTGAAGATCTTCATCCTGTCTCTGTTGCTAAGAAACTTCATAATTAAGGTCCTCGGCGGTCCCTTATCTCTCCGTGGGCCAATACGATGTGCTTTTTCCAGAACCACTGCTGATTGCAACTCCTCGCTGCCCAGCACCTCCGGAATCCACTTTTCCAGAAAGGAACATACGTCCCGACCTTCTGATTCCTCTGGAAGACCCACCAGCCTCAAATTATTCTGTCTCGACCGAGATTCCAAATCCAGAATATTATCTTCCAGAGATTTATTTTTTTTTTCCAAAGTGCGCACCTTTAATTGAAGACGGGTGACGTCATCTTCAGCACTAGCGAGACGGAGCTCCATCTGCGCCGTTCGTTCTACACAGTCACCCAATTCCTTTCTTATTCCTTCCAGCGCTGTCATAATCCCATCAAATCTAGAGGAAAAGTCCGCTCTCATTGAACTCATGGCAGCCATCAGCGCATCTGCGCCATTCCCCGCAGAAATCGCGTCGCCGCCAGCCTCCTCCGCCATATATGGAGCCTTGTTTGCTGCGTCACAGACCTGAAAGTCCGTTAATTTGGACTGTTTCGGCGGCTCGCTTTTTCCTTTTCCTGGTTTTCCAGCCTTAGGCTTCGCCGACATATCCTCGCCCAAATGCTGGGATACGTTCTGTCCCAAATGAGAGAGTTATTTGCCGATTTTTTTCTCCAGGAGCAGAGCAGAGCGAGACACGTCCGTCCTACGTGGCAGCCATAACCGGAAGTCAGCTTGCTCTCATTTTGAAGGAGTATGAGACCAGATTGGAGCTCTTATTTTGAAAGTTTGCTGGCAAGTCAGAATGGTTTACCTTCAAAGGACAGCCTATGCTGCAAATCCACAGCAACAGTTTATTTATAACTTTAAATACTAGAAAATGTGAATGTGCATCCCTTGCTGCAGTTTAAAAATGTGCAGTGCCCTGGGTTTATTTCAGGTTGTGGAGGGGAGTGAGCAGCAGCGGCAGCAGCAGGCCCAGGCACAAGTAGCCTGCTGTGAGAGGAGACTGACGAAGAGACAAAAGTGGAACTGGGAGCAGAATTAACACACTGTAACTGATAAATTATTATGTGATAGGCACGAGAGAGCCACTTTATGTATTGTATGTGAACAAATGTACCGATACATTGAATATATTCGAGATATTGCCCAGCTCCAGTGTGTTGTTAGTAATAGTGTTGTGTAGCTTCTCCACAAAAGACATGCAGTGTTTCTTTCGACCCCTATTTTAAAAGAAGAAACAAACCCTTTTAGCAACAAAACTAAAGTCAGTTGCTCTGTAATTTCACTGCTACACAACTAGTCCTACATTTTGTTTATTTGAATGCTTCCTGTTTCCATACTGCTGCACATTAACCAGAGTATTTTTGCTGGCAGACATTGCATGCATTGTGCACTAAAAATGACTGACATCTTGAATTTGTAGTTCAACAGTAAATCATATAGGCTTCCATCAGTCGATGTTGACCATAGATGATGCGCCCTCTTGACTTGCTGTCGTGGAGCTGTCTCAGCTGGTACAGCTTCGGCTGTGGCTGATCTGTCCAATGCAGGAATGGCAGTCTCTACCGCATCTGGTGCAGGTGTGGGTGGTCACAATATTTACCTCGTAGGCACGTACCTACCGTCTGGTTCTCTTAGTATGCAGTATGTTTACGGAGCTGACTAATTTCGTTGTATATTTGTCTACAATGACAATAAAGGAATTCAATTTTCTTTGGCCAAGGTCTGGAGTTTTTCCTCTCCTGCCTTGAGTTGTTTCTGGACAGTGCTGCACCATCTACTGCGGTCAGCTGTTATATAGCAGTGTGCTGATGATGCAGGCATTGTACACTTCCATCTTGGCTGACACTGACAATATGAGATTCTCCCACATGCGGATCGTGAATCGGCCTATTGTTGTTGCGGCCTTTTCGATGTGCTGGTTGATTTCCGCATCAAGGGACAGGTTGTCACTGGTGGTAGACCGGAGATAGGTGGACAACAACTAGTTCATAACTGTCGATGGTGATGACAGGTGGTGTTCCACGTCTTGGCCAAACACGTTGGTCTTTTTCAGACTGATGGCAAGCCCAAAGTCTTTGCATGCTTGGGAGAATCCATCCATGAGACACTGAAGTTGTTGCTCAGTGTGTGAAATGATAGTGGCATCATCAGCGAAGAGCATGTCTCTGAGAATAGTCTTGCACAGCTTGGTCTTCGCTCTCAGTCTAGCAAAGTGGAAGGTAGTTTAGGCACACTCCTTCTGTCGAGATCACAAAGGCGTGCTTCAGAAGCAGAGAAAAGAAGATGCTGAAGAGGGTGGGGGCAAGGACGCAGCCTTGTTTCACACCACTCTTGATGTCAAATGGCTCACACATGCTGCCCTCATACTGGATAGTTGCCTTCATGCTGTTGTGGAAGGACCTGATCATGCTGTGTAGTTTCGGGGGGCATCCTATTTTCAGGAGAATGTTGAAGAACCCATCCCTGCTGACCAGGTTGAATACCTTGGTGAGGTCAATCAAGGCAACGTAGAGGGGCTTCTGCTGTTCTCTGCACTTCTCCTCTAGTTGGTGTAGGGAGAAGATCATGTCTACTGTTGAACGTTCTGCTCGGAAGCCACACTGGGACTCTGGATAAGTAAATACTGTAGTAAATACTGACTAGGCAATGTTTGCAGATGCTAGCTGCACTGACGTTCACACAGTTTTGGTAACTGATGCATTACTTTTAAAAAAGTCAAGATAAAAAAAGTGACCACTAGTTGCTGATGGTAGTAGGCTAACTAAAATAAAAATATAAAATGGCCTACAAAGCAGGCAGCATAATAAATGTGGTCCTCATTTAGTACAATGTGATGCCCTTGAAGGGGAAGAGTAGCTTAGTTTTGGCACTTACACACATCTACAGTTTGCCCTACCTGCAGTGGACCACCACGGGGCCGGCATCTGGAGGTGTAGATGCTTTCACTCTTCGTATAAAAGCCAACAGTCCGGTGGCATGATAGGGAACCCCGTGCTCAGGCCAGGATGTGAAGTGGAACTGACGTACCTCATGCTTAGTTGAGTATCCTCTCTGTCAAAGGAAACACAAGACACATTAACATCAAAGGAAAATGGAAACAATGGCTGACATCTAAATGCTAGTAGCCTACAGGCCATGATCTCGTCATAGATGTGCTGCCATCCATTCAGAGATGTTCCGCCCCACCACAGGACAAATTTGACATACATATATATATATATATATATATATATATATATATATATATATATATATATATATATATATGGACATTATTTACGTAAGTTGCTAGGTCTTCTAGGATTGTTAGGCTGCTGGGCATCACATGTTAGAAGCAGCTGCAGTCTGACAGACACGCAAAAAAGGAATTACTGAGACTCTGGGGAGCTCAGGGAGGGCTGGGAGGTTTCTCCTCTACTGCAGTCACACAGCAATTTCTTCTTCTATACAAAGATGACAAAGTAAAGCTCCACAAAGCAAAGATTTGTTGAAGACAGAAATTCTTAAAAAAAGGAAAGAAAAAGTGCAACGAAAAAACAAGCTGTCACCAGTTCCCAAATTCGTGCAGATTTGAATAAGGAGCAGCGTGTGCCCATGGAGAGTGAATGTGACAGTGTGACGATGATAATGCTGTGTTTGTGCCACTGTCACTCCAGCGTTGCACTGAGCCTCTCCAATGAGAGATCCCCGAGGAGACTGACAGGATGGAGGCCATCGGCGGCACAACACAGTTACAGCTGTGTTGGAAAGTCAATAGGGGCAGTCAAATAGCTACTGATTTTAATTCCTCTCAGTTTAATATGTGGCCCTCATGTCCGTCAGCAGTAAGTCCCACTGGCTAGCTAATCCTTTCTTTTAATACACTGCTTCTAATCTTAATTCTCGGTTTACCAGGTAACACAACTAGCTTGTGTTCATTCAGTTGAAACTGAGAAAGAGAAACAGAAAGCAGAATGATATGCAGCTTCAGAGAAATTCCAAATGTGAAAGACAGAAGGCAAACAAGAGCAGACCAAATATTAATTTTAAATAAACCCACCCTCTCCACTGCAAAGGTGCGAACTGTGTATTCAGCTAGAGTCTCTGTCTTGAGCAGAGTGATTTTGATGTCACCATACATCTCCGTGTCATCAGGCCAGTATTTACAGCATTTCACCTGTTTAAAAAAAGGAGAGAAAGCAGCACAAGCTTTGTAAAGCTGTGGTGACACCTGCAGAACATGGAAATACAACATAAATCAGACTAAAGTACGACTAATAACACTACTAAAAATAGCATAGCATTTATTATTTACAATTTGTAGTAATTTGCATTGTGACCCAAGTATCGCAATGGGTATCACATCGTGGCATCACGGTCCCTCACGATTCCCACCTCTAGAGTGCATGGATTAATTTCATATGAGTCCACGCTGACTCTTCACTTCTGTCAATCCTAACAGTATCACGTATGGTATAACAGGACCTTTAAAGGTTTTTTTTATCATTTCATTTAATGGCAACACGAAGCTTTTTGCCCTTGGCAAGTTTCAATAATACATGTATGCATACATTTAAGGCATAATCCTTTTAAAATTTGCAATGATTTTAAAAGTTCACTGGAAATAAAAGCAGGATGCCTGTCATCTTAAAAAGAACAGAAATTATAATGGGGTAGTATATTTCTTGGTTGTTATAGATAAATTGTTAAGAAATTTATTACATTAAAAATGTGGAACGCAGACACTTCAAATAGAAGGAACGGGGGTGGGGAGCACCACTTCTTTAGCAAGTATTTTATCTTTGACAGAAAAGACAATAAAAGCACAACAATTGCATGTGTGGAAAGTATAATGAACAGGAGGGCAGAAATCTCTTTTACCAACACTGGACAGAATGGCAGTGATTTTTTTTTACTTAATTGAGGTGTCATTTGGATTCAGTCATACACACACAGTAATCCTCATTTGTTGACTGTTTTTGCCGAACTGTTAGGATGGAAAACCAAATTGGATAAAGGGCTGTTGTTCGAAAAATGGCATCATTTTAACCATCCACAGATGTAATATGTTTTCCTTGCCTCAAGTGGAAAGGATGGGATACTTATGGTGGAACTCATACGGCCTGTATACATATAGTATATACAGTATAAAAATAAGGAAGAAAATAATGTTGCTGTGATATGGCACACAGTGTAAGTATGGAGACCAAAGCCACCACCCCTCAATTTAGCCCCCCACCCTCCATCAGAGAATCACTGTCTGCTCCCTTGAAAGTATATAAAAATATAATGCACAAGAGTCCTAAAGTGATTAAACAAAAAGCCAATAAAACCCAATTAAACATGTAGCCTCTAAATCTAATGACTTGGCCTCTGTTCTTCCTCATAATTTAAAAATTAAATGCGGTTTGTTAAATATTAGGTCTCTAACTCCTAAGTCTCTACTAGTCCATCATCTGTTAATTGATCATCAGATTGATTTAATATCCCTTACAGAGACTTGGTTAGGGCAAGAGGATTATGTTGGGTTAAATGAATCAACTCCCTCTGGTTATTTAAACTGTCAAAATCCCAGAAGTTCTGGTCATGGAGGAGGAGTAGCGACAATTTACCATTCCAAATTACTAGTTAATGTAAAGCAAAAAACATGTTATAATTCCTTTGCGGGCCTGATCCTCAGTATTGGGCATGTTAGCAGTTTTAGGTTAAAACCAATTTTATTTGCCACAGTTTATCGTCCTCCCACAGCTTACTCAGAGTTTTTTAATCTGAATTTGCTGAGTTCTTAGCTGATTTAGTGCTTAAATTGGATAGAATAATTATAGTAGGGGACTTTAATATACATGTAGATGTAGATAGTGATTGCCTTAATATGGCATTTAACTCAATATTTTTTTTTTGATTTTTTGATTTTGTATACTTTATTGATCCCCAGAGGGGAAATTGAGGGCATCCACCTGGATGAATGAAGCAGCCACGGTATGGCGCTATCCCTTAACCATTCACACATACATTCACACCTAGGGCCACTTTAGAGTCTCCAATTAACCTAGCTTGCATGTTTTTGGCCTGTGGGAGGAAACCAGAGAAATCCCGGAGTAAACCCACGCAGATACGGGGAGAACATGCAAACTCCACACAGATCACTGTTGGTCAGGGGCTGGGATCGAACCAGGGATCCCATGGCCAAGGGTGAGTTGCTGTGCTGCCGCAGTGCTAACCACTGCATCACCGCACTGCCCGCACACCGCAATATTAGACTCGATAGGGTTTTCTCAGAATGTAGGAAATTTTACCCATGATCTCCACCACACGTTGGACCTTGTTCTGACATATGGCAGAGAAATAGAAAATCTGGTAGTGTCTCCTCATGACCCTGCACTGTCAGACCATTGTCTGTTAACCTTTGATTTTACTATTGCTGACTGTTTGGCTCCTAAAGAAAAATATTACAGTAGTAGATGTCTGTGCGATGATGCCATTACCAAATTTAAGCAGATTGTTTCCTCAATGCCATGTGTCAACACAATGGAGATAAGTTATGGAGATTTTACTCCTTCTGTATTTGATAGCATGGTAGATAGTGTTACAGCTTCTCTGCATCAGACTCTAGACATGGTGGACCCTTTAAAAAAGAAAAAAGTCTTATCAGAGATTTCTGACTCCTTGCTTCAACACAGAAACATGTAGCTTAAAACACAAGACTTGTCAATTAAAAAGAAAATGGTGCTACACTAAATTAGATGAAATCTATCTAGCTTGGAGAAATCTACTTCTAATTTATAAAAAAAAATCTCTTAGGACAGCCAGAACAACATATTATTCTGCATTAATAGAAGAGAACAAGAATAATCTCAGGTTTATTTTCAGCAAGGTAGCCAGGCTGACAAAGAGTCGGGACTCTGTCAAACCCAGCATTCCCTGAGAGCTTACTAGTCAGGACTTTATGAATTTCTTCAATGATAAAATTTCATCTATCAGAGATAAAATCTGTCAGATCCTTCCCACCATTAATTTAAATACTGTAACAACTACAACTCCTTCAACTGATATCTGTTTGGATGAGTTTACTTCTATTGACCTTTTAGAGTTAGATAAAATAATTTCCTCATCCAAGCCTTCAACTTGTCTACTAGACCCTATTCCTAATAGGTTATTTAAAGAAGTCTTCCCATTTATTGGTAGCTCCATTCTTCAAATAATCAATTCTTCATTAACATTAGGCCATGTACCGCAGGCTTTTAAAACTGCTGTAATTAAACTGTTACTTAAAAAGCTAACGCTGGATCCAGGAGTTTAAGATAACTATAGACCAATCTCTAATCTGCCTTTTATTTCAAAAATCTTAGAAAGAGTTGTTGCTGTGAAATTATTTGACCACTTGTAGGGAAATGGTTTATTTGAAGAGTTTCAATCAGGGTTCAGAATTCATAATAGTACTGAAACTGCTTTAGTGAAGGTCACTAACAACCTCCTTATCACATCTGATAATGGACTTGTTTCTGTACTTGTCCTTTTGGACCTTAGTGTAGATTTAGATGCCATCGATCATAATATTTCATTTGATAGATTAGAGCACCTTGTTGGACTTAATGGAACTTCGTTGCAGTGGTTTAAATCTTATTTATCTGATAGGTTCCAGTGTGTTCATGTCAATAATGAGTTTTCTTCTAACTCAAAGCTCAACCACAGAGTTCCACGGGGATCTGTGCTAGGCCCTATCCTTTTTAGTTTATATATGCTTCCATTAGACAATATTATTAGAAAGCACTGCATACATTTTCATTGTTATGCAGATGACACACAATTATACTTGTCAGTGAAGCCAGATGATAGTAATCAATTAGCCAAATTAGAGGCTTGTATTAAGTAAATCAGAGCTTGAATGACTTGTAATTTCCTGCTATTAAATTCAGATAAGACTGAAGTCACTCTAGTTGGTTCAAAAAAAACCTTAGAAATACCTTTTCAGATCAAACTCTTAGTTTGGATGGGTTTACTCTTTCTCTTAATAGTTCTGTGAGGAACCTTCAGTTATTTTTGATCGAGATCTGTTCTTTAATTCACATATTAAACTTGTTTCTAAGACTGCCTTCTATCATTTGTGTAATACTGCCAAGATTATGAGCATCTTGTCTCAGAGTGACGCTGAGAAACTAATCCACGCTTTTGTTAGCTCTAGATTAGATTATTGTAACTCTTTATTATCAGGTTGTCCTAAAACATCTTTAAAAAGTCTTCAGCCGATCCAAAATGCTGCAGCTAGAACTTTAACAGGTACTAGAAAGAGAGATCACATCTTTCCGGTTCTGGCCTCCCTTCATTGGCTTCCCATAGAGTTTAGAATTAAGTTTAAAATCCTTCTCCTCACTTACAAAGCTCTACATATTCAGGCTCCTTGTTATTTAAAAGAGCTGATAATACCTTATCATCCTAACAGAGCACTACGATCCCAAAATGCAGGATTACTTGTAATACCTAGAATCTCCAAAAGTATAATGGGAGGCAGAGCATTCAGGTATCAGGCTCCTCTCCTTTGGAACCAGCTACCAATCTGGATTCGGGAGTCAGACTCGATCTCTGTTTTTAAGAATATGGTAAATGGCGTTCACTTATAGAGCGCTTTTTCTCATCTCTGAATGACCAAAGCGCTTTACAGATCCTGCTATCCACCCATTCACACACTGATGGTGGCAGAGCTGCCATACACACAGGCACTAACCTGGCCACCAGGAGCAACTGGGGGTTCAGTGTTTTGCTCAGGGACACTTCGACATGCAGACTGCAGACAGAGCGGGAATCAAACCCATGACCCTCCGATCAGTAGTCGGTCACACTACACCTGCGCCACAGCCGGCCCAACAAGAATAGGGTTAAAACCTTCCTTTTTGTCATACCCTATAGTTAGGGTGGGATCAGGTGACCCTGAACCCTTTCTTAGTTATGCTGCTAATAAGTTTAGACAGCTGAGGGAGCTCCAACAATGCACTGGGCTTCACTCCTTTCTTCACTCTCAATTAAATATTTTTGTTGTTCATTAACATCCAGGGGTTCACATTAACACCTGCCCACCTGCCCCTGGCGGGTAGATTTTGGTTGTAACAGGTAAGACAGCGACTCCCACTAGCCACTTTGGCAGGTTGTAGCTTTCTCAAACGACATCTATATAATAAAGTGGCATTACTGCAGCCGATAGGAAGAGACTGAACAAACTGATTAAGAAAGCTAGCTCTGTCCTGGGGCAACGCCTTGATCCGATGGAGGAGATAGGAGAGAGAAGGACGGTGGCTAAACTGTCATCTCTGCTGGAGTCCGAGTTCCACCCTATGCAGGACATACTGGATGCACTGAGGAGCTCATTTAGCAGCAGACTACATCATCCCAGGTGCACAACCGAGAGGTTTCGTAGGTCCTTCCTACCAACGGCTGTCAGACTGTACAACCTAAGCAGGGCTGCTCGCAGAGATAGCAAAAAGACGTAACAAACTAATAGTTTTTTTTTGAATGCAAAAGATGCAATAGACTTACACAATGGTCCTCTCCGGCATACAACTAGGAACATACCGGTCGCTATGGAGGGTGAGAATATGTATGGGCACATAATCATACCATGTAGGATAACTAAATAGACGGTTATGCTGTTTCATCCCACCTAGCAACAATGCTCTGCACTGTGTGTGTTTATATATTTACATATTTATTCCATCTAGCTACAATGCTCTGCACTGGGTGTATTTATATTTATATATCTATATATTTATTCCATCTAGCTACAATGCTCAGCACTGGGTGTGTTTATATTTATATATCTATATATTTATTCCATCTAGCTACAATGCTCCGCACTGTGTTTTTATATATCTACATATTATTCCATCTAGCTACATTGCTCCGCACTGTGTGTGTTTATATACTTGCATATTTATTCCACCTAGCTACAATGCTCTGCACTGTGTGTCTGTGTGTGTGTGTGTGTATATATATATTTTATAGTAATATGTACATATGTATATTAGCTGCTCTTGCTTGCTTGTTTTTTTGTTTTTTTTTGTTTTTTTTTTTTCTTGCCTTCTGATTGTTGCTCTGAGTGTTGCTATCCCTGTGCTGTTGCAATCCTGGAATTTCCCCGTTGTGGGACTAATAAAGGCTTATCTTATCTTATCTTATCTTAAACCTATCACAAAGTGAGACTACAAAACTACAATTCCCATAAGCACTATCTGTGCACACACAGTGTATTCTCATTGGTCCACTGTCAGCCAGTTGCAGCCCAGGAGTCTGCCTACGCAGGTTGTCTCTCAAACTTTCAGTTTGGATGCGGTTACTCTTTCTCTTAATAGTTCTTTGAGGAACCTTGGAGTTATTTTTGATCAAGATCTGTCTTTCAATTCACATATTAAATTTGTTTCTAAGACTGCCTTCTACCATTTGCATAATATTGCCAAGATTAGGAGCATCTTGTCTCAGAGTGATGCTGGGAAACTGATCCACGCTTTTGTTAACTCTAGATTAGATTATTGTAATTCTTTATTATCAGGTTGTCCTAAAACATCTTTAAAAAGTCTTCAGCTGATCCAAAACGTTGCAGCAAGAGTTTTAACAGGTGCTAGAAAGAGAGATCATATCTCTCCGGTTCTGGCCTCCTTTCTTTGGCTTCCCATAGAGTTTAGAATTAAGTTTAAAATCCTTCTTCTTACTTACAAAGCTCTAAACAATCAGGCCCCTCTTTATTTAAAAGATCTGATACTACTGTATTATCCTAACAGAGCACTACGCTCCCAAAATGCAGGATTACTTGTAATACCTAGAATCTCCAAAAGTACAATGGGAGGCAGAGCCTTCAGTTACAGTGGGGCAAAAAAGTATTTAGTCAGCCACCAATTGTGCAAGTTCTCCCACTTAAAAGATGACAGAGGTCTCCAATTTTCATCATAGGTATACCTCAACTATGAGAGACAAAATGAGAAAAAAAAAATCCAGAAAATCACATTGAAGGATTTTTAATGAATTAATTGGTAAATCCCTCGGTAAAATAAGTATTTGGTCACCTACAAACAAGCAAGATTTCTGGCTCTCACAGACCTGTAACTTCTTCTTTAAGAGGCTCCTCTGTCCTCCACTCGTTACCTGTATTAATGGCAACTGTTTGAACTCGTTATCAGTATAAAAGACACCTGTTCACAACCTCAAACAGTCAGACTCCAAACTCCACTATGGCCAAGACCAAAGAGCTGTCAAAGGACACCAGAAACAAAATTGTAGACCTGCACCAGGCTGGGAAGACTGAATCTGCAATAGGTAAGCAGCTTGGTGTGAAGAAATCAACTGTGGGAGCAATTATTAGAAAATGGAAGACATACAAGTCCACTGATAATCGCCCTCGATCTGGGGCTCCACGCAAGATCTCACCCCGTGGGGTCAAAATGATCACGAGAACGGTGAGCAAAAATCCCAGAACCACATGGGGGGACCTAGTGAATGACCTGCAGAGAGCTGGGACCAAAGTAACAAAGGCTACATCAGAAACACACTACGCCGCCAGGGACTCAAATCCTGCAGTGCCAGATGTGTACCCCTGCTTAAGCCAGTACATGTCCAGGCCCATCTGAAGTTTGCTAGAGAGCATTTGGATAATCCAGAAGAGGATTGGGAGAATGTCATATTGGTCAGATGAAACCAAAATAGAACTTTTTGGTAAAAACTCAACTTGTCGTGTTTGGAGGAGAAAGAACACCATACCTACTGTGAAGCATGGGGGTGGAAACATCATACTTTGGGGCTGTTTTTCTGCAAAGAGACCAGGACGACTGATCCATGTAAAGGAAAGAATGAATGGGGCCATGTATCGTGAGATTTTGAGTGAAAACCTCCTTCCACCAGCAAGGGCATTGAAGATGAAACGTGGCTGGGTCTTTCAGCATGACAATGATCCCAAACACACCGCCCGGGCAACGAAGGAGTGGCTTCGTAAGAAGCATTTCAAGGTCCTGGAGTGGCCTAGCCAGTCTCCAGATCTCAACCCCATAGAAAATCTTTGAAGGGAGTTGAAAGTCTGTGTTGCCCAGCGACAGCCCCAAAACAACACTGCTCTAGAGGAGCTCTGCATGGAGGAATGGGCCAAAATACCAGCAACAGTGTGTGAAAACCTTGTGAAAACTTACAGAAAACGTTTGACCTCTGTCATTGCCAACACAGGGTATATAACAAAGTATTGAGATGAACTTTTGTTATTGACCAAATACTTATTTTACCGAGGAATTTACCAATTAATTCATTAAAAATCCTTCAATGTGATTTTCTGGATTTTTTTTCTTATTTTGTCTCTCATAATTGAGGTATACCTATGATGAAAATTGGAGACCTCTCTCATCTTTTAAGTGGGAGAACTTGCACAATTGGTGGCTGACTAAATACTTTTTTACCCCACTGTATCAAGCTCCTCTCCTGTGGAACCAGCTGCCAATCTGGATTCGGGAGTCAGACTCGATCTCTGTTTTTAAGAATAGGGTTAAAACCTTCCTTTTTGATATAGCCTACAATTAGGGAGGGATCATGTGTTTCTGAACCCTCCCTTAGTTATGCTGCTAATAGGTTTAGTCAGCCGGGGGACCTCCAATAATGCACTGGGCCTCACTCCTTTCTTCACTCTCAATGAAATATTTTTTTTTTTTGCTGGTCATTAACATCTGTTTGTTCTCTCCCATAGATTGAGACCCCATCGTGCTGTTTGCTCTCTACATGTCTGTTCTTTTCATCTTCTCTATTCCCTCACCCCCCAGCCAGTCGCAGCAGATGACTGCCCCTCCCTGAGCCTGGTTCTGCAGGAGGTTTCTTCCTGTTAAAAGGGAGTTTTTCCTCTCCACTGTCGCCAAGCGCTTGCTCACAGCCCACCTGACTGCTGGGGTCTTTCTGCAACTGTGGGGATTCCCCTACAGTTGAAAGTGCTATGAGATGACTGTTGTTGTGAAATGGCGCTATATAAATAAAGGTGAATTGAATTTTCATTCCAGTCGAAAAACGGCGATGAACAGACAGCAGTTGCTCTCAGTGATCAAATTACAGGGACAGCTGCCCCTGATCTCCTGTTGTCCCAGCGGTGAGAATAACCTGTGCTCTCCCCCTACATCAGCTCCTACCTCTGTAGTTAAATATGATTATTTTTAGAGCAAGAAATTCCCGTTTACTGTCGGCAATCATGCAAATTTAAGTTTTTATATGACAGAGAGAAAAAGGGATTAAACTTCATGTTGCTGTAAAGAGCAAATGAAGCTTCTTCTGAGGTGAACTGTTGCTTATCTATAATTACCTATGATGTCTGTGATACACAGCGCTTTCATGGAAGTAAAACCTCTAGTTATGTATTTTTAATGTGTTGGTCCAGGGGTGTCAAACATGTGGCCCGCAGGGGTCCAAGTTTTTCTCTTAATTTACAGCTTTCTTTCTAGTAAATTTCAGACTTTTTCTACTGATTAGAATTGTTCATGTAAATCTGAGACATTTTTCTCCTTAAGATGAGATTTTTTTTTTCTCATCCGTTTTCTTTTTCTTCTTTTTCTAGTGAGAACAGGTAGTGTCCATTTAGATTAAATCCATCAGCAATTACTAATGATGTCGTGCAGCCCTAAAGGGGTGTCCCAATTCATAGGGGTCATTTTCAACCCCTACCCCTTGGCCTTTGATTTCAAGGACCAAGGGGTGGGGGTAGGCAAAGGGGAAGAGGTCCAAATGGGAATTGGGACAGACCCCAAATCTACCTGTACTTCACTCTCATATTGCAAATATCTCTCGACTGCTTTACAGTATTTACTGCTGTTAATAATTAAACAGTGTTTCTCTTACTATTTTTATACATAAGGATCATTTACATTTAAAAAGGTTGTAAATTTAGTTCAAGTAAACTTTAGCATGCGATAGTCAAATCTGATCAAATTAAACATAATTTTCCAACCACAAAATTGTGGCTAGTGAAAAGGCTGAGTGGCTAGTGACTTTGGAAAATCCCTCACCACAGTGGCCAGTGAGCACAAAAGTTAATGTCAAGCCCATCTGTTTGTTGTCTCCCATAGAGTCGCCGTCGTGCTGTTTGCTCTCTCTACATGTCTGTTCTTTTCTTCTTCTTTTCTATCTCCTCACCCCCCAGCCAGTCACAGCAGATGACTGCTCCTCCCTAAGCCTGGTTCTGCTGGAGGTTTCTTCCTGCTAAAAGGGAGTTTTTCCTCTCCACCGTCGCCAAGTGCTTGCTCACAGGGGTCGCCTGATTGCTGGAGCCTTTCTGCAATTGTGGGTTTTTCCCCTACAGTTGAAAGTGCTGTTGTTGTGAAATGGTGCTATATAAATAAAGTTGAATTGAACTGAATATGCAGCCTGTAATATGTTTACAGTGCTGTGAAAAAGTATTTGCTCCCTTCCTAATTTTTTAGATTTTTGCATATTTTTCACACTTAAATGTTTCCGATCATCAAACAAATTTTAATGTTCAACAAAGATAACCTGAGTAAATACAAAATGCAGTTTTTAAATGATGATTTCATTTATTACTGGAAAAAAATTATCCAAACCTACCTGGCCCTATGTGAAAAAGTAATTGCCCCCTAAAGCCTAATAACTGGTTGTGCCACCCTTGGTGGTAACAACTGTAATCAAGCGTTTGTGATAACTGACAATGAGTCTTTTACAACTCTGTTGAGGAATTCTGGAATGCTCTTTGCAGAATTGTTTTAATTCAGAAAACATTGGAGGGTTGGAGCTTGAGGTCACGAACTGATGACCAGAGATTCTCCTTCAGGAGTTTCTGGTAGAGAGCAGAATTCATGGATCCATCAGTTACAGCAAGTCATCCAGGTCCTGAAGCAGCCAGCCTTTGAGATCATCAAGATGTCTTTTGTCAAATGTGAGAAGAGCCTTTGTGTTTTTGGGTCAGCAGTGGTTTTCATCTTGGAATGAACAAAAGATAAATAAATAAAAAAAATCTTGGAATTCTCCCATGGATGCCATTTTTGCCCAGTCTCTTGTTATTATTGAATCATGGACCAGTGTCCAAACTGAGGCAAATGAGGCCTGCAGTTCTTTAGATGTTCTGGGTTTTTGTTTCTCATCTGTTCTTGAAATTCTTTAGATCTTAGCATGGTGTGCTGCTTTTTGAGATCATTTAGCCTACTTCACTTTGCCAGACAGGTTCTGTTTAAGTGATTTCTTGATTCAGCAGGTCTGGTAGTAATCAGGTCTGGGTGTGGCTAGTGAAATTGAACTCAGCTTTCAAAAAAATGTGTTTAATTACAGTTAATTCATGATGTTACAATGGAGGCAATTACTTTTTCACACGGGGCCAGGTAGGTTTAGGTGGCTTTTTTGCCCCAACAAATGAATCACCATTTTAAAACTGCATTTTGTATTTGGTTATCTCTGTCTATTATCAAAATTTGTTTGATGATCTGAAACATTTAAGTGTGACAAATACACAGAAATATAAGAAATCAGGAAGGAGGCAAATACTTTTTCACACCACTGTACATGCAACACAGTATGTTTATGTTTTGTGTTTAATTTTATGAATTCTGCTATCATCACAAAGCTGATTTAGATTGCTGTAGCCCATGCTTGCAAAAACATGTTTATATAAAAGACAAATGACAATTTATGTTAGACTCACTTAAAATACATCATAAATTAGTGTACAAACAGATTTAAAGTGCATTTATTTTTTTCTTTTTCATATTCAACATCAATCAAATGGCATTATATAGAAAGTTAAACATGACATGGACATTAACAAGTGTGAGTCCACATTTCAGTCTGCTGGTAACTTTTGTTTTAAAGTCTCTTTACTGTTGAATTTATGCTGAACACCCTAAATCTAGAAGGCAGAACATACTGTTTTTATGTAGCCTTTGGTATGGGCTTGGACCCATAAAGTCCCAGATGTGAGGCAGATGCTCTACCACTAGACCACCACTTCAGTCTGGCAAAGTAATAAACTGAGTCAATAAGTCACCTAAACATTGGTGATGATAAACTAAAGATTGCTAAGGGATTATGGCAGGAACCATAATCCTTATTTTTAATTTTGGAAGATGTTTTCTCTTTCCATTTGTTTTCTTTACATCTTTTCTGTTTGTTTTTACTTCAGTTTTATGTCTCCATTTTGTTTGTTTATTTGCATCTTTCTCTTTATATGTGAGTCAAATATACAGGTCTGAAATTATCAGTAAACATTGCAAAAATATCATTTTTTAACACTCCCAGTAATATTTGTAAAATGATGGATGATGAAGATGAAGGTTTCTGATGTGTCATGTGACACATAGTCAGCAAAATTTTGTAATTGCAAAAAAATGGAGGGTCAAAAAACACTTCACTGCATGCTGATGAAATAACCAGCAAATCAATGGTTAGCTGACTGAAAAATGGCTGTCAGTTAGCATGTGCTCATGTTTATAGCAACACCCACCCCAGCTGCTGGCTCACTAACTAACTAACTAACTACTAACTAACCTGCACTTATATAGCGCTTTTCTAGTCACAAAGACCACTCAAAGCGCTTTCATTAATACTAACCCTCTATTCTAAGGGCCTATAGGAAACAAATATCTAGGGACAATTTAGAACAGCCAATTAACCTAACATGCATGTTTTTGGCATGTGGGAGGAAACCGGAGAAATCCCGGAGTAAACCCACGCAACACGGGGAGAACATGCAAACTCCACACAGATCACTGTTGGTCGGGGGCTGGGATCGAACCCACGATCCCACGATCCCCACAATCCCCCGGCCAAGGGTAAACTGTGCTGCCGCAGTGCTAACCACTGCGCCACCGTGCAGCCCGACTAATGGGGCTTACAGTGGTGTGAAAAAGTGTTTGCCCCCTTCCTGATTTCTCTTTTTTTTTTTTTGTACAGCCGTGGGCAAAATTGTTGGTACCCCTCTGTTAATGAAAGAAAAACCCACAATGGTCACAGAAATAACTTGAATCTGACAAAAGTGGTAATAAATAAAAATTCTATGAAAATTAACCAATGAAAATCAGACAATGCTTTTGAATTGTGGTTCAACAGAATTACTTTAAATAACAAACTCATGAAACAGGCCTGGACAAAAATGATGGTACCCCTAGAAAAGATTGAAAATAATGTGACCATAGGGACATGTTCAACCAAGATGTGTCCTCTAATTAACATCACAGGAGTTTACAAACTTGTAATCAGTCAGTCGGCCTATTTAAAGGGTGACAAGTAGTCACTGTGGTGTTTGGTGACATGGTGTGTACCACACTGAACATGGACCAGAGGAAGCAAAGGAGAGAGTTGTCTCAGGAGATTAGAAAGAAAATTATAGACAAGCATGTTAAAGGTAAAGGCTATAAGACCATCTCCAAGCAGCTTGATGTTCCTGTGACTACAGTTGCACATATTATTCAGAAATTTAAGATCCACGGGACTGTACCCAACCTCCCTGGTCGTGGCCGCAGGAGGAGACGGATAATATGAATGGTAACAAAAGAGCCCAGAACAACCTCTAAACACATTCATGGTGAACTCCAAGGTCAAGGTACATCAGTGTCAGATCGCACCATCCGTCGTCGTTTGAGCCAAAGTGGACTTCAAGGGAGACGACCAAGGAGGACACCACTGTTGAAAACAAATCATAAAAAAGCCAGACTGGAATTTGCCAAACTGCATGTTGACAAGCCACAAAGCTTCTGGGAGAATGTCCTATGGACAGACGAGACAAAACTGGAACTTTTTGGCAAGGCACATCAGCTCTATGTTCACAGACGCAAAAATGAAGCATACCAAGAAAAGAACACTGTCCCTACTGTGATACATGGAGGAGGTTCTGTTATGTTCTGGGGCTGCTTTGCTGCATCTGGCACAGGGTGTCTTGAATCTGTGCAGGGTACAATGAAATCTCAAAACTATCAAGGTATTCTAGAGAAAAATGTGCTGCCCGGTGTCAAACAGCTTGGTCTCAGTCGCAGGTCATGGGTCTTGCAACAGGATAATGACCCAAAACACACAGCTAAAAACACCCAAGAATGGCTAAGAACGAAACATTGGACTATTCTAAAGTGGCCTTCTATGAGCCCTGATCTAAATCCTATTGAACATCTGTGGAAGGAGCTGAAACATGCCGTCTGGAGAAGGTACCCTTCAAACCTGAGACAACTGGAGCAGTTTGCTCATGAGGAGTGGGCCATAATACCTGCCGAGAGGTGCAGAAGTCTCATTGACAGTTACAGAAATCGTTTGATTGCAGTGATTGCCTCAAAAGATTGTGCAACAAAATATTAAGTTAAGGGTACCATCATTTTTGTCCAGGCCTGTTTCATGAGTTTGTTTTTTAAAATAATTCTGCTGAACCACAATTCAAAAGCATTGCCTGGTTTTCATTGGTTAATTTTCATAGAATTTTTTATTTATTACCACTTTTGTCAGATTCAAGTTATTTCTGTGACCATTGTGGGTTTTTCTTTAATTAACAGAGGGGTACCAACAATTTTGTCCACGTGTGTATGTTTGTCACACTTAAATGTTTCAGATCAAACAAATTTAAATAGTAGACAAAGATAACACAAGTAAACACAAAATGCAGTTTTTAAATGAAGGTGTTTATTATTAAGGGGGAAAAAAATCCAAACCTACATGGCCCTGTGTGAAAAAGTGATTGCCACTAAACCTAATAGCTGGTTGGGCCACCCTTAGTAGCAAAAACTGCAATCAAACGTTAGCGATAACTGGCAATGAGTCTTTTACAGCGCTGTGGAGGAATTTTGACCCACTCATCTTTGCACAATTGTTGTTATTCAGTCACATTGGAGGGTTTTCGAGCATGAACCGCCTTTTTAAGGTCATGGCACAGCATCTCAATCAGATTCAGGTCAGGACTTTGACTTGGCCACTCCAAAGTCTTCATTTTGTTTTTCTTAAACCATTCAGAGGTGGACTTGCTGGTGTGTTTTGAATCATTGTCCCGCTGCAGAACCCAAGTGCGCTTCAGCTTGAAGTCACGAACAGATGGCCGGACATTCTCCTTCAGGATTTTTTGGTAGACAGCAGAATTCATGGTTCCATTTACCACAGCAAGTCTTCCAGGTCCTGAAGCAGCAAAATAGCCCCTGATCATCACACTCCCACCACCATATTTTACTGTTGGTATGATGTTCCTTTTCTGAAATGCTGTGTTACTTTTACACCAGATGTAATGGGACACACACCTTCTAAAAAGTTCAACTTTTGTCTCGTCAGTCCACAGAGTATTTTCCCAAAAGTCTTGGGGATCATCAAGATGTTTTCTGGCAAAACTGAGACGAGCCTTTATCTTCTTTTTGCTCAGCAGTGGCTTTTGTCTTGGAACTCTGCTATGCAGGCCATTTTTGCCCAGTCTCTTTCTTATGATGGAGTCATGAACACTGACCTTAACTGAGGCAAGTGAGGTCTGCAGTTCTTTGGATATTGCTGTGGGGTCTTTTGTGACTTCTTGGATGAGTCGGTGCTGCACTCTTGGGGTAATTTTGGTCAGCCAGCCAGTCCTGGAAAGGTTCACCACCGTTCCATGTTTTTGCCATTTGTAGATAATGGCTCTCACTGTGGTTTGCTGGAGTCACAAAGCTTTAGAAATGGCTTTATAACCTTTTCCAGACTGATAGATCTCAGTTACTGTTACGTGTGGCTCTGGGGAGCCACACAATGAGAGCCAAGGGCGAGCCGGTGAGTTGTGATGTTTTATTGGAGGTAAGGGTGAGGGATGAGGAAAGCACAGATGCTCATACACAATAACACTCCTGAGCAGTACGGCGACAGAGTAAACCGTTGGCACCGGGCGTAGGGGTACACAACAAGAAAGCTCACAGCGGGTAAAACTCACGGGTTAAGCAGCCAGACGAGTAGAGAGCTGGCACTGGGCAAAGGACTCCAATACACAGGGCACTCATACAAGGTGGTACTCCCAAGTGATACAGTAAGGCAAGTAGCGGGCTAGCACCGGACATGGGGGTACCAAGGCACAAAACTCCTTACGGGAAACACTTACGAGTTATGCTGAAGATGAGGCAAGGGCTGGCACCAGACGAAGGGGCTCCAGCCTAGCAGTGCTTATGTCGCAGCCCCGAGTGATCGAGGCTGCTCCTTTTTATCCTCATTGGCAGCGCCCCAGCTGATGAGGATTAATTGGCCCCAGCCGTCCCGTAACACTGACAGCTGGGAGCCAGCTGAGACGCAGCCCAATGAGAGGCAGAGATGGGAAGGGGGCATGGTCTGAACGCCGGGCCCGGCGTCATCCCATGGTGACAGAGCCTCCCCCTCACGGTCGGGCTCCGAACGACCAGGAACACCCCAGCCCCCCCCCACCACCACCACCACCCCAACTAGGGTGGGCGGAGGGGAGGCAGGACCGGAGGGAGAGAAGCAGAGGGAAAGACAAAAAAACCGATGGACCAATATAGAGTAACAGGGCAGTGAGAAAAAAACCCCCGAATATAATACTCTATATCGCACAAAACAAAAACCAGGGCACAGATGGGGAAAATACTAAGGATGGGTACAAATAAAACCCGCTGCTCAAAACACACAAATGACATGTAGAACGGGGCAAAGAAAAAGAGACAAAACCCACCAAAAAGGTGACAGGGACAAATAAAGCAATTACAGAGTATGGAAAAAAGAACAAACACACTACTCCATAATGCAAAGACCAAACTAAGAACAGGACAAGAGTGCTGAAAAACGCTGAGTACGGATAATAAGGAAAAAAGAAAAAACACAATACACAGCACCACATATATATATATATACACACAGAGTCACCTAGGGGAGTGAAGGCGACAGGAACAAACGGGCAATAACGGAGTACGATTAAGTGGGGAACAAAACACGTTACTCCAAACAACACACAGTCAATGTTAAAGTCGGGGCTAGGGAAAGCCCCCACACAAAGGTAACAAGAAGGATAGGGTGATCACAAAGTATGGTTGAAAAGGGGGCCAAACGCATTACTTGATGATGCACCGACCAGGCTAAGGATAAGATAAGGGTAATGAAAACGCTGAGTACGGATAACTAGAAAACACAATACACAGCGCTATATACAAAAGGGTCACCTAGAGGGATAAAGGTGACAGGTGGGAACCGGATAATAATGAAGAAAATGCTGAGTACGGTAAATAAGAAAACAATACACAGCACTAAAAACACATATTCCCCTAAGGACAAAGAAGCTACGCCCGAGTGACCTTAATAACAACAAAAGGATAAGAGACACCCGAGGAGACAGCAGGCAGAGTCCAAAACGGTCAAATAGTTCTGGTGGTCACCCCGCCCATTGTCCAGTTGGTGAGCCGGGGAAGAGGAAAAGTTCAGGCGGCCAACTCCAGACCCAGATCCCAAGAACCCAGTCCACCGGTAGCCGTGCCAGGCCACCCAGAAGCAACAAAGTTCGTCGGGGGGTTGGACCAGATCGCCGAACCAGAAGTCTTGCAGGTCGAGCCGTCGACCCGCATCACTCAACCACCAGGACCGTTGAGACGGGCGAAGGGTCAGAGCGGACCCCGGAGGAAGAGGCTTGGGGGAGAGCCGATGACGAGATAGACGAACGTCAGGCTGCAGGGAAACAGCCACCTCCTCACCGGACCTGGACAACACTGATGTGGCACCCGCGTCGGACCCCGATTGGGTCTTAGGCGAACCCTCATTGAACGCCGCTGGGGCAGCACCCACGTCGGACCCCGATTGGGTCTCGGGCGAATCCACGTCGGACACCGCTGGAGCAGCACCCACGACGGACCCCGACTGGGTCAGCACCGCACCAGAACCGACCTCCAACGTTGAGCCTGGGCCCTCCAGCACCACGAGAGACGGCAATTCCTCGCCGGCGACCCTAGAAACAGGCTCAGGAGAGAAAACAGAACCGGGATCAGGGTCACCGGCAGCGCCAGAACCCGGCGAGACGAGCTCAGACGCAGCAGACGGCTGCACCCGGCTGCACCCGGCTCATCCCCCCTAGAGACAGGCTAAAGTGCTCAAAGATATGAAGAGAAAAAAGAAAAGAGAGCACTCGCCTGATCTCAGGTTCTGACGCCATCCAGGACTGCAAAGATCCAGGATCCGTCGTCAGGAGGTTGTTGTCAGGCTCCCAATCAGCTGCGTCGGGCCCCGCAGCCGGCACGATGGTCAGCGCAGCTTGAGGTTCCTCCAGCGTTGGTAACCATGCCGACGGTCCACGCGGCGTGATGGCAGGAGAACCTCGTCCCGCTGGACCGAACCGCACCTCCGTGGAGACCCGGGGACGCTTGGTCGTCGGCGCAGACTCCACGTAGCAGTCAGTCCTCCTCCGTCCACAACATAGCTGCGGAACCGCAGGCCCTCTCCTCGTCCCACGACATAGACCCGAAGCCAGGGACCGCTCGACGGAGAGAGACACAGAGAGTGCAGGATTAAAGATACAGGTTACAGCAGGTGGTGGGAGTTCAGGGCGCTGCGGACCCCGAACTCCACCTCCAGGAGTATAGCAGAGCAAATCACAAAACTGATGTAAATAAACTAGGACTTGCCTGCCTCCTGGAGGTTTGATGGCGCCTGCTGTCGTGGACATCGTTTCTTCCTCTCCCCGCTGGGCGATGACGGAGAACCCCCTGGGAAGTCGTCTGGGGATCACTCATGTCGTCTCCAGAAGAGGGCTCGCCAGGTCAGGATTCCAGGCACACACAGCAGTCAGGAAGCGCGTCGAGGAGGAGGGGATAACAGCCGGGAAGAGCCAGCCCGAATGCCCTGGAATGACAGCGGGGGAAAGAGGCTCGGGAAACGGGGCTGTGAAATCTCCACGCTGACAAGACAAAGGGGAGACAGCTGCGTAGGGGAAAAGGTCCTGGCGGCAACCCGGAACTGGATCCGGACGGGGTTTGTGCCGAGGCGCCTGGGCATTGTGATGACGGCTATTCCCAGTAGACGAAGCGAGGGGGGAACCCAGGAATCGCCGCTCCTGATCAGAGATCGAGGGGAGGAAGGCGTTGAACACGGGGAAGGTTCGTAGCCCTGGAGTCCTCTCCACCAATCTCACTGCCGCCGCCACATGCCTGGAGATGGTGAGTAGATGCACAGTGGAGCTCGCGACAGCCGCTCGGTCCCGGACGTAACTGCTGTCAGCTGCGGCTCCTTGGAGGAATCCCGAGTGACGTGGTGCAGAACGGGGGAAGCCCTCTGGGTGGCGCAAACTCCCGGGCTGGAATGGAGGCAGGAACGGGATCCCGAAGCGGGGGGCAACGTCATCCACTTCGGCTTCCTGCCGGGATTTCCATCCGAACCGCGGAGCTTCTCTCGCTGTGTAACTATGGCGTCAATCCTGGCACTGACCTCGAGATGGAATACAGAGCGAGGGCGACTGTCCAGGAGATCCTCAGCACGGCCCGGATGCCAGCGTCTCGAGTTGGAGGCGTCGTGCAGAATGGAGAGCGTCCTGTCGACAGCCCCCGGGATGGACCTCAGCTCGTCGCCCTGGCGTCAGAAGTGACTCCTGGGAGACGGCATGCTAACAGCGCTGACACCCGGACAGAAAGATACAAGTCCAAACAACTCACGGCCGCCGGCAACTCGTTCTGGCTGCGACATACTGTTACATGTGGCTCTGGGGAGCCACACAATGAGAGCCAAGGGCGAGCCGGTGAGTTGTGATGTTTTATTGGAGGTAAGGGTGAGGGATGAGGAAAGCACAGATGCTCATACACAATAACACTCCTGAGCAGTACGGCGACAGAGTAAACCATTGGCACCGGGCGTAGGGGTACACAACAAGAAAGCTCACAGCGGGTAAAACTCACGGGTTAAGCAGCCAGACGAATAGATTGCTGGCACTGGGCAAAGGACTCCAATACACAGGGCATCATACAAGGTGGTACTCCCAAGTGATACAGTAAGGCAAGTAGCGGGCTAGCACCGGACATGGGGGTACCAAGGCACAAAACTCCTTACGGGAAACACTTACGAGTTATGCTGAAGATGAGGCAAGGGCTGGCACCAGACGAAGGGGCTCCAGCCTAGCAGTGCTTATGTCGCAGCCCCGAGTGATCGAGGCTGCTCCTTTTTATCCTCATTGGCAGTGCCCCAGCTGATGAGGATTAATTGGCCCCAGCCGTCCCGTGACACTGACAGCTGGGAGCCAGCTGAGACGCAGCCCAATGAGAGGCAGAGATGGGAAGGGGGCATGGTCTGAACGCCGGGCCCGGCGTCATCCCATGGTGACAGTTACTTTGTTTTTCATTTGTTCCTGAATTTCTTTGGATCACAGCATGATGCCTAGCTTTTGAGGATCTTTTGGTCTACTTCACTTTGTCAGGCAGGTCCTATTTAAGTGATTTCTTGAGTGAGAACAGGTGTGGCAGTAATCAGGCCTGGGTGTGGCTAGAGAAACTGAACTCAGCTTCCAAAGATGCAATAAACCACTTACTTTATGTTTTAATGGGGGGTGGGGGAGGGCAATCACTTTTTCACACAGGGCCATGTAGGTTTGGATTTTTTTTACCCTTAATAATAAACACCTTCATTTAAAAACTGTACATACGAAAAAAAAAACAGATATCAAGAAGGGGGCAAACACTTTTTCACACCACTGTATGTGAAATGGATGCAGTTGCGTGAGGAGATGAGGAAGAGTCCCCAAAGAAAACAGGAAGTGTGGTCATGTGACAGACATGGCCTACAACTGAGCAGCCATTTGGTAATACTTCCAACCTGTGAATAAATGGCATGTATTCAGTCAGTCATGCATGTTTTATTGCATGTGTGTGGTCCAATTAAATGCTGCTTGAAATGTTTGCTGCCTCTACTGCTAAAGAAAGTTTGAAATGTTTACCCACCTTAAGTCATATTTCTGCAGCTCGTTTGATTGTTTCACAAAAATAATTTCACTAACGTTCAGACTTGGTCTTAATATTTAAGTCTTTACTGTATGTGGGTGGCAGTGGCTCAGGAGGTAGAGTGGGTCGTCCAATAACCAGAGGGTTGGCGGTTCAAACCCCGCTCTCCCCAGCCATCCTGCCGTTGTGTCCCTGGGCAAGACACTTTACCCACCTTGCCTCCAGTGTCCATGACACTGAATATGAATGTGTATAAATGTTCGGCAGTGGTCGGAGAGGCTGTTGGCGTGGATTGGAAGTCACGTTCCCGTCAGTCTGCTCCAGGGCAGCTGTGGCTACAGTAGTAGCTTACCACTACCATTGTCACTGTGAAGCACTTTGGGTATCACGAAAAGTGCTATATAAATGCAATCTATGATTACAGTATGTCTTTGTAGAAAACTGCACATCTAACAAGCATTATTTTCCAGAACAGTACTCTAATACACGGATGTTTGTTTACACTATCACAAAAATAATTTGTCAAGCCACGAGATGGAGGATATTAAAAACAAGTGCAACTGTAAGGTTTTGGGGTCAGCATTTTTATTTTTTTAACTGAGAACCAGCTGCTTCCTCCCTTACAAGACATGAGAGCAGCTTTGATCTTGTGATGCAACTCTCACTGCAAGTATTAAATTCCTCTTTTCACGGTGAGCTTTGTCACTTCATATCATCACTAAAATATGAGGCTGGAGATTGCATGAAGTGGGAGATCATGTGAGATCGATCCTTATCAAAAGGTTAAAAAAAATCCTTTCATATTGACACCAAAATGTCCCTCCTGGTAAATATAGTATTTTTCTGAACACTGGGGGGTAACATGAAACGGGTGAGGGGAGTGCGCATCACTTACCCGGCCAACCTCCACCAGCTTAGTGATCATAACGATGCTGAAACAATTTTCCTGCCACACCATCCTCCAGAAATCATACAGAGTCTCCTGCTTGGGACCTGGTGGGAGGAGAGATGAAATAACAGAGAAGGACACATAAACAGCAGCATCAAAGCCTGACCTCTCAATAAGGGAGCTTTGTGCTACGAAATTTTGTATCATTGCGACCTAAGTGTCCTTCCTCAGATGGCAGGGTACTGATCTCCCAAGATTGGGCCATCAATAAAGTTATTGGAGATTCCAGGCAAGCAGACGGGAAGGGGCGTCTGGTGACAAAACAACAGCAGTAGCTGATGATGAAAGCCTGGGGGACCACCAGTCACTCACTATCAGCTGAAGAGGAGACAGCTAGGAACTGAAATACAACTAAAAGCTGAGGATGGAAGGAAAAGTAGTCAGCAGAATGTGCTTTTTCTGCTCATGTTTCATACCAGCACCAATTTATCGCATAAACAGAGGAAATAATGCTTCATTCTGTCTTTAATTCCTGAGTTACTGATTGTTACTGTTTTGTTTTTTTTTTTTACCAGCAATGCCCCCTCAAGTCAGAATTCCCACTTATAAAGGTAGCATCAAGTTGTGGGGGTGTTTTGCTGCAGGGGGGACTGGTGCACTTCACAAAACAGATGATATCATGAGGAAAGACCATTATGTGTAAATAATGACGCAAGATCTCAAGACATCGGCCAGGAAGTTAAAGCTTGGGTGCAAATGGGTCTTCCATATGGACAATGACCCTACCACCAAATTAGTTACAAAGTGGCTGAAGGACAACAAAGTCCAGGTTTTGGACTGGCAATCACAAAGCCCTGATCTCCATCCCACAGAAAATGTGTGGGCTGAGCTGACGTGTGTGTGAGCAATGCGGCCTACAAACCTGACTCAGTCCCACCAGTTCTGTCAGGAGGAATGGAACAGAATCACAGCAAACTATTGTGAGAAGCTGGTGGAAGGACACCCAAAATGTCTGACTCAAGTCACGGAGTTTAAAGGCAGTGCTACCACATACTAAGGAAATGCATGTAAACTTCTGACTTTGATGAAAGGCTTTTAACAAACCTGTTTAACTGTTATTAAAGTAGTCATTTATGTTCCTTTGTTTTACGTTCTTCATAGCTCCATTTGCTTTTAGATTTTCTTATTTTGATGTGTTCTTAGCTCAGTTTATAAGTAAGGGTTTTTAGTTCCCTTTGTTTTATGTGTTCTTAGTTTTATCTTGTATTTTATGTGTTTTAGCTCCAGTGTTTCCTCAGTGGAGACCCTCATGCCGGATGCTGCCTGGCCCACCTGCAGGGGTGCTGGTCTCGTGGGTCGCTCTAGCTTGGGTGGGTGGGGGCTTTATGCCACTGCCTACAGCTGTGGTGCAGCCCCCGGCCTGCCCTGGTTGGGGTGGCCTCTGTGGCACGCCCTGTGGTCATGGGCTGTGTGGTCTCCCGGCGTGGGGGGCTCCACAGCGGGTGGTGTGTGAGTGTGTGTGTGTGTGTGTGTGTGTGTTTATGGGAGGGGTGGGGATCTATCGTGTAAATATATGTAACTAAATGTGTCTACTGTTTTTATCTATGTAAAGCACTTTGCGCAGCATCAAATGTTTGAAAAAGAAATAATTTTGGTAATCGTAACTGACCTAAAACAGGAAAAGTTTGCGTGTCTTTTTATACAGTATGTAAACATCTGGTTTCAACTGTAAATTCAAAAAAGCAATGGGAGTTTTTCAAGCATTTTTCTTTGTATACAGATGTTTATAAAAGCACTTCTATTTTATCTAGTGTCTTAGTAGCTTCACAAATTCTCTTGGCAAATATAAGTCTTTTCTATGCATGCACAAATATGAATTTCTCACAGATATACATTACAGGGTTAAAAACCTGATTTGCAATTACACCTCACTTGAATATCAATTTACAAGTTCAAAATATTTTTGACACTTAATTGATCCCCATACTCTCTGGATTTGATAGGCGTGAGCAGGCAGCAGCTCTTCGCACGCCCCACTTCATCAGTTCACCTCTGTCGTCCATTAGGTGCTGTTGGAATTGGAAGTGTTGTGAGCAGATGGGGATTGGCTGATGGCCATGTGGATGTTTTCTGTGGGCTTGAGGTTGCAGGGCACATGTGCATTAATTGAACTTATTCTTGCAAATTTGTGGGTGTCTTTCCTCTTAAACATGCATGTTGCTAATGGCAAATTTAATACTTTTTCATTAATCTGTGACTTTTGTAAATTTCCTGCTTTTTTCTAACACATCACTATTACATCAATATTACATGCTACAAGTTTAATGGTTTTAATACTTCAGTTGCCACTTGCTGGGTTAGTCGCTACTAATGTCAAGCTCTGTACTTCTGTTTTATGTTTCTTCTGGTCGGTCATAAACAGAGGAATGATCAACTTCTACCTATAAATAGTCACTAGTGTTTTTATACTCACTAGTGCATACCCATGCATACCCGTCCATGCCCGTAGAAACCAAGTATAAGCAAGTATTTCTGCATGCCCGTTGCTGAAGGGTCTCATCCTGTGTGAGACGGTTGTGTTGTTCAAAGTCATGCCGTAGGCATCACTGACAGAGACTTCTTGAATTTATTGAGTGCCTTCTGCCTTACTGAGTGAGATTTCCCGATATCCTGCTTCGAATGGGTGTGGTTTAAAGTAGTGTGTCATAATTGGTCTCAGCTTCTCTGTGCCTTGCCTGGCGTGCAGCATTGGCGGCCAGACAACTATTCCACATCTCCTGGGTCTCAGCTTGTCTGTGCCTTGCATGGCGTGCAGCTTTGCTCGCTTTGCGGGCATTTCGGGCTTCAAGTGACTCAGCATGTGCATGGCGCACTGCCACACGTTTCCTGTCTGTCTGTACACCCCTTGTCCATTGTACCCTATGCTGGTGAAGAGTCTCCTCCTGTGGCAGGCATCATAGGACACTACATCATAGGTAGGCAGGCATCGTGAGTGATTGTCTATATGGCATCATAAAGACATCCAGGCTGGCATCATAGGACACTACATCACAGGTAGCCTGTCCTAGTGCCTATATGACGGCATCGCCTATATGACATCACAACATCATTGCGAGTCCTATGTACCCTGAGATCATAGGATCATCATGGGACATCCTGCAGACATCATAGGCCGTCTGAATTTCTAGAGTGATGTAACCTCATACTGTAGGGGTGGGGTAAAAAAAATTGATACAAAGTAGTATAGCAATACTTTGTTGCAAAAACAAATTCAGTTTTTGGGCACCAAAGAAAAAAACAATTGACTTTTCAATCCTTTAGATGGTGCTAAACGCTTGCTGTCTGATTAGGTCAGCAGAGCCAAGGAGTGACTCGTGAGATCAGATATAAACAAGCTTTAAAAGTACTTCATGAAAAACAGAAGATGTCTCATCATTGTCAGATCTTAAAGAAACATGAGCAATTCAATTGGGACAGCTTTGTAAAATGTACTAACTCTGTACTGGTCTATAAAATTTTTCATATCCACAACAAGAATTTGTAAAGAAAAACTCTAGTAGATGGACCAGAGCAAGACCTAGAGGCGACTGCACCAGACTCCTTAGGAAAAGTACTTTTGGTCGAGCTACATTTTCTTTTCATGCACTGCAAATCTGAAATTCAATACCAAGTGAAATGTGGGAACTACTGACTCTGACCTCATTTACTAAACACCTTAAGAACAGAACTGTTATCACAACTCTACTTAAAATTGTTTGTTCTTCTGTGGGGTCTGTTGTAGGAGCAGCACTCTTTAATTTTACAGTGGCTGCACGTATAAGTACATTTGTGTCTGCTAACTTGGTATAATAGTGCGTACACAACACACTTATGTATGATAATCTCATTTAATGCAGTAATATCTATACAGACATCTGCATGTGCAAACGTGTCCTATGGGCATTGTGCAATACAACCAAGTACAATAGTGTGCTGTGGACATTGTGCAATATTATTTAGTACTTTATAATTCTGTGCAAAAAACTTTTTTGTGATCCCCCAACTTTAAACCCATTATGTGTGTTATGGTCTGCTTGTTCTCTGCATTTGTTTGTTTTTATTGTTCTAATCTCTTTCTTTTATTGATCGACACCAACCTGCCAGTGGGACTGAAGATGAAAATTAGCTGCTTGGATAAAATCAGTCTATGTAAGTTCATTTTCAAACATCTAAGTGTCAGATAAACTTTCAAAAAGGAGTTTTATTTAAAGACACTGGATTAAAAACTAATTAAAATTCAAGACATTTCAATGTCCATCCAATCACCATTATCAGTTGCAAGACTGCAGCAGGAAGTGTCTCTGGCCAATAAATACCCTATAAGGAAGTCACATGACAAAAGGACATAGTCACATGACTTGTAGGAAACGTAGTCCATGGTGTGTAACCGAAGAGGGAAAAAAAAAATGTAGTCTGTGGTGTGTGACCAAGGGGAGAAAGGGGGAGAGAGGAAAAAAAACAAACAAACTTGGTGCTCCTCTAAAACTTGGGAATTGGAGCAAGTTCATTTGTCCATAAAGTGTCAAGGAATAGTTTTTAACACAGCACTGTAAGCTGAGGACAGATGATATCTCAGTCCCCCTCCTCTGTTAAAGGTTGGCCGTTCCACTTTGACATAGATGGCTTCCTTAACACCTCTTTCAAACCACCCCTCTTCTCTGGAGCCCAAACTGGGAGTGATCCGTACATTGTAACACCATGCAGAAACCATACCCACAGATTCAGAAGCTAAGGAAAAGGAACGTGTCCATATAAAACAAGCTTTAAAACAGTGTGGTTATCCAGAGTGGACCTTCATCAAAACTCACATGAAACGGAAAAAGAATTCTAGGCCATCAGGAGAAATGGAGTGTAAAATCAAGAGGAAGCATATAGTCATCCCATATGTGGCTGCGCTCTCTGAAAAGTTTCGCAGGGTTTTCTCCAAATACAGCATACCTGTGTACTTTAAACCCAGCAACACTCTGCAACATTGGTTGGTTCATCCCAAAGACCGGATACCAAAACATAAAAAGAGCAACCTGGTATATGCTGTCAAATGTAGTGAGGATGGTGACAGCCTTTATATTGGGGAAACAAAACAGCAGCTCTGTAAACGTATGTCGCAACACAGAAGAGAAAATTCGTCTGGACAAAATTCAGCCGTCTATAGTCACCTGCAACAAAAACAACACACCTTCCGAGACCAAGATGTGCACATCTTGGACAGAGAAGAGGGGTGGTTTGAAAGAGGTGTTAAGGAAGCCATCTATGTCAAAGTGGAACGGCCCACCCTCAGTAGAGAAGGGGGACTAAGATATCATCTGTCCTCAGCTTGCAATGCTGTGTTAAAAAACTATTCCTCAACACTTTACGGACAAATGAACTTGCTCCAATTCCCAAGTTTTAGGGAGGAGCACCAGGTTTTTCTCTCTCTCTCTCTCTTTTCTCCCCTTAATCACACACCATGTGACTTCCTTGTAGGTTATTTATTGGCCAGAGACACTTCCTGCTGCAGTCTTACAACTGATGATGGTGTTCGGTTGAACATTGAAACGTCTTGAATTTTAATTCGTTTTTAGCCCAGTTTTTTTTAAAATAAAACTCCTTTTTGAAAGCTTGGCTATAAACTTGCATATTTACATGTGAAAATGTTCATCAATATGCATTGTCCCATATTTTAAAAATAAATAAATCCCAAATCACAATCTAGCCAGGACTCTGGACGAGAAACAGCAATATGTGATATTGCAATACTCAGCGTATCACAAGCTTGTGACAATATGGTATCGCAGCCCAAGTATCGGGATAATGTCGTATTGTGGAGCTTCTGGTGATTCCCGCCCCTATCAAACTGCATTTTTATCAGTGGCTAACAAGAATGTGATCCAATGCAGAAGTGACCTTAAGTTTTGATGTCTGACCTACCTGAAATGCAGTATTTGATAAAAACATGAGCAGACCAAGACCAGCTTTATGGTCAGCGCTCCCTAGTAACAAACTCTTCCTTTGTGAATGCAGAGTCCAGCTGACCACCAGGTGTGAATTTCTATTTGAGAGACGGGGAGTGACCCAGAGAATCTCCGCGTGACAATCAACACATCACTCCACGTCTCACAGAGCCTGTGAAGTTATAATTAATGTGCTTAACTATTCATCTCTTATGATTAATTCAGTGACTTCACAACATGATGGTCGTACGACTACCTTCTGGAATTGAGGGAGCAAAATGGCTGTGACGGGTGACTGTGCATGAGCGGGGCTCAATGGTCGGATCATCTTCAGTTTATTAGATTGCAACAAAAGGTACTTCACAGCACTGAGTTCACACACACACACCACAGCCTTGCTGGGATACTCACCCTGAGTGGCGATGAAGTGGTTGGATCGATGATAGCCCTGAAAGAGAAAAGAGGGATGACATGCTGAGTAAGCCATCTGCGCCGCAGCCACGGCTGTATGGGTGGGTGTCGCTCCATGTCACCCTTTCCCCTCCCCTGCATTCTGCTCTCACACAGACCCACCGTGCCACTGCTAAGCATGTTTCCCATCTAATTCTCAACCTATTGATGACTCCAGAGCGCGTATTTAGCCTTTAATGACTGCGCACAGTGTGGAGCCAAAGAGGCAGCATATGGTGTGGACGCTGCGTTTTGACAAAGTGCTGATCTGGAACTATGAAAAAAGTGATTCCTACATCATGTCAGGCTAGCTGGCTGAGCAACGCCCGAGTCCCTGTGAAAGTTTAATAAAGATGAGATAAAGAAGCTAAGGGTGCACTTTTTTTTAATTTCAGGTGTCCGATTTATTTTCCATATCAATCTCAGAGTGCAGTCTCATAACAACAAATCAATTTTTATTTATGATGCAATATGTGCTGTATCTTGGGTGATGAATAAAATAACTAAAGTCTGCAACTTTTCAGCTCCTGTCACAACTAAATTAAGCCGACCTGCACGGCTCTTTATAAAGGTTTTACACACATGCAATTTTTTTTTTTTTTGCATGATACAAACAGCCTGCAGAAGCAGAATCAAATGTAAAGCATTTCAGCATATTGAAAACCTTTATATCAAAGAATGTTGTGACCTTTGATATAAAAAGCAGACATTTTCATATCATGAGTATGGGGTGGAAATGAATGAACAATGAGATGTCTCTACAGCTTTGAGGGCAACAAACACAGCAAAGACCACCTGAAAGACTCTGAAGCCCAAACTCTTCCAAGACAACCTGCTCAGAGGAAGTTCTCATGGAAGGGAATACTGCTGAGGTAACCATTTCGGGAAAAGGAGACACCTGTCTGCTGAGAAGCTGTTGTTCACCGCTTGCTAAGAGAAGCAGCTGAAAGAAAAACTGATGCCACGATTTCATTATTCCCATGAGCCTGTGAAGTGGACGAGGCAGAAATAACCTGAGAAAAAGTGAGACAGAGCTCCCATCAAACTGCTATGATGAGGGAAACCATGTTTTATCTTTAAGCACAGGGCATCTTCACTGTAATATACTGTGCTGTGAAAAAGTATTTGCCCCCTTCCTGATTTCTTATATTTTTGCACATTTGTCACACTTAAATGATTCAGATCATCAAACAAATTTTAATACAAGACAAAGATAACCTGAGTAAATACAAAATGCAATTTTTAGATGATTTCATTTATTAAGGGAAAAAAGCTATCGAAACCTACCAGGCCCTATGTGAAAAAGTAATTGCCCCCTAACTGCCCTCTAAACCTAATAACTGGTTGTGCAACAACTGGCAATGAGTCTTTTACATCGCTGTTGAGGAATTCTGACCCAGTCTTCTGTACAGAATTGTTTAAATTCAGTCACATTGGAGGGCTTCATGAACTGATGGCCGGACATTGTCCTTCAGGACTTTTTGGTTGAGAGCAAATTTCATGGTTCTGTCAATTAGGGCAAGTTGTCCAGGTCCTGAAGCAGCAAAGCAGCCCCAGACGATGACACTACCACCACCATTGTTTGACTGTTGATAAGATGTTCTTTTTATGAAATTCTGTGTTAGTTTTATGCCAGATGTGACAGGACACACGTCTTCCAAAAAGTTCAACTTTTGTCTCGTCAGTCCACAGAATGTTTTCCCAAAAGTCTTGAGGATCATCTAGATGTTTTCTGGCAAATGTGAAACGAGCCTTTGTATTCTTTTTGTCCAGCAGTGGTTTTTGTCCTGGAACTCTTCCATGGATGCCATTTTTGCCCAGTCTCTTCTTATTGTTCCACCATGGACCAGTGTCCAAACTGAGGCAAGTGAGGCCTGCAGTTCTTCAGGTGTTGTTCTGGATTTTTGTTTCTCATCTGTTCTTGAATTTCTTTAGATCACAGTGAGATGTGTTTTTGAGATCTTTTAGCCTACTTCAGGTTGCCAAACAGGCTCCATTTAAGTGATTTCTTGATTCATCAGATCTGGTAGTAATCAGGCTTGGGTGTAGCTATTGAAACTGAACTCAGCTTTCCAAAAAATGTGGTTAATCACAGTTAATTCATAATGTAACAAGGGAGACAATTACTTTTCACACAGGGCCAGGTAGGTTTGGATAGTTTTTTTTTTTCCCTTTAATAAATGAAATCATCATTTGAAAACTGCATTTTGTATCTATTCAGGTGGTCTTTGATATTACAATTTGTTTGATGATCTGAAACATTTAAGTGTGACAAATATGCAAAAATATAAGAAATCAGGAAGGGGGCAAATACTTTTTCACAGCATTGTATATGTACCTGGTCGGTCCATGATGCCGATGGATTGCAAAACTGAATTGCATCCACTCAGACACGAAGGGATATGTTTGAGATGGAGATGGATGACCAGAGCTGTGAGGCCTGCTATCCACAATTCCTCAGGCCCCGGCCAAACTCTGTCAGCGTCAGTGCCACCACTCCTCCACTTGAGGCGGTTGCCATGGCAACAAAACTTCCTGATTCTTGGCCAGCTGGGAGGACTAGCCAAGACAACAGGGTCCTTTATCCAGAGAGGACACATCTCCTTGTGTTTGTTTGAGATCATTAGCAAGAACGGCTACATTTCTGCTTTTGGTTTTGTCAGATGTGCTCACACCTGAAACGCTGTGACCTTCGAGCCTTTGTGGATAGAGGAGAGTGGAAAGAGAAGAGGGAAGTGAGAAAAGGAGAGGGGGGACAGAGCAATGGCAGGCAGAAGAATGAGCAGTTAAGTACTTACTTCCCTGTTAATCCGAATCTACAGGGTCCAAGGTCGAGGAAGTGGGAAGTAGAAAGAGAAAAGATATAGGCTAGTTAATCAGAGAAGCTTTTTCAGTTTTAGTTACAGACAGCAGGGAGGTGTGTGAGGTGTGTGTGTGTGTCCGCGCATGTGTGCGTGTGTGTGTGTGTGTGTGTGTGTGTGTGTGTGTGTGTGTGTGTGTGTGTGTGTGTGTGTGTGTAAAAACAGCCAGGCTGAGTTTAGACTATACTTTCAGGGATCATTTCTATAGTTTCTAACTTGAGAAATGTGTTTCGAAAGTGATCTGTCTATGATGCAAGGCCTTTCTAAGCAACCATATGTCTCAGCTGCAATGAATTCTTGTTGCATTTACAGCATTATATACAGTTAATTTACAGTTTGTTTGTTTTTTTACAGAATGTCACACGTGTTGCTTTTTGGGTGGCGTTAAATCAAATGCTGCAGAGCAAAAACGTTGGAAGAACTAAGTAACAAATTGTGAAAAACAAATTTAATTTCTTATGACTAGTATTTAGTCTTTTAACACTTTGCCTTTCAAAACTTTAACTCGGTGTGTAAAAAGATGAACAAAGTGAAGTAGGAAAAAAGATGTATGTTTATTTATTCAGTCATTCATCTATTCATTTTTCTCCTCCACATATTTTACTTCATTACCACATTTTAACTGCATTACTGCAAGTTGGTGCAAAGAAGGTGTGTGTGTGGGGGGGAGGGGGGGTGTCCCAATGAAGCTTTTATCTAAACCCTTAAAGATTCAACTTCATAACCTCAGATTGTCAGTTTCAGCATCAACACTCGGCACTGATCCTATAAACCTAGTATACAAAATTATTATCCCCCTTGACTTGATCCATATGTTTTTCATGTCCTGTTATCAGCATCTTGGCTTTTTGAAGCAGAAGGTAAAAAATGAGAAACCCCAATAAGACACATCACACAATCCAATAGCCACAAATTAAACTAGAAAAGCACTCAGAGAGCGTATACCTCTGCCAAGGCTCCTTCCGCCCTTCATGGATCACCTCCAAAATGTAATGAGTTTGTGTATAGTCCTAGAGCCACTTCTGGTGAAAAATGCATCAAAGTCTGCCCACTAGTTTTTGAGTATTATTGCTAACACACTGTGAGAAGATAGGAGCCTTGGCAGAGGTATGCATTCTGGGATCATCACCAAAATGTTATGGGTTCATCTCTAGCCCAAGGAACACCTCTGGTAAAAATTTCATCAAAATTCATTCAGTAGTTTTTGCGTCATCCTGCTAACAGCGAGACAGACAGACAGACCACCCTGATTACATAACCTCCTTGGTGGAGGTAATAATGTTGCCTCAAAATGTGTTTAAAAAAAAAAGAATAAATAAAGCTGACATTATTTACTGGGACTTGTACTTCTTTGTTGGCTTTACATTGTGAACCAGGAGGTAGGGCTGGGCTGGGGGATTGAAAACATGGAATTATTTCAGATACCCCCCCCCCCCAAAAAAAAAGATTCCCTATTGGCAATAAAGTCTAAATCTGGTTTTAACCAAACCAAAACTTTCTGTTATAAAAAGAGTTCCATCAAACAAAGATGAATCCACACATTTCTAATTAACAAAGAGCCAACTTAACTTTTATAAAAGTAATTTTCAGGGCGGGGGAGGGGCTTAGAGCTGGAGGATACCATATTTCCTCTTGTGAACAGAAAAATTGATTTTCATTATATTCATTTTCTGACATCTTCAAAAAAATATTTAATATTGATTAATTGCCTAGCCCTACCAGAAGGCTACATCTAGATTTCACATACAGTCTAAGCTTGCTGCCAAATTGTTCCAATGGATACCAGTCGTCTTGAGAAAGAAAGCAATCCTCTGAAGCAAAAAAGCCTTTTAGCCATACAGTATACCACCATTATACAGGTTAAGAGCCAAAACCCAAAACACATCCTTTTACACAGTGGTGGAGATTGTTGAGTGATGAAAAAATGGCCAGATCTCTCAATGATATTTCAATGGTCTCTCAGCGATCACCAAGATCTTAAATGATCTACCAAATGCATGCAGAAACATTCATATACAAATGTATGCAGATGACACAGTAATATTCACACCTGCAAAAAACACACAAGAAGCCGCTTGTATTCTTACAACAGCGATGACTCAAATCCATGACTGGCTGAACAATTTGTGTCTCCTACTAAACACTAAAAAAAACTGTTTGCATGATGTTTACCAAATAACGATCAAATATTACGAACTCAAATATTTTCTTAAAAGGGGAGGAGCTGCAACTAGTCGAGGAATTTAAGTACCTCAGCGTGATTTTAGATTCCTCATTAACCTTTAAAAAACACGTCAAAAAAATCTCAAACATAATCAAATTCAATCTAAGAAATTTTAAACAAATTAAACCATTGCTGACAGTTAATGCAGCCAAAATGTTCCTGCATGCAATGATCTTCTCACACATTGATTACTGTTTTACCAACTGGTCACTCATCGGTGTAACCATAACCAAACCCATTGAATCTTTATACAAGGAAGCCATAAAAATCTTTGATAAGAAAGATCCCACATAACACTGTTGTCACATTTACAAGAAATACAATTTTCTGTCTTCTGAAAATTATAAAACTCTCAAATTTGTCTGTTCAATTTATAAAATATTAAATGGCTATCTACCCCCCCCCCCCCCGAGAGATTTTGTTAAACTGAGAACTGTCACCGGTACAACCACCAGAGCAATCACTAGAGGAGACTGTGAGGTCCCCCACAGAAGCACCACATGTGCTATCAGTGAGGGGCACCAAGATCTGGAATAACATACCACCTGCAATCAGAGAAAGTACCACACTGAACACTTTTAAGACGCATTGTAAAAATTGGCTTTTAAACAACCAAAACTGTACCCATAACTAATGGTTGCTCTGCGGCATGCACATACATATACAGTGGGGCAAAAAAGTATTTAGTCAGCCACCAATTGTGCAAGTTCTCCCACTTAAAAGATGAGAGAGGTCTCCAATTTTCATCATAGGTATACCTTAACTATGAGAGACAAAATGAGAAAAAAAAAAATCCAGAAAATCACATTGAAGGATTTTTAAAGAATTTATTTGCAAATTGTGGGGGAAAATAAGTATTTGGTCACCTACAAACAAGCAAGATTTCTGGCTCTCACAGACCTGTAACTTCTTAAGAGGCTCCTCTGTCCTCCACTCGTTACCTGTATTAATGGCACCTGTTTGAACTTGTTATCAGTATAAAAGACACCTGTCCACAACCTCAAATAGTCAGACTCCAAACTCCACTATGGCCAAGACCAAAAAGCTGTCAAAGGACACCAGAAACAAAATTGTAGACCTGCACCAGGCTGGGAAGACTGAATCTGCAATAGGTAAGCAGCTTGGTGTGAAGAAATCAACTGTGGAAGCAATTATTAGAAAATGGAAGACATACAAGACCACTGATAATCTCCCTCGATCTGGGGCTCCATGCAAGAACTCACCCCGTGGGGTCAAAATGATCACGAGAACGGTGAGCAAAAATCCCAGAACCACATGGGGGGACCTAGTGAATGACCTGCAGAGTGCTGGGACCAAAGTAACAAAGGCTACCATCAGTAACACACTACGCCATCAGGGACTCAAATCCTGCAGTGCCAGACGTGTCCCCCTGCTTAAGCCAGTACAGGCCCGTCTGAAGTTTGCTACAGAGCATTTGGATGATCCAGAAGAGGATTGGGAGAATGTCATATGGTCAGATGAAACCAAAATGGAACTTTTTGGTAAAAACTCAACTTGTTGTGTTTGGAGGAGAAAGAATGCTGAGTTGCATCCAAAGGACACCATACCTACTGTGAAGCATGGGGTGGAAACATCATGCTTTGGGGCTGTTTTTCTGCAAAGGGACCAGGACGACTGATCTGTGTAAAGGAAAGAATGAATGGGGCCATGTATCGTGAGATTTTGAGTGAAAACCTCCTTCCATCAGCAATAGCATTGAAGATGAAACGTGGCTGGGTCTTTCAGCATGACAATGATCCCAAACACACTGCCCGGGCAACGAAGGAGTGGCTTCGTAAGAAGCATTTCAAGGTCCTGGAGTGGCCTAGCCAGTCTCCAGATCTCAACCCCATAGAAAATCTTTGGAGCGAGTTGAAAGTCTGTGTTGCCCAGCGACAGCCCCAAAACATCACTGCTCTAGAGAAGATCTGCATGGAGGAATGGGCCAAAATACCAGCAACAGTGTGTGAAAACCTTGTGAAGACTTACAGAAAACGTTTGACCTCTGTCATTGCCAACAAAGGGTACATAACAAAGTATCGAGATGAACTTTCGTTATTGACCAGATACTTATTTTCCACCATAATTTGCAAATAAATTCTTTAAAAATCAGACAATATGATTTTCTGGATTTTTTTTCTCATTTTGTCTCTCATAATTGAGGTATAAGATAAGATAAGATAAGATAAGATAAGCCTTTATTAGTCCCACAACGGGGAAATTCCAGGATTGCAACAGCACAGGGATAGCAACACTCAGAGCAACAATCAGAAGGCAAGAAAAAACAAGCAAGCAAGAGCAGCTAATATACATATGTACATATTACTATAAAATATATATATACACACACACACACACAGACACACAGTGCAGAGCATTGTAGCTGGATGGAATAAATATATGAATATATGAACACACAGTGCAGAGCATTGTAGCTAGATGGAATAAATATGTAAATATATAAACACCCACAGTATGGAGCATTGCAGCTAGGTGGAATAAATATGCAAGTATATAAACACACACAGTGCGGAGCAATGTAGCTAGATGGAATAATATGTAGATATATAAAAACACAGTGCGGAGCATTGTAGCTAGATGGAATAAATATGTAAATATATAAACACACACAGTGCAGAGCATTGTTGCTAGGTGGGATGAAACAGCATAACCGTCTATTTAGTTATCCTACATGGTATGATTATGTGCCCATACATATTCTCACCCTCCATAGCGACCGGTATGTTCCTAGTTGTATGCCGGAGAGGACCATTGTGTAAGTCTATTGCATCTTTTGCATTCAAAAAAAAAACAAAACTATTAGTTTGTTACGTCTTTTTGCTATCTCTGCGAGCAGCCCTGCTTAGGTTGTACAGTCTGACAGCCGTTGGTAGGAAGGACCTACGAAACCTCTCGGTTGTGCACCTGGGATGATGTAGTCTGCTGCTAAATGAGCTCCTCAGTGCATCCAGTATGTCCTGCATAGGGTGGAACTCGGACTCCAGCAGAGATGACAGTTTAGCCACCGTCCTTCTCTCTCCTATCTCCTCCATCGGATCAAGGCGTTGCCCCAGGACAGAGCTAGCTTTCTTAATCAGTTTGTTCAGTCTCTTCCTATCGGCTGCAGTAATGCCACTGCCCCAGCAGACCACTCCAAAAGTGATGGCTGATGCCACCACCGTGTCATAGAATGACTTCAGCAGCGCCCCTTGTACACCAAAAGACCTGAGTCTCCTCAGCAGGAACAGCCTGCGCTGTCCCTTCTTGTAGAGTGCGTCAGTATTGTGTGACCAGTCTAGTTTATTGTTCAGATGAATACCCAGGTACTTGTAGGATGTCACCATCTCGATGTCTGTTCCCTGTATATTTACTGGTGCTGTGAGGGGCTGCCCATGCCTGCGGCAGTCCACCACCAGCTCCTTAGTTTTCCTCGCGTTGATCTGGAGGCAGTTCCGATGGCACCAGTCCACAAAGTCCTGGATAAGCCCTCTGTACTCAGCTTCATCTCCGCTGGAGATGAGACCAACGATCGCAGAGTCATCAGAGAACTTCTGTAGATGGCAATGTGTTGTGTTGTGTGAGAAGTCCGCAGTATAAAGAGTGAACAAGAAGGGAGCCAGCACCGTTCCCTGGGGGGCCCCCGTGCTACTGATGATCGTGTCGGAAACACAGTCCCGGGTTCTCACAAACTGAGGCCGGTTCGTGAGGTAGTCCAGGATCCATGATGACAGGTGCTGGTCCACCCCTGCGCGCAGCAGCTTGTCCTTCAGGATCATCGGTTGGATGGTGTTGAAAGCACTGGAGAAGTCAAAGAACATGATCCTCACCATATTCCCGGGCTTCTCCAGGTGGGACAGAGAACGGTGAAGGAGGAAGATCACCGCATCCTCCACCCCAATGCCATGCTGGTAGGCGAACTGGAGTGGATCCATCACTGGTTCCACCAGGGGGCGGAGATGAGCAAGGAGCAGTCTCTCCAGGGTCTTCATCAAGTGGGACGTCAAGGCCACCGGTCTGAAGCTGTTCAGGTCTTTGGGGTGGGAAGTTTTTGGTACAGGTACCACACAAGATGTTTTCCACAGCTGTGGTACCCTCCCCAGTTTCAGGCTCATGTTGAAGATATACGTCACAATCCCACACAGCTGGTCTGCACAGGACTTGAGGAGCTTTGCGCTGATGCCGTCCGGTCCCGACGCCTTCCTCGCCTTGATCTTCCTCAGCTCCGTCCTCACCTGGGTCTTGGTCAGGGTCAGGATGGGGGGCTGTGTGTTGGGAGTGGGGGGGGTGTCGGTGGAGTGGGGAGTGGGTAGCAGGACTTGATTTCTTAGAGGCAGCAGTGGTTGTTGTGCAGACAGGGGGGAGGGCGGTTGGTCAAATCTATTGAAAAACAGATTCAGGTTGTTCGCCCACTCCCTGCCCCCCGTGGCCTGGGGGGAGGTATTCTGGAGCCCCGAGATGGTTTTGAGGTTTCTCCAGACCCCGCTGATGTCGCTCTGTTGCAGCTTGTCCTCCATCTTCTTCCTGAAGCTGTCCTTGCCTTCTCTGATCTTTCTCCTCAGCTCCCTCTGTACGGACTTCAGCATCTCCCTGTTCCCCGACCTGAAGATCCTCTTCTTCTCTCTCAGAAGTGTTTTTATCTCAGGGTTGATCCAGGGTTTGTTGTTTGAGTGACGCCGTATGGTCTTGGTGGGAACGGATTTGTCCACACAGAAGCTGAGGTAGCCCGTGAAGGTGTGAATGAGGCCATCGATGTCCTCACCATGTGGATCGCAGAGCTGCTTCCAGGCAGTGGCTTCAAAACAGTCCTTTAGAGTGTCCATTGTCTCCTCAGACCATAACTCCACAGTGTGCATGGCCGGAGGTTGTCTGTGCACTAGGGGTTTGTACACCGGTCGGAGATGGACCAAGTTGTGATCCGATCTCCCAAGTGGGGGGAGTTGTGATGAGGTGTACGCCTCCTTAGTGTTTGCGTAGAACAAATCCAGTGTTTTATTGTCTCTAGTGTGGCATGTGACATACTGGGTGAAAGTGGGCAGAATGGGAGACAGTGAAACGTGGTTGAAATCGCCTGAGATGAGGAGAAGAGCATCTGGGTGTTCTGTCTGCAGCCTGCTGGTTACTGAATGGATGACGTCACGCGCTGTCCCAGCGTTCGCCGTCGGATTTGCATAAACAACAATGCAGATCACGTGTGAGTGTTCTCTCGGGAGATATGTAGGCCTCATGCTAACAGCTAGCAACTCAATGTCTTTGCTGCAGTGTCGTTGTTTAACAGTGATATGTCCCGGTCTGCACCAGTTGTTGTTAACATACATGATCACTCCACCGCCCCTAGTTTTGCCACTCTCTGGTGTTCGGTCAGCTCGTATCGTGTGAAAACCCTCCAGCTCAATGTTAGCATCTGCTGCTAGTTCAGTTAGCCACGTCTCAGTAAACAAAAGGAGAGAGCACTCCCGGTAAGTGCTATCATAACGAGAGATAGCCGCTAGCTCATCTAACTTTCCCAGTATCGACCGTACATTTCCCATGACAACAGATGGAAGGGAGGGTCTGTACCTTATATTTTTTGTCCTCCGCCTTACTCCAGCCCGGCAGCCGCGGCGTTTTCGCCTCAGTTCTCTCGGTATGTCGAGTTTTTCCAGTGGGACCGGGTGGCGGTTAAATGCTAGCAGCTCTTCCCTGTTATATCGTATCCTGCTATAAACAGTGGCTCCGTCCACCGGCTCAGGAGACATTTGGGATGATCTGTGTGTCCGTGATATAAGTGGGGTGAAAAAAAAAAAGTGATCAAAAGAGAGAGGAAGGGAAAAAAAACTCGGAATCGAGCCGCTGTTGCAAAAGGCAGCCGACTGGTGTGGGAAAAAAAAAAGGTATCATAGGTACAGGTATACTGTACCTATGATTAAAATTGGAGACCTCTCTCATCTTTTAAGTGGGAGAACATGTACAATTGGTGGTTGACTAAATACTTTTTTACCCCACTGTATATATACAGTTATGGGGTAACCCCCACAACAGCCACGGGCAAACAGAGCGCTCAGCCGGGGCAATTAGCAGAGCAATGAGATGTGTGTGTTGAGATCAATAGGCAGCCTCTCCGTGTCTAGTTCAGGCGCCAGTATCCTGTGGATGTGTATGACTCAAATGCAAACATTCATGCTTCCTGCTCTCATTGTGGTACGAATGTCACATGCCGCCCTGCAATGTCTTTGATGTTAACATGCCTTTGATGTATTGTTTGTAGCTGGGTATTTAAGTGGCTGAATATGATATGTTCATTCTCTTCTCACTCTGACTGCTTCGGACTACTGCTCATGAGAGCCTGAGGACCAGCCAGCCCGTCTGCACAGGGCTGGAGTGAGCTCCTATGATGGCGATCCAGTGCGGCGGCAAAGAAATAATAAACTGCGAACTGTGTGTTTTAAGTAGAGTTTATTAAATCACACCGCCGTCACAGGATCCCCGCTCCAGCCCAAGTGTGTGCAGGCTGGAGCGGGATCCTCAGGCTCTCAGAGAAGAGAAACAAAGTGCGTGTCTGCGGGCGTGAAAAACTTGATGAGGGTAGCTTTCAACCTGCCGTATTTGTCGGTGGCAGGTGGCTGCTGTACCAAGCTCTGCACGCACCGAGCCGTGCGGTTGTCCAGCTTAGCGATGACATGGTGGAACTTAGTGTCATCCGCCGATACCCCTGCGAGCGCGAACTGTGACTCCGCTTGTAGGAACCACGACCGTGGATTGTCCTGCCAGAATTCCGGCAGCTTGACGGCTACGGCGCTCGCCAGGACAGACTCCAGGGAGTCCGGAACGCGGAGATTCTCTCCAGGCATTCTCTACGTCGATAGGTCACCAATGTGGAGATCGATACGGGCAAACAGAGCGCTCAGCCGGGGCAATTAGCAGAGCAATGAGATGTGTGTTGAGATCAATAGGCAGCCTCTCCGTGTCTAGTTCAAGCGCCAGTATCCTGTGGATGTGTATGACTCAAATGCAAACATTCATGCTTCCTGCTCTCATTGTGGTACGAATGTCACATGCCGCCCTGCAATGTCTTTGATGTTAACATGCCTTTGATGTATTGTTTGTAGCTGGGTATTTAAGTGGCTGAATATGATATGTTCATTCTCTTCTCTTCTCACTCTGACTGCTTCGGACTACTGCTCATGAGAGCCTGAGAGTTAGCTCCAGCATGCTTATACAGTAGCTGGGGTGAGCTCCGTGATGGCGATGATTGATGAATAAACTTCCTTAAAAACTCCAGTCGCCGTGCCTTATTTTAACATCGCCACACTGGTGACCCGATGCTGAAGAGAACACGCTGACAACGAATGCAGCCCCGATGGTATCTCCGACGACAAGAGAACGCTGCAGCCTGACGCAAGAGCACTGCCCTCCCTTCTGCCACACGACAGACCTCGACGCAGAACCGAAATCAGGCGAACTCCCTCGGAGATCATCCACGACTGGGAAAGCTGCAGAAAGCGTCATTGTGCGATCCACGCCTGGGATCTGCTCATCCACGCCGGAACCGGCCGAGGGACAAAGATCGTCTCCTCCCTCTCACCGCTCCTACGCATCTATGCGAGCCCGAGGGACAAAGATCGTCTATTCCCTCTCACCGCCCCAACGCACCATGACCCGGCACGAGCGACGACCAACAGCCCGAACAGGGGAGACCATCGGCGCCGACTGCGCAGATCTCCATCAAGCCCCCTGACCCTGATTCGCCTCGCGACAGCGGACTGGCCATGCACAGGAGCCCCGCATCAGAACAGCGCAGCTGGAAGGTACGTGGCCGCTGCGCGTGCCGCGCACCAGAGACAAGCTGGCTCTACAGGCTTATACATCATCCTCCGCCGCTGCACACGGCTCTTCAGGGCTCCTCACACACCTGAAGCACACACGCAGCCTGCACGCAGGATTTTGTGTAGGTCTCAGCCACGGCGCACGACGGGAATTCAGCCGTCAACGGTCCCCAAGGGCTTTGGGGGCCGCGCACGCGCCTAAAGCCGAAACGCCAAGTCCCTCACACAGCTTCAGCTCCTGTTTTTCTTCATTACCGGACTGAATCGCGAGAGGAATCAGAGACTAATTTTTCTTCCCACAGCCACGGACATCCCCCGGCACTTGCTACCCCCACCCTCCTCCCTCCCCCGGCACAGATCTTCCCAGCAGCTCGCTCCCAATGCTGGACGATCGAGGCCTCAGCTCCCCGCTAAGCCCTCTAGGGGAAGTGTATGGGGTAACCCCCACAACAGCCACGGGCAAACAGAGCGCTCAGCCGGGGCAATTAGCAGAGCAATGAGATGTGTGTGTTGAGATCAATAGGCAGCCTCTCCGTGTCTAGTTCAGGCGCCAGTATCCTGTGGATGTGTATGACTCAAATGCAAACATTCATGCTTCCTGCTCTCATTGTGGTACGAATGTCACATGCCGCCCTGCAATGTCTTTGATGTTAACATGCCTTTGATGTATTGTTTGTAGCTGGGTATTTAAGTGGCTGAATATGATATGTTCATTCTCTTCTCACTCTGACTGCTTCGGACTACTGCTCATGAGAGCCTGAGGACCAGCCAGCCCGTCTGCACAGGGCTGGAGTGAGCTCCTATGATGGCGATCCAGTGCGGCGGCAAAGAAATAATAAACTGCGAACTGTGTGTTTTAAGTAGAGTTTATTAAATCACACCGCCGTCACAGGATCCCCGCTCCAGCCCAAGTGTGTGCAGGCTGGAGCGGGATCCTCAGGCTCTCAGAGAAGAGAAACAAAGTGCGTGTCTGCGGGCGTGAAAAACTTGATGAGGGTAGCTTTCAACCTGCCGTATTTGTCGGTGGCAGGTGGCTGCTGTACCAAGCTCTGCACGCACCGAGCCGTGCGGTTGTCCAGCTTAGCGATGACATGGTGGAACTTAGTGTCATCCGCCGATACCCCTGCGAGCGCGAACTGTGACTCCGCTTGTAGGAACCACGACCGTGGATTGTCCTGCCAGAATTCCGGCAGCTTGACGGCTACGGCGCTCGCCAGGACAGACTCCAGGGAGTCCGGAACGCGGAGATTCTCTCCAGGCATTCTCTACGTCGATAGGTCACCAATGTGGAGATCGATACGGGCAAACAGAGCGCTCAGCCGGGGCAATTAGCAGAGCAATGAGATGTGTGTTGAGATCAATAGGCAGCCTCTCCGTGTCTAGTTCAAGCGCCAGTATCCTGTGGATGTGTATGACTCAAATGCAAACATTCATGCTTCCTGCTCTCATTGTGGTACGAATGTCACATGCCGCCCTGCAATGTCTTTGATGTTAACATGCCTTTGATGTATTGTTTGTAGCTGGGTATTTAAGTGGCTGAATATGATATGTTCATTCTCTTCTCTTCTCACTCTGACTGCTTCGGACTACTGCTCATGAGAGCCTGAGAGTTAGCTCCAGCATGCTTATACAGTAGCTGGGGTGAGCTCCGTGATGGCGATGATTGATGAATAAACTTCCTTAAAAACTCCAGTCGCCGTGCCTTATTTTAACATCGCCACACAGTATATATATATATACTGTGGGTGTGTGTGTGGGTGTGTGTGTGGGTGTGTGTGTGTGTGCCCATGCGTCATACACATATGGCCCGCCTCTTGTTTGTTGCTGTGAGGTGCTTCGGTGCATGTGCTTGTACAAATATACAGCACTTCATGCGTGTGACATTTGAATGTTTTGTTTTGTAACACCTTAACTCTTGGACTTTAGCATCTCTACTTTGTACAGTTTCATTGCAGATGTTCTTCTCGTGTATGATTGCTTGTTTGTTTTTGTGACCCGCCGGGGGACTACAGATGCAAATTAGCAATATTGCTAAATCTGGCATACTTACATTTGTATTAACCTACCTGGTCCTATGTGAAAAAGTAATTGCCTCCTAAATCTAATAACTGGTTGTGCCACCCTTGGCGGTAACAACTGCAATCAAGCATTTGTAATAACTGGCAATGAGTCTTTTACATCACTGTTGAGGAATTCTAGCCCACTCTTCTTTGCAGAATTGTTTTAATTCAGCCACATTGGAGAGCTGGCGCTTGAGGTCATGAACTGATGGTCAGACATTCTCCTTCAGGAGTTTCTGATAGAGAGCAGAAGTCATGGCTCCATCAATTATGGAAAGTTGTCCAGGTCCTGAAGCATTAAAGCAGCCCCAGACCATCACTCTACCACCACGTTTGACTGTTGGTATGATGTTCTTTTTTCATGAAATACTGTTAGTTTTACACCAGATGTAAAAGGATGCAAAAAGTTCAACTTGTGTCTCGTCAGGCCACAGAATATTTTCCCAAAAGTCTTGGGGATCATCAAGATGTTGTTTTTTTTTTTTTCGTGAGACGAGCCTTTGTGTTCTTTTTGGTCAGCAGTGGTTTTCACCTTGGAACTCTACCATAGATGCCACTTTTGCTCAGTCATTTTCTTACTGTTGAATCATGGACCAGTGTCCAACCTGAGGCAAGTGAGGCCTGCAGTTCTTAAATGTTGTTCTGGGATTTTGTTTCTCATCTGTTCTTGAATTTCTTTAGATCACGGCATGATGTGTTGCTTTTTGAGATCATTTATCCTACTTCACTTTATCGCACAGGTTCTATTTGAGTGATTTCTTGATTCAACGGGTCTGACAGTAATCGGGCCTGGGTGTGGCTAGTGAAATTGAACTAGGCTTTCCAAAAAATGGGGTTACTGTGTGTGTGTGTGTGTAACTTTTTTCCCTTAATAAATGAAATCCTCATTAATAAACTGCATTTGTATTTACTCGGGTTATCATTGCCTAATATTAGAATTTCTTTGATGATCTTAAACATTTAAATGTGACAAATCCAGGAAGGGGGGATAATACTTTTTCACAGCACTGACTGTGGAAGTGTAGCACACACAGACCCAAGTGGTATGCATACCACCACTATGGCAGGTGGATGGAGGCATTCCCCAGCGCAGTCTGTGTGAATGAGCCCTACTGTGATTCAAAAGTTTGAAAAGCTTTTGGCTTATGCCCTGAATGAGCAATTTTCTTTCAAGTGAGTCCAGCAAATTATTCTTCTTTCTAAAGCTCAATTCTTAACAATGGCATGAGGAACTATAGTCAGCACAAGTGAGGTTGACTTCACTACAGCTAAAGTTAATGATCACTGATGAAAGAAGTCCAAACTGTAAATATCCCACACTTGCAGTGGCTCTCTATCACTGTTGCACTCATGTGGAAATGAACTGTTAATGGAAAATTATCATCAAATGCTGAATACAAGAGTACTGTCACTTTAGCTGACTGATAGAACCAGTATAGAACCATATTCAATACCTGAAAGGGGCTTAGATGGACCTAAATCAGGAAGTGATATGACATTGGGCCATTTAACATTACCTGACTGCCTGTCACGTTCTGAAAACACAAAAACAGTGTTCTCTGCTCGTCACTTGAGAGCTGCATATGCATGCATATCTCAAGACTCACATTCGCTTCCTTGCATGACAGATGAGGTTAGAAAACGGGCTTGAATGTGCAGAGTGTCCTCTTTGTCTGCCTGTCCTAAACGTTCAGTGAGTAGCAGCAGCGATGTGAAGTAGTACTTTACTGAGGGAACTGTATCAGTTGGATATGACAAACGTTTCTGCTGTGTGTACAAATGTCCTGTGGACAATGATGGGTACTGTGTGAAAATGTGACCACCGTATCTAATCAGTATTAAGATTCTGACATGTCTGCTTTCTATCTGACTACTGATGCTGATATTTTACTTCACGTACACTGACGGCTGTGCAGCTGCTCCACCATGCTCCACCTATCGGGAAGACACTGACAGCTGCGCTGTAGATGTGAATTAGAAGTGTTAGAATGAGCAGAGCTGCTCTCCACTGGCAGCAGGTGTAAGAAGCTGTTACATGTGCAAAGTTATGCACCTCTGTAAGCCACACACACACAATAACACCACAAATAATCAGCCATTAACCAGCAGGAAGGAGAAAACAGAGATCTCGCCCTTGCCCACTTTTGCTCTAAAAGCACAATAATGTTTCGGAGGGTGAAGAAACTTTTCCATTTAACCTTTGGTGAAATAATCACCAGATCTCCAAAATATGCTCTGCTGTGGCAGAGTATTTAAATATGTACAATTCAACATGCAGGGTCAGGCGGCAAAATCCCCGACCCCGACACTGTAATGGCTGCTGAACGGTGTTTTTCCACTAATGCCCACACCTCCGTGGCCTTAACACTAATGGAGACCCTCACAATAACTCCAGCCCAAGAGCAGGCCCGACGCTCAACGTCCTCTCACTGTAATGAACTCTCTAAAAGCATCTCACCACTGGCCCGTCCGTACACAGAAATAAAAGAAGAGCTCCGCAGTGTCAAGCATTTTGATGATACAATTTGGCCAAAAGGATGGATTCACCCACCCTCAAGTCTGCATGTGTAACTAGCAATTTTCTTTTACTGGGAACAAAATATAATAGTAGTTATTTTCCAAACTGAAACGAAATCTTCCAACCTTTAACTGACTTCATAGAGAAAAGGGAACACATCAATCTGCTTAAGCCTTTCATAGTTTCCTGTTACAAATAAATCTTGAAATAAACTCAAAGGAATGACTAAAACTCAGGACAGTGACAAAAAGCCCAAAGACAGATTTCAATCCACTACACATCTGTGTTTTTATTTTATTTTCACCTTGGTTAAATAATTAAGGAAACAATTCTCATATTTTCTTTTTTTCTGAACAAACAAATCCTTCTCCGGCTATGTATGAATGAAAACACGCATGGATGAGACACGTTAGCGACATGTATGTGTGTTTCATATGACCAGTGAAAAATGTCTCCGCATGTGTGTGACAGTGGAACGGATCACCTCCTCACGGCCCGTCCGGTGCCTGAACAGCATCAATGATGTCGATTTAATTTAGGGGGATTTATAGCATCTACGGCCAGGCTGATCTCATCTGCACGGCATTAAATGTATTTATCCCACTCTGTTTTAATAAAAGTGATGGCAGCGGTTGTCTGGGCCAGAGATCCAGCAGAGCAATTGACAAGCATGGTATTTGGAGAAAAAAAACGGAGGGTGTCTGATTGCATGAAGGCTTCCAGGTGAAAGTGGGACAGCGGACTGGTGGGCTTACAGGAATGAGAGAGATGGACAGAGGCTTTGCAGGGTGTGAGAGAGAGAGAGAGAGAGAGAGAGAGACCGGTCAGAGGCTATTTGTGTCCCACATCGAACCAAGGCAGGAAAAACAAGATTAGACTTACATCAATGTAGTTCGCGTTAATGTAGTCCGAGTTGGGGTCTCCCAGCAGAGGGTGGAGCTTCACTCTGTGGCGGTCATCTGAGACAGACAGAAATAAAAGAGCAGAGAGACATTAAAACCAAAGGCTGTCAGGAGAGTTTCTGTGTTATTAGATCAAATATGTGACGATTGCTTACATCCCAGCAAAGTGTCGTGCCTCCCTTTGGTTTTGTCCTTCTTCTTTGTGCAGTCCCAACCATCAAAGAAGCTCTACACAGATGAAGAGACACCGTTGAAGACCTCCAGCATGCAAACCATCCAGATATCTCATAATCAAGAGCTGCAACACGTCTCTGGTTTCATTTTCAGTTGGGTGTTTTAGGCATCATATGTAAACACAGTTATTTGATTTGCACAGTTGTGTGCTGCCGTTTCAGTATCTTTCTATCATCATGAGGAAAACTGAGTCCGTCTTGTTGACATCAATACAGTAAATACTGTAAAAGAGCGAGTAAAACTACTAACACAAGACCTGACTGGTGGTTAACGTCCACATTCTGGTTAAAATAATATTCCAAATAAGGTGTTTACATGAGAAGCAGCTATGGGAATATTGCCATTCCCATCGTAATCAGCATTAACCACTCAGTGGTGCTGCATTGAAAACGATACAAGCAGGTAAGAAAATGCATCTTTTTATCTGAAAAAAAATCTATAATTAATGAATATACATTAATATTAAATATACACATTAAACTAATTTAGATTAATAATTACACACTGCTTCAAGTTCCCTCTTTTTAAATGAAGAAAAGAATATAAATAAAGAGGAAACAGAACAAATTACTAAAGCACTTTACCAAGAAAATAACCTGAGGACAACTATGCAGTTCAACGTTCAGTTTTCCTCTTCTTAAATCAAAATAATAATGTTGCACTAACAGAAAAACTATGAACAAAAACAAAGATCAGCTGCAGGAACCAGGAAAAGATTAACTAAAGAGTGAAACAATTATATATGTTGTTATTGACATATAAATTAATGAAAAACACATTTAGATACTTAATTATGAAGTTGACACAAAGCTATTTATTTTTACCTCCGCCAGGCCGTGTGCAGGCACAATGGAGGGCGCTGGTCGTCATGTCTGACGAACACAAACTCCGCGTTCTTCAAAGTTTTAGGCACAAAAGCACGCGGAAAACAGTGGTGGGCTGGGCCCGGCAGCGTGCCTGTGTTTGCGCTACGCTGCAAAAGCTGAGACGGCCAGCTGTCTGCCGCCGGATTATTTGGCAGAAATTCCCCGCCCAGCCATAGGGGCTGCGCAAAAACAAGCTCTCTGCCGGGGAAGCTTCCAACCATCAGAGGCGGCCGTCGCCCTCAGCAGGCAGACTTCACGCCCAACCGCTCGACCTCAGACTGCACCTCTGCTGTTCGCCTATTACAGTAATAGAGAAGGCCTATGAATTCTGCAAGGACCTCTCTCTCTCTCTCTCTCTCTCTCTCTCTCTCATATATATATATATATATATATATATATATATATATATATATATATATATATAGTACCTCTATATAGTCTTTATAGATCTTAAGACTGCCTTCGACACCGTGGACCACGCTTCTCTTTGGAGTATCCTGCAGACCCTCGGAGCCCCACCCAAGATCGTAGCCCTGTTTAAGCAGCTCTACAGCAGCATGGAGAGCTCTGTCCGTGTGAATGGAAAGGAGTCTGGCTAGTTCCCATCAACAGCAGAGTCCAACAAGGTTGTGTGGCAGCTCCTGATCTCTTCAATTGTGTCATAGACTCTCTGGTGACCAAGGTCTGCGACTGGGTCCATGGCATGCAGTTTGACAACTACCATCTAGCTGACCTTAAATATGCTGACAATTCCTGTTCAGCCCATCCTACAGTCAGCTGAGAGATGCTCTAGTTTTATACCACGAAGAAGCAGTGAAGCTGGGCCTTCAAGTGAGCTGGACGAAGACTAAGCTAATGCATGATGGCGACGGACCAAACTCACCCCCGTTACAGCTCGGGAATAATGCTGTCAAGTTTTTCAAGTCATTTGTGTATCTGGGCTCCCACAGTGACCAACAACGGGGACATGAAACCAGAGATCAACCGCAGACGTGGCCTCGCTGCATCAGCCCTGCAGGCACTATGGAAACCTCTCTGGCACCATCGTTCAATCTCCCGAAAGACGAAGCTCTGCATATACAATACGTCAGTCCTCTCCATTCTATTCTATGGGTCACAGACATGGCTACTTAATAAGACTCTGGCCCTGAGAGTGGATAGGTTTGACAGTTGGACCCTCAGAACCATCGAGAACATGAGGTGGCCCCAGCGCACTTCTAATGATGCGTTCCAAGCCCGCATACATCGACCCGCAGCATCCCACCTTATTACACAGCAGTGTATCCACTGGTTTGGCCATGTCCTCCGCCTCCCACCAGAACACCTGACAAAAGCCATCCTCATGTTCACCACCAGGGCCTCAGGGCGAAAAAGACCTTGGGGCCAAGCCATGCACCAGATGGTTCGATGTGGTGGAGAGAGATCTCCGACAGCTCAGAGTCCCTGTTGACGACACAGAGGAGCTGGCCCAAAACCGGCAATGTTGGCACGCACTGATTAACCTGATTGGCTCTACGCATGGTGATGGCCATCCAGCCCTCACCCTGCCGGAGTAGTAAGAAGAGTAAGAAGTTTTTTGTGTACTTCACCTTTAAGACGTGTCCGCGGAGTTACGTGCGTGGCCACATTTTCACCAGAGGTGGCCCTTGGCCCAAGGATGAACTCATTAGATGTTGGAGATGATCTATGAGTGCATACCTCCGCCAAGGCCCTATCTCGCAATATACAGATAGACGATGACATGGACGGACAAAGGGACGGAGGGGAGGACCAAGGGAGGGAGGGACAGAGCCTTGGCGGAGGTATGTGCTCTCTGAGTACCCTCTAGTTAGTATATACAGTACTGTGAAAAAGTATTTGCCCTCTTCCTGATTTCTTATATTTTTGCATATTTTTCACACTTAAAGTTTTCAGATCATCAAACAAATTTTAATATTACACAAAGACAACCCAAGTAAACACAAAATGCAGTTATTTCATTGATTAAGGGAAAAACAGCTATCCAAACCTACCTGGCCCTTGTGGAAAAGTAATTGCCCCTAAACCTTATAACTGGTTGTGCCACCCTTGGCTGGACATTCTCCTTCAGGATTTTCTGGTAGAGAGCAGAATTCATGGTTCCATCAATTACAGCAAGTCGTTCAAGTCCTGAAGCAGTAAAGCAGCCCCAGACCATCACACTACCACCACCATGTTTGACTGTTGGTATGATGTTGTTTTTATGAAATGCTGTGTTAGTTTGATGCCAGATGTGACAGGACACACGCCTTCCAAAAAGTTCAACTTTTGTCTCATCAGTCCACAGAGTATTTTCCCAAAAGTGTTGAGGATCATCAAGATGTTTTTTGGCAAATGTGAGACGAGCCTTTGTGTTCTTTGGTCAGCAGTGGTTTTCGCCCTGGAACGCTCCCATGGATGCCATTTTTGCCCAGTCTTTTCTTATTGTTGACTCATGGGCCACTGTCCAAACTGAGGTGAGGCCTGCAGTTCTTTAGATGTTGTTCTGGGTTTTTGTTTCTCATCTGTTCTTGAATATCTTTACATTGTAGCATGATGTGTTGCTTTTTGAGATCTTTTAGCCTATATTTCACTTTGCCAGACAGGTTCTATTTAAATGATTTCTTGATTCAAAAGGCCTGGCAGTAATCAGGCCTGGGTGTGGCTAGTGAAGTTGAACTCAGCTTTGGAGGGAGGGAGGTGTACTTTATTAATCCCAACCTGGGAAATTACAGTGTAACAGCAGTATGACAGTAGACAACCAAACGACAGAAACACACACAGCATAACAGGCAAAGGGATTACCCATGGAAAGTAAAACTACTAAAAGAAAGCCTATCTACATCATAGATGAATAGATGGTGACCCATATAGATACATGAATCATACCCACTGTACAATGCAGGACTATCAGGAGCAGAGTGAAATGTGAGGTACCAATTAGACTGTAAGGTGCAGTATGGCATCATAGTTATGACCAGAATACAACATCAGAGTGAGTTATTGTACAGTGAAATGGCATGTGGCAGGAAAGATTTCCTGTACCTAACCGTTCGACAGCAAAGCTGTAGCAGTCTGCTGGAGAAAGTGCTCCGCTGTCTGTCCAGTGTGTGGCGGAGGGGGTGATTCGGATTGTCCATGATGGATCGCAGTTTGTTCAGTGTCCTCCTCTCCACCACTGTCTCAAAGGTCTCCGGCCTGAGACCAATCACAGAGCCAGCCCTCTTGATAATCTTTTCAAGTGTGTTGGTGTCGCTGGCTCTGATACTGCTACTCCAACAGACAGCAGCAAAGAAGATGGCGCTGGTGACAATGGTCTGGTAGAAATGTGTGTGTGTGTGGGGGGGGGGGGGGGGTATAAGTTTGGATAGTTTTTCCCTTAATAAATGAAATCATCATTTTAAAAACTGCATTTTGTGTTTTTTCAGGTTATCTTTGCCTAATATTGAAATTTGTTTGATGATCTTCAGCATTTAAGTGTGACAAATATTCAAAAACGTAAGAAATCAGGAAGGGGGCAAATGTTTTTTTCACAGCACTGTATGTTAATGTAATGTTTTTGCACTTATGACCCCCCATAATAATAAACTTCTTTAGGTTATAAAACAGGCTCCAAAAAGTAACCTGTGACCATTCATACCATTTAAGCTGTGGGTAATAAGCCCCCTGGCAACTATGACTAACAAGCTGTGGAAAATTCAGCAAAAACTCATGCAGGGATATTTAGTCTGAATAAGAAGTTTACATGTCTTACATAGGTTAATATCAGAGTATTTACTATGTTTGTAAATGTAGTCGCTGTCAAAGAGACAAAAAACATAAAACAGCATATTGGCTAATGGCTATTGTATTCAGCCTTTAAGCAAGAGAAACACATTATTAACTACTGGATCTATCCTCACTGATCTTTGTGCCTGTTATACAATATACTGCTGAGTATGAACGCGTGATGCATGACCTCAATACATGAACTAAATTTGGGAGAAGGTGCAGCCTCGGCCTTGGGGTTTACAACACAGGGTACAGTACCACACAGTAGCTAGGGCGTATGTCTACAGGAACACAGTATTATAAAACAAGCTTAATTTACCAGACGCAATATCAACACACTAATTGTAAATCCCATCTTATCTTGTTGCCTTTACTATCTCTTAATGACTGGAAATACTGTTAAGCAACTATGTGAATGAGAATTTAAAAAGAGCCATTCACCAGGAATCCCTGACTATGTAGAAGCTAATTACTGGATATATTCTTTGCCCAGAGTGATGTTTTCGGGACATACAGCTTTAGCCTCTATAGTTTAGAAAAATAACATGGCAATTAAGAGTGTACGACCCCTTTTACAGGGTTCCCATTTTCCATTTCTAACTCCCTCTTTCCAGCTTCAGTCACCAATATTGACACATTATCACTGTAACCTTGTATAGTGTAAATGACATGTATTCCATCGTCAGAAATCTCTGTTGTCATAAAACTCCATTATATATTGTTGTTTACTGCCCTCTCACTTGCTAAATGCTTGCATAAACCAATCTATGTGTAGTGGGATGAGGAAGAAAGTAGAGGAAGCTGCCTCACGCACAGCTACTTGGCCACATGAGAGCACATCTCCCCATTTACTATCATCTGCTGCCGGCAAGTATGCACCAACAATCGTTTACTCTCACAAGTTGTCGTAAGTCACTATGGGGCTAAATCAAGGCTGCGAACAGTCGCCTTAGATCTGTGAACACAAACGCACACATGGCTCCATACCAGTCTCCTCCCAGCGGGTTTTCAGCCACTAGGGGAATACTGTGAAACTGCCCAAGACTGCATGCTGAGCAGGGGATTACAACGCAATTCTCCCTGCAGAGAGCCAAAAACCAGCCAAATCCTGCCCGGGATTACATCCTCCTCCTCATTTTTTCCTCCTCTTTTCATGCTCTCCCTCTCTGGGTCCATTTTTCTCCCAAGATACCCTTATTCTAGTCAACTCCTTCTTCAACTCTACTTCATCACGTTTTCCTCTTTCTTCCTGCATTACTTTAAAAAAAAAAAAGCCTCTAAGTTGTTTCTGTCATTTTGTGTCTTAGTTCTTGAGGAAAGAGGAAAAACATCCATCCAGCCATTCATCTTCTACCACCTATTCATGGGTTGGAGTCACTGGCACAGCAATCCAAGCAGAGTAGCCCAGACTGCCACCTGGTTCACATTGCACCATGATCCCCATGATCCCTCTTGCAGGTGGTGAGCCTACTGGAGGGTGGACCCACATGGCTCCTTTGGGCACACTGTGGGTCCATGTTGTAACTTTTTTCCTAGAGATCCACAGGACCACTCTTGGCCTGGCCAATTTGCCTTGGTCTTTGGTTTTCCAAATTTCCTGCTATTAAATTCAGATAAGACTGAAGTCATTCTTGTTGGTCCAAAAAACCTTAGAAATTCCTTTCCAAATCAAACTTTCAGTTTGGATGTGGTTACTCTTTCTCTTAATAGCTCTGTGAGGAACCTTGGAATTATTTTTGATCAAGATCTGTCCTTCAATTCACATATTAAATTTGTTTCTAAGACTGCCTTCTATCATTTGCGTAATATTGCCAAGATTAGGAGCATCTTGTCTCAGAGTGATGCTGAGAAACTGATCCACGCTTTTGTTAGCTCAAGATTAGATTATTGTAATTCTTTATTATCAGGCTGTCCTAAAACATCTTTAAAAAGTCTTCAGCTGATCCAAAATGCTGCAGCAAGCGTTTTAACAGGTACTAGAAAGGGAGATCATATCTCTCCGGTTCTGGCCTCCCTTCATTGGCTTCCCATAGAGTTTAGAATTAAGTTTAAAATCCTTCTTCTTACTTACAAAGCTCTAAACAATCAGGCTCCTTTTTATTTAAAAGATCTGATACTACCGTATTATCCTAACAGAGCACTACACTCCCAAAATGCAGGATTACTTGTAATACCTAGAATCTCCAAAAGTACAATGGGAGGCAGAGCCTTCAGTTATCAAGCTCCTCTCCTGTGGAACCAGCTGCCAATCTGGATTCGGGAGTCAGACTCGATCTCTGTTTTTAAGAATAGGGCTAAAACCTACCTTTTTGATATAGCCTACAATTAGGGAGGGATCATGTGTTTCTGAACCCTCCCTTAGTTATGCTGCTAATAGGTTTAGTCAGCCGGGGGACCTCCAGTAATGCACTGGGCCTCACTCCTTTCCTCACTCTCAGTGAAATATTTTTTTTGCTGGTCATTAACATCTGTTTGTTCTCTCCCATAGATTGAGTCCCCATCGTGCTGTTTGCTCTCTACATGTCTGTTCTTTTCATCTTCTCTATCCCCTCACCCCTCAGCCAGTCGCAGCAGATGACTGCCCCTCCCTGAGCCTGGTTCTGCTGGAGGTTTCTTCCTGTTAAAAGGGAGTTTTTCCTCTCCACCGTCGCCAAGTGCTTGCTCACAGGGGATCGCCTGATTGCTGGGGTCTTTCTGCAAATGTGGGGGTTCCCCCTACAGTTGATAGTGCTATGAGATGACTGTTGTTGTGAAATGGCGCTATATAAATAAAGTTGAATTGAATTGAATTGAATTGTGAGACCCTACCAGCTGCAGGTTGACCCCGACAACATCAATGGGGTAAGCAAACCGCTCCACCACACTAAGGTGGTGATTCACGGAGGGGAAGAAGAAAAACGATAAAGGCAAAACTGTTAGAGAACAGCAGCATACTGAAGGCAGCATAACACTGGCACAATGTACCTGCAAAGTGGATTACAATTTTATAATTATTACTCTTAAAATTTTTATTAGACAGATAGATAGATGTACTTTATTGATCCCAAACTGGGAAATTACAGAATAAAAGCACAAATTAAAAATAAAATAAAATAAAATAAAATAACAAATTACATTATATAATATTTATGCTGTTCCCCCAGCACAAGGGTCGGCAACCTATGGCTCCAGAGCTGCATGTGGCCCTTCAGCCCCCATGCTGTGGATCCCTGAAGTTATATCTCAAAACACATAGACATTAATGAAGGTCATTTTAATTATTTTATTTTTCAAGTTATTGGATACATTTTGGCCCTGCGATGGACTGGCGATCTGTCCAGGGTGTACCCTGCCTCTCGCCCAAAGATGCTGGGATAGGCTCCAGCCCCCTGTGTCCCAAAAAGGATTAAGCAACAGAAGATGGATGGATGGATGGATACATTTTTCAACTGAAACGCATACTTTTATGAACGTAAAGTATATCCTAAATTATTTATGGTATCAACATTATGCATCACATTTGACTGAGTCTCATGTGCACGGAGAGCTGCTCAGCCTGTCCGTACACACAGAAGGCACAAAGAGCCCAGCAGCTAATGCTTAACCTCCTCCACCCTCGGTAAGACATGGACAAATCCAGAAAAAGTAAAATCACTGAGGAAAAATAGAGAGTTTAAGTCTGTGTGGACAGATTCATTTGTGTCCATGTATGGTTGTTATGTGGTGAGAATTTCACCACAAGAACACGAACAACGAAAAAAACCAGCCGCCTCATTAGTGTCTGCAGGTCCATAAAGTCTGAAATGTGATTATCTAAAATCAACACCTTAATTATCCTTAAAAATGAGAAGCAATCCTTGAATTCCTGCTTAATAACCTTTAAAATTAGTAATCTATACTATAAATATCAGATTCCCTGGACATAAAGTTTTCACCGTCACAGCTCAATACATTCTGAGTTATTTAAAAATATAAGCCCTCTACAGTGATTCAATTTTCAGAATGATTGTTTTTCTGTAATGTGCTTTTATTGTGAAACACCTTCAACTGGATATATTTGTCTAAAATCAGCAACCTACAATCGACAGTTTTTCCTGGCAATTTGCAAATTTAAAAAAATAGTAAAAGAAGTTCAAATGAGTGAAAAGAGGAGAGAGAAGATTCTCTGACAGTGATGTAGAGGTTAGCCTTAGGTTTTAAGGATATTTTCAGCTTTTTCTCTGCAGGATAACTGCCAGCTTGTTACCTGATGTTTTTAATGGGGTTTTGGGCAAACAGTGAATTACATATGCAGACTGTCTCAATGACATGCATTTTTTTAATCATAAAGACAACACTGAGCTCAGCGGAAGAAGGCATTTTTTAAACGTTTTTTTCCCCACTCTGCTGCAATTACTTCTGATTGGCTTAATTTGCAACAAATGATTAAAGTTATATCAATCAGAAAGTTGTTTAGTATTCTTTTTGTTTGATTCCAAAATAAAGATTATGTAAGGAGCATGGAGCATTTTGAGGAAACAAAAAGGATGAAAAGTAACTTCTTCTAAATAAAACTATAGTCTCTAATTCATTAAAATATCACAAATTAAAGCTGTGTGATCACTGTTGAAAGTAAGTGATGGATGACATTTTTCAGATTTAAACAATTTATGAATGTGCTGATAATTAAAAACTATACAAAAAACTTCAAATATTCATATATAGCCTTTATTATTATATGAATGACCACAGTTTGTGAGAACCCAGGACTGTGTGTCTGACACCATCATCTGCAGCATGGGGGCACCCCAGGGAACAGTTCTACAGAAGTTCTCTGATGACTCTGCGATCAATGGCCTCATCTCTGATAGGAATGATGAGGAGTACAGAGGACTTATCCAGGACTTTGTGGACTGGTGGGTGCAGAACTGCCTCCAGATCAATATGAGGAAATCCAAGGAACTGGTGGTGGACTGTCGCAGGCGAGGGCAACCCCCCACAGATGACATCTTACAAGTACCTGGGTGTTCACCTGAACAATAAACTGGACTGGTCACACAACACCAAGGTGCCCTACAAGAAGGGGCAGCGCAGGCTGTTCCTCCTGAGGAGACTCGGGTCTTTTGGAGTGCAAGGGACTGAAGACCTTCTACGATTCCGTGGTGGCATCAGCCATCACATCTGGAGTGGTCTGCTGGGGCAGCGGCAACACGGCAGCCGATAGGAAGAGAATGAACAGCCTGATCAAAAAAAGCTAGCTCTGTTCTGGGGCAACGCCTTGACCCAGTGGAGGAGATAGGAGAGAGGAGGATGGTGGCTAAGCTGCCATCTCTGCTGGAGTCCAAGTCCCACCCCATGCGGGACATGCTGAACGCACTGAGGAGTTCAATTACACGTAGGCTGTGCCATCCTAAGTGCTCAAGGGAGAGGTTCCACAGGTCCATCCCACCTACGGCTGTCAAATTTTATAATCTAACCGGTGCTGCTCATAGAGGCCGTATTAAACGTCACAACTCTGCACAATAGAGATTGTCCCCTTCAATACACAATTAAGACAATTACAATTATGAAAATGGCAAGAACACTGTTCATTCAACTGCGAAATATACTGTTTGGGTCCATATTTACAGTGGTGTGAAAAAGTGTTTGCCCCCTTCCTGATTTCTTTTTTTCCATTTGAGGTACCCCAGCCTCCAGCAGCTGTTCCCTAATGATGTAGTGACATTGTTGAACTGGAGCATTGTTGTCCATGAAGATGAAATTAGGCCTGTGTTCATGCAGGGACACAATGACTGGATTATTGATGTTATTCAGGTAGTATCCTTACCTTCATTATTTATCTTTCCTCTGTAATAATTCAATGATGGACTTGAACTTGGTTAGGTCTTTACCCATCCTGAGATAGGTCTGCTCACAAATGTGAGGAGGACTTGCTGTTCTCAATGCCCCTCTCTTTCTCGCTTCGACCTGTCAATTTTTCATCCCCATAATGCTTAAGATGACAAAGAATTGTGAATCACTCAGCGGCTGTAGTCATAACCCTCCTCCACACACACACACATTCAGTCAACATCCAATCAATAGTGTCTGAACAGGATATTCTAGTCAAAAAAAAGAAGAAAAAAGCGTGACTGATGCTACCAAAACACTGCGGCACGCAGGCAGCCACCGAGCACAGTAATTCATTAGCCACCACCGCTGCTAAACTCTGAATCGCTCTTTGTATGAGTTCATCAGTCTTTCTCACCTCTGCCTCAAGGTGCAAAGTGGTATAATGAAAGTTTTGAGTTCTCCAGTAAAGCGCCGCCATTGTTTACTCATGAAAGTTTCTGCAGTGGGAATACGACCGTCTTGACAGCGACTGGCACACACAGAAGCCTCTTTACAGCTCCCTGTAAATTCTTGATCAATGTTTTTACACGGCACAGGTATTCCTTGGGGAAATAAAAACCTATGCCTGCCGAGGGAGTGTAATATGATACTCCTCATCATTTTCCTTCATAATAGAGAGAGACACTCCATCAAAACACATACTCTTCATGCACAGGAGAGAAAACACAAAAAGGTGCGTATTGATTTTTTTTTCTTTTCTTTTTGAGTAGAGGGTGCTGTGCCCAGGAGGGACAGTTTAATGAGTCTACAAGCAGAGCTCCAAAGGGGGAAACCGTGAACCAGAGAAAAAAGTTGTTTTCTCTTTTTCATGAATATCACAGGCCGCTGGTGACAGAGATGGACTTCTCCTGTGGGTGTGAGCTCATCTCTAAGCCACAGTTATTTCACCTGGGAGAGCTATTCAGAGATATGGGCTCACCATTATACACCCTGAATCATGCACCCAAAGATAGCAAACACCAAAACAGCAGGAGGGGAATAAGCAATGTTTACCGAAAGAAATAGTTACCAATAGTTCAATCAGGGACAAAATCCCTGCAGCGCACAAGTGAGGAGAATATTAAAAAAAAACAGCTATGATCAACTATGCTAACTTACGTGGCTTAAAACTAGCAAAATGAGTGAAACTGTATGACTGGGAACATTGCACCATGGAATTGTGGACAGTGACCTGCCAATTTTTGATGAGAACAAAAGGACATGTAGTGTATGTAGAAAGGCATCACACACCTCAAACTCCACCCTGCTTCAGTGTCTGAGCCAAAAAAGATCAGGCTTGATTTCTTTTTTGCCAAAGGAAGCAAATGCTTACTACATGTAAATTGCCAGATAAAATCAATCAGTTGTTGGTTTTCAGAGGTTTGCAGGCAGCAGATGATCCATCCTCCTGTATGGATGTGAAAGCTGGACAACAACACTTAGAATGGAACGCTCCTTGAATGGAACACACATCAGAATGCTCAGGAAACTTCTTAACATCAAATGGAGGACGCATACAGCAAACAAAGAACTGTATGGGCAGCTACCATTGGCTGGAAACAAGACAGCAGCAAAAAGAAAGAAACTGGCAGGCCACTGTCAACATCACCCTGAACTAAGTGCCCACAACCCAAACTGACTTATGTGGGGGTAATACAGAAAGACGCCAGCAATGTTACCACCACTGAATTGGCAGCACTTGTGGGACAGCGTGAGAATGGGAAAGCCATGTAGTTGCCCGCCCGAGAACAACAAAGTAGTTTTCGGAGGTGGCTAGCAACTATTTACCTCTATTCAAGAACACAGGTAACCATTTCAATTGTACTTTATAGAGTAATTTTATTATAGAATACTTTTTATTCTTACTTGAGTATATTAATGAAGAAAAAATGCTTTTCCTCAGGCATATTTTTTTTGTATTGTTGGAGTTACTTTTGACTTTACCAAGTTGAAAACTGGTTGTGCTTGTTTTTACCGTAAAAACTTTGTTATTACTGTGAAGTCTGTGCTCAACTCATTGTTTTTGTATTCTGGCTCAGGAAATATTCAATTTATTCTTGCCTGCTGTTTCTTAGTATGATTTGAATCATATTAGAGGGTGCATGTAAATAGTCTTATTCTTTCCATATATATTTGTGTCAATGTTTTAGGAAATCAGAGTTTCTCTTCAGGCAGATTTTACTTTGAGGTTCAGGTTAAAGGAATTCAATTTGCCCATGCTGCACTTAAGAAAGTAGCAGCATGAGCGTGGCACACCGCAGCGGCCAGCCTCCATTATACCAGCCCCTGACTCCAGTAAAGATCCTGATCCTGCCAAGTCTCCGTTGGCACATGAGGGTTCCTCAGACACCTTCATGGTGATGAGCACACTAGAGATGAAGATGAGGATGAGGACAGCAAAGAGGCACTCAGCCTGGCCCCCCAGGTAGATGGCGAGAAGGCTGTGGCTCCAATCCAACACAGGTAGCAAATAACCCACACACCCTCCTAAGCTGACCATGAAGGAGAACATGTCAAAGGCTTGTTGGGCAGCACGGTGGTGCAGTGGTTAGCACTGTTGCCTAACAACTAGAAGGTTCCAGGTTCAAATCCCCAGGCTGGCAGGGGTAGGAACCTTTCTGTGTGGAGTTTGTATGTTCTCCCTGTGCTGCGTGGGTTTACTCCGGGGGCTCCGGTTTCCTCCCACAATCTAAAGACATGCATGTTAGGTTAATTGGTTGTTCTAAATTGTCCCTAGATATCTGTCCCCTATAGGCCCTTAGAATAGAGGGTTAGTATTAGTGAAGCGCTTTGAGTGGTCTTTGAGACTAGAAAAAGCACTATATAAGTAGAGGTTCTTATCCCTTATTTGGAAAAAAAAGAAATATATATATATACTGTATATATATATATATATATACAGTATACTGTATATATATATATATATATATATATATATATATATATATATATATATATATATACAGTGGGGTAAAAAAGTATTTAGTCAGCCACCAGTTGTGCAAGTTCTCCCATTTAAAAGATGAGAGAGGTCTCCAATTTTCATCATAGGTATACCTCAACTATGAGAGAGAAAATGAGAAAAAAAAATCCAGAAAATCACATTGTCTGATTTTTAAAGAATTTATTTGCAAATTATGGTGAAAAATAAGTATTTGGTCAATAACAAAAGTTCATCTCAGTACTTTGTTATATACCCTTTGTTGGCAATGACAAAGGTCAAACATTTTCTGTAAGTCTTCACAAGGTTTTCACACACTGTTGCTGGTATTTTGGCCCATTCCTCCATGCAGATCTCCTCTAGAGCAGTGATGTTTTGGGGCTGTCGCTGGACAACACGGACTTTCAACTCCCTCCAAAGATTTTCTATGGGGTTGAGATCTGGAGACTGGCTAGGCCACTCCAGGACCTTGAAATGCTTCTTACGAAGCCACTCCTTCATTGCCCGGGCAGTGTGTTTGGGATCATTGTCATGCTGAAAGACCCAGCCACGTTTCATCTTCAATGCTCTTGCTGATGGAAGGAGGTTTTCACTCAAAATCTCACGATACATGGCCCCATTCATTCTTTCCTTTACATGGATCAGTCGTCCTGGTCCCTTTGCAGAAAAACAGCCCCAAAGCATGATGTTTCCACCCCCATCCTTCACAGTAAATATGGTGTTCGTTGGATGCAACTCAGCATTCTTTCTCCTCCAAACACGACAAGTTGAGTTTTTACCAAAAAGTTCTATTTTGGTTTCATCTGATGATATGACATTCTCCCAATCCTCTTCTAGATCATCCAAATGCTCTCTAGCAAACTTCAGACGGGCCTGGACATGTACTGGCTTAAGCAGGGGGACACGTCTGGCACTGCAGGATTTGAGTCCCTGGCGGCGTAGTGTGTTACTGATGTAGCCTTTGTTACTTTGGTCCCAGCTCTCTGGAGGTCATTCACTAGGTCCCCCCGTGTGGTTCTGGGATTTTTGCTCACTGTTCTCGTGATCATTTTGACCCCACGGGGTGAGATCTTGCGTGGAGCCCCAGATCGAGGGAGATTATCAGTGGTCTTGTATGTCTTCCATTTTCTAATAATTGCTCCCACAGTTGATTTCTTCACACCAAGCTGCTTACCTATTGCAGATTCAGTCTTCCCAGCCTGGTGCAGGTCTACAATTTTGTTTCTGGCGTCCTTTGACAGCTGTTTGGCCTTGGCCATAGTGGAGTTTGGAGTCTGACTGTTTGAGGTTGTGGACAGGTGTCTTTTATACTGAAAACGAGTTCAAACAGGTGCCATTAATACAGGTAACGAGTGGAGGACAGAGGAGCCTCTTAAAGAAGAAGTTACATGTCTGTGAGAGCCAGAAATCTTGCTTGTTTGTAGATGACCAAATACTTATTTTTCACCATAATTTGCAAAAAAATTCTTTAAAAATCCTTCAATGTGATTTTCTGGATTTTTTTTCCCTCATTTTGTCTCTCATAGTTGAGGTATACCTATGATGAAAATTGGAGACCTCGCTCATCTTTTAAGTGGGAGAACTTGCACAATTGGTGGCTGACTAAATACTTTGTTGCCCCAAAGGGCTGTGGATTGATTACAATTTTTAATTAATTGCACATTTTCTATAATTTCATTGGAAGTGACTAGGAGGGACAGGATTAGAAATGAGTATATAAGAGGGACAGTTCAGGTTGAGCAGTTTGGAAATAAAGTAAGAGAAGCAAGGCTGAGATGGTTTGGACATGAGCAGAGGAGGGATAGTGGATATATTGGACAAAGGATTTTGAAGCTGGAGCCGCCAGGCAAGAGGAAAAGAGGAAGACCACAGAGAAGACTCATGGATGTAGTGAAGGAGGACATGGAGAATGTTGGTGTTACAGAGGAAGATAAAGGGTGAGATGGAGGCAGATGATCTGCTGTAGTGACCCCTAAAAGGAGCAGGAGGAACAAGAAGAAGAAGAAGAAGAAGAAAGCACATTTTCTATAAATAATTGTTATTAATCATTAAAATTACAATGCAGAAACAATGAAAAAGAAGTATTTTTAAGCAACTTTTAATTGCATTCTTTTTCATAAAATATACCTATGACCATCATATTCAGCAAAAATATTGCTAGAGCAACAAAACACTTAATAATCATGAAAGTATATTCCAGGGGTCGCCAACTGGCAGACTCCGGTCTGGATCTGGACCCTGAAGCCTTTTGATAAAGTTTGGGAGAAAAGGGAGACCGTTTTATCTTGGTGGGGAAAAAAAGTGGAAAAAGTGGAATCGAACTGCTGCATCGGCAACCACCCGACAGATTATGGCACAAGCCCTTGGGCGCTCTCCTCCTGCTGCAGACTCCCCTCTTTGCTGTCCAACGAACACCACTCTCTGCAGAGATTCTGCGGCTCCAACCGCTCCACAGAGTCAGTGGGTTGCAAAATCAGGTTTACTGCCCTCCCCCCCCCACACACACACAAGGTCGACAGCCAGGACATCCACCCTGGACAGACCATTTCAGGTCTGTACCCACAAAAAGAAGCGCTGTTATGAAGTGAATGTATTTGCCATCTTCCTCTAGTCTGTTGACAGAAGTCGATGCAGGGATGAAGAAGTGAGGTCGCTGGTTATGGAGGTCCTTTTCATAGCCTCTGATATCACTTAAAACCTCTGTAAAAGCTCCATGTGTTACTGAACATAAAAAGTTCCACTTCCCCTCTCCCTGTAACCATGGAGTTACAGCTCCATCCATGTTGTAACACAGTTTACTGTTGAGATTAATGTTGGAGGAATTCTGTCGTGTGGAATTCTATCTTGTGTCCTGGAATTCTATCTTGTGTCCATTTTTTTTTTTTTTTGTCTTAGTTTGAACTAGTTTTTTTCTGCACTGAAAATATTGTATCCCCTTATTCCTGAGGGCGCTGCTGTAGAAACGATTATGGGCGGAACTCCCGGTTTTGGCTGAAGTCATGTTAAATCAGTCAGCAAGAGTGGAGTAGTGGGACATTAAAATAGCATTTTTAAAAGTGTTTCTAATTCCTTTTAATGTATAGTCCACATACCTGTTTTGCAGTCAAGCGGAAGATAATTTCAGCACTTGTAGTTTTTGTATCTTTGAATGTTTTTGCGTAGTTCTGGTACTTGCTGATGTTCATGGTGTGAGGCTCCTCACAAGCACAGCTAAATCTGTGGCTTCAACAGCAATGCGTAGATCACGCAACGAAAACTAAAGGATTGTTCGTGTGATCGGTGGTACAGACACAACAGCACCAAGTATGTTTTCACTTGTATGAATGTCACAGATCTGACGTTTTAGATCTGACGTTTTAAAACGCCCAAGTACGGTGTTGTGGTTCTTTGTGGCTCTGACTAGACTCTACATTTGCTCTGAGGTAAATTTGATTATGTCCAACATATTTTAACAAAATGCAACTGACTTTATTGTGGTGAAAACATTGATATATTTCAAAGCTTTTAGTTGTTTACAGTGTTAGCATCTTAGCAGCAACGCTAACAAATGGAGCTACTGTCTACAAGGCCACTTTTTAAGATAGTCATGGGAAGTTATATATATATATAATAGTTCTAGATAGTCATGGGAAGTGGTATGATTATATTACTGTTTTTGAGGTGCAAAAAGCCATGTTCCCACATTTCTGATGCCGAAGTCATTGTTTTTAACAAGGAAAAGTGTCCCGTTTCAGCGACAACCATGCATTCTAAACTAGTACCGGAAGTTGCTACCATAATCCACGCAAGGCATCATGGGGCCTAGGAATAAGGTGGATAGAGGTGGACTTTTTGTGAAATTAGTTTTTTTAGATATTAATCTTTTTTTTTAAATGCAATACAATTTAGTTTGTGTTCTGCAAAACATTTTTAGTATTTAAATTGTAGAGTTTAGAAATTTAGACCTATTTACTTGGAGTCAAACATATTTAGTGTTCTCCTGTATTATCAAGTTTTATGCTACGTTTTGTTTGAAATTGAACAAAGAATTCATTTTAATTTTTTTGTTTAAAAATTAATATGGAGCTAAAACCAGCTAAAACATGAGCTTAATAAAACAATGTGTGAAAGCAAGTTAAATGATACTGGCCTGTCTGTAGACAGCTGTGGTCTTCGGAAAGAATGTAAATGAAAGGATAACAGTTCTTAAAAGCACATTTTGAGATAAATTTATCCATTTTTTTTTAATTTTATATTTAACCTTTATTTATACAGGGTAGTTCTATTGAGAGGCAACCTCTCTTTTTCAAGGAAACCAGACTGACCTGTGACCACTGAGCAGCTCCACTGGAGCTGTTGGGGTTAAGGGCCTTGCTCAAGGGCACCACAGTGGGGTTAAAGAGGGTGGGGCAAACACTGCTATGTTATCTGTCCCACCCAAATCTAATTCCTGCCGGTTCAGGGATCGAACCTATGACCCTTTGCTCACCAGTCCACATCCCTAACCATTAGGTCACCACTGCCCACCATGTGTCAGATTTCTCTTCCATTTGTTTTAATAAAAGATGTTGGAAGTAAATTCATGGGTCATTGCAAATACTTTGCTTTTAAAGGGCCAAGTTGTCACACAGTGGGAGACAAAAATCTTGAAAAGAAAAAAACATGCATCAAGATACATTGAGAATGGTTTTAGAATCAAGTCGGAGTTCTGAATCATAATCGAATCATGAGGTGCCTAAAGATTCCCATACCTAGTTCAAACCTTGGCTGGGAGGAGGACCGACTTATTGGACCTTTTGCAGTTTTAGTTGGTGACCCCTGGCATACTCAATTAAATTTTTTAAATAAATTTAAGATTTTATGATAGTGACTTATAATATTCTTTTTCAGCTCATTATAAAGAGAGAGTCAACATCTCTGCAAAACTACTTTTAATACTGTCACATTTCCTGTTTTATTTTGAAAAGGTCAAAGAGGAAGTCAGTGCTTCTACTTAAGGTAACTTGCCTAATTATCTCAACCCTTAAAAACCAAACAAGAAGCAATTAAGCAATTCTTAACTGATTTCCAGAGTTCCAGACCTTAATGGTGAGTTAGAAACCTTTTCCATTTTATATAGGAGTGTGTGTTTTTCTTCACTAACTGACAGAAACTCTCCCTCTTTTCATACTTTTGAGTGAGCAGCCCCAATCAATGGCACTAGGTCAGGTGTGTGCATGTGTGACTATGTGTGAGTGCTTTAAAGTGACACACCACCAGAAACTAACACATTTTTATGACTTACAATACATATCAAGAGTGAAATCACTCAAATGTGTCATGTCTGTGTTTTTTAAAAGTGACGTATCAGTTAAGCCCCACCTCTTGAAAAAAAGGTGAGTTCAGACAGAACGTTTTTGGTGACGTAACTATAACAGGTCCATAGTGTTACGCCAATCAGGACGAAGAACTCTCTCTGGCATGACTGAAGTTAGGCTTCAGAACCAGTTAGTATATTTGGACAGCTGCTTTGAAAACTTGACCCAAATTAAGATGGGTTAAACTGCTTTTAAGGACTGATGCTGTTTCAGTCATTATCCTGAGCCAGTGTGCATACAATTGGGCATGTCCATATCAACCAATAAGTCCTTTTATCACACGATTTAGTCCAGCCTTGTTGGGTGTGGGTGGGCCTATTCACAGATCCTAGCATGTGAAAAATGAGGAAAAGTGAAAAGATTTTGACATGAAACTGTAAGACAAACCTTTCTGTAGAAAAAGGAGCATAAGATACCATTTTAGACAATGTTGTTGTTTTTATAAGGGATTTATATCCACTGGAGTTCGTCTTTTAAGTCGGATGTATGTGCAGGATGAGGCCACCCTAAGTACCGGAGGATCAGTTTAGTGTGGTGTAAATTTAAACACTGAAAAAAGAAGATCTACTCTTGTTTTATGCTGATCCAGCTGCTGAGACAAACAGTTAACACTGCCAAGATTTTCTCAACCTTTATACAGTATATATATATATATATATACTGTATATATATATATATATAGTGGTGTGAAAAAGTGTTTGTCCCCTTCCTGATTTCTCATTTTTTTTGTATGTTTGTCACACTTAAATGTTTCAGATCATCAAACAAATTTACATATTAAAGCTGTGAGCAGCGACAAACGGGCCCTCGTGTCCTCGCTAGACCTCGGCCTTGCCACTCAGTGCGCGTAACTCTACGCAGGCTCCATTGCTCCCTCCAGCTCTTTGTCCAGCCGTCCTTCCATAACGCCATACGCCCATCCATCCGACATCCATTCGTCCATCAATCCATACCGCCATCCATCATCAGTCTGTCCATCTGTACAATGCAAGAGAGCGCCTCGGCAGAGGTAGTGTATAAGCTCGTGGCTTACCTCAAAAATCTAATATGTTTGTCCATAGCTGAAAGGCCACTTATTTCACCTGGAAATTTGTTTGAATTTAGAAAACCTATGCCATTGTTACAGATGTTAATGTTGTTGGGTTTTTTTTGTTTGTTTGTTTTTTACCTAGAGGACATTATAGCTATAGGTGGTATAATCATATAAATCTGTTCTGGGTGGTACTAGTACAATGTATGTCAAGTTTGGGTCCATTTGGATGACGTACGTGTGAGTTTTGACAACTTCCTGTCCATTGGCGGTAGGGGGCGGTAGGGGGCCCTGCTGCATCTCATTGTATATTATAGAAATGTTCATCACTGGCTGCCTATTCAACACGCTAAATTTGGTTGACTTCAGACAAAGTATGTCAGAGTTATTAAGCTTTGTTTTTCTGCCAGGGGGCGGTACAGCTATGTGTAATTGTTCATTATAGAAAGGTTCAGTGTTGGTCAACCATGTACAACACAAAATTTGGTTGAATTTAGTATTTCAGAGTTATAAGGCTTTGTTTTTTCTGCTAGGAGGTGCTATAGCTATGTGTCCTTTCTCATTATACTAAGATTCAATGTAGGCTACCGATGCACCACACAAAATTTGGTTGAATTTGGACAAAGTATGCCTGAGTTATAAAGCTTTTTTTTTTTTTTCCTAGGGGGTGCTACAGCTATGTTTGTTATCATTAAAAAAAATCTTTTCTGGGTCTGACTAGTATCATATATATAAAGTTTAGCAGCAATTGGACATTCTACATGTGAGTTATGGCAACTTCCTGTCCACTGGCGGTAGGGGGCGCTGTCGCTATGTGTCATTCTTTATTATAGAAATCATCAGTATTGGTTACCTATTCACCACACAAAATTTGGTTGAAATCAGTCAATGTATGCCATAATTAAAGCAATTGGAAGGGTGATGGCGATACTGAAAACTTGGCCACGCCCCTTCCGCCAAACCATCGGGCTTTGGAAAAGTTTTCAACAACTTCTGATGGTATATGGATATAGATGATTGTCACCATAGATGGTACCAATCAGACTTTTTATTTCAGAGATACTGAAAAAAAACCTTTGGTGTAACCTTCATGTCTCCAAGAGAGGGCGATATTGCTACTCATGAATATTCATAGCTATAATTGTTCAGAGGCATACCCATATACATCATGCCTATCTTGGTGCCAATCCGACATTCCATTCCCAAGGTATTAAAAAAACAACATGATGCAAACTTTCTGATGCAAAACTTTCTGCCTCCTATAGGTGGTGTTGTAGATTTCTATGAATATTGTTCTATAGAACTGTTTGGAATTGGACTAATATCCATAATACTGAATTTGGTTAAAATCTCACAATGCATACCAGAGTTATTGCCATCAGAATGGTCATAGAATGATCATGGCGAGGCATCAAACTTTGGCACGCCCCTATGGCCAAATCATCAAGTGTTGTGAAAAGTTTTCAATAACTTTAAATGGCACATGGGTATAGATGATTGTCACCACAAATGAGCTCAATCGGACTAAAACCCTTGAGTGAGTTCGATCAAATGCGCAAGATGGAAATTAGGTCACCGCCACTTCCTGCCAAAATGGCTGACTTTCTGTTGGGTGTAGACCATCACTTCTATGGAGTTTTTTGCATGTCTTGACATGATAAACATCTCACCCGATTTTCACCTTTCTACGCGAAAGTAAGCGTGTGCCAGTCCCCACTGACTTCACATGTTAGGTGGCGCTGTAGAGCCATTTTTGTGGTTTCATTCATATTTCCTTTAAAGTATTAAATATTTTCCAAGTCTTGAGGTCCCTGCAAAAAATGGTAAGTTTTTGTGCACGTTCACTACCCCAAAAATGAGATCTTAGATGGAGAAGAAGAAAGAAAGAAAGAAAGAAAGAAAGAAAGAAAGAAGGAAAAAAATACTAACAATTACAAACAATTGGGCTCTCACCCACTGATGTTGTCAGTGACTCAGGCCCTAATTAGACAAAGAGAGAACAAGTAAACACAAAATGCACTTTTTAAATGAAGGTGTTTATTATTAAGGGGAAAAAACGCAAACCTACATGGCCCTGTGTGAAAATGATTGCCCCCTAAGCGTAATAACTGGTTGGGCCACCCTTAGCAGCAACAACTGCAATCAAGCGTTTGCGATAACTGGCAATGAGTCTTTTACAGCGCTGTGGAGGAATTTTGGCCCACTCATCTTTGCAGAATTGTTGTAATTCAGCCACATTGGAGGGTTTTCAAACATGAACCGCCTTTATAAGGTCATGCCACAGCATCTCAATCGGATTCAGGTCAGGACTTTGACTAGGCCACTCCAAAGTCTTCATTTTGTATTTTCTTAAGCCATTCAGAGGTGGACTGGCTGGTGTGTTTTTGGATCATTGTCCTGCTGCAGAACCCAAGTGCACTTTAACTTGAGGTCACGAACAGATGGCTGGACATTCTCCTTCAGGATTTTTTGGTAGACAGCAGAACTCATGGTTCCATTTACCGCAGCAAGTCTTCCAGGTCCTGAAGGAGCAAAACAGCCGCAGACCATCACACTACCACCACCATATTTTACTGCTGATATGATGTTCCTTTTTTGAAATGATGTGTTACTTTTATGCTGGATGCCAATTGTGGATAATGGCTCTCACCATGGTTCTATGGAGTCCCAAAGCTTTAGAAATGGCTTATAACCTTTTCCAGACTGATAGATCTCAGTTACTTTCTTTCTCATTTGTTCCTGAATTTCTTTGGATCACAGCATAATGTCTAACTTTTGAGGATCTTTTGGTCTACTTCACTTTGTCAGGCAGGTCCTATTTAAGTGATTTCTTGATTGAGAACAGGTGTGGCAGTAATGAGGCCTGGGTGTGGCTAAAGAAACTGAATTCAGCTTTCCAAAGATGTGATAAACCACAGTTAATTTATGTTTTAATGGGGGGGGGGGGGCAATCACTTTTTCACACAGGGCCATGTAGGTTTGGAATTTTTTTTACCCTTAATAATAAACACCTTCATTTAAAAACTGCATTTTGTGTTTGTTGTATTTCTGTCTAGTATTTAAATTTGTTTGATGATCTGAAACATTTAAGTGTGACAAGCATACAAAAAAATGAGAAATTGGGAAGGGGACAAACACTTTTTCACACCACTATATACAGTATATATATATATATATATAATGTTAGAAGCATCCACTGGATTATAGAGCAACAGCAATGAAATGAGCCAAATAGTTTTCAATGTAAGCACTCTGTGTCTTTAATGTGATATATTTCTACAAGGAAAAAACAAAACCATTGCTCACGACAGTATTGATCGGGGCATGATCTGATGATTCCTTCTGACAATTCTTGATTTACATTCCACCACATTTCACAGAGAGGAAAACACTAACATTGCTGCTGGGGAGGAATATAGTTATTTAAAGGTTAGAAGGAATGGAGCCAAGAACTCTCTTTTCACAATCTTCTCTCTCTGCCTTTTCATCTTTCTTCCCCTCCCACTCAATTCCATTCCCAGACTGCCCCTTCCTTTTTTTTCTTCCCTTGCCACACAGCAATCTGTTAGTGGAGGACAGGGGACTCAGTAGGTACAGGTAGAGAAGTTTAACCTCATCAGCCATGCCATCAGGACTGAGCTCTTCTCTGGGCCCAAATCAAGATGATTAATTTATATGCACAGCACGGGTGTGGTCCAGATGCCTTTTAACCTTCGCAATTAATTTAGTCGGTGGTGAGGAGGGAGAATTGATCATGTAAGACTGATGACCTTCCCACACGCTCATCTGAACACTACAGTTTATCTGGACTCTTTAAGCCAGTGGTATGTATGTAATAACTGCATCCTTACCACTGAGAAACCATCATTACCAGTGCCCAAATGGCTCTGTTTTTGGCACTTCACCACAGTATAATCTGGATTAACAAGAGGGATACTACAACTACCATTAAAATCTGCTGCTTGTCTGTTTTTTGTTCATTTGGATCCAAAATAATTACTGCCAACAGCTGCTAATCCTGGAGTTCTCAATCAAAACTCCACAAATTCATAACAACAATGTGTTTAGTAAAGATAAAAGTGCCAAGCAAACTCAGTAATAAGTTAAGACTAGCCAATTAAGTTGCAGTGCAAGCCAAACCACAATTTCCGGCCTATATATAGTTTCCATATGTCCAAGAAATATTTTCAAAGGCTTGTGTTAAAAACCCCTTTTAACCCCTTTTAACTCGTGTTCAAAGGGATTAATACAAATTAACTGCTTCATACAGTGAAAGCTTAGTCAAACAAGAAATCATATAGAAGCATACCAAGGCTCATGCAGGTCTATTAATACTGTAATACTGAACTGAAAGTATTGTGTACTTTTTTCCACATGCTGGCACAGGTCCCAGAGGGCTTAATGAAATGTCTTTAACATACTTTAGTTAAAATACCCCAGTTAACATACTACTGCATCATTTTCTACCCAGGTTAATCGCACTGCTTCACAACCACCTGCCAGTACATGCTTTGTTAAATGCCAATGAGCAATATTTCACTGCACACCTACTTCTTCAATCACTTCTGAGACACATGGTTGACTCAATTCAATTTTATTTGTATAGTGCTATTTCACAAGAGCATTTCATAGCACTTGCAACTGTAGTTGAAACCCCCACAATTGCAGAAAGACCCCAGCAATCAGACGATCCCCTGTGAGCAAGCACTTGGCGACGATGGAGAGGAAAAACTCCCTTTTAGCAGGAAGAAACCTCCGGCAATGCTAACATTGATGCTAACGTTGGCCTTTTAGTTCTGTTGTTAAAAACAGCCTGCATTAACTAAAGTATAATTGGATGAATGTGAGAGAGTAAAAGCCCAAATACAAGCATTATTGACAAGGGTGAGTGGTTTCAGTGGTGTATAGGACAGCAGTGGTCCCTAGGGAAAACAGACACAGAAACGACCCTTCTGTTAACATCAGCTAACCGCTGCTGGTAAAATGAGCTTTCATTACCAGAGTATAATAAACAATGCTAAAATAAGACAAAATAATGTCTAGTAATTCGATATACAGGGGGCTGAAAAGTTCATAGTGGTCAAATTTGACTACTATGAACTTTTCAGCCTATGAACGTTTCAGCCCCCCTGGTAAGTTCAAAGCGTGGCAGATGATCCAGCTCCAGCTGCAATCACAGATGTTGGTTGGACTAGGTGAGTTATATCAATTGGTGCTAGAAGTGGTAACTTAGCTAGACTAGCTACTGGTTAGATTACAGGACTACCATGGTCAAAATATAAATAAATAAGCTGTAATGATAAAAGACTGTGACTTAAGGAGAAAGCTGGGACCATAGCTATGTAGTGGGCTGACTAGTATATATAGGAAATAGCCATAAAAAAACAGTGGTTGGTCCACTAAGCTAACTGAAGTAACGGTCTGATTTATTGGACCATTACAGCCAAAAAATAACTAAATTTGCCAGAATGTTGAAATATATATAATTAACTGTGGATAATTGAACCAGCTGGAAACCTGGATGTCTAGTTGTGTCAGTAGACGGTATGGAAAAGTTGTACGGTTGTTCTGCTAATTCACTAGTGGCACTGTAAGTCTGTGGGTTCTGAGAAAAGTTATCAAATGGGGGCAGATGAAGACGGGAGGGCTGTAACATTTCAGTGAACTCTACTTCTCACAACATAACCAGAGGCAAATCAGAACAGCTGACTGAATGACATCCAGGGAGACCAAGGCGGACTCCATTGGTAGGCACTATAGATCCCCCAATTCAACATAGACAACACAGGACAAACACATAAGCTCTTTGCTGGATCTTGACCCAGGTGCACAGTTAAAGAAAGTTATTTTGGCTAAAATATATTTCCAGTTAAAATTACCAGCTGGCATCTTCAAAGGTAATATGATGTTTAGGTGACTGGCACTAACAATTTGAAGAATTTCTCTGTGTAAGGGTCGTTTCATCTTTCATTCATGCTATGTGGAATACATAGGTGTCTCTGACTCTCTCATTTCTAGTATGTTAGAGGTAAACGGAACAATTAAAATAACTTCAAATCACAAAGTTTATGTTAAGACAGCCATCATGGGACTGCAGTCATTTGCCATAATGCTGTTCTTTAAAATAAGCACAACAGTCGTCTGTTCTGTGTTATAATATCAGAGTGTAAGAAGACAGTACCTCATACTCCTGTTTAAAGCCATAGCCCTCGGCGGTCTTCATCTGGTTGATATGCTGCAGCAGGTCAGCCACTCTGACAGCTGGGTGGAGCTGCCCTGTGTGGTAGGGGGAGCCTTTACGTCCACACTGGTGCCTTGGGGAGCCTCCCAGCAAGCTGCTGGCTTCATTCACTGAACTACGGGCATCACCTATGCCACACACAGATGCATTTGATGTTTTAGAGAGAATCTGGAGCTGAAAAAATTAATGAATCTGACAGTTAATGATATCAAAATGGCTGGCAGCTACACAGAATCACATAATGAGAAACGGAACACTCAAATGAAAAAGGAATAATGATTAAAAAATGTAAGGAATTAATAAGCCAGAGATGAAGGGAGACTACAGTGAAACCCAAAGTATGTGTGGAGGAAAAACAGGCTTTCCTTATTTAAAGTAGTCCTTATTAATACACAACTTTTTCATTAACAAGAAAAGACCAGAAAGTCCAGCTGTGTAGGAGCTACAATATGAAAGTAAAATTCCTCCTTTGAACAAACCTTCAACAAAATTAATTGTTCATTTGATAACACAAATGTTTGAAAAATGTTCTGCATAAAATTGGACCATGTTGGAAACAAAGGGTATAATCATCCAATATGAATCCTACTTTTCCCTCATTCGGCACTTGTAGGTTTTAAAAACATCACACACACACACACACACACCATCTCGTAAAACATCAGTCAGCAACTCTCTTTAATATCAGTAACTTAAAACTTGCTTCTTTTCCACAGAGCTTAACAGACTTTCAAAACACTTGCCAAAATTAAAAGAAGAACACAAATTAAAAAGAGACGCCTTAAGCAGTAACTGTCTCTGCTGCCCAGCCCACTAAGGTCTAGCCTTTACCAAAAGACTTTTAAGATTTTAATAGATTTGGAAAATGTTAGAGACTCCACACATGCTAAAAATCAAAACTTGAACAGTTCTGCTCTGGTGGTGAGTGGAGTGCAGCACGCACTAACAGACTCCATTCACAAACAAGCTGGCTGGATCTCAATCTCCACCCTTGCAGACTCGCTGACTTGGAGGTGCGTTCATGGCATGCGACTGAGGACTGAGGACTGTCCCTCGTACCCCAAGAAAATCTGACAAGATAATGGTACACAGACCAAGACAATTGTGTCTTTATTTATTATAGTCGGCAGGGGAAAATCTGGCCCGATTATCTTGTGGTGTGCATGTCTGGCTTAAAGCAGGAGTCCACAGAGATACCTAATGACAGATTTTGCCCCTAAACACAGACACATACAATTCTGAATATGTGTACATGACACAGGCATGTCATTTTGATAAAGCTTCCGTCCTCCGTATGATGTCTTTACAGGACAGTAGATCTCATGTTGATTTGACAGCATGAAACAGACAAGGATCTGTACCGACTTCAGAATAAACACATTTGTCTTCCCTTTCCAGTGATACTGACAATATTAGAAAGCAGAAAACACCGACAACTCTCACAAGTTATTTATTTCAAGTCATTCAAATATATTACTCCACTTGTGCAATTCTGTCTCTCCTTTGCAACCCATAGAGAGCCTCTTTGTGCATCAGCCTCAAGCGGTGAATCGCTGACGGTAACTCACACCGAAGGATATTTTTCACACGGGATGATAACTATCTCGAAATTGATTGAAACATTTGCGGAGCGAACGAGTGACGGCCAACAAGATTACAAAGTGAGGGATGATATGTGTCAAGTTGGAAATTGCATTGTGTAGCTATGAGAAGTGCTGGTGGGTGTGCGTAGACGGTAATGTATATGTGTGTGTCCTCGGCGTTGCATTTGTCTTACTTCTCGCGCTGCAAGTGTGCGCATCCATGAAGGAGAGAGCCATCCTTTCGTCCTCCTGCAGGGTGCTCTGGTCGGTGAAGCTGCGCTCCATGGAGCCCATGTGACTCTTCTCCTGGCGGTAGGTAATGGGCGTCTTATTCATGTTCACCGGTTTCCTGTTAGTGGACAGGAAAAGAGGTGGAAGGACAATTGGCACACGGCAGAGATTGTAATAGAGACTGAAAAAGGAAGGAAAAGGCAATGTTATGTTAAGCAAAGAGTGACACGAGGCAGAGACTTACTGTATATAAAGATGCAGCTATATGAAGAAAACAAAGTGCTTTTTGGCTTTTCTTCTATAGATTATGATTGAACGTGAGAGCAAAAGCATGTACACGATGGATCACAAATGATGGAAAAGCAAAGAGGTGGAGTAACTTACGGATAATAAGAGTAGTAGTCCCTTCTGGCAAGAGTGCGGGAGACGGAGGGGGGGAAAGAAAGCCAGAGAAAGAAAAGATGTAAGATGAAAGCAATGTCAGCTGAAGGCAGAGTGCATTGATTACAGTGAAAATGAGAACCATCCTCTCATGAGTTCAGCTGTGCAGGCGGCCATATGACACATGCGAGGGGATCAAGCAGGTGCTGACAACACAAACCGCAGAGAGGCGGGGAGAAAAAAAAGTGTGTTTCTTTCAATCGGATGTGTCTCTGTTACACTTCAAGGACTAGACCGATGCCGCTTCCTGCCACGGCAAATTTAGCAATCAATTCTCTGGGAGCAAAATTCATGGTGGCTTAAGGGAGCAGCCAAGGCTAATGCGCAGAATAGTGGCAACTTTCACAGGCAACATTCATTCAATATTACCTAGACGCTGTGTCAGCAATTTGAATAACGATTGCCTGAGCTCTGGCTAATTCCCAATTTGGCAGATTGTTCAGATTTCAGTATATCTTAAAGCGGGTTAAGCCGCATTTGAGAAAGTGGCTAAAATAAATGCAGCACCATAGGTGTGGATGATTTACTGTAGACCTGTGGGATCAGGGGCTAATAATCTCTAAAAGCACACCTTTTCCCTCCCAATTACCATATCATTTAAGGGTCAGGCCTCTGCTTGGTGTGTGTAATTAAGTGGCTAATTGAATTGCATCCGCATTTAATTAAATACTTCACACTCAGATAGGTTCCACAGATGAGAGTTGTTTGCTCCCCATGGTGCCAGCATAAGGGAAAGAAAACAATGCCGCGCTGGCTGTTGGTGCAGCATCCTCCCCTAAATGAGTGTGACCTTTTCAAAAGTTCACAGACTTAAATAAAAAAAAGATCAAAATGCGAAAGAGGGGCAGAGATGTAACGTGACCATGCACAATGAGGCATGTTTGGCAGAGAACGGTTACGTGGCGCCACTTACCCTTTCTTAATGATGACGATGACGGCACCCAGCAGGAGGATGAGGACTATCAGACCGCCGGCGCACACGCCCAGAATCAGCCCCATCTCCTCCGAGTGCTGTGACACCTCCACAGCTTTGCTGTGATCTTTGCAGGCCGCTAGCAGGAGAGAATAGTGGCATCAGTTAGGCATGATGCAAAGATAGAGCTAAAAGTGCAAATAACGATTTTGAGTGAATAAACAAAGGAAATGAGAATCTGATGGCAAGAGGTGAGGGAAGCAGAATTGAAGAATTTAGCATTTGTGTGCGCTTTCAAACTTTTTAAATTAGACTTTTTATGTGACTTCATTTAAGTTTATGAAGCTGATTACAGATGAACTACAGATAAAAGAGGTGCTTAACAAGTCAACTCAAAAAGCCTATCTGACTTCAGCTCTCAGGTCTCTTATTTATTCTGTAATTTCCCAGTTTGGGATCAATAAAGTACATCTATTAATCTGATATTACAAAATATAGAACAGAAGTTGAATTTCATTGCTTTAGGAAACCCTGAATAACTACTGCGCTGTTGTACGTAATGGAATTCATTACTTCTGCTTTTTATAGAGAGCAATTATCCCACAGACACAGAAAGGTAACGTGAAAGAATCTTTTTCCCCTCATGGTGAACACATTCCCATCTGAATGCACAAGGGAGGGGCTGAAAAGTTCATAGTGGTCAAATTTGACCAAATGTGGTTTATATTTCAACCGCAGGGATCCAAGCGCTGCAAAGACCGATGGAAGAAGTGTGTGGACCAAAGGGGAGACTATGTTGAAAATAAACCACATTTGGTCAAATTTGACCACTATGAACTTTTCAGCCCCCCCCCCCCAAACTGTAAAGACAGAGCAACCTTATTTTGAAAAAACAAAACATGCAAAACAACTGCTCTGAGAAAAAAAAAAAAAAACTAAAGTAGAATAGAAACTGTGTGTTGTAATAACAATTTGTTTGTACAATTTTTGTTCCACTTAGATTTTTCGAGTGGTGGGCGATCACCCACGTAGCCACTACCATACTGTACCTGTGTAGATTTCCATTAATCCTGGGCTACCTCTATTTTTATTTCAGTCGGGTGTTTAATCGTGTGTTCTGTAACTATGTTTTATCTAATCCTTCTCTCTTACTTTATCGCTCAGTAGCCTGGTGGAGCACCCACAATTTTGTTGTACTGTACAACTGTACAATGACAATAAAGCCTATTCTGTTCTGTCAGGGCAAGCAAGGCCGTCTCCACTGACTTAAACACGATCAGAATCACTGATCTACATCTACACCCTTCTTTCTTATATTTGTTCCATGAAGATGGATTTAATTATTTCCAATAGTCTATTCTCTTCAGTTCGTAGCTTTGGGTGCACTACTTCCACTAGTGTACAGTATGTGTATGTTTTTGTCCAGTCATATTTCAGCCATCATGTGTTGCCGAGGTCAAAGAAATCTGCCTTGAGGCCTTCAAGAATGAAGAGTGCAGGCGTCTGCACATTAACATATATGGTAATGATGCTGTAACCAATTAGATTTCGAGTTTGCCACTCGGGGCAATCTCGTGAGCGTCTGATAACGTCGGCCTTTTCATGTCCTTGGATTGGACTCTCATTGGCTCTGCCAGTGAGAACACAAAGGCTGCACCTGATTGGTCAACACAACCAGCTAACCAGGCTTTCAGCTCTGGGTCAAAAAGTGTTTCTACCAACATTTGAGGCAAGAAAAATTTGGTGCAGTTAATGAATCCATCGTGTTTTGACATCAACAACCGCTGGTTTAAACAGTTCGGCATGACATTGCTTGAACCTTTACAATGTTCACTTTATTGGGAACATTGTAAATGACATTGCTATAGCTGATGCTAGGAAATATAAAACAAAAATACTACTATTTCTGAAATAGCAGGTGCAGTTAATCCACTGTATTTGCCATCAACAACTGCTGGCAACCATGAGCAGGGCCCGCAAACTCAAGCCGCCCAGCCACCCAGCCAGGGCTGCAGCGAAGCACCATGGCACAGCTGCCCGACCGCCCTTGGAGAATAAAATTTTTGTTTTTCAATTTTTATGTTTTTGTAATTTTATTATGCAAATATTGATGCTTTGCTTGGGATGGTGTGCATGGCTTACAGTAGCTGTGGTGGAGGGAAACTGTAATGTCACCTTTTTTGTATAGTGTCGATGGTTCTATAACTGGGAACTGTGAAGGCCTATGGGTCGACTGCACGGCCGGCCACTGCATTTTTCATCACAATCAGTTTGCATACACTTTCTAGGCAAGGTTAATTTACAGTTTTTTTTACATTGTACTAACAATGACAGTCATCAATCAGAGAAGCCATAACATTTTAATTCTAAATTAAAAACCCATAGGTGGATGATGTGTTTACAAGTTCCTTTTGTTTCATAGTTTCACCTCCATTTTTCTTCAAGTGTTTCAACAGCACAAAAACCTGAGCGAGTAGACTCTGAATTGCCAACAACACACACAACAGAGGTGCACAAACAGTAGGGAGAACTTAGTTCACAAAGTTGTTCAGTGTACATCTCATCTGCAATGAAAAAAAAAAAAATCACAGAAACAAATCTTATTCTGAATATCCGCTGGCTACATGACAACCTCTGAAGCATCAGACTAGTTTCTGCTATTTGAGATGGACTTAGTGTGATGTTTAATAGAAAAATAAAAGAACTTTGGAGAGAAGTCAATACTTTTTAATAACAATGCCATGGTTTAATGTTTTTGAGGAGGCTTAAATGCTGGGCAACCACTTCAGAAGAACACTCACACGCACATGAAATGTTATACCACTTTAATGAAAAAACCCAAAACCCTATACACAACATGCTACTTTAAGGAATAAATGCACACACCACAATTAATGAAACCCGCAACCAAGATGCCACACTATATACAGGAAAACAGTTGCACGCTGGAGCCACATGCAGCCTAGGATGAAAGAGAGGAGAGGAATGGTTAGTGATGGGAATGGCACACGGGAGGATGACAACTCAGGTAATGGGTCTTACGACACTGGCTGAGAGCCCAGCAGTGAACTCCAGCATAGGAAAGGTGAAGGGGTCTGGAGGCTGCAGGACAGGAGCAGGAAGGGCTGAGGAACCAGGATGGAGAAGCCGTTGTCTGGAAGGAGAGATGACTCAGGCGAGCGTACAAACACAGCTCCAGAGACGCACCACTGGAGGCAGCAGCAAACCTGAGTGGAGGAGAAGAGAAGGTGAGATAACTCTGAATAATTAATTTTTTACACAACAAGAACAACCGTTGTGAGGCGGCACAAACTAAACGATCCAGCAGAGAGTTTGTCACACTCTGGCCCTTAAATAAGCTGGTGAATCAGGAGGCAGCAGGTGTGTAATCACGCAGGTGCACTGATGAGCTCCGGAGCCGGGAAAACAGAAGCAGGAAGGGGGAGGGGGGGCATGCTCTCCTGATCATGACAGTGCCCCCTCCTCAAGGGATGCCTCCTGGCGGACACCTGGGCTTCTGCGGATGGGCAAGGTGGAACACCTGAACCATGCCCTTGTCGTGGGAGTATGATGATGGAATCCAAGATCTCTCCTCTGAACCATAACCCTTCCAGTGTACCAGATACTGCAGCCCCCGACCTTGACGGCACACATCCAGAATTTGCTGGACAGTGTAGGCGGTATGTCCATCGATGATCAGGGGGTTGGAAGGGGGTTCTGGAGGAAGGGACAAGAGGCTGACAGAGAGTGGATTGATCTGAGAAATGTGGAAAGTAGGATGGATGCGGAGGGATGGGGGCAACTTCAGCCGGACGGTGATGTCATTGATAATGTGGGAGATCAGGAACGAGCCCAAAAAGCGAGGGGACGGCTTCCGAGAGTCCCCCTTCACCGGTACTTTCTGGGCGGATAACCAGACTTTCTGGCTCACGGAGTATTTAGGTGCCACCGCCCGCCTACGATTGGCATACAGGTGATTCCGCTTGGACGATTGCTGAAGAGCCGCCCGAGTGGACCTCCAGAGGCGGCGACAGCGACGGGCCTGGGCCTCCACAGAAGGTACCGCGATCTCCCTCTCCATCATAGGCAGAAGTGGTGGTGTGTACCCCATGGCGGCTTCAAACAGTGTCAGCCCCGTGGCAGAGGAGACGGCAGAGTTCAGTGCGTACTCCACCCAGGTGAGGTGGGAGCTCCAGGTAGACGGGTTGCAGGAAGGTACACACCTCAGGGTGGCCTCCAAGGACTGGTTTGCACGCTCGGCCTGACCATTGCTCTGGGGATGATAACCAGATGTGAGGCTGACGGAGGTACCCAGGGATCGGCAGAATGCTCTACAAACCCGTGACATAAACTGTGGTCCTCGATCAGAAACAATGTCTATGGGGATGCCGTGGAGCTGGATGACGTGGATGGAAAGGAGGTTGGCTGTCTCAGCAGCAGAGAGGAGACCAGGGAGAGGAACCAAGTGAACGGCCGTCAAAAAGCGATCAGTAATGGTGAAATGACAGTGTTACGTTGAGAAGGGGGGAGGCCCGAGACAAAGTCAATGGCGATATGAGACCAGGGACGGGAAGGGATGGGGAGTGGATGGAGGAGACCGGCAGGTGGAGAAGAGTCCGATTTATTGGTGACACGTGTGGCAGGCCTTCACATATTCTTTCACATCCTTCCTAAGGGAGGCCACCAAAACACACGCTGAATGAGTTCAGTAGTACAGATGACAGGCAAAAATACTTGTGTGCCCCCACTGGATGACGCCACTCCATAAGGGGGAGGGCACATACAGCCTGATGGGCGGGCCTCCCTCGGGGACAGGTTCGACCAACTGGGCCTGCCGGACTCTCTGCTTGATGTCCCAAGTGAGGGCACCCAAAATGCAGGAGGAGGGCAGGATGGTGTCTGGGAGGGAGGCAGCGGCTGCAGGAGGAGTGGAGGAGGAGGAAAACTGGCATGAGAGAGCATCAGGTTTAACGTTGCGAGACCCTGGGCGGTATGTGATAAGAGATTAAATCTAAGAAAAAACAGGGTCCACCAAGCCTGCTGGGCATTCAAACATCTGGCCGATCTGAGATATTCTAGATTTATGTGATCGATCCAGACCATCACCGGCTGATTGGCTCCCTCCAACCAGTGCCTCCACTCCTCCAGCAACAATTTAATGGCCAGCAGTTCGTGGTCACCTACGTCGTAATTTCTATCGGCTTGGGTCAGCCGTCAAGAGAAAAATGCGAACGGGTGGAGCTTCTGGTAAGAGCCGGAACGCTGTGACAGCACAGCACCCACCCCCGAATCAGAAGCATCCACCTTGACCACGAACTGGGCTTGGGGGTCTACCTGTGCCAAAATAGACACAGTGGTAAATTCTTCTTTGAGTGTGGCAAAAGCCCGCTCAGTGGCCTCGGACCACTTGAATGGGCTCTTGGCTGAAGTGAGCTGGGTAAGGGGCAAAGCAATCCTGCTATAATCACGGATAAACCGGCGGTAGAAATTGGCAAAACCCAGGAAGTGTTGGAGCTCCTTCCTGGTTGGGGAGTAGGTCAGTGGAGCAGATGGAAAACTCGCACTTCTCAGCTTTCACAAAAAGGTGATTCTCAAGCAGCTGCTGCACGACAGTCCAGACGTGGACCACATGTTCCTCCAGCATGCGAGAGAAAATCAATATGTCATCTCAGTACACAAAAACAAAATTGTTTACCATGTCCCGGAGGACGTCATTGATTAATCGCTGGAAGACGGCAGGAGCGTTGGTCAGTCCAAAGGGCATGATCAAATATTCAAAATGACCCAAATGAGTTTTAAATGCCGTTTTCCATTCATCCCCCTCGCAGAGACATACCAAATGATAAGCATTCCGGAGCTCGAGCTTAGTGTATACCCGCGCCTGTTGGAGGAGTTCAAAGGCCGAATTAATGAGTGGCAATGGGTATTTATCCTGAACGGTGACGGAATTGAGCTTGTGATAATCAATGCAACGTCGCAAAGTCCCATCCTTCTTGCCTACAAAAAAGAACCCTACGCCGGGAGGGGTGGACAACGGGCTAATAAGGCTGGCGCTAAGGGAGTCTTTAATGTAGCTCTCCATCGCTTCCCTCTCCGGCCCAGATAAACTGTAGAGCTGGCTGGATGGCAGCCACGCTCCCGGAAGGAAGTCGATAGTGCAGTCATAGGACCGATGAGGTGGCAACGATAGAGCCCTCGACCTGCTAAAGACCTCCCCTAAGTCATGGTAGACCTTGGGCACACGGCTGAGATCCGTCGGCTCAGCCAAAGGGGAGGAGAGAGGGAGAGAGGGAGAGAGGGTGAGCAAGCAACTGAACGGAGACACAACGACAAACAGAAGGAGCTCCAGGAAGAGATTGAACCCTGGGCCCAGTTAATTATTGGATTGTGTTTGTGAAGCCACGGATACCCCAAAATCATGGAGGCGGAGGATTGTGGCAGCACAAAAAATGGAATTGTCTTGCGATGGTTACCTGACAAAATGACCGAAATGGGCTCAGTTTGCTGGGCCACTGCCATGAGACTATGGCCAGATAAGGTGGAAACATTCTGCATGAGGGGGCGGGAGAACCGGGCGCGGGGCAGGTGAGGAAGCAGCGGTCCTCTGCTCCCTAGCGCACTCCCGGAACCGGTTATCTAAGGCCACAGCCTGTGTGATCAATTCATCCAAAGAGGAGTGATTCACCCGGACAGCCAGCTCATCACGGAGACTGGCATTCAAACTCCAGAGGAAGATGCTACGCAGCGCAGCGTCATTCCACTCAGAGTCTGCCGCGGTGACCCGGAACTCAACAGAGTAGTTGGCTACTGACCGACTTCTCTGCCGCAGCCCCAGCAGCTGGCAGGTGATGTTACCCTCACTCTCCGTGTGGTCAAATGCCTGGGAGAATTCTTGAACGAAACGTTCAAAAGTGTATTGGGCCCCCTCCCGGCCACCCAAGACGGACTGAGCCCACTTGAGTGCCTGGTTGTGGAGTAATTGGGTCAGGAATTGGATTTTAGCCGAATCATCCTCATATTCTCCCTCCACCTGCTGGAAATACAGCCAACAGTGCAGCAGAAACCCTTTACACCCCCCCCACCCCGTAGGGGGCAGGCGCGGGCACTGAAATGGTCCTGCGGAAAACGGGAGCTGTCGGGGCAGCAGGTACAGAAGGGGGAGCGGCCATGCCAGGAAGCCGATACAAATGCTCCGTGACCGTGGTCAGCTGTTGAGTGATAGTTTGAAGCTGCTCAGACAAAAACATGACTTGGTGTTTCGTGGCTTCCAAACGCGAAAGCGCTGACAGTTCTCCTGAGGCAGCGCCCGCTAAGCCTCAATCCTGGCTGGATTGTTCTGTCATGATTTTATGTTTCTGAGGAGGCTTAAATGCTGGGCAACCACTTCAGAAGAACATTCACACGCACATGAAAAGTTACGCCACTTTAATGAAAAAACCCAAAACTTGATACACAACACGCTACTTTAAGGAATAAATGCACACACCACAATTAATGAAACCCGCAACCAAGACGCCACACTATATACAGGAAAACAGTTGCACGCTGGAGCCACATGCAGCCTAGGATGAAAATGGGGAGAGGAATGATTAGTGATGGGAATGGCACAGGGGAGAATGACAACTGAAGTAATGGGTCTTAAGACACTGGCAGAGAACCCAGCAGTGAACTCCAGCGTAGGAAAGGTGAAGGGGTCTGGAGGCTGCAGGACAGGAGGAGGAAGGGCTGAGGAACCAGGATGGAGAAGCTGTTGTCTGGAAGGAGAAATGACTCAGGCAAGTGTACAAACACAGCTCCAGAGACGCACCACTGGAGGCGGCAGCAAACCTGAGTGGAGGAGAAGAGAAGGTGAGATAACTCTGAATAATTAATTTTTTAGACAACAAGAACAACCGTTGTGAGGCGGCACAAACCAAACAATCCAGCAGAGAGCTCTTCACACTCTGACCCTTAAATACGCTGGTGAATCAGGAGGCAGCAGGTGTGTAATCACGCAGGTGCACTGATGAGCTCCGGAGCCGGGAAAACAGAAGCAGGAAGGGAGGGGGGAGGCATGCTTGCCTGATCATGACAAACAACTGAATGGACTTGGGAAAAAATGTCAAGTAACAACTTCAGTACTTAATTGGGCTGCACGGTGGCGCAGTGGTTAGCACTGCGGCAGCACAGTTTACCCTTGGCCGGGGGATTGTGGGGATCGTGGGATCGTGGGTTCGATCCCAGCCCCCGACCAACAGTGATCTGTGTGGAGTTTGCATGTTCTCCCCGTGTTGCGTGGGTTTACTCCGGGATTTCTCCGGTTTCCTCCCACATGCCAAAAACATGCATGTTAGGTTAATTGGCTGTTCTAAATTGTCCCTAGATATTTGTTTCCTATAGGCCCTTAGAATAGAGGGTTAGTATTAATGAAAGCGCTTTGAGTGGTCTTTGTGACTAGAAAAGCGCTATATAAGTGCAGGTTAGTTAGTTAGTTAGTTAATTAGTTTGGGCAGCTGGGTCTACATCACTCTGTTTGGCCAAATAGTGTGAGGAGATTCACTGACCAGATTGAAGGGGCATTTTTAAATAGACAAAAATGAAAGAAATGCAAATCAAAAAATAATGTGGTGAGCATTATTTCACTGCACTGTCCAATTTGATAAACTAGCACTCTACAGACAAAGATAATTTCAGCATTTGCACATCAAACAAAATAACCGGTTTGTAGGCAGAATGGTTTTCAGCTGTCAGTCAGGACTGGCCAACACTGGACTTGGCCAGTTACTATGACTGACAATGGTCAGCTTCTGGTGAACTGGGTCAGAAGAATCATTACAATCTTGTTTTATACCTCCATCCATCCATCCATCCATCCATCCATCCATCCATCCATCCATCCATCTTCTACCACTTTTCCAAAGGTTCGGGTTGCGGAGGCAGCAGTTCAAGCAGAGAAGCCCAGACTTCCCTCTCCAGCAATTCAGAGAGGATACCAAGGCGTTCCCAGACCAGCTGGGAGACATAGTCTCTCCAGTGAGTCCTGGGTCTACCCCGGGGTCTCCTCCCAGTGGGACGTGCCTGAAACACCTCAAGTGGGAGGCGTCCAGGAGGCATCCTGATCAGATGCTCATACCACCTCAACTGGCTCCTTTCAATGTGGAGGAGCAGCGGTTCTACTCTGAGCCTCTCCCGGGTGACTGAGCTCCTCACCCTATCTCTAAGGCTGAGTCCACCAGTCCTATGGAGAAAGCTCATTTCAGCCGCTTGTATCCGCAATCTCATTCTTTCAGTCATCACCCAAAGGCCATGACCATAGGTGAGGGTAGGAACGTACACTGGCCGGTAAATCGACAGCTTTGCCTTAGAACTCAGCTCCCTCTTCACCACAACAGATCGGTACAATGTCCGCATCACTGCAGATGCTGCTCCAATCCGTCTGTCAATCTCTCGCTCCATTTTCCTCTCACTCGTGAATAAGACCCTGAGATACTTAAACTACTCCACTAGGGGGAGGAGCTTGTCCCCAACCCAGAGAGGACAATCCACCTTTTTACGGATGAGGACCATGGAATCGGATTTGGAGGTGTTGATTCTCATCCCAGCCGCTTCACACTCACCAGCAAACTGTCCCAGTAAGACCTGTTGGTTATTGCTGGATGAAGCCAACAGGACAACATCATCTGCAAACAACAGAGATGAGATCCTGTGGTCACCAAGCATGACACCCTCTGTTCCCTGGCTGTGCCTAGAAATCCTGTTCATAAAAATTATGAACAGGATCCGTGACAAAGGGCAGCCCTGGCAGAGTCCAACTCTCACTGGGAATGAGTCCGACTGAGTGTTGGCAATACGAACCAAACTCTCACAACAGTTGTATAGAGACCGGATAGCTCGATACCCCATACTCCCGAAGCACCCACCTCAAAAAACCACGGGGGACGCGGTCGAATGCTTTCTCCAAGTCCACAAAACACATGTAAACTGGTTGGGCAAACTCCCACGAACCCTCGAGGATTCTCGAGAGGGTAAAGAGCTGGTCCGATGTGCCACGGCCAGGACGAAAACCACATTGCTCCTCCTGAATCCGAGGTTCAACCAATGGATGGACTCTCCTCTCCAGTACCTTGGCATAGACCTTCCCAGGGAAGCTGAGGAGTGTGATCAATCTAAAGTTGGAGCACACCCTCCAGTCCCCCCTTTTAAAGAGAGGAACCACTACCCCGGTTTACAATGCCAAAGGTACTGTCCCTGACCTCCACGCAATGTTGCAGAGGTATGTCAACCATGACAGCCCTACAACATCCAGGGCCTTGAGGTACTCGGGGCAAATCTCATCCACCCCTGAGGCCCGGCCACCAAAGACATTTTTAACCACCTTGGCGACTTCAGCCCCTGTGATGGGCGAGTCGTCCCCCTCGTCCACAAGCCCTGCTTCCTCTTGTTTTATACCTAATGCTTTATATATTTGATATACTTTATTATTTATGCTTCGCTACTCCCACTAAATCTTGGAGGTGAAATTCTTATCAATTATGAATTAGATATATTTTTTTCCAGTCAGAATCATCCACACAGCCCCATGGTATAATCTCAAGGTGCCCTCATGTCTGTGAGCTACTGGAAAGGTCGTTACCATAATAGCAGGTTATTCATTTCTCCCGCATAACCCTCCATACTTATGTAAATGGTGCAGAGCAGTGGGCCCTTCTTTCCCTTGTTGTAGGGGTCCACTGATCTAGTTTTTTTTTTTTCCCTGAGTGTGTCAAGCTGTCCTCCAGGCCTTGACAGCCCTGAAACAAGCCCTTCTAAGCTCATTGGAACAGTGAAAACTATCAAGAGATTGGGAGAAAGTCAGAGCAGGCCTCGGGATAGAGCTCTATCTCGCAGCCTGCTGGGGAAAATCAGATCTGGGGCAGGAAAAATGGAAAAGGAAAAAAAAAAGAGCCATGTTTTCAGCCAGGCAATCTGCAGCCATGGGCCCTGTACAGCTTCTTTAGAACCATAGTCCCAGTGAAGAGGGAAGCATACAATATCACTTCACTATTTGGCAGCTGTTTTTTAAATCAATGATGAATGCTTGGCAAATCTGAATGGGGTAAATTACTTATTGGCCTGACATTAGAAAGAACCGCTCTTTCTTAAACCATCATGGACACCCCGTTTGTGTTGCTACTCATGTTTGAAATGCTCCAGCAACTGTTGGGATTTGTGTGTATGCAGACAGGGAAACTTTAAAGAGGACTGACTCAAAGATTTCATTTGTATGTGGTTTTAATCTGTTCACACATATATCCAGTAGGAATGCACAATAATATTGGTGCGTTATCCCCCAGTCCATTATCCTCCATGTCCGTTATTCCCCAGCCCCACTATGCAGTCATGTGAAAAAATTAGGACACCCCATTAAATATTCAGTTCTTTATTAAGAAATGTTCACATATCTATGTCTAACCTTGTTTTTTGTTTTTATTTGCATTTTTTAATATTTATTTTAGCTATTTTAAGTGGGAATGAATGTGAGGGTGTCCTAATAAAGATGGGGGTGTCCTAATTTATTCCTCACTATTTGTTTAGAATTACATTGTACAGAAAATTTGAAAAAAGTCTTTAATTCATTCTTAATTCTTTAGTTGTATTACATGAATCTCCCTGTATTTTTAACATTGATATTAAATATCCATATGTCCAAATATGTAAAAAAAACAACAACACAAGCTTATACAGGGTGTCCTAATTTTTTCACATGACTGTTTAACTGCACTGTCCTATGGGTCCCATGTGGGTTTGTCCGCAGGTTCCATGTTGGCCCCATCTGTGTTTGCCCACATGGACTTTACCTGTGACACAATCCAGCTGGGCCCCACGTGTTTAATGCGGGTGAACAGGTTTCAGTAACACTGGCGCCATTGGCAAAATTACAAGGAAAAAAGTCACAAATTTCTGAGAAAAAAGTGAAAATATCTGAGAAAAAAGTGAAAATGTATTAGGAAAACTGTTGCAAATTTACAAGAAATAAATTGTAAAATTAGTTGAAAAAAGTTACAAACTTGCAAGAAAAGTTTTGCAGAAGATAAAGGTGACAAATTTGAGGAAATATTCAGAAAATGTTGCAAATTAACAAAAAAAGTAGCAAATATATGAGTAAATAAATTGAAAATTTATAAGAAAAAAGTAAAAAATTTACGAGAAAAAAGTTGAACATTTTTGAGAAAGTTCCAAAATTACAAGGAAAAGTTCACAAATTTGTGAGAAAAAAGTCACAATTTTACATGAAAAACAAATTTATGAGGAAAAAGTTGCAAATTTATGCAAAAGTTTCAAATTTTCAAAAAAAAATTCTAAAATTTACGGGGGAAAAAATCACAAATTTACACCAAAATAACACATTTATGAGAACATAAGTTGAAAATAGGTAAATATGTAAAGTCCATGTGGGTTCCCACAGGACAGCCCAGGTTTAACCTTTGGTGCGGCCCACATGGGCATGCTGGCTGGGCATCAGCTGATAAAGTATTTAGATTATTCGTCAGCAGAGCCACAGATTAATAGTCACAATCAATAAAACATAACAGCGGACAGTCAGGAGCAATGCCCTGACGTTACGCTTTTCCCGCACTGCGAGGGAATGGCATCATCATGTCGGGCGAGCACAACAAAACAAACATGTCTACCTCCATAACGGCCACACGGGGAGAACAAGAGAAAGACGAGAAAGTCTTCGGCAGAAGCCTCCTCCACAGTGCCCAAACAATGACAAGAAAACTCCACCGTGGCCATCCGAAGGCCAAAGGCACCACCACCCAGAAGCCCACAGAATCCCCACTGAGCCCCCGCCACACAACGCCCAGTCACAGGTAATTTACAAGCTGTATTATTTAACATCACATACTGAAGTTACTGTTGGATAAAGTTACTGCTGCGTTAGTACGCTCCTATTTTGAAGCAATTTGGTCCACTTTATATGATGCTGAGTTTACAGTAAGATTATAAATCACATGCAGCCTTAATTGTCCTTCTTTATTCAGTGGTGTCAAAATAAGAAGCTGATTATTTATGTTGGTGTGAACGGTTTTATTTACAGTGCAGTTGTACAGTGAATGCACTTCATTTTTACGCGATCCCTATGGACAGCCTGCATCTATTTACATGTGTCCTCTTGCCCTGACTGTGGCTGAACGGTTGCATCCAAGATTATTAAAAGGAGGAAGTTTACAGTTCTATTGAACATGTTACTAAAATAAATAACATGCATTTATTTCATATTAGATTGAGGTAGTTGCCTTATTATCCTTGGGGAATTTGTCTTTTTTATGCCCATTTATCATCACTGTAAGACAAGGGAGATGTAAATAAGTGGGAACAGTATGTGCATATATCGGTATCGGCATCAGCAAAAACTATTTTTAAAATATCAGCACATCAGTTATTCGTAAAAAAAACTCGTATTGTAATATTGTTCATCCCTAGTACGGAGGCATACTCCTGTGTCTCTGGGCTACTCTACCTGAACATAAAGGTTTCAGCCCGTCAGCAGACCCTCCTTTACAGAAAAGAGCACTCAATGTTTATTTTACGCTGCAGCTTCATTTGGAATTACATTTAAGTGAAATACAGAGGTGGGTGGGCTTTTTGGTATTGGCTAAAAATGTAGATGAGGAGGTGAAAAATCAATTTCAGTTTTCTGACATTTTGGACAGATAAGCCAGTTTTGCCACTTTTAGCTTCAAAATTTCTATTAAGCCAAACACAAGCATGAAATAGATTTCCACACGAATCCATGCACCTGCCAGCTGCCCGGTGGTGGAAATTGGCACTTAGAGGAGAAATGGAAGTCTATTGTTGTGTTGAGGCTGCCAGAGGATCCTTAATTAAACTGTCACCTGGAAGTTGAAATGTAATCTCCAGCTTTGTTATCCAAGCCAGAATCATTTGCCTGCACTCTTCCTGTGATGGCCTGCTTGATAACAGCTTAGGACCCGATGATGCAGAGGCTATGCTAATGGCAGAGGGCTCATGGAAATGACAAACAGCAACAAACACACCTCTGACCTGTCGCACCTTGAAATTGGAAACCAGTGTGTTTTTTGTTTTTTTTTCCCGCAACAGATTTGGACTTTAGGGAGGGACTCAGTTACATCACCACACATAAGGTGAGAATTAAATTCTGACTTCTTTAATTAAACTTCCCATCATGCGTTTAACTCTCGCTCATGTGACTTATTTTCCTGCTTCCTCCATTTTATTCCACTATTAACAACTTGTGAGGGTTTTATTTTTATCTTCACAGCTCCATTGTGTATTTCTTTGCTTTCTGTGAGAAGCGAAGCCGAGTGCACCATAAAGTTCTTTGCCGTGAGGACGTATAATTAATCAATGCCCACTTGGGCGGCCCGGCGCAGATGGCGTGAGGAGCAGAAGAGACCAGCCTTGCCTTTTGGCTTCATGCTTGAGGAGAGCCTCATCTCTTTGGTTACTTACTCAGAAGAAGGGGTTGTCACCACAAACACACCCCGCCAAGTCAATTTACTTGCAAGGCTCCACTTACTGTTGCAGTGCTCTGATAACTATAAATACACGACTTTCTTTTACCATGATGTGACAGTGTGCTGCAGTGGAGGGGCTCTCCTGCCATAAGGACTTGGAGTCAATTTCCCTGCCCTTTTCATATCCCTTTGAAGCCAAAAGCTGGAGTACGGGGGAAGCGAGGGGGGGGGGGGGGTCTTATATGGATAGGCCAAGGTAGTTCCATCTGGAAGTTTTGATCTGGAGAACCCTTTTGGACGGCAAGGAGGTCAAAGCCCTCAGATGTAGCAGTCTGGCGAGCTGCTGACAAGAACAAAGAGACCACCTTTGATATAGTGTGTCTCAGTGTCTGCCCCCCAAATAAACAGGATGAAAGCCTGACCTCTAATCCTTCCCTGCTTGCTGCCCTTTTCCCTGAGGCCCACTGTGAAACAACCAGGACCATCAGATAAAATCTGTCCAGACTCTCACCTTTGTACTTGAGAGAAAGAGAGAGAGAGACGGTGCAGAAAAGAGCGGAGTTAGGAATCACAGCATAACATGCAATATGTGTTGTCCACAGTAACAATGGTATCAGCAACTTTCCAACACTTGATACAATGCAAGAAAACAGGCAAGTGTTCCAAGTTCATTTGATTAGGCAATAGGCATTTCAGCAGTGGTGATATTCATCTGTATCACCGCTGGGATGTTAAAGACAGCAGATCTACTTTGCTGCAGACAGAAGGAAGAGTTTGTTTTCAAGTCTCGCAGCCCTAGATTGCAAGAGTTGCAATCTTACTTGATTGCAAGAGAATGGAAAAGGTGTTTGTGCTATGATCAGTTAGGAAATAGACTCCCTCAAATTTCTACGATTCATCTGAAAATGCCCTGATGAAGGCGGTGAGAGAGAATAGAAACAAAGGTGGAGATGTTGGTCCAGTTGCCTAGCTAGCATAAAGAGAGACTAGCCAGATAGACACCACTTCCCAGTCACTTTATGATTAACAGCTGAGGTGGGCCTTTCTCATCCCAATCAGGTGCTTGGTATGGCTATGGGATGAATGTCATCCAGGAAACTGGGCTGACTGAAAAACATGAGCACTGGCAGCTAGGATTGTGTAAAAATGGTGACTGGTGAGAAATAATAAAGCTTTTCAATTTTATAATGCTCATTATACAAGAGTTCCGACTGAGCAACTTGATTGGACAATAGGGATTCCAGGAGTTACATATTCCACGATAATTGCACTCCAACATTTCACTGGATATGCGTCACTCTGCTTCAAAGGTGTTCATGTAACCGTTTATTACTAACAGTAATTTACTGTCAGGTCTGCAGACTTGAGAATTGCATCACTGTGTTAGATACCTTAAATTTCACAATGAAGCACTAGTTGAGAAGAAATTATACCTCCATGACCTGGAAGTCCCATTTTAAAAAACACTTTATTAAGGTTACAAAGTCTGTCCTTGTATAAACATCGTTAAGCTATATCATGTCCGTTTAAAAAAAATAAGCAGTGCTAGAGTTGGATTAATCATCTTGATTAACAAACCACAATACCTTTGTGGTGAAGGACTTTTTATTTCATCTAAAAATGCCAAGAAAAAGAGAGTGAAGTGTGCCGAAGCCAAATGACGAGCATGCTAACGAGCCACCAGTATTGGCCACTTTTTGATCTTTGCCATTCTGTGGTACCGACTCAACAGGTGATCAGTGTGTACTGACTTTTGCACCTAACAATACTTAATTTGTCTACATGTGTGTCAAATGACAATAGATGTCTTCATGCTGATTGAGATGTTTAGCAACAGTTAGAAGGGACTATTATTTTCTCAGCTGCACATAATAACTGGTTAAACAAACAAATCATAATATTTTGTCCAGTATTGCTGTCATTTAATAAAATGTGCATATGGAACTGTTGTATAAAAGCAATACTACATTCGAGCTCGTTGCACTATCATGAATATTTTAACTGGTGATGATTAGTAGTACGCCCTCCGCGGAGTCACCACCAGTTAAAATATTCATTGATACTGCACTCGCTCTTGTGTAATATTGCTTAATTGTTTGTGTTGCTTAACATTACTTAAGTGCAGTAGTCACAGAACTATTTGTCTTGGTGAAGCAAAATAACTTATGTAAAAAAAAAAAAAATCAAAACCTGCAGCTGTTTTATTACTGCCAACTAATAAATTACATTGGCAGCACTGTGAAAAAGCAATGGCTTAATTAAAAACTGATTAGCTCTTTGCTTTGTTCTTCAATATCTTTTTTCACTTTAAGTTCTTTATTTGATTAATTTGCTTGATAAGTGAAAGGTTTTGAACTGAGGACTTTGTTAAATAAAAGTAAAAACTAATATTTTAAGACCAGCATAACAATATCAAATACTAAGCAAATGCCACACAATATAATAACATACTGTATATTTCTTTCTTTCTACACTAAGAACATGGGAAAGTTGCATTCTTAATTTATTATTTTTCTTTACATGAAAGCATAAAGCCCTGCAAATACAATGTTTTCAGAATAAATGTTTAAGCTTACCTTTGCGAGCAATCCGAATGCAGTTTATTCTAGACTCCTGAAAGAGAAAACACAGACATCCGGTGCACTTACTATTTTGCACAACATAAATGCGGTCAATATGAAACTATGAGCAAAAACAAACATAAATTGTGTTGGAAATGTGAAAAAAAAAAAAAACAGACTGAATGTTAAAGTTGATCATTCCCCCTGAGGAACTCATCAGTAGGGCAGCTCAACTCCTGCTTTTACCTTCCAATTAAAAATACAAATTGCCAAACATGAGTGGGATGCACTACCCTTCTCTAAAGAAAACATCATTAACTTCATGTTCTAGAGAAAAATTATCTTAGAGAAGAAAAGAGATGCAGAGAGAATGGACAAACTGTCTCTAAGTAATGAGTCCTTCTTCATAAGAAAATGTATAGAAAGCCGAAATCTGATATGGAGAGTATGATGATGAGATCAGAGATCCAGGCTGAAGGGGAAGAGATGAGAGGTGAGAGGGAGTGAGAATAATTAAGACGAGAGTTTCACACCACTTCATCACTGTCAAAGGAAGAATTCATTTTATGCACATTTCAGTTGATGACATCTGACTGTTATGAAAAGGACCTTTGTCAAACTACACTAATGAGATCCAAGACTGTAATCCAATTCAATCCTACCACCTCATGGAGATGTTTTACCAAATTAAGATTTACAGATGCTAATTCAAGCATGATGAGACAATTATGCAAACGTGCCTGATCGGAAATGAGCAAAAAGTGCTTTCTTCAAACTCCAGTTAAACTGCCATTTCAAACTGAAAATCCATTCCCAGCTGACACTTAAATAAGATGATGGTTTTATGTGGAAATGATTACAGAACCAAACTGTAGATGGACATGTTGTCTGGCCGTATGAATGCATTTAGTGTACTGCCTGTAGCAGCATATGTCTACACCTCATAACTGCTTTTTTTACTAGCACATTGAAGCGGAGTTGCACAGCCCTGCCAGATGAAGAGAAGAGCCTTCAAGTTCCTTCAAGTTCAAATGGTTCAGTTTCAGCAGCTCAGAAAGATGAATGCACTCGTTCAAAGAAACTAATTTCCAGCTGGATAGGGACAATCTTTAGCTTGCCATTTTTTGACTGCAGGATAAAAGAAATTTCATACTGCAGTTTAGCTGCTCTTGTATGCAAATATGCAAATCACATATTTTGGCGATTTATTCTTAATTGGTGTGAACAGTCTATAGGACATGGGGGAAAAAAGAGTATCACCAGCAAACATTGATGCATGTTTACTTTTTATTTTATAAACTAAAAAAAAAAAAAAAAAAAAAATCTTTGGCCACAATCAGCAAAGGTATTTTTTGAGACAACAAAAGGAGCTGCAGTTAATGAAAAGAACCCTTCGCTAATTGTTAAGCATGGGGGTGAATCTATCATGCTTTGGGGCTGTGTTGCAGCAAGTGGCACAGGAAATATTAGTTAGAAGCTTTTTTTATCCTTTCGGAAATTTTCCTTGTGTCTGTAGCTACAACCAGACAAATATAATCACAACACAGAGACCAAACTTTACATACATTAACAATATCCCACATCAAAGCCAACAACAGATTGCAGTTAACCACACTCAAGTCAAAAGCATGTGAATGTTCTGATATCTGCCAAGAGAGGCCTTACAAAGTGCCAAGTGTGTAGGGCATCCAAATTTAGCTGCAGATGCCGCAGTTGTGTTTTTAAAAAGTAATTATGCATTAATGTTTGCTGGTAATATGGATCTTTTTTCCATGTCCTTCAAAGACTTTTTTAACACCTTTTAAATAAAAAAATTCACTAAAATATGTTTTTTTTTTCAAGCAGTGCCCAAATTTTGCATACAACCCCTGTGTCATGGGGACGTGTTTAGTGCGCATGCCCCGCCCACATGTTGGACTTATTTAGGATATTTATTCTGTTGTTTGTTTTTGTTATGTGGACTGCCTGTGTCCTCCTGGTCTAGTCTAGTTTTGATTTCCTGCTTCTTAGTTTATTCTAGAAGTGTTCTGTGGTTCTGGTTTAATTTGAATTTGACTTCCTATTTATTTTGTTAACCCTTTAAGGTTCTGCGCAACCGTTTGGTCGACCACACTTTGAGTCACAATATCTCATTGAATAATGCATTGAGCTTAACTCAACCTGAATGAGCCATCTCTGCCACTTGGTTTAGTTGCGCTATGCTAAAAAAACCATGAATTCTGCTGTCTATCAAAAAATCCTGAAGGAAAATGTCCGGCCATCTGTTCGTGACCTCAAGGAGAAGCGCACTTGGGTTCTGCAGCAGGACAATGATCCAAAACACACCAGCAAGTCCACCTCTGAATGGCTTAAGAAAAACAAAATGAAGACTTTGGAGTGGTCTAGTCAAAGCCCTGACCTGAATCTGATTGAGATGCTGTGGCATGACCTTAAAAAGGCGGTTCATTATCAATAACCCTCCAATGTGGCTGATTTACAACAATTCTGCAAAGATGAGTGAGCCAGAATTCCTCCACAGCACTGTAAAAGACTCATTGCCAGTTATGACAAATGCTTGACTGCAGTTGTTGCTGCTAAGAGTGGCCCAACCGGTTATTAGGTTTAGGGGGCAATTACTTTTTCACACAGGGCCATGTAGGTTTGGATTTTATTTCTCCTTAATAATAAACACCTTCATTTAAAAACTGCATTTTGTGTTTACTTGTGTTATCTTTGTATAATATTTAAATTTGTTTGACTAGTGCATGCCTGTAGAAAGCAAGTATTCCTGTCTGAATCAGGTAGCCCAATCAGGCTTTACAGGCCCCAACGTAGGCTGTGTTTGAAAGTGGAATACAGAGGTGTAGCCTATACTGTATGTAGGCAATCACACATGTTAGACTTTGACAAATATGAAAGGGAATGAACTGAGATTGATTGTGTGAATATTAATTACAGAATAATTGAAAACGAATGGGACATCCAATATTAGCCACTGTTTAAGAACCGCTTGTTTATTTTTTTGTCAGATCACTTATTGTGTGATCTTTTATGAGTTATATTCATAAATGCTATATGTTGCACTTTGGGGAATGGGAGTTGTTCAGTCACCGTTATAATTTAGTTTATCCCCAAGGGAAATTCAGGGCTTCCACATACGGTGCCGATCCCTTCACCAGTCTCTCTCTCTCTCTCGCTCTCTCTCTCTCTCTCTCTCTCTCACACACACACACACACACACACACACACACACACACACACACACACACACACACACAGAGCAGAATGAGGCATTTGACTGCAACTTTTGCATCAGTGTTGCCCATTTGTCTGTAAATATTTAAATAAAAATGATTTATTTCGTTATACGGACATTTTTGCGTCTTGTCGTTTAGTCAAAGCATGTATATGTGTCCGCATGTAATATGCAGTTGATCTGGTCATCCCGCTCCACAATGAAGCAGCAGTCGGGACTTTCGTGTACCACTGACCGAGCAGGCTGAGCGTGTCTCGTCCTGAATATTCGTGGAGTGGCTGGTGGGACGGGAGTCTCATCTGCTACTTTACCCATGTGCGGCACCACGGGTCCCCGGCAGTGGGTCCCCAGCAGCCCCCCCCCACACACACACACCTGATGTTCCCTATGCTGAAGCCCCCCCACCACCATCACCTCGTGTTCTCTATGGCGAATATATCCATTAGACCTATGCAATCACAGCAACTTTATGGTCTATATTTTGACTGAGCGGCTCCATACTCGTGGATGCACACCTCAGTAGCAAAGCACTTCTAAAATCTTTCTTTGCGAAGCGTGGTGGAGACTGACAGGCCGTGATGCTGTGTTATCCAATCAGCATGGTCGTGATGCGGCGTATTCTCCAATGAGCACGAATCTGAAACCCTGCCCACACTTCTTGAAGCCAGGGGATGAAGACATAAAGCGGTCACACAGCGGTGGCTAAACTTTTTATTGATAAAAATTACATATTTTGACTGAGTGACTCCATATTCGGGGATGCACACCCTCATAGCTTCAGCAACGCACCTTCAAAATCTTAGGTCTGTGTGACAAACGGTTTGAGAGATATCTGAGGAACACACACACACACACACACACACACACACACACACACACAAAAAAAAACAGACAGCGATGTCTTGAATTTATAGATAGATGATCTGAAACATTTAAGTGTGACAAAAATACAAAAAAATGAGAAATCAGGGAGGGGGCAAACACTTTTCCACACCACTGTAATGTCAATGGCATGGCCAACCTGCAAAGCTGATCTGGAAACAGCAGTAAGAGAATGTTGGAGCTGGGTTGAAGAAAAATACCGTTTGTCAATAGTTAGGTCCATGCCTCAGAGAATTCAAGTTGTGATAAAAGCCAGAGGTGGTGCAACAAAGTACTAGTGGTGTAGTGGTTGCGGGGTTTTTTTTGTGATTCCATAATATTTTCCTCAGAACTGAATGAGTCCATATTTTTTCTCTGCTAATAACAAAAAATTGCAATTGACGACAACTTTCTTTCATTATTTAAAAAAAAAATGTTTAAAGCTACAAGGTTCCCATTTTGAATAAAAAATAGTTTTGTGACAGGTCTGAGATCTTTGAAAGATTGTTGAGCGACGTAAAAATGGCCAGCTCTTTCAATGACGTTTCAATGATCGCTCAGCAATTGCTAGGATCTCTTAATCATCTCTCAGTGACCATGGTGATCACTCTTCCAGTGATCGCCATGGTTGCCAAGGTCAAGGTCTCCTCAAACTTTTGACTCTGTTCAAAAGAATCTCTCAACAATCACCAAATGACAGCAATCTCTCAACAAACTTTCAATGAACTCTCAAGGAGTGCTCAATGATCTCATTAATTTTGCAGTGATCTCTCAGTGATCTCCGTCACAGTCTTTTAATGAACTTTCAATTTGGAGTAATCTTTCAATGAAAGCTGAATTTTTCTACCTCAAAGGTAGAGAAGGCTGAGAGATCAGTGAGGGATGACTAAGAGATGAAAGACCAGTAGACTTCACTGAAAAAAGATGGCAGAGATTGCTGAGAGATCACTGGGAGATCAATGAGATCATTGAGGGCGCCTTGAGAGATTGCTTCCCTTTGATGATCCTTGAGAAATTGTTTTGGACTGAGTCAAAACTCTGAGAACTGTGGAGATCACCGAAGATCATAGCAATCCAGAGATCACTGAAAGATCTCTTGGTGACCTCCACCCGTGTGTAAAGGGGGTATAAAGGACATCATTTGTTAGCTGTACTTTTTTCATTGGGATTGACTAGATTTTCATTGGGATTAGAAATAAGTATAACAGAGGGACAGCTCAGGTTGAACAGTTTGGAGACAAAGTAAGAGAGGCAAGACTAAGAGGGTTTGGACATGTGCAGAGGAGGGACAGTGGATATATTGGACAAAGGATGTTGAAGATGGAGCTGCCAGGCAGGAGGAAAAGAGGAAGACCACAGAGAAGATTCATGGATGTAGTGAAGGAGGACATGGAGAGGGTTGGTGTTACAGAGGAAGATGAAGGGATAGGATGAGATGGAGACAGATGATCTGCTGTGGAGACCCCTAAAGACAGCAGCAGCAAGAAGAAGATTTGTTAGCTGTACTTTTAGCTAGACTTCTTTTAACAACATAATCCTGGACAGCTGTTTGGATATTTTAATAATTTTGAATACTTAGATGATGACTTTTCTTCTCAGACTTGGTTTAGGAGAGTTAACTTTTTAAGGTAACACAGACAATAGTCTGGGGTGGGACAGCACTGAAACCTAGAAAATGCCCGAAGAGCACAATCCTCCTCCTAGGCAGCCATTTTTCTCCCTCGTTTAAACATTTTTCCTAAATTATCTGTCAGGAGACAACACCCTCTACTGGTAACCATCAAAACATTTGATAAGCATTTATTCCACCCTTGGGAATATTTAAAAAAAAATAAAAATCTGGAGGATGACGTGAAATCTACTCTAATTATTCCCTGGTCAGTTTAAACCTCTCCTGAAAATTTCATCAAAATTTAAGTTATATTATTAATACACACAAATGAGCACAGGTAAAACATGAAGGCTCATTTTATAGCTACACACTTATAAAACACCTGTTAAACAACACAGGATTCAAAATGTTCAAATACAACAGGAGAGGAGAAGTGATTTATGCTACAGTGATGTCCACATTAGCACCGTCATCTCACAGCTTTTCCATTTTAGATTCTTCTGAAATGTGCTCTTTGAGTGTCCAGTTTGCATATCTCCCTCTTATCTGTGTGCACATCTTTCACAATTACCCACCCTCCTGTGTCAAATATCACTGCTCTCCACCTTCAGACTCCATCTCAGTCACCACTGATCACTTATTCTCACACACTGTATATACAGTGGAGTGAAAATGTGTTTGCCCCCTTCCTGATTTCTCATTTTTTTGTATGTTTGTCACATTTAAATGTTTCAGATCATCAAACAAATAAAAATATTAGACAAAGATGACACAAGTAAACACAAAATGCAGTTTTTAAATGAAGGTGTTTATTATTAAGGGGAAAAAAAATCCAAACCTACAAGGCCCTGTGTGAAAAAGTGATTGCCCCCCATTAAAACATAAATTAACTGTGGTTTATGACATCGTTGGAAAGCTGAGTTCAATTTCTCCAGCCACACCCAGGCCTGATTACTGCCACACCTGTTCTCAATCAAGAAATCACTTTAATAGGACCTGCCTGACAAAATGAAGTCGGCCAAAAGATCCTCAAAAGCTAGACATCCTGCTGCGATCCAAAGAAATTCAGGAACAAATGAGAAACAAAGTAATTGAGATCTGTCAGTCTGGAAAAGGTTATAAAACCATTTCTAAAGCTTTGGGACTCCAGCGAACCACAGTGAGAGCCATTATCTACAAATGGCGAAAACATGGAACAGTGGTGAACCTTCGCAGGAGTGGCCGGCTGACCAAAATTACCCCAACAGCGCAGCGACAAGTCATCCAAAAGGTCACAAAAGACCCCACAACAACATCCAAAGAACTCCATGCCTCACTTGCCTCAGTTAAGGTCAGTGTTCATGACTCCACCATAAGAAAGAGACTGGGCAAAAATGGCCTGCATGGTAGAGTTCCAAGACGAAAACCCCTGCTGAGCAAAAAGAACATGAAGGCTTGTCTCTATTTTACCAGGAAACATGCTGATGATTGGGGATCATCAAGGGATGGGGGCAAACACTTTTCACACCACTGTATATATACATTCAAGTGCAACCAAGGTTTATTTTCCCTGCTGTGTCTCTTAAATTGCTGACTGGTGAGACTGTTGTGCAGCAACTGAATAGATTATTAAAAAAAAAAAAAAAAAAAAAAAAAAGCTGATTCATCTGAACTGGCCTGCATTTGATTATTACAAGCTTTGGCAAATTAAGACATTCTTTTACATCTATTTCACTGCAGATGATAAATAAAAATGCAGATTTAGGTCACTGTGATGGACAGCAGCACATTCTGTAACATTCCCGTCTAAATCACTGTGTACTAGCTCAGCAGAAGAGTTAATTGGAAAGCTCCAGATTGTGGAAGAAACATCACATGTCTCTCTCTGTGCTGTGCCAGTCATGCCAGAGGGGTTGGTGGCTCCTGGCAGCTCTAAATACAAAAATGCAAATGCCAACATGCAACGCGGGGCTCTATGGCACACACTCAAAGTTTTATATTGTGTGCGCACGAGTGTGTGTGCGGCTGCAAAGTTGGGAGATCTAAGCACGGCTGTTATAAATGGGTCTGCTGTGTCCTGCAAAGCTACCGTCTGTATCCACGGCCTTTCAAGTACCTCTTTAGATGGATCAATCAGAGCAATTATAGAGGCTTGACAGCCACTCTCCAGATAATTAGCATGGATAAATGCCAAATTTTATGAGTCCCATATACTGTTCAAACTGTTCCGTTATTACCGCTCCTGTAGGGGATTAGGTGCAATGTTTTCTCTCCACAAAGACAAACACAAACTTATGGAGGCCACACAGACCCCGATTTAATGAGGAGTAAATCTGAATTTTCAAATGGTGGGCGGGCTGCTATTTCTGTTTACATTTCACATTCATTATGGAAACACAAATTATTTCCAAACATGACCCTCTGGTATTATAAGAAACCAGTAATCTGTAAATAACTGTTTCATCTAGATAAGAAGCTTTTTATTATCTGTGTTACGATGACAGATGATCAAAATAATCTTTGCCAACATTTAGAATAATGAGGTACCACTGATGGGCTGCTTCTGTGGCTGTAGCTGCCCTGGGGTGGATTGGCGGGGGTGTGGCTGCTGGCCTGCGCCGCTACTGGGCGTTGGTGGACGTTCGTGCCCGCTGCATCTCCATCACAGCCGCCCCACGTGTTAAGTGTGAATGTGTGTGAGTGAGTGTGTAAGACAGACCACGAGTAAATGTGAGTGAGGCAGATTGCCAATCAGAGTGGATACATGAGTGAGCGCGAGTGGAAGGAAGCATGTGTGAGTGCGAGTGAGGGTGAGTGGGAATGGGAGTGAGACTGAACAAGTATGGGAGTGGGTGAGAGTAAATTAGAGTCTGAGTGACTGTAAGATTGTGTGAAGGAGAGGGTGAGTGAATGAGAGTGAGTGCATGTGCTGTCAGAGGATGCTGGACTGATGGGGTGGCACCTCCTGGCCTCGTGAGCTTCCTCCGACTGGGGGGTGGGCTGGCCCCCCGTGGGGCTCCTTGGGCATGGAGGCCTGGAGGCTCCCGGGGCGCGTGTCTGGGGAACTGGGGTGGGCATGGGTCCGCTGTGTAGGGGGGGACTGGCCTTCCAGTGCCTGGGGCTCGGGGACTGGCATTGGTCCCGCTGGGGGAGCTGGGGCTGGCCAGTCTGGGGATGGGGGTTTGCCACACTGACTGCTTAGTGGCCTGGCCTCCTCCAGCCATCCCTCCTGGGGCGGTTGCCTGGCTGTCCTGGGGCTCGGTGGCTTCAGGAAATTTGTACTCTATGGGGGTTGGTGGCGCTGTCTTGCTTGCTCGGTGTCTTCAGGGAGGAAGGGTGCTGCTGTGACCTGCTACCCTCTTTGTATGCTTCCTGGCAAACTACTCACACACTCACTTTGCACACACTCTCATACACAGGCATACACACACACGCATGCATACATGCATGCATGCATACATACATGCATGCATGCATACATACAGGTGCATCTCACTAAATTAGAATATCATTAAAAAGTTGATTTATTTCAGTAATTCAATTCATAAAATGAAACTCATATTTATAGATTCATTACAGGCAGAGTGATATATTTCAAGTGTTTATTTCTTTTAATTTTGATGGTTATGGCTTGCAGCTCCTGAAAACCCAAAAATCAGTTTCTCAAAAAATTAGAATATTATATAAGATCAGTTTTTAAAAATTGATTTTTTTAATAGAAATGTTGGCCGACAAAGTATTTCCATGCACACACTCAATACTTGGTCAGGGCTCCTTTTGCATGAATTAATACTGCATCACTGTGGCATGGCATGAAGGCGATCTGCCTGTGTTACTGCTGAGGTGTTATGGAGGCCCAGGTTGCTTTGATAGCGGCCTTCAGCTCATCTGCATTGTTGGGTCTGGTGTCTCTCATCTCCCTGTTGACGATACTTCATAGATTCTGTATGGGGTTTAGGTCAGGACAGTTTGCTGGCCAGTAAAATATGGTGATACCATGGTCATTAAACCAGGCTTTGGTACTTTTGGCTGCAGTGTGGGCAGGTGCCAAGTCCTGCTGGAAAATGCAATCAGCATCTCCATAAACCTTGACAGCAGAGGGAAGCATAAAGTATTCTAAAATGTCCTGGTAGACAGCTGCATTGACTCTGGACTTGAAAAAACACAGTGGACTAACACCAGCAGATGACATGGCTCCCCAAATCAGGTGCCAAGTCCTGTCACTTGGAAATCAAGGTCCCAGAGTCTGGAGGAAGAGTGAACATGCATAAAGAATCCAAGTTGCTTGAGGTCCAGTGTGAAGTTTCCACAGTCAATGATGATATGTGGACTCTCTCATCAGCAGATGCTGTCGGGCTGCTTGCTAACTACTTTGCCGAAAATACATGTAGCACAAAGCTGTGGGTGGAAATGCTATTGGTGCCAAAAGACACTAAGCTAGCTAGCTTGGGGGAGCTAATGGCCAAGCTAGTAGCAAAGGAGAAGCTAGCCATGGGGCTAAACAGGCGCCAAACACAGAAGCTACCCGGGCAATCGGTGTTAGCTAACACGGTGGAATCGAAGCCACAGGAGAAAGAGCCCGTGTTCATCGAGAACGACAAGTCAGCTGAAGAGCACAGCACGGAGAGTGACCACAGCACGGTGGGAGAGCAGCGAACAGACTCAGCTCGGTTTTCCCCATAGCCAGAGAGGGTGCACAAGTATGCTGAGAGCCCCGAAAAGCAGCAGCGGCAGCTGGGCATAACCACAGAGCATGCCGCAACACAGCAGAGCGTTTCAATGAGCGACACCGGAGAGGTACTGGACTGCTTCTGTACCCGAGAAGAGCCGCAGTCAACAACGGAGATAGCAGGTGGAGGGTCCGCAGTGAATGATGACAATGGAACCGCCGGGGCACGGCAGAGGTCCCAAGCCGAATGAGCACGCAGAGCCACCGGGAGCGCAATGACAGAGCATGAAAACAAGCAAGGCACCACTCTAAGTTATGGACTGGGTTCGAGTTTGCGCCAGCGGGAGACCGGGATGGTGAATGGCTGGGCCACAGCCAGCAAAACATCGAGGGTGTCGGTGCATTGTGGCTAAGCTGAGCGCAGCGTGCTTCGGGTTGTCCGGCGGCTCATCGAGGCACGCCAATCGGCTTTGGCGTGTCTGGGAAGACACTCCAGGTGGCAAGGCTGGACGGGAGTTGGTGATGACGGTGTGGGATCCAGGCTCCGCCATCCAGAAGATCAGCCATTACATTACATTACATTACTCCAAAAGCAACATAAAAAAGCCAGATTACAGTTTGCAAATGCACATAGGGACAAAGACCTTAATTTCTGGAGACATGTTCTGTGGTCTGATGAAAATAACATTGAACTGTTTGGCCATAATGATCATCGTGACATTTGGAAGAAAAGGGAGGAAATTTTATATCCTGAGAACACCATCCCAACTGTGAAGTACAGGGGTGGCAGCATCATGTTGTGGGGGTGTTTTGCTCCAGGAGGGATGGGTGCACTTCATAAAATAGATGGCATCATGAGGAAAGAACATGTGCAAATATTGAAGCAACATCTCAAGACATCAGCCAGGAAGTTAAAGTGTGTCTTCCAAATGGACAATGACCCTACACATTCTGCCAAATTAATTACAAAGTGGCTTAAGGACAACAAAATCAATGTTTTGGAGTAGGCATCACAAAGCCCCAAACTCAATCCTATAGAAAATTTGTGGTCAGAGCTGAAAAGACGTGTCAGCAAGGCGGCCTACAAACCTGACTCGGTTACACCAGTTCTGTCAGGAGGAATGGGCCAAAATTCCAGCAAACTATTGTGAGAAGCTCGTGGAAGGATACCCAAAATGATTGGCCCAAGTCATACAGTTTAAAGGCAATGCTACCAAATACTAAAGAAATGTGTGTAAACTTCTGACTGTGAAGAAAGTAATAAAAAATTTGGGAAAGAAATATTTAGCAAATACAAAAATTATTTAGCAAAAGGAAATAATTTTGGTAATCCAGACTGACCTAAAGGCCCTGATACACCTAGACGATTTAGACAGCGTTTGCCAAACGAATGAAAAATTTGGAGAATACGCTGGCGTGCGTCGAATCAGTTATGGGGAGGTTTTGTATAAGTTAAGACTATGTTGAAGAACGCTGAAACATGCTGGTATATGGCACTGTATGGCAAGCTCCTCTAAAAATTTTCAGCATGCTGAAAATTTTCCAGCGTATGGCAAAAACATCCTGCATAAGCGTGGCATAAGGTGTAGAGAATGTTATGTATGGAATTACCTCCATAATGACGAGGCCAGGTGCACAGTTGAACTCAGCTTTATTAGGTTGAACACACACAATACAGCCACCAGGCAGGGGCATCGGCAAAGAGGCCAAACAGGGATGCCTGCTGGCATTTATAGGGCGGTGCAGTGGCGGGAGAGGAAGAGACCGCCACTACACCGCACTTCATAATAAAACAACAATATTACCCCCCCCCCCCCCGTAGAAAGTCCAAAACCACACATACAATTGAGACCCTCCCCAATTTAGGGTTTGAATCATGCACTAAGAAAACTATAACTGAACTCACTAAATGGCCTATTACATTCACACAAGAAACCTAAGCTAGGGGGGAAGGGTGGACTACCGTCCCACCCCACATGGAAAGGTGGGTCATTCTGCCACCTGTAAACTTAAACAAAAGTCCATTTATAACTAAGAACATTGCCGTGTTTCTAAAATAAAACACACCCCGAACAACAACACATTAGTTTTTTGTTTTTACACACACAAACATATGAACAATGGCAATGCCATATAACACTAGGGGCGCCACACGAGTCGGCTGCCTTTTGCAACAGCGGCTCGATTCCGAGTCTTTTTCCCTTCCTCTCTCTTTTGATCCGTCTTTTTTTTTCACCCCACTTATATCACGGACACACAGATCGTCCTAAATGTCTCCTGAGCCGGTGGACGGAGCCACTGTCTATAGCAGGATACGATACAGCAGAGAACAGCTGCTAGCATTCAACCGCCACCCGGTCCCATTGGAAATACTCGACATACCGAGAGAACTGAGGCGAAAACGCCGCGGCTGCCGGGCTGGAGTAAGGCGGAGGACAAAAAATATAAGGTACAGACCCTCCCTTCCATCTGTTGTCATGGGAAATGTACGGTCGATACTGGGAAAGTTAGATGAGCTAGCGGCTATCTCCCGTTATGATAGCACATACCGGGAGTGCTCTCTCCTTTTGTTTACTGAGACGTGGCTAACTGAACTAGCAGCAGATGCTAACATTGAGCTGGAGGGTTTTCACATGATACGAGCTGACCGAACACCAGACAGTGGCAAGGCTAGGGGCGGTGGAGTGATCATGTATGTTAACAACAACTGGTGCAGACCGGGGCATATCACTGTTAAACAACGACACTGCAGCAAAGACATTGAGTTGCTAGCTGTTAGCATGAGGCCTACATATCTCCCGAGAGAACACTCACACGTGATCTGCATTGTTGTTTATGCAAATCCGACGGCGAACGCTGGGACAGCACGTGACGTCATCCATTCAGTAACCAGCAGGCTGCAGACAGAACACCCAGATGCTCTTCTCCTCATCTCAGGCGATTTCAACCATGTTTCACTGTCTCCCATTCTACCCACGTTCACCCAGTATGTCACATGCCACACTAGAGACAATAAAACACTGGATTTATTCTACGCAAACACTAAGGAGGCGTACACCTCATCACAACTACCCCCACTCGGGAGATCGGATCACAACTTGGTTCATCTCCGGCCGGTGTACAAACCCCTAGTGCACAGACAACCTCCGGCCATGCACACTGTGGAGTTATGGTCTGAGGAGACAATGGACACTCTAAAGGACTGTTTTGAAGCCACCGCCTGGAAGCAGCTCTGCGATCCACATGGTGAGGACATCGATGGCCTCATTCACACCTTCACGGGCTACCTCAGCTTCTGTGTGGACAAATCCGTTCCCACCAAGACCATACGGCGTCACTCAAACAACAAACCCTGGATCAACCCTGAGATTAAAACACTTCTGAGAGAGAAGAAGAGGATCTTCAGGTCAGGGAACAGGGAGATGCTGAAGTCCGTACAGAGGGAGCTGAGGAGAAAGATCAGAGAAGGCAAGGACAGCTTCAGGAAGAAGATGGAGGACAAGCTGCAACAGAGCGACATCAGCGGGGTCTGGAGAAACCTCAAAACCATCTCGGGGCTCCAGAATACCTCCCCCCAGGCCACAGGGGGCAGGGAGTGGGCGAACAACCTGAATCTGTTTTTCAATAGATTTGACCAACCGCCCTCCCCCCTGACTGCACAACAACCACTGCTGCCTCTAAAGAAATCAAGTCCTGCTGCCCACTCCCCACTCTACCAACACCCCCCCACTCCCAACACACAGCCCCCCATCCTGACCCTGACCAGGACCCAGGTGAGGACGGAGCTGAGGAAGATCAAGGCGAGGAAGGCGCCGGGACCGGACGGCATCAGCGCAAAGCTCCTCAAGTCCTGTGCAGACCAGCTGTGTGGGATTGTGACGTATATCTTCAACATGAGCCTGAAACTGGGGAGGGTACCACAGCTGTGGAAAACATCTTGTGTGGTACCTGTACCAAAAACTTCCCACCCCAAAGACCTGAACAGCTACAGACCGGTGGCCTTGACGTCCCACTTGATGAAGACCCTGGAGAGACTGCTCCTTGCTCACCTCCGCCCCCTGGTGGAACCAGCGATGGATCCACTCCAGTTCGCCTACCAGCATGGCATTGGGGTGGAGGATGCGGTGATCTTCCTCCTTCACCGTTCTCTGTCCCACCTGGAGAAGCCCGGGAATATGGTGAGGATCATGTTCTTTGACTTCTCCAGTGCTTTCAACACCATCCAACCGATGATCCTGAAGGACAAGCTGCTGCGCGCAGGGGTGGACCAGCACCTGTCATCATGGATCCTGGACTACCTCACGAACCGGCCTCAGTTTGTGAGAACCCGGGACTGTGTGTCCGACACGATCATCAGTAGCACGGGGGCCCCCCAGGGAACGGTGCTGGCTCCCTTCCTGTTCACTCTTTATACTGCGGACTTCTCACACAACACAACACACTGCCATCTACAGAAGTTCTCTGATGACTCTGCGATCGTTGGCCTCATCTCCAATGGAGATGAAGCTGAGTACAGAGGGCTTATCCAGGACTTCGTGGACTGGTGCCATCGGAACTGCCTCCAGATCAACGCGAGGAAAACTAAGGAGCTGGTGGTGGACTGCCGCAGGCATGGGCAGCCCCTCACAGTACCAGTAAATATACAGGGAACAGACATCGAGATGGTGACATCCTATAAGTACCTGGGTATTCATCTGAACAATAAACTAGACTGGTCACACAATACTGATGCACTCTACAAGAAGGGACAGCGCAGGCTGTTCCTGCTGAGGAGACTCAGGTCTTTTGGTGTACAAGGGGCGCTGCTGAAGTCATTCTATGACACGGTGGTGGCATCAGCCATCACTTTTGGAGTGGTCTGCTGGGGCAGTGGCATTACTGCAGCCGATAGGAAGAGACTGAACAAACTGATTAAGAAAGCTAGCTCTGTCCTGGGGCAGCGCCTTGATCCGATGGAGGAGATAGGAGAGAGAAGGACGGTGGCTAAACTGTCATCTCTGCTGGAGTCCGAGTTCCACCCTATGCAGGACATACTGAATGCACTGAGGAGCTCATTTAGCAGCAGACTACATCATCCCAGGTGCACAACCGAGAGGTTTCGTAGGTCCTTCCTACCAACGGCTGTCAGACTGTACAACCTAAGCAGGGCTGCTCGCAGAGATAGCAAAAAAGACGTAACAAACTAATAGTTTTTTGAATGCAGAAGATGCAATAGACTTACACAGTGGTCCTCTCCGGCATACAACTAGGAGCATGCCGGTCGCTATGGAGGGTGAGAGTGTGTATGGGCACATAATCATACCATGCAGGATAGCTGGGTAGACGGTTATGCTGTTTCATTCCATCTAGCGGCAATGCTCTGCACTGTGTGTGTTTATATATTTGCATATTTGTTCCGTCTAGCTGCAATGCTCCGTACTGTGGGTGTTTATATATTTATATATCTACATGTTATTCCATCTAGCTACATTGCTCCGCACTGTGTGTGTTTATATACTTGCATATTTATTCCACCTAGCTGCAATGCTCCGTACTGTGGGTGTTTATATATTTACATATTTATTCCATCTAGCTACAATGCTCTGCACTGTGTGTTCATATATTCATATATTATTCCATCCAGCTACAATGCTCTGCACTGTGTGTCTGTGTGTGTGTGTATATATATATATTTTATAGTAATACGTACATATGTTTATTAGCTGCTCTTGCTTGCTTGTTTTTTTTTCTTGCCTTCTGATTGTTGCTCTGAGTGTTGCTATCCCTGTGCTGTTGCAATCCTGGAATTTCCCCGTTGTGGGACTAATAAAGGCTTATCTTAACAATGGAACTTAATTCTATTATTTTTTTCAAAACTACACTACTGTCCTTCTGGCAGAAACGGGTAGAACTGGCTTGTGGGGGGCCCAGGGCAGCCCCTCAGTAGACCTGCCCCTGGAAGCAGCATGTCACCAGGATTGCAGCTGACCTCACAGACGAGAGCGCCTCTTCTCTTTGCCATCAACCACCTCTCTCGTCCAGACCTGCCATCTGAAGCCTCTTCCCGGGCACGCCGCAGCTCATTGGCATGCCTCCACGAGCCATCCAACAGCTGGAAGCAGGCTGCGCCCCACTCAGCCACGCTGCGCAGTCACTCTTGGTGTTCTTCTGGCTGTCGTTTGGCCCACATCCTCCATGGACGTCCCTCCCCTCGAGCCCGGACCAGGTCCATAACTCTCAGAGGAGCTCTGCTCGGCCTGCAGTCCCTCTATACATGTCGGTCTGGCCCTGAGTCCTTGTAAAGCTGCTGCAGCAGTCGCCGTTGTAGCTCCAGATCCTCCAGCCCACTGTGGCTGAGCTCTGGAGGAAATTCAGGCTAGCTCGTTGGCATCATCCGCCGACTCAGGCGCCTCGCCGATGCAGGCACCTCGCCGCCATGCTCGGCACTCTCTTCCACAGTACCCCAAGCGCCAGCACTGAGAACCTCCTGCGTCAAACCTGAGTGAGGCTGGTCCTGCTTGACCACTGTGGTGCCCGGTAAATCTTCATCCCAAACAGCGTCGTCCTCCACCACTGGAACCAGACCGTTCCACTGGCCACAACCAGTCCACTCTTCCCCAGCGTCGTATTTCATGGCAAACCCCAGTCGATAAAACAGGTCACAGTCCATGATGTTGTCGCCTCGGGCCATCATGTGGAACGTGAAGTCAGCCATCACCACCGACTTGTACCGAGCCATTAACTCCAGAGTTCCAACTGTGCGCAGTCTGCCAACTCCATAACCGTAGAGCGGCGCTGGGTTACCTCTTATTCTGTAGTGGGGGACAAAAATTCCTCACCGTGGCCCAATTCAATAACAATCCCTCCGCCCCCATGTCGACCAGCAACAGCACCTCCTCACCATCCAGCGTCACCTTGCAGAATGTGAACCCGTTGATACTCGGGGACATCACATGGACAGCTGTCAGGGCGGGTAGCATTGTTTTTCTCCATGAGCTTTCTGGCTTGGACATACGACACACCACGGCATTATGGTTCAAGCGTCCACACTTGCTACAGCGCTTCCCTCTAGCCGGGCATTCCTTAGCCTTGTATTGGTGCTTTGCGGACCCACAACCTATACACAAGGGTTTTCTCGGGGTAGACTTTCGGCTGATAGTGTTGGTTTCTGCGTTGTCATCAGTCGCACTATCCTCGCTGTCTGGGTCCACTACTAATGCTGCAGCGGTAGGCCCCAGCTGCTGTTGTGATTGGCGCCACTTTAGCTCCAAAACTAGCTTGTCTGCAGTCTCCACTTGGAGAGCTAGCTCGACAGCCTCGGATAACGTCAGGTCACTCGGCGCCAAGAGTAGCCTAGCTCGTAAAGCATTGCTGGTTGTGTGCTCCACCAGCTGGTCACATACCATCTCTTCCTCCAGTGTCCCAAAACGACACTCACTGGCTAGCTGTCTCAGGTCGATGACGAACTGGTGGACAGGTTCATCCGCCCTTTGTGATCACTGCCAAAACCTAATCCTCCAGATGGTCACGCTGTCCGGGGTGCTGAAATGGCGCACTAGCAACTCGACCACATCCTCATATGAGTCGGAAGCCCCTAGTGTACGCAGAATACGCTGGCCCTCAAACCCCAAATTATGCACCAGAAGCGCATGTGCCCTCAGTTTATCCAGCTTACCCAGGTCGAGCGCCACGATGTAGTTTTAAAAGGCGGCAAACCATCTTTGCCAGGGCACAAGTGGCTCGCCTGGGAGCTCCAGGAAGGGCCGAAGTGGTGAAACACACACCTCCATCCCATCCTCGTCGCCAAAATATTATATATGGAATTATCTCCGTAATGACGAGGCCAGGTGCACAGTTGAACTCAGCTTTACTGGACTGAACACACACAATACAGCCACCAGGCAGGGACATCGGCAAAGAGGCCAAATAGGGATGCCCGCTGGCATTTATAGGGTAGTGCAGTGGCGGAAGAGGAGGGACCACCACTACACCGCACTTCATAATAAAACAACAATATTACAGAGAAGTTTTGCATTCATTCACACACGTTACTTGTAAGCGACTCACAAGTTACTCATTAGTCAAAATACATTGAAATAAATGTCTAGCGTACACGAAACTTATTTCTAACATATGAGTAATGCTCTTTGAACCTATGTGTAACTTACTGAACAGGTTTCTAACTTACAGTTACCCTATAATGGTGTATTTGCAGCGTTGGTTCACAGGAAAAACCTGTACAGAGCTCTGCTGCTGCCTGCAGCACATACACACACACACAGAGCTAAACACACGTCCTTTAACGTGTAACGGGACCTGTCAGGGATGTGTCTGAGCACTTTCAAGCTACAGGATAAAGACTGAAATACGTAGCTGTTAAGCCCTCCTTGATTTTTTTTTTAAACTTTGACTGCAGTCTGTACCATCAGCTGTCCAGTGCTGTTCTGATAAATATGCCAAAATGTCAGAACACCGGAGGAGGTGGATCCAATTATCTGATCGCCCAAAGTGCAGAGCTCAGTTGTTTTCTATGATAAATCACACTACTGTCCCTTGGCTGCTGTCCCTGCAAAAGCACACTCCATACATTATCTTGTTTTTTGTTTTTTTTTCCACTTCATTGAAAATAACTTTTTTTTTAATCGCCATCAGTTTATGTGCCTTTGAATCAGGTTGTGACAACTGTCATCTGACCTTTGTGATGTGTCACATCAGCTGTTTTAGGTGTGATTGGCCTGACAAATTTGACAGCTCTGCCAAGTCAGTCACGCCCCCCGCCATGGTCATTGGAGGGGAGAATCATCTCGGTTGAACAGAGATGATCTCTCACACACCTAGGATTCATGGATTGGGAGGCAACAGCAGTTTGGCATGACCGTGCTATGCAGAAGTTATGCATAAGTTAGACGATGGTTGGGCATACTGTAAGTTGTGAACGTTGGCAACATGCTAAGCATTTGTTGGTTTAAATTATTTATAAACTATGGAAATATTCTATATAAGTTACTAATATGTTATGTAAAAATTGGCTTTTAACCTCTTGCACTCCAGTGTACCGCGGGCGGGCACGTCTCTGCGTCCTAGAGCGCACGAGGGCGCTGCGTCCTAGAGCGCACTGAAAAAAAAGCTGCATTTCCGTTCTTCCACTACAGACACAGCCGCGAACAGAAAGCCAAAGGAGTGCTTTGATTGGTTTAGATGTGATTGACCTCTCATTCGACTATTAAGAGCCTTGAATTGGGTTTCTGAAACCTTGAAGAACCAATGACTGAAAACCTAGCAAGAAGGACCCGCCTATCAATGGCTGCGAATACAGCTAGCCAATTGAAGCACAGAAGTTCGAAAGCTGTTTTGTGTAAGGCTGGGTGACACACAGGCGTTCGCCAGTCTTTTTTTCTTACTACTGTTTTTATTTGTTTTGAAAAATCGTTCGCCAAAACCACAATCATGGAAGCGCAAAACTGCAATAATGCAATTATGGTCTGACCGGGTCGCGTGACCAGAACCACGAGTCCGTAACAAGCGTACCAGCTTCATGTTCGTCTGACAATGAGGAAGAGAAGTTCGCCAGCTACACTGCTGTTGTGGACAGGTAAGTGTTATAAGCTAAATTATTCTTTGTCCCTGAAAATTGTAATCCAAATGACTTTTGACCGATCGGTAAATTACAACTGTGCGTTATCGCAACATGACGGACCCGGACCGCTCCGGGTCCGGACGCGCACCCCCCCCCCCCCCCCGCTACTCTTCTGTAGCGGATTGCAGATATATTGCAGATATTTTAGTCCAACTGTGCGTATTAGACCGCGGCGCACCGTCACCACTTTCCGTCATGTAGCGATGGGCGATGTCTGTCCTCTGTAGCAGGGGGTGGGGGGGTGGGAGTTATTATCTTCTACATTACAAATATTCTAGTATAATTTTTAGTGCACTGTAGGTTATTTTTTCTTGTAAAAAAAAGCCACACATTTTTTACGTGGCATGCTTCTTTGTGTGTGGGGGCTTGTTTGTTCATTCATTCATTCATGAATGAATAAACAACCCCCCCCCACACACACACACAGTCCTTCACCTTTCATTAGAGCCCAAGATGAAGCTTCTATATTGAATCATTCAAAAGTTACAGACGTTTTTCCAAACTGTGCCATTTGGCACAATTTGGCACAGTTCAAAACCGCCTGGGAACAACCTAAGAAAAAAGCTGTGTAATATATTCATTTTTTGTGGTATTGTTACAAAATCTTGACCTCAGCTGGATAACAATTGGTTCTACATTTCTGTTGCATTTTCCAGCCCGGATCTGAAGCTGTGTGTTATTTGCAAGCATTTGTATCCAAAAAAACACCCAGGCGAAATTTACTTTCTTCAAGTTCAGTATGTTTAGATGACTGTTACTCAGTGGCAGGAGCATTTAGAGAGATTATGACTGTTTTGCCAAAAAATTCAAAGTGTTTTCTTTTAAATGAGACCAACCCCATGAAGATGCTGCAAAGGGTTGAAGAACAGCTTTTGATTTACTTTGGGTACGTTATTTTTTGGCGTTTTTAGGGAAATTGACCAGAGTGCAAGGGGTTAAACAACTAAAACGGTACCCTTAACTAGTGGTTGCTCTGCGGCATGCACACATATATACAGTGGTGTGAAAAAGTGTTTGCCTCCTTCCTGTTTTCTCTTTTTTTTTTTGTATGTTTGTCACACTTAAATGTTTCAGCTCATCAAACAAATTAAAATATTAGACAAAGATAACAATAATAAACACAAAATGCAGTTTTTACATGAAGGTGTTTATTATTAAGGGAAAATAAAACCCAAACCTACATGGCCCTGTGTGGAAAAAGTGATTGCCCCCTAAATCTAATAACTGGTTGGGACACCCTTAGCAGCAACAACTGCAATCAAGTGTTTGCGATAACTGGCAATGAGTCTTTTACAGCATTGTGGAGGAATTTTGGCCCATTCATCTTTGCAGAATTGTTGTAATTCAGCCACACTGGAGGGTTTTCGAGCATGAACCGCCTTTTTAAGGTCATGCCACAGCATCTCAATCGGATTCACGTCAGGACTTTGACTAGGCCACTCCAAAGTCTTCATTTTGTTTTTCTTCGGCCATTCAGAGATGGACTTGCTGGTTTGTTTTAGATCATTGTTCTGCTGCAGAACCCAGGTGCTCTTCAGCTTGAGGTCACGAACAGATGGCCAGACATTCTCCATCACGATTTTTTGGTAGACAGCAGAATTCATGGTTCCATTTACCACAGCAAGTCTTCCAGGTCCTGAAGCAGCAAAACAGCCCCAGACCATCACACCACCACCACCACCATCATATTTTACTGTTGATATGATGTTCCTTTTCTGAAATGCTGTGTTACTTTTACGCCGGATGTAATGGGACACACACCTTCCAAAAAGTTCAACTTTTGTCTCGTCAGTCCACAGAGTATTTTCCCAAAAGTCTTGGGGACCATCAAGATGTTTTCTGGCAAAACTGAGACGAGCCTTTACGTTCTTTTTGCTCACCAGTGGTTTTTGTCTTGGAACTCTGCCATGCAGGTCATTTTTGACTAGTCTCTTTCTGATGGTGGAGTCATGAACACTGACCTTAACTGAGGCAAGTGAGGACTGCAGTTCTTTGGATGTTGTTGTGGGGTGTTTTGTGACCTCTTGGATGAGTCGTCGCTGCGTTCTTGGGGTAATTTTGGTCAACAGACCACTCCTGGGAAGGTTCACCACTGTTCTGTGTTTTTGCCATTTGTGGATAATGGCTCTCACTGTGGTTCGCTGGAGTCCCAAAGCTTTAGAAATGGCTTTATAACCTTTTCCAGACTGATAGATCTCAATTACTTTGTTTCTCATTTGTTCCTGAATTTCTTTTCATCGCAGCATGATGTCTAGCATTTGAGGATCTTTTGGTCTACTTCACTTTGTCAGGCAGGTCCTATTTAAGTGATTTCTTGACTGAGAACAGGTGTGGCAGTAATCAGACCTGGGTGTGGCTAGAGAAATTGAACTCAGCTTTCCAAAGATGTGATAAACCACAGTTAATTTATATTTCATTGGGGTGGGGCAATCACTTTTTCACACAGGGCTATGTAGGTTTGGATTTTTTTTTATCCTTAATAATAAACACCTTCATTTAAAAAGTGCATTTTGTGTTTATTTGTGTTATCTTTGTCTAATATTTTAATTTGTTTGATGATCTGAAACATTTAAGCGTGACAAACATACAAAAAAACGAGAAATCAGGAAGGGGTCAAACACTTTTTCACACCACTGTACGTATATGTGCCTGTGTGTCACACACATATGCCTCGCCTCTTGTTTGTTGTTGCTGTGAAGTGCTTGGGTGCATGTGTGTGTGTGTGTGTGTACACATACACAGTACAACACTCGTGACATTTGAATGTTTTGTTTTGTAGCACCTTAACTCTTGCACTTTAGCATATCCACTCTGTACAGTTTCATTCCAGTTGTTCTTCTCATGCATGATTGTTTGTGTGTTTTTGTGACCTGCCAGGGGACTACAGATGCAAATTAGCAGTATTGCTAAATCTGGCATACGTACATTTGTATTAATGGTCATTAGTATGTAATGTCCCTTTCAAATAAACATTAAACTTAACCTTATATGTCCAACCTGTTATGGATATGCAATCCATACGGCCAAAAGTGAAAATTTCGGTGTATGCCAGCATTTTAGACCAATTTTTTATATGTTTGGCAAACACTGCCTAAATCATGAAGGAGTGACAGGACCCTAACAGCAAACATTTAATCTGATGTCAGACAGTGAGAAAAAAAGGTTGTGTCTTTTTATACAGAGTATGTAAGCAAACTTCTGGTTCCAGTTGTAAATATTATCATTATTTCAGACCAGTTACATTTTTCATCAATATATTATTTTTTTTTTTAGAAAAACTCTAATTTTGCACCTTTCTAAACATTTTGTTTTATTTTTTTAAATATTTGTTTTCATGAAAATACAGTCTAGTTCAGCTTTAATAGAGCAAATGGTTAGTCAACTAATCAAAAAAGATAGAATTGAAAACAGAAATAATCATTAGTTGCAGCCCTAACAACCAAGCACATAACCAATTTTCAAATCAGTGAAATCAAAAGTAACTCAGAGTATTATTAAATCTACTTGAGCAAAAGTGCAGTTTTTACCTTAAAATATACTCAAGTAAGAATAAAAAACATATATCCTGCAAAAGAGTACTCATATAAATACATTTGTGTGGAAAAGGTTACTTAGGTACATGTACTTGAGAAAATAAAACTAGTCACAACCCACCTCTGGCTCTGGTCCACCAGATTGTAATGGTAATTACAAAGCTGGCTTAAAATCACAAAAGAGAGACCTAAAATGCTCTTTTCAGACAGGATGAACTGAGAGACTGTACCCAGGGCCGACACAAGATAAATAGGGATTATTTTCAACTGTGAGTCATAGGACGGTACACTAGCAGAGTCCAAGAATAAGAATATTGAGATGGAAATGTGACGCATGATGGGGCAGCTTCAACAGATACCTGCTTTCACCGTCTGACTCGAGAGATTTTCTTTCTTCTTCTTCCACTAAGATGAGAAGGTCCAGTGTAATTATAATTCCTCATCTTCATTAGCATTACTAATTTAGCACTGTATTTACATAGGTTGAGTGACTGTGTTTCTGCATTTAGATCAGTAAAATTACCTTTTTGTGTCTTATCGTGTCATGGCAGTGCTACGGTGTTGAAATGTAGATGGAAGGATATGAAAAGGCAGAAAATAGTGAACAATGGCTAAAACATGAACCTGCTTTGTACTTTAAGTAGACTTTTCTTTAAAACATAGATCTAATCCCCTTTAAATGGAGAGGAGAATGATCCTGTAACACAGATGCGTGTTACAGTGGTAAGAAAAAGTATGAACTCTTTGGAACTGCCAGTTTTTCTGCATCAAATGGTCATAAAATGTGATCTGAGCTACATCTACAGTAAGTTGCAAGTATAGACAAACAGAATGTGAGTAACCTAAAACCACACGGATAATTATATTTCATGTATTGGACACATCCATTAAACATTCACAGTGACGGCGGAAAAACTAAGTGAATCCTTTGCTAATGACTTCAACAAAAATATGGAGTTAGCAAACCTGGAGTCCAAGATTGGAGTGAGGTGTAGAGCTATTGTGACTTATAAAAAACACCCAAACTTTTTAAGTTTGCTGTTGACAAAAGGCATCTGCTGATGTGAACCCTGTCTCACAAAAAAGATGTCTGAAGACCTACGATTAAGACTTCTTGGTTTGCATAAAACTGGAAAGCATTACAAAGTAATCTCCCAGACTTTAGGTATTCACCAGTCCATAGTTAGATAAATTATTTACAAATCCATGACAGGAAACTCACGGAGGAAGCTGTCGCTTTCAAAAAAAAAAAAAATAAATAAAAAAAATAAAGTCACTGTATGCCAGAAGTTTGCCAAAAGAGCACCAGACACTCCACAAAGCCACTGGGAAAATGTTTTCTGGACTGAGGAAACTAAGGTTGAATTGTTCAGGAAGAACACAGCACTACATAGTTGAAACCAGATGTTTACATACACTGTATAAAAGGACACATAACCTTTTTTTCCCCTCACTGTCCGACATTAAATCAGATTAAACATTTCCTGTTTTAGTTAGGATTACCAAAATTATTTATACTTGCTAAATCATATTTATATTTGCTAAAAAAAAAATTTTTGAACAGGATTTTTTTATTACTTTCTCCAAAGTCAGAAGTTTACATTGCAGCTATTCCACCTAGCTGCAATGCTCCGTACTGTGTGTTTATATATTCATATATTTATTCCATCCAGCTACAATGCTCTGCACTGTGTGTCTGTGTGTGTGTGTATATATATATTTTATAGTAATATGTACATATGTATATTAGCTGCTCTTGCTTGCTTGCTTTTTTTCTTGCCTTCTGATTGTTGCTCTGAGTGTTGCTATCCCTGTGCTGTTGCAATCCTGGAATTTCCCCGTTGTGGGACTAATAAAGGCTTATCTTATCTTATCTTATTTTTTTAGTATTTGGTAGCATTGCCTTTAAACTGTTTGACTTGGGTCAAATGTTTTGGGTATCCTTCCACAAGCTTCTCATAATAATTTGCTGGAATTTTGGCCCATTCCTCCTGACAGAACTGGTGTATCCGAGTCAGGTTTGTAGGTCGTCTTGCTGACACGTCTTTTCAGCGCTGCCCACACATTTTCTATGGGATTGAGATCCGGGCTCTGTGATGGCCACTGCAATATAGGGCTGGACAACACAGGTCAAAAAATGCATCACGATATACGTATATTCCTCTATATCGCAACACGTGATGCATATCGTTATATATTGTGTACTGAATGTCCTTTAAAATTTGGTTGTATTTACATTTTTATTATAAATCACACACACACACACACACACACACACACACGTGTGTGAAAAAGTGTTTGCCCCCTTCCTGATTTCTCATTTTTTTGTTTGTTTGTCACACTTAAATGTTTCAGATCAAACAAATTTAAATATTAGACAAAGATAACACAAGTAAACACAAAATGCAGTTTTTAAATGAAGGTGTTTATTATTAAGGGAAAATAAAATCCAAACCTGCATGACCCTGTGTGATAAAGTGATTGCCCCCTAAACCTAATAACTGGTTGGGCCACCCTTAGCAGCAACAACTGCAATCAAGTGTTTGCGATAACTGGCAATGAGTCTTTTACAGCACTGTGGAGGAATTTTGGCCCATTCATCTTTGCAGAATTGTTGTAATTCAGCCACACTGGAGGGTTTTCAAGCATGAACCACCTTTTTAAGGTCATGCCACAGCATCTCAATCGAACTCAGGTCAGGACTTTGACTAGGCCACTCCAAAGTCTTCATTTTGTTTTTCTTAAGCCATTCAGAGATGGACTTGCTGGTTTGTTTTGGATCATTACCCTGCTGCAGAACACAGGTGCGCTTCAGCTTGAGGTCATGAACAGATGGCCGGACATTCTCCTTCAGGATTTTTTGGTAGACAGCAGAATTCATGGTTCCATTTACCACAGCAAGTCTTCCAGGTCCTGAAGCAGCAAAACAGCCTCAGACCATCACACCACCACCACCATATTTTACTGTTGGTATGATGTTACTTTTCCGAAATGCTGTTACTTTTACGCCAGATGTAATGGGACACACACCTTCCAAAAAGTTCAACTTTTGTCTCGTCAGTCCACAGAGTATTTTCCCAAAAGTCTTGGGGATCATCAAGATGTTTTCTAGCAAAACTGAGATGAGCCTTTATGTTCTTTTTGCTCAGCAGTGGTTTTTGTCTTGGAACTCTGCCATGCAGGTCATTTTTGACCAGTCTCTTTCTTATGGTGGAGTCATGAACACTGACCTTAACTGAGGCAAGAGAGGCCTGCAGTTCTCTGGATGTTGTTGTGGGGTCTTTTGTGACCTCTTGGATGAGTCGTCGCTGCGTTCTTGGGGTAATTTTGGTCAACGAGCCCATTCCTGGGAAGGTTCACCACTGTTCCATGTTTTCGCCATTTGTAGATAATGGCTCTCACTGTGGTTCACTGGAGTCCCAAAGGTTTAGAAATGGCTTTATAACCTTTTCCAGACTGACAGATCTCAATTACTTTGTTTCTCATTTGTTCCTGAATTTCTTTGGATTGCAGCATGATGTCTAGCTTTTGAGGATCTTTTGGTTTACTTCACTTTGTCCAGCAGGTCCTATTTAAGTGATTTCTTGATTGAGAACAGGTGTGGCAGTAATCAGGACTGGGTGTGGTGAGAGAAATTGAACTCATCTTTCCAAAGATGTGATAAACCACAGTTAATTTGTGTTTTAATGGGGGGGGGGCAATCATTTTTTCACACAGGGCCATGAAGGTATGGATTTTTTTCCCCTTAATAATAAACACCTTCATTTAAAAACTGGATTTTGCCTTATCTTTGTCTAATATTTAAATTTGTTTGATGATCTGAAACATTTAAGTGTGACAAACATACAAAAAAAATGAGAAATCAGGAAGGGGGCAAACACTTTTTCACACCACTGTATACTGTATATGGACCCAGACAGTATATTTCGCATTTAAATGAACAGTGTGCTTGCCACTCTCATTAATAATTGTAATTGTCTTAATTGTGTATTGGAGGGGACAATCTCTATTGAGCAGAGTTATGACGTTTAATACGGCCTCTATGAGCAGCACCGGTTAGACTATCAAGTCTGACAGCCGTTGGTAGGAAGGACCTGTGGAACCTCTTCCTTCAGCACTTAGGATGGCACAGCCTACCGCTAAATGAGCTCCTCAGTGCATTCAGCATGTCCCGCATGGGGTGGGACTTGAACTCCAGCAGAGATGGCAGTTTAACCACCATCCACCTCTCTCCTATCTCCTCCACTGGGTCAAGGCGTTGCCCCAGAACAGAGCTAGCTTTTTTGATCAGGCTGTTCATTCTCTTCCTGTCGGCTGCCGTGATGCCGCTGCCGCTGCACTGCAAGTTTAAAACAAAGCAATGCTTTTCTTCATCTGAACATAGAATTACCATTGCTACTTCTAAAGTTTCATCATTGCAGCATAACCTTTTATAGTTAAAAAAAAAAGATTAAACAATAAGTCACTGAAAAAAATATACAAAGTGGGTGGCTGACTTATGGATCGCTAGGGAAGCCCTTCAAATCATCATCTCACTATACGGAAGCACTAGAGCAAAACAAGTGAATGTAAGTTACTGGTCAATGACGCTCGACTCAATTTCAGTGGAACAAGATGACCAGTGTTTTCACTCCATGAACACAAGGTCGGCTGGAGTGAAGCCGATCAACCATCGCTGCTGTTTTTGTGAACACAGACACGGGTGCTCCATGTGCCGAGAAGTTGGTGGTAAAACGCAAACGAGACGGTGGGAACGATTTTGTGCTCGTGCCCCCGTGAAAATTAAGCTGTTGCCCTGCCACTACACTGCTGTTCCTTAAAGAGGAATCTTTTCTGTCCCAGTGCCCAGATTCCAACACCGACTGCTGCTGCACGTCCAGGCAAAGGCAGCAGTGTTCAAAAGAGCGAGGACAGTGTTGGCTGAGTAATTTGGCTCCGCGCTCCCATCATTGTGGGTCACAGATGCTGGAACCCTTCCAGGCAAAACAAAAACCCAATCCCATCCGCTGGTAAAGCCAGGCCTCTCCAGTCTCATCCCATTCTTAGTAGCCCAGCAGTGTGAAGTGCACACACTGCACTTCCTCCCTCACCCCCGGTTAGAAAAAGGGGTTATGGGTGGGGAATGTCCCGCCCAGCTCTGCTCATTCCTCATGAAGGGAAAAAAAAGAACCATCAACTCAAGCAATAACACCGGTTAATCCAGTTTACTTATATTTTTCCCACTGGAAGATTACAGATTACCATCACAAGATTATTCTGCCACTGTGAGGACACTAAAGCAGCAGCTTTCTACCAATGATCAGCTGCACCTGTGCCCAATTATCCCTAAGTAATTGCCTCACCCAGGAAGCAGCTCTTCCTGTAATGGAATTTGCAAAGTTAATGTGGCATCCTATGGGTACCAGTGAAGATGTTCCTCTGCTCAAGAGCAATAAAAATGAAGGAAACACAGTGGTATGGAAGAGTGGGGTTTTTTTAAATAACAAGCTCAGCAACCAAGAGTCAAAGTTTTTGTAGAGTGGAGCTAATTGAAGGCTTACTTCAGCCTGGTGATGTTTAGTCAATGAGCACCGACTTAAATAAAACAAAAAAACAGACGAGGTATATAAAGGACAAGAGGGAACGATAGGGACATGAGGTAAGAAAGGATTACCACAGGATTGGAAAAGGATAGAAAAGAAAAGATGAAGGGGAGTACATTGTTTGCTGAGTAATTCCTCTTAATCACAGCTTTGCTAGCTGTAAGTAATGCATGCAAGTAATTCGTGTCTCAGAAATGCTTTGTTTGCAATGAATCAACGTGGTGGGATAGATAAACATTTGTTAATTTCAAGTAGTCACATTGTTAACTCAGTTTTTGTCATCCAACCTCTTTCAATGAGAAAATACTTTCAAGGTTTGTGAGCCCAAAGCCAACTGTGCTACAGCCTCAGAGTTAGAACTGGAACTTTTATATGTTGACGAGTTAAATGGCGATTTGCAATTATTTGAGAAGGTGTTATAGAGACGGGGGGAATATTTCTGCGTGCAATCCTGCAGCAGAATCAAAGATTAGGTCTATGATTGATATGATCTGACCGACTGAAACTATAACCAAGTCTGATGTGTTCTGACAAAACCTCTGCTCTGAATGTGACAGTGGCCACTACCAGCTGAGGGGAGAACAGGGGCAGTGAGGAGCCGAAATGTCGGGCGTTTGCAGTCACTCACCCCTCTGAAGTTGCTCATAGCCTGGAAGTAGACGAGGTAATTTTTGTGGGGCTCTAAAGGGCTGTTCCAGTAGCCGTTGTAAGTGTGATTGTCGCCCACAGTGAAGGGGCTGGCCTCCGGGAGACTGCTGGGCGGCAGCTCGGCTGTGTAGTAGTGAGGCGTCCCTCTGGCCTGCGCCTCGCTGTGAGACAGGGGCAACGGAAAACACTCCTGAGGCCCCAGCTCCCGCTTTACTTTCTTCACAGTTTCCTCCTCAACCACCACCTGGTATGTGCTGAACACAGAGCGGGGATGCACCTTTTATTGAGTCATGTTAGAATAAGACACTGTGCATGCTTGAAATGATTTGCCCACCTAACAGGTGCTCCTCTGCCTTGAGCAGGACGCAGGAGGACTGTTATAGTGCTATCGGTCTCCATCAGGGGGGACGGCATGTCTGCATAATCAAACGTAGGAGCTGTGGAGACGACAAAGAGTTTATATGCAAAAAAACCAGACAAAATTACACAATACATGCACACACCCTCATACATACCATTTTCTTTAAACTGACTAGGCTTTCGGACCAAATAAACATGTTTTGGGCCTACGATGTCTTGTTAGAAGTTACACTTCATCACAGAGGACTTTCATTCTCAGCATAAAAGCCTAAGAGTGCTAATACAGCCAAAAACCCATATCCTCATATAGGTACACTGAATTTCCCTTCCAGTTGTCTTGGATACGAGACCAATTAAAAGTCAAGGGAGTAAGGCTAAATTGAAAAGGTTTCTCATTTAAAAGGATTTGGCTAAAGTCGTGCTCCTCCCTGGAGATGCAGCGGCACATTTCTCTTTAATATCAGTAGTCAATTAAAGAAGGGAAGAGCAGCACGATATTCATGAGGAATCGATAATTATATTTTTTTAAAAGGCAGCTCGCTAATACCACAGCAGAAAAAGAGAGGACACCAATTAAGGTGAGGTGTTAGGGGGGAAAATTAATGTGCATTTGTTGACATTTTGCAAAACTAAAATGGAGTTGGATGCCTGCTGTCAGACACAAGCCTGTCTGAAGAATAATTGAGGATCAACCATGGCGGTGCACATATCTGAGCGAAAGCGTGCACACAAATAAGGAGATGTGTGCAGCAGGATCCCCCCCCACCGCCCCTTTGTGGATGCTGACAGTAGTAGCTGCTGAAGGTGTTCAGTGTTTGCTGCTTGTCGGTGTAAATTTGAGAGACGCTGAGTGTAAGCGAATGTTCTGCACCGTGGGCCAGAAGAGGAGGTTGAGGATGATCTGCGAAGACTTTTGGACTCTATCTGCGGTCTGGCTCTGCGCCGGATCCCTGTCTGGCGTATGCAGCCAGTACGCCTGTGCTTTAAATCTATAATTAAACAAAGCGGACCCTTTCTGTAAAGAGATAGGCACAGGGGAGGGGAGGGGGGATTAAAGTGTGCGCGCGAGATGGGGTGGGAGTGGTCGTGTTGTGTGTTCCTGTAAGAGGTGTAACCCCATCCCCTAACAAGCGCAAAAGCATCATTAAGAGGAAACAGAAACACACAAAAGCTGAAGCTCTATCAGCAGTAATAAGCTCTGAGACCCTCAGAGGGGACATTCCAGTCCTGTGAACACACCACATCTTTCGCTATACGTAAGACACAGCAGTGCCCCCAGTGAGGTGTTTGTCTGCTTCCTGCAGGAGTTAATTTATGTCTCGAGGATGGGGAGATGACAGCGTGCCACTAGTGTGGGAAGACAATGGGAAGCAGCTCAAACACTCTGGGAGGAGCAGGAGGAGAAGATACCGAGGTCAAAAGAGAGAACCGGAGTCCTAATTATAGCACACGCTGGGTGAAGCCTCAGCGCTGTACGTGCACGCCGCGTTAGTGAGAGGCAGCGATTGCACAGAAGGCGCTACGTGAGAAGGCAGCCTGCTTCTATTTTCATTTTACAATTCCCCCCCCCCCCCCACAGCAGCGCTCGCACTAGCACCACAAGCAGCGATACTCTGACAACGATGCTCGTACCAGAGATGTTAGTGGTGATTTCAGTGAGCGCAGTCTGGCCAAATCCCTTCGCCGTACGTGCTCGGACTGAGATTAGGTAGGTTGTTCCAGGATGGAGGTTGGAGAACATGTGATAGGTCTCGTTCTTGAGCTTAGACACTGTTCGTCGAGGTCCCGGGACGTTGATGCCGGGATCAGACGACTCAATGCTCTGGTAACTGATCTGTAAAAAAACAAAACAGGATGGTGCGTGGTTAATATGAAAGCCGTCGTATAACCAGTAGGTGATTTATTTTCTAATAAGGGGGGTATTCAACAATTTAGTGGGTATAAATCTGCAAGAATAAAGGTGCGAAGAGGTGATAAAAGATGCCAATTTAAAATTTTTTTAAAAAGTAACCAATTACAATTTAATTACACAGAATAAGAATGTATGCAGCATCCAGACGACTGCTGCAAATTTATGGGGAAAAAAGTTAAATGTTAAAGTTTTTTGGGGTTTTTTTTGCATTTCTGCTTGGAATTGGTTGTTCAGTCATGTTATTCAGCTGTGCATCATGATTTTAAAAGCTTTATGATGACATTGGGGAGACAATTCTCTACACAGCTTCCTCTGTGCCCCCCCCCCCGATTTAGACCTATGAATGAGGATGGCAGATTATCAAGTTTTTGGGTCATTTTGCTAACAAGGGGGGTAGCAGCACCCCCCCCCTCCAAATCATCTGCTCTACTGCATATAACCACTGAATTTTGCTTGATCACTGTAGCTGCTCACAGATTTTAAGTGAGATATTTTTTCTGTTTTGTACTGATCAGCTGAGGTCACTCAGTGCACCAGCGGCTGTCTTACAGCTGGTAATTGAAATGTCTTATCGATATTATTCACTTGACTCAGAAGTCAGATTGCTTTTGTGCTAACTGCTCATGTGGATTCACATGAGATGAAAAGGACCCGATTGCCACTGGCACCAATGACTGAGAGGCACACAAGCAACCTTGAAGCTTTTTTTTTCCCCACAAAAACTACTGAGAACAATAAATTAATTTCCTCAGATTGTTTTTAATGTCTTCCTGGGGGAAAAAATGACAGGACACAGCCAAAAAAGTGGTTAAATCAATACTTTTAAGTGTTTATGAGTTCAATTAACACTTAAAAAATTACTCTGCATGAGTGCCCTTTAAAAGTGAAATTCTTTATAAACTTTGTTTTTTTTTTCCCTCAGAGGTAATTTGCCTTGCTTTTATCACATAATTTCCACTTATGCTCTTTGAAGCTGCGGGGAAACAAACAACATGACTTTACCGCAATCAGACAAGGGTGAGCATATTAACGGGTGTACATTAGAGCTGGATGAGATCCACTTCAAGAAGGAACGAACACACGCGCACAGTTACTTTTCACTGTTTAAACTAATATGCAAATATTACTCACACATGCACGCCACACACCTACACACACACGCTGAAGATGCCACTCAAGCCAGACCAAAGGCTTTGCTGATTATCATAAGAAGAGCTTAATGCCCTGCTCATGCCTCCTTAGTGTGAAGATAGAATTATGAGCTATCCAGTGACTAAACCCAGACAGCCTGCTGTGTTTCTGCTACAAAGGCGCGCATAAAAGACGCCAGCCGCAGCACAGAGGAGCGAGGAGGGCTTGCAGGACGGCGTGGCGGTCGATGGGCTCAGGCAGACTGGTCAATAGTTTAATCTGAGAGAAATGAAGAGGATTTTTTCCACTCTGTATAAAGCTTTCTTTGTCATTGTGTGGGAGATCAGCCACGCCACGGTGTAAAAAATCCTGTGCAGCCTCCAGTTTATATGTCAACCCAGAAATCCTATTTAGAAATATCCTTGAGGCGACATTGCAAGAAAGGCAAAGGCAGGAAGACTTTCTTAAGGATGGGGGACAGCCCCCCCCACCCCCACTCCCCCTCCACCTTTGATAGCTGACCACAGACAAGAGTGTGTATGGCAAATGCAAAATCATTATCTTACAAAATGGAAGCCCTGCTGCAAAAATAAAATGCTGGTGAGCGTGTGATTAATGATGGCAGCCTGGATTTCAATAGGACAGGAGGAACACCGTTAGCACCCAAGCCATGAGCACAAGGTCGGCGAGAGCATATCCAACCAACCATCACTGATATTTCTGTGAATACGGGCAGAGGGCTCCATGTGCTGAGAGGCCGGGAAAAAATACAAACAACAGCTGAGTGGTTTGATTAAGCACATACTGAATCGGTGCTGTGCCAGTTGCAGTAATGGTGAAAATGGCTCACCAGACAGAGAGGGAAGCGTTTTTGCATCGGGTATAAAAATAACAAAAGAACAGATGCATTTCAGTTCCAGGAAAACTCTGGGATTCTGTGGTGCTGCTGGAGATAATCTCGGGCTGGTATAAATATTGAGAGCAAAGTTTAAATAAGTTCAGAAAATGCCTAAACGACAGAATGAGCCTGTGACTGCTGACAAGTAAACTATTCTAATATGACATCTGTGTCAGAAGATGGAGTTTATTTCCCGAATGCCACAATAGCTGTGCACCCGCAAAAAACATCATTTGCATACATCGAGGTTTTATAAGGTGATCATTCAGTTACCTCTGATGGCATTGGAGAAGCTCGAATAAAACTGCTCAGTGCCTGTGATTGATTTCTCGTCTTTTGTGTGTTTATTCGTTTTGTCATTTTACATCTTTCCTATTTAGCCTTCAAAATCACACTCCAACCTCTTCTTCATATTTATTTTTTATTTCAGTATTTCAAATAAGTAAAAGCAATTAATCATACCAGACAGTCTAAATGTATTACCAGCAGACATAAAGTGTATAAATACAGTAATATAAGAATATCAAATGCATATCATAAAAAAGTCTTTGTGTGGAGAAAGGAAGCAGGTGAGGCAACGAGCTGAATGACACACAAACTTTTTTCTTTCTCCAACATATCAGTACAGCAAAAGAGCTCCCAGGTCTCTGTGCATTCTCCTTTTATACTTTTATTTCCATGCATTGAGACCTGGACCTTCCGACCAAAATATATTATTTGGAACAAAGACCTGCGTGGCACATTATCATAACATCCCACCGGCACCGCTTCTCACACTCTTCTTCTTCCAGCGGCTCCGGCGTTCTGTTCTCTCACCGGAGGGCGAATAGACCTTACTCTCCCAACTGAGACCCCCCGGTGACACTTCCTCTTTCAGTCCATTGTTTCCCCTTTTTCCCATTGCCTTCTCTGGGTGGAGAATCCCCAGACCATGCCCCCACACAGCGCCCCCCCAAACGCCCAGAAAGGGCACTAACCCCCCATCCTTTGGGCTTGAACCGGCGGCCATAGTGGCTTTAGTGGAGGGTCACCCATCCAGTCAAACCACCCTGCTGGCGAGGTGTAAGGTGTACAGGAGGGCACGTCAGTCTGTGGAGGGGAAAGGGGGGGGAACACATCAGCTTCGCGAGTGCAGGTCCCTGCCGAGGGATCACCAACTGGCGGAGCCACCAACGGTGGGCGTCCGCACTGGGGTGCTTGGGCCAACACCACCTGCTCGTCTGCCAACACAAAAGTGGGCTTCAGCCTGTCGATGCAGATGGTCTCCCTACGTGCCCCAAGTCTAACACAAAATGCTTCGCCCCAGGTTCCAATACCCTGAATGGTCCGTCGTACGGTGGGCACAGCAGCGTCTGGTGCGCATCGTACCTGACAAAAACAAAACTGGTGGTCTGCAAGCTTTTTGGGACCAAGGTGTGGGGAAAACAATGGTGGGCCGGGCCCGGTACATTAATAACCTCCGTACTGCACAAAAATTGTGCAGGCAGATCAGCCTCGGGCATAGGGTTTTCTGGTAAAAGCTCTCCGGGGATCCGCAGCGGCTGAGAAAAAACGAGTTCTGCCGGGGAGGTTGCCAAATCCTCGTTAGGTGCGGAGCGCAACCCTAAAAGAACCCAGAGCAGATGGTCGACCCACAAACTTTTTTTTTTTCTTTTTTGGACTTATTTTGTACCCGTAGGTAGATTTGTTCTGCAGTCCGGTGACAAGCCACCAGCTGCCGGTCGCTGCGTGCGCAAGCGCCCCTTAACTCCCTAACCTGCATGTTTTGGCATGTGGGAGGAAACCGGAGAAATCCCGGAGTAAACCCACACAAACACGGGGAGAACATGCAAACTCCACACAGATCACTGTTGGCCGGGGGCAGGGATCGAACCCACGATCTCATGATCCCCGCGATCCCCCGGCCGAGGGTAAAACTGTGCTGCCGCAGTGCTAACCACTGCGCCACCGTGCAGTGGTTAGCACCACTTTATTCTTTTTCCAACATATCAGTACAGCAAAAGAACTCCCGGGTCTCTATGCATTCTCCTTTTATACTTTTATTTCCATGCATTGAGACCCGAAACTTCTGACCATAATATATTGTTTGGAACAAAGACCTGTGTGGTACATTACCATAACATCACACTGGCACCGCTTCTCACACTCTTCTTCTTCCAGCGGCTCCGGCATTCTCTCCTCTCCCCGGGGGGCGAATAGACCTTACTCTCCCGACTGAGACCCCCGGTGACACTTCCTCTTTCAGTCCAAAAAACTTTTTGAACTTTTTTCAGATCAAAAAGTTCTGAATGAAAGGGGGGGGCGGCGCGGTGGCGGAGTGGTTAGCACTGCGGCAGCACAGCAACTCACCCTTGGCTGCGGGATCCTGGGTTCGATCCCAGCCCCCGACCAACAGTGATCTGTGTGGAGTTTGCATGTTCTCCCCGTGTCTGAGTGGGTTTACTCCAGGATTTCTCTGGTTTCCTCCCACAGGCCAAAAACATGCAAGTTAGGTTAACTGGCATCAACTGGGGATTCTAAATTGTCCTTAGGTATGACTGTGAGAGTGAAAGGTTGTCTGTCTCTCTGTGTTGGCCCTGCGATGGACTGGCGATCTGTCCAGGGTGTACCCTGCCTCTCGCCCAAAGATGCTGGGATAGGCTCCAGCCCCCCGCGACCCAAAAAGGATTAAGCGGTAGAAGATGAATGAAGTTCTGAATGGATTTTGATGAAATTTTTAGGAAAGGTGTGTAATGGCACAGGGAACAGAGTAGAAGATTTTTTGGTGACCATGATCTGGATCCAGGAATTTTTTTTGAAAATTATTTTATATCTTAATATGGCGCTTTCATGTACTGCCCCTTTAAGACATGTCCACAGAGTTACGTGCGTGACCACGGCATAGGGCCACGCACCTCCACAACCCAGAAGCAGTGCACTCTTACCACCAAACACTGCAGAAAAAGTAAAACAGCTTGGAACCAAAAGGAATGTGGTCTCCATCCACATAGTATGTGATGATTGACATTATTTCATCTGAAGATGTCAAGAAAAAGCAAGCAAAGTGTGTGGTTTAAGATGGGGTTTGGAGTGCATGCAGACGCAACTCCCGCCAGCAGACAAGAATATTGTTGCAGCTACATGACCCACACGATATGTAAATACAGTAAAGTTCTGCAATGGACAATGTTGAATTTTTTTGTTTGTGAAATCACAAGAGGCCTGTTCTATTATGCTCATTTATTATGCACCACAGTGACATGATACCGCACTGCTGTGTAATATTACTGTCATAAACCTCCGTACGCCATGGCTCGGCACACGAGAGAGAGAATGAATAACCCAATTGTGAGAGCAGACTGTGCACTTTATTAACAACCCAAGGAAATAACAAGTCCAGTTATAACCAAATACAGCTCAGTTCAACGACAGATATACAGAGAGGTGTAATGGCAAGGTTTGGCCACCAAACAAGCACGGCGCCGAATGCTCAACAGCCTGGTCTAATGGAGCCTCGTGCCGCAGGGCTGCGTAAAGCACAGGAGAAAAGGCGAAGAAAGACACTTACTGAGCTGGAGCTAATCCGGGGCGAAACCAAGCAGTCCGGTGGGAAAGGGGTAGGAGCTGAGGCAGCCGCAAACACCCAGGAATAGATCGTCTGCAGATGTCGGGCTGAGTACGTGAAGGGAGTGGAACGTCATACATGGAGAGGTTGCTGCCATGAATGAGGGTGAATGCCCCGACAATGTCTTTCCCCCGGCGTGGCAAACATATACTCCAGAAGCTAATGAGGAAAGAGATTGCCGGTGTGAAAATGCATGGGCAGAACTGATTGGCATCTGGTGTGTGAGAGCGTGTGTGAATGAGAGTGAATGGAGCATGTGCTTGTGTGTGTATGTGTGAACACCCGTGACAGTGCAGCTCACGGAGTTTGACAGGAGGAGGGGATGTGCCCGAGCTGTCAGGAGGAAATTAGGTCAAGGCATAACCATGAGTCAGAATCGAGTTTGGCCTCCAAACCCGGATTCATGACAATTACTTAATAATTATGCACCTTGTCAGTAAACTGTAAGGGAGAAGAGAGGAGGGAAAAAAATGAAAACCAACCTGAAAGATTCAATAAACCACGATGTTGATTTAAGGTGGAATTGCCCAGCCCCAATGTATGGTCAGTACAATTATGGCAGTCTTGTTATTATAATGTAGTCATATGATGTAGTCATGATGTTTTTGCTTCCATTTCTCTGTCAGCAGGATCACGCAAACACTCCTAGATCAGAGGTGTTCAATCATGTGCCATGTAGGGCCAAGAACCCGCAGGCTTTACCTCCAACCAGTGTCTTCAACAGCAGATTCCACTGAACTTCTTCCCACTGATTGCTGATCAGTGAAAACACCTGCTGAAGAGACTGCGTAGAAGAGGAAACCTGCAGGGTCTTGGCCATCCATGGCACATGATTGGACACCCCTGTCCCAGATGGATTTGGATGACTTTTTCACCAGAGGTGGCTCTTGGCCCAGAGATCAACTCATTAGATGTTGGAGGTGATCTGTGAGTGCATATCTCTGCCAAGGCTCTATCTCGCAATGTATAGATCGATGGCGATATGGACTGACAAAGAGACGGAAGGGAGGACTAAGGGAGGGAGTGCCCTCTAGTTTTTTAATAAGTTGTGTTGTAATTCTCTTCGCATCTGGAGCTATCGGTAATAAAAAATAGCATGAAAAGAAATAAAATCCATTAGAGATGCACAGTATTAGTTTTTTCCTTCCAATAACCATCATGCCGATACTCTGAAAATTGTTTTGTCAATGCGATACATGTATGCACATATTTTTCCCACCTATTTACGTCTTATTTGTCTTACAGTGATGATTCACTGTCATGTGACACATTTCCCCAGGGAAACGTAATATGAAAATAATTACGTTATTTATTTTTTGTAACATGTTCAACAGAACTGTATTCAAGATTCAAAAGCTTTATTATCATGTGCACAGTTAAGAAAAGTTACATTTCCTGAGCAATGAAATTCTTATTTTGCTCTCCGAACAAATGCCAAAGTAAAAGGTACAGAAACAACAATTCTAATAGGTTGTGACACACTAACACAGTAACTCAATCCTAATACTAATGGATGCTAATAACACACACACTAACACACAGTTAAGCAGTAGAGGAATGAAACTGAAAATTCACTGGATGACTAAAGTGATAGTGGTATATTGATATCAGATGATGTGAACCTGAGATGGTATGAACCTATGTACAGTGTGCAATGAGCAGTGGATAATTCCAAATTATTTCTGTAACAATAGTACCAGTAGACTGTGCATGATAAGTAGCAGCAGAGATGATATGGACATCAGACAGGTGAGACTATATCTACTGTACAGGTGAGCAATGTGCAAATTTGGCAGCCGGTGTGTGAGTTCCTCTATGCGAAGCTGTGTTACAGAGTTTTGGGAGTTGTTATCTGTTCAGGAGTCTGATGGCAGTGGGAAAGAAGGAGTTTTTCAGTCTGGTTGTCCTGCATTTCACACTTCTATACCTCCGGCCTGAGGGTAGAAGTGTGAACAGTCTGTGCTGGGGGTGGGTGGGGTCCCAGAGGATGGCGTCAGCTCTCCTTTGGACTCTGCGGTGGTAGATGCTCTGCAGAGAAGGGAGTGGAGTCCTGATGATCTTGTCCGCTGTCTTCACCACTCTCTGCAGGTGTTTGCGCTCCAGGGCAGTGGTGCTGCCGTACCACGCAGTGATGCCGTTGGTCAAGATGCTCTCGATGATGCAGCTGTAGAAATTGTTGAGGATCCTGGAAGACATGCCCAACTTCTTCAGCCTCCTCAGAAAGTACAGTCGCTGTTGAGCTCTCTTAACCACCTCTGTGGTGTTGTGTATCCACTTAAGGTCCTCGCTGATGTGGATGCCCAGGTATTTATAGCTGCTGACCCTCTCCACCTCAAGCTTCCGGATGAACAGCGACCAATGGGGTCTCCTCCTCCCTTTCCTCATGTCCACTATCATCTCCTTTGTCTTGTCCGTGTTGAGAGTGAGGTGGTTGTCCTCACACCATGACACCAGGTTGGCCACCTTCCTCCTGTAAGATGCTTCGTCATCACCAGTGATGCATCCTATCACTGCTGTGTCATCTGCAAACTTTAGGATGATATTGTCCTTGTGGGAGGCAACACAGTCATGGGTGAAGAGGCTGTAGAGGACTTCCTGTTCTTGACTGATGTCAAAAATAGTAAGTTTGCCAAAGACCAGCTTGTTTTTTTTATTGTTTTGGTATTGTCTAAGAAATTCATCTATCCATCCATCTTCTACTGCTTTTAGGGGGTTCTGGGTTGCAGAGGCAGCAGACAAGCAGAGAAGCTCAGACTTCCCTCTCCCCAGCCACCTGCTATAGCTCTTCAGAGGGGACGTCAAAACATTCCCAGGCCAGCTGGGAGACATAGTCTCTCCAGCATGTCCTGGGTTTGCCCCGGGGTCTCCTCCCAGTGGGATGTGCCTGAAACACCTCAAGTGGGAGGCGTCCAGGAGGCATCCTGATCAGATGCCCAAACCACTTCAACTGGCTCCTTTCAATGTGGATGAGCAGCGGTTCTACTCTGAGCCTCTCCTGGATGACTGAGCTTCTCACCCTATTTCTAAGGCTGGGTCCAGCAATCCTACAGAGAAAGCTCATTTCAGCTGCTTGTATCTGCAATCTCGTTCTTTCCATCATTACCCAAAGCTTATGGCCATAGGTGAGGGTAGGAACGTAGATTGACTGGTAAATTGACAGCTTTGCTTTAGAACTCAGCTCCCTCTTCACCACAACAGACCGGTACAACGTCTGCATCACTGCAGATGCTGCTCCAATCCGTCTGTCAATCTCATGCTCGATTTTCCCATCACTCATGAATAAGACCCCGAGATACTTGACCTCCTCTACTTGGGGGAGGACCTTGTCCCCAACCCGGAGAGGACAAGAAATACACATTATAAAAAAACTGAACTGAAATATTTTCAAATGTCTTCTGAATTTGCAGTTGTAGTTGGGTCCGTAGTGGCTCAGGAGGTAAAGCAGGTTGTCCAATAACCGGAAGGTTGGCGGTTCGAATCCCACTCTCCCCACCCTGCCATTGTGTCCTTGGGCAAGACACTTTACCCATCTTGCGTCCAGTGTCTGTGACAGGTGAATGTGAATAAATATTTGGTAGTGGTTGGAGAGGCCGTTGGTGCAGATCGGCAGTCATGCTTCCATCAGTCTGCCCCAGAGCAGCTGTGGCTACAGAGGTAGCTTACCACTATTATCGTCTGTGGAGTGAATGAATAATGGACTCATTATAAAGTGTCTTTGGTTGTCATGACAAGTGCTATATAAATGCAATCAATTATTTTTATTATTAGTCTACTACTGTCTGTTTCAGGGCAAACTCAATGCCACACAACTGGGACATACCAGAAAAATACTCACCCTGATGATATCTCATTTGCAGATTGCTGATATCAGTCAAAAAGGTTAAGTATCTGCCAATAGGCCAATATTTTGATGCATCCCTAAAAGCCATCCTGTGCGGCTGTTACAGTACTGTGAAAACATCAGCCAATTATTAAATTTAGTCAAAAAGCAAACTGGATGCTCTACCTGTTTTTCCCCCCACCAGCCTGCATACACTGCTGCCTGCTCTTTGGAGCAACTCAGTCTGCAGAGCCATTTGGAACACAGAGAACGAGAGCATCTAGCAGCTAGCAAACAGATAGCATGAAAATGATAAATAACAGTCACTTGTTTCAGCACCATCTAAACCGTCAACATCAAACACTGCTACAGGAGAACTAAAAAACAGCTTGGACTCGCAAGAGAGATCAGACATTACTACAATGTAGCTCCTTATTAAGGGTCCCTTTAAAAAGAGAGATTGTTGGGTGAAAAATGAGATCAAAAATTGACCTGATTTCTCAATGATAAATGGTGTTCACTTATAAAGTGCTTTTTTCACATCTCTAGATGACCAAAGCTCTTTACAGATCCTGTTATCCACCCATTCACACACACATTCACACAATGATGGCAGCAGAGCTGCCATAGACAGGCGCTGGCCTGACCCACCAGGAGCAACTGGGGGTTCAGTGTCTTGCTCAAGGACACTTCGACATGCAGACTGCAGACAGCATGAGAATCAAACCCCTGACCCTCCAATCAGTAGTCGGCCACAGCTGCCCCGGTTGATCTCCTAAAGCCTTCAAAAAGCCTTTTCTGTGTCAACGTTTGGAATATGTTCTGAAAACTTTCATGGCGATCTATAAAGATCTTTGAAAAATCCTTGACAGATCACTGAGAGACCAAGAGAAATCACAGAGGGATCATTGAGAGTTTCTTGGGTGACCAAAGAGGTACATGTAAATTGGAGAGGTTTCTAGTGCTCTTCTATCCCCTTAATACAGGGGTAGAGATCGTTGAGAGATCTGGCCAATTTTTGGTCCATCGGTCATCTCCAGTGATCTCCACAGTCTCCACGGTTTCCTCAAAGTTTTGACTCGGTCCAAAACACACAAGGATCTCCCAAACGATGGAAAAGATCAAAAATTGGCCCAATCTCTCAACAATCTCCGTGCTGTGTAAAGGGGCCCTACGAGATGTGGCCAATTTTTCATCACTCAGTGGTCTCCAGCCCTGTGTAAAGGGGTTCTACGCTGAATCATGTGCTAGTCCAAGGCATGTAGAGGAAGGCTTTGGAAGAAGCTAGAAGAGGATTCTTTCGCTTTCAAAATCTACCTTCCTCTTGCTGTGGGAAACTATTGTACACTGGGATTTAACTTCAGCTATAAAGCTAGGCTTGCTTAGTTTGAGTGAAATGTAAAAGATTTATGACATCTCACCTTTTCTGCTTCTGCAACAAAAACAGCCATTAACACAAACAGAATTCAACTGTACATGGTGTAGAATTCACACAGAGAAGTGTCTCCATGCCTCACCTCGTACTGGGTAATGAGGCCATTGGGCTCGACTGGCTCCTCCCACTTCAAGAAGATCATGTCATCCAGCGGGGTGAAGGTGAGCGACTCTGGAGCTATGCCTCCAGGAACTGCAAGAAATTGTCAGAACAAACATTTGTCTGGAAAACGAAAGCACTCATCACACAATGATTCATCCCTGACAGTATGACAGGAACCAGTGCCACAGCGGCCCAGAACAACACAGCACACGGGACGCACAGAGGGCAGCCGGCACCCAACATCAGATAATAATATAGTTAATTCATGAACTGCATAAAATATGTAAGTACAACACAGATAAGAGGAACGAGAAGATAAAGAAAATATATAATTTAACTATTAATTTTGTGCCCGAGTTCAGTTCAAGTTGAGTAATGCTGATAAACACATCAGCAGTTTGCTGTAAACGTATCTGAATGGAAGCGAAGAGACTATGAATGCCTGAACATTTAACAAAGTTCAGTTTTTGGAACATTCAGCTGAAATCTGAGTCTCAGTGGTCTGTGTGATCTGTGCTGTGAAACATTCAGGCCTGGGGCTAAAGCAAAAAAAAAAAACAAAAAACAGCTGAGATGACTTATTGTTTGAAGTTAGACTGGAGAACAAAGATGATTAGGAAAAGTTTTGAAAACACCATTTAATTGACATTTAATGAACATACAGTATATAAATAGTTATTTATCTTTGCAGCAGCAGAAAAACATTTACTTGTTTTCTCACTCCACTATATATACTGTATATAAATGTCTTGTTTGTGTGTGTTTTTTCATGTCAGAATTGATTTCTCCCTTAGCCGCTATGCAGAAGATTTGCAAAGGCACAAAGGAATATGGGAGATAAGAAATAAGAACAAAACCCCATCTCAGAATTGCCCGAGTGTCAGATACAAAGCTTTCTCTTTAATGCCGTTTTCATGTGAAACTGAAGAGAATCTTTGGTGATGGTGATCCAGCCTCAAACTGAGAGTCACCCTCTCCGTCATAGCTGAACGGGAAATACAGAAGCTTACAGTTTACAACGTAGAAAAAAAAAAATGCACTCACTGGTCACTTCATTAGGTGCACGTTGCTATTAGTGCATTGGAGCCAGTTGGACTCGTACTGCCTTAATTCTTCATTGCATAGATTCAACAAGGTGCTGGACACATTCCTCAGAGCTCTTGGTCCATATTGATATTCTGGCATCACCCAGTGGCTGCAGATGTGTTGGCTGCACATCCATGACGCTCCGTGCATCCATTCTTTCATGCTGTTTATGCCCAGTTCTGATTCTGCCATCTGAATGTTGCAGCAAAAATTGAGACCCAGACCAAGTGAAGGTTTTTTTCCAGTCTTCCATCGTCTAATTTTGGCGAGCCTGTGGGAACTGGAGCCTCAGATTCCTGCTCTTAGCTGACGTACTAGTTGAGATCGTCTGCTGCTGTAGCTTATCTTCTTCGAGGGTCAGCGTGTTGTTCCCTCAGAGATGCTCTTCCGTACACCTCAGTTGGAGTGAGTGAATATTTGATTGACTGCTGCCTTTCCGTCAGCCTGAGCCAGCCCAGCCATTCTCCTCTGGATTCTAACACCAAGATGGCATTTGAACACAGAAAACTGCTGCTCACTGGATATTTTTTCTTTCCTTTTCCACACCATTCTCTGTAAACCCCAGAGATGTTTGTGTCTGAAAATCCCAGCAGAGCTGCAGTTTCTGAAATAACCGCAGCAGCCCGTCTAGCAACAATAACCACGTCAAACTCACTCAAATCACTTTTCTTCCTCAATCTGATGCTCAGTTTGAACTTCAGCAGCTCGTCCTGACCACGTGCATGTCTGCACACCTAAGTCCACCGGGATCTTGCCATGTGATTGGCTGAATAGATATTTGCATAAATGAGCAGACAAACAGGTGTGTCTTATAAATTCAATGGATATGAGTGTTTGAAGTAGTAGGTTATAGTATAACTTGATATGACAGTAAAGGGCTAGATTTTTATATGCTGTAAATTTATATTTTACATACAGTATTGTCACCAAGAGTTGTGTAATGCCAAAAATCTTGTTCAATTGGACTCCAGTTAACAACTGTCATTTAACAGGCTGTTATGGCGTGGCTCCAAAACATTTTTTTTTTACATTTCTGGTTGTCTTAGCCCTCACTCCCCCCTTGCTAATCTTCTGAACTTCCTGCTTCACCATCTTTCCTTCATCCATCCTCCTCTCTCTCTCATTTTCATCAGTGGTCACCTCCTGAACGTGCTCCTTCCACCTTCGCTTCACTCGTTAAATGCTGCTGTTATTTCATTTTATTCTGTTTTATCACACTGTAACTTCAAAAGCTGCTGAGTTGAAATGAAACTAGAATGAATAAAACATTCTGAATTTCTTAATAAATAACTGAGAAAGTGAAGTGCAGACAACATATTGTTATTCTGTTTATATTTTTGCTGGTAGGTACCGAGGAAAAACAAATGTCTGTTTCAGAACAGAGTGGGTTAAACACTGTGACGGTGCTCCGTTTTCCATCTACCATCCCTCAGTCCCTCTCAGAACTTACTGTCCTCCTCCGTCTGAAAGGTGACCTCTTTGCCCTCTTTCTTCCCCTCCGGATTGGCGAGTGACAGCCGGACATGGATGCTGTGGTAGGGTGGCAGATCACGCAGCGTGAAGCGTGAGGCGTTGTGCTCCACCGCCAGGCACTCGCGCACCGTCGTGTTGTGGCCGCCGCCTCCTCCCGCCATGGTGTAGCGGTAGCACAGGGACACTGAGTAGGTGTGGCAGCGTGTCAGGTTGAACGCCAAATTCTCCCACTGCAGGGACAACTGCCTGGACTGGAGATCGGTGGCTACGAGGCCTCGCAGTGCACGCATCGGTTCTGTGAGAGGCAAAAGAAGGCAAAAGCAGCAGGAGGAGAAAAAAAAAAGAAATGGTGTTAGGCAAGCCCTGAAGGGATAAAACTAAATTTTAGAAAAATGAACACACAAGTAATCTCATTTCTTTTGTGAAATATTTGTTGCAGAGAAGAAATTATTAGAATGACTATGTCCCAGGACTAGCTGGGCTTTTTTTTTTTTTTTCAACTGTTCTCCATTACATGCCTCCATATTGCCTAGCCACAACATTAGGGTCAATTTGCTGCCAGCATAACACGCCCACACCCCCACCGGGCAGAGCGGAGACTCATGCCAATTGCACTAATTAATCAGACAAGCTGCAAGTAGCCAACCCACCAGCCCCCTCCCCCACTGCCACAGAGCAAAGTGAATATCCAGTAGCTGGGTGATGGCTGCCCTGAGGTTTGATCCGCACTCAACAATACCAGCGCCGCACAAGAGCATTCACTTCCGCTGGTCAGTTTTACTGCTGGGTCAACGCGAAGGCCTGTTGCATATTTTTAGAAGGCACCACGTTAATTCTGATCACTGAGATTAACCCTGACTCAGAGTTAAATAAAAAAAAAAAGCAGCCCTGTCTTTGATAGCCCCCTTGAATGTAAATGCTCACAGGGAGACACAAGAGAGCCTTTATATACGGAGGCACAAACCAGTCAGTGTTCAGAAGGACGTCCAAACATAAGGAGAGGCCAAGTTGAGCCAAGCACATCCTCCGCATCAATGGCAGCATTTATCAGGGGCCATTATCAACACAATCAACTCCCTTTTTGTCAAGTAATCTGCTACATTAAGTACTGTACTGCTTAATTCTTTTAATAGCATATGTTGAGTGATGGGCCAGGGAGGCAGTGGGCGATAGCAAAGATGATATGGGGTACGGCGAGAGATCAGTGGGGTTTGGGGTTGCTGGCCCAGGTCTTCGTTCTCTCCCCGATGCTCAGAGGGATTCAGATTAGCACAGGGAACTGAGCTGGTGCGAATGCATTAAAACAAGAATTATGTACGAAATGGATTTGAGTGGTGCTTTGTACTCGTGAAAGGACACACAGGGCACATCACACGCCAGAGATACTGGTCAGATCCGTCTCTGAATATGATTTTTTTTTTTTTTTTTTTTTTACATATATTCCCTACTGTCTTAGGCAGTTAGGTATAGCACTGGAAATTTTATGACAGCTCCAATCTACACCAAAGGCCCCCGTAATCATGAACTTTCTCTTTTAATCTTCTCTCTGGCTGGAAATATGAAGAGGGCACTGATCTGGACCTCATCCAGGCTAATGTGACGGTAGATAAATGGGTGGGCACAGTAATCACAAAGTAGTGGACTGCACCCAGTAGGAAATGTTAATGCGCCATTGTTCAGTAAGACTGAGGATTGTCTTAATGGTGCAGTTGACGGTCTGCACAGTCTGAGAGCTAAATAAAGAGAGGCGTTTAACTGCTGAGTTGATGAAAGCGCCACCAAAACGGCCACAGTGTGCTCATTATGGGTTTCCTCAAAGTGGACATTTGTGCCGGCCCCTTCCCCTCGCCTGGCGTTATTTGTCTACATGCCACAGGCACCCATTTCCCTGGCACCCTGCGGCATGAAAACTACAGCCGCCACGACGTGGCCAAAAGCCCAGAGCGCCATGCAGATTGGAAGTCAGAGTGCATGTGACAGGTTCTTGTTCATTGTCTCGCTTCAGACGGTGTGGAGGGGTTCTCGACTGGCAATCAGATGGGGGGAAAAACTAAATGTACACAGACATGCACCCTACACGTGTACGCATAAATCTGAACGCCCCAAATGTGCACATGCTGCGGATCCTGCCTCTGAATTCAAGACATGATGAACGGCATGGCAAGAAAAGCAGAGCACTCATGTTCCTAGTGTGCCTAATTTTAGCCGTGCTCCAGTGTTGAGAGACCATGGACGTCGTGGGCAGGAGCTTTCCAGAAGGTTCGGTGACCCAGCAGCAGGTGGAAGCCCATTAACATAGTTTGGGGACCACCTGCGGTACAAATGCTCGCCGCTCCTCTGTGATCTACCTGAGGGGCTCCAAGCTGTGCTAATGCAGCGTGCTGATAATCACAGCAACGGCTCATCAAGCACACCTGGATGGCCGTCAGAGCCAGGTGGAGACCGTGTTCACATTCACGGCCATTAGTTTTACAGCTCCCGCACTAGAATGGATCCACTTTGCGATGTTATATATGTATGTGCACAGTAATGTAGGCTGGCCAGCATGTTTGACCACGTAGGAGCGAGGTGAGAAACGGTGGCCAGGCACAGGTTCTAGGAAGGAAATTCAATGTCCTGCTAAATATGACGGCGATCCAAATGTCCCTTCTGTCTACTAGAGAGTTACCGGCGCCCTAAATCACCACTGATCATTTCTCGTATTCAAAGCAAATCAGCTCAACAGGAAACGGGGGAGGTGTTCAGGATTCAGCAGCAGAAAGTGGGGGTCAGTAGGGGTAGCAGACCAGATGGTGTGGAGGTTGGGCAAGGGCAGCTCTGGGAGACAGGTGGTGATTAGTGTCTCCTAAAGGGTCAAGACGAGATACACAGGGTGGAGGAGGCTTTTACTCTTCAAGTGTCCAACTCCACCTCACGTGTGAGAGCTGCGAACAACGTGAATCTGTACTCCAGTGTTTCAGCTGTTACTCAACTTCGCGGCAACCAATGGGGGGGGGGGGGGGTACAACGATGAGCAAAATTAATTTCACCTACACTTACTCTATACTGAACTAGCGCTGCATCTAAATGCCCTGTTTAACATCTCAGCAAACCCAGCAGTATTACTTATCCCACACATGGCTGAACAAGCTAATGTCACAGTGGTTGAAATGTAAATACATCATTAAAGGCTGAGTTTAGTGACTTTCACAAACACCGATACCAACAACTGTGAAAGCAATTTCCGTACGTCGCAATTCCTCTCCTGCTCCAGCTCTCGGCACGTTCACTCTCACTGCTTCACTCTCACCTTTCTCCCACACACAAACACACCGTGTCACACTGCAACATCTCTCCCCACCCCCACTGCTTGTTATCAACCTTTATTTTACTTTTTTTTTTTTATATTGTGAACTTTCACCATCTCGAGTTGGGGAGGGGGTGTGCGAGTATTGACGAGGGAAGGCTGTGAGCTCACTCGTGGCGCCTGATGAATGAGGGGTGTCTTCGACTGTTGGGAGAGGAGAGTGGCTTTAATATGTCATTGGAGAGGAGGCCAGGGAGGCTCTACTGGAGCAGGCTAGGAAGATATGTGAGGGATGGTGTGTGGCAGGGACAGACCGTTGGGCATAGAGAAGAGTGATGACCATGGGAGGCGCAGATCTGCAGAGTGCCTCTGGGCAACACAAAGCTCTCCATTTTGTGTGCCTGTGACTATATGGCATGCAGATCGCAGATCCAGGCAGCGGCAACGACTGGCTGTGTCCTGTGTGTGTTTGGGTGGATCAAATATAAGAGCAGACAGAAGAAAAAGGAAACATTTGTGGGGAAATTAGATAAAAGCTCGTTGGGAACCGCCCTCAGCTATGAATAGGATTTCAGATTCAATTTAGAGTGCATGCTTCTGCCAAGGCTGTTTGTCCACTGATAGAAATGTGTCAGTTGACGGAGCATTATAAGTTCTCTGTGCCTGTGTATTTTTAGGATGTTTAGCCTATTATTTTTAAAGATATATGCAAAAGTTTATTTTTTAAGTCCTATTTCACAATGTTTGAACAAGTGAAAAGGTGATCTAGAGTACAGATATTGATCAGGATCTGACCCAAAATCTAATGGGTTCATCCTTGGCCCCAAAACCACCACTGTTGGCAATTTTATCTAAAAATGTCCCCAAAATTTTGTTTAATCCTGTAACAAGGTGAACAAACAAACAAACAAACAAACCTCCCTGACAGAGGTAACAATAAGATGTTCTACCATATGTGTGTGTGTTAAATTACTGTAAATTATACTTTCCGAGGTTTTGGAATGACTCTGTAATGAAATGACCAGAATAGAGTAAAAAGTTTGAGCTAAAATCCTCTGGATTGTCTATAAAAATAAATTTTTGCCTCTTTAGAGTAGTGTGTTAAATTACTATATAGACACAAATATTAAGAGTGCTCTGATGAATACAGAGTAAGCTTTAATTATGTACAATGAACACCAGTATAGCTTGGTTTATCCAAACTTGTTGGCAAATGTTGAATATTTTCTACATTATGTTTTCTGCGTGTGCTCTCAGGCTCTTTTGGTCATATGCCAAGAAAACCAGGCGGATTTCTTCAACAGGCTAATCATACAGGAGGAAATGTGGGTCCACCACTATGATCCAGAGACTAAAGCCCAGTTGAAGTAATGGAAGCGTTATGACTCACCACCTCCAAAGAAGGCACATGTCCAACCCTTGGTGGGCAGGGTCATGCTCACAGTCTTTAGGAACCATCATGGAGTATTCATGATGGATTTACCTGGCAAACAGTACCAAAATTACCAGGACTTACTACACTTCACTGCTGCAGAAATTGCGGAAGTCCATTAAAATGGAGATGTAGTATGCTGACCAAAGGTGTCCACCACCTGCAAGACAACACCCCGATTCACAACTTGCATGTTTGCCCAAACGGAAGCACAGTCCTGCAGCTATGAAATCCTTCGTCACCCCTTTACGCTCATGACCTTGCACCATCTGACCTCCATCTCTTTCCAACCATGAAGTAATTTTGGAAGGGGAAGCACTTCCAAGATGATGAAACTCTGTTTCAGTCATGGTTTCTGACACAACCTGCAGACTTCTACAGGTGAGGTCTCCTGTATAAAGCTGCATAAAGCAATGGTGGTACCTATATAGAGAAAGACTAATAACTGTGGAAGTTTGATTCCTCCTAGTCCATAGGAAATGAGTCAGGAAAAATCTTTAATGAATAGCCCTCGTACATGACACACTAACAGTAATTAGCTCAAGTATGTTCATTTTGTCTTTTTTTTAATTATTAGCCTTTTGTTTTCTTATTAAAGACAACGATAGAAAGGAGATGTTTTTGCCTTTACATGTTTCGACTGTCCAAACATGTAAAGGCAAAAACATCTCCTTTCTATCGTTGTCTTTAAAAAGAAAACAAAAGGCTAATAACTAACAGTAATTAATGGTTGTCCGTCTCTTTGTGTTGGCCCTGCGATGGACTGGTGATCTGTCCAGGGTGGACCCTGCCTCTCGCCCAAAGATGGTGGGATAGGCTCCAGCCCCCCACGACCCAAAAAGGATTAAGCGGAAGAAGATGAATGAATGAACGAATTTCTCAATTATATCACGTTATGAATAATATAATTTGGCCAAGTTCATACCAATCCTAAATGTTGTATAAATACAAAGATATTTCGGATAATCATAGAACACATTTACAGTATCTCACAAAAGTAAGTACACCCCTCACATTTTTGTAAATATTTTATTAAATCTTTTCATGGGACAACACTGAAGATCTGACACTTTGATACAATGTAGTCAGTATACAGCTTGTATAACAGTGTAAATTTGCTGCCCCCTCAAAATAACTCAACACACAGCCATGAATGTCTAAACCACTGGCAACAAAAGTGAGTACACCCCTAAGTGAAAATGTCCAAATTGTGCCCAATTAGCCATTTTCCCTCCCCAGTGTCATGTGACTCGTTAGTGCTACAAGGTCTCAGGTGTGAATGGGGAGCAGGTGTGTTAAATTTGGTGTTATCACTCTCACATGCTCTCATATTGGTCACTGGAAGTTCAACATGGCACCTCATGGCAAAGAACTCTCTGAGGATTTGAAAAAAAGAATTCTTGCTCTACATAAAGATGACCTAGGCTATAAGAAGATTGCCAACACCCTGAAACTGAGCTGCAGCATGGTGGCCAAGACCATACAGTGGTTTAACGGGACAGGTTCCACTCAGAATAGGCCTCACCATGGTCAACCAAAGAAGTTGAACGCACGTGCTCAGCCTCATATCCAGAGGCTGTCTTTTGAAAACAGATGTATGAGTGCTGCCAGCATTGCTGCAGAGATTGAAGGGGTGGGGGAGTCAGCCTTTCAGTGCTCAGACCATACGCCGCACACTGCATCAAACTGGTCTGCATGGCTGTCGTCCCAGAAGGAAGCCCCTTTTAAAGATGATGCACAAGAAAGCTCGCTAATAGCTTGCTGAAGACAAGCAGACTAGGGACATGGATTACTGGAACCATGTCCTGTGGTCTGATGAGACCAACATAAACTTATTTGATTCAGATGGTGTCAAGTGTGTGTGGCGGCAACCAGGTGAGGAGTACAAAGACAAGTGTGTCTTGCCTACAGTCAAGCATGGTGGTGGGAGTCTCATGGTTTGGGGCTGCATGAGTGCTGCCGGCACTGGGGAGCTACAGTTCACTGAGGGAACCATGAATGCCAACATGTACTGTGACATACTAAAGCAGAGCATAGTCGGAAACTGGGTGCAGGGCAGTATTCCAACATGATAACCACCCCAAACACACCTCCAAGACGACCACTGCCTTGCTAAAGAAACTGAGGGTAAAGGTGATGGACTGGCCAAGCATGTCTCCACACCTAAACCCTATTGAGCATCTGTGGGGCATCCTCAAACGGAAGGTGGAGGAGCTCAAGGTCTCTAACATCCACCAGCTCTGTGATGTCGTCATGAAGGAGTGGAAGAGGATTCCAGTGGCAACCTGTGAAGCTCTAGTGAACTCCCTACCCAAGAGATTTAAGGCAGTGCTGGAAAATAATGGTGGCCACACAAAATACTGCCACTTTGGGCACAATTTGGACATTTTCATTAGGGCTGTACTCACTTTTGTTGGCAGTGGTTTCAACATTAATGGCTGTGTGTTGAGTTATTTTGAGGGGACAGCAAATTTACACTGTTATACAAGATGTACACTGACTACTTTAGATTGTATCAAAGTGTCATATCTTTAGTGTTGTCCCATGAAAAGTTATAATAAAATATTTACAAAAATGTGAGGGGTGTACTCACTTTTGTGAGATAATGTATATGCAGAATAAATACCAAGTACAACTATTCAAACAACTCTATTATACTCTTTTCATTGGGGGGGGGTTCCTCATTAGTTATTGCATTATGTAGGATTCTGTGACATTATATGATCTGCAAAGTTAAACAGCTAAACAGCATTGGGTCAGTAGCTAAAAACAACAAATGGTTGGCTTCAAAGACAAGGTTTACACACTGTTGTTTTGCTATTTTATTGAGCAATTCAAGACAATATTTCACCTATAAATTATCTTCTATTTGTTTCACTTCCCCCAAAAAAATCTGTCTTCTTTAGTATGTACCGCTTTAGACCAGCGGCTGCAGTCAGCCAGCTGTTATCTTTTAAATAACTGTCAAACCAATATTGCCATGCTGGCAGCAAATAAAGTTTCCCTTTCAGTCTCCTCAGCTCCAGAGTTCAGAGAAGACTAGTGATAACAAATGTGCCCTTTCTTGTGAGATAAGTATAGTATATGCAGTGACTGAGTCTGAACTTGTCTGTCTGCTATTCACTGATTTAATTTTTTGTACATTATCATGACCGATGCCGCCTCATAATGTAGGCTGCTCTTAAGTTAGAATGTGTGGCTGCTGGGCATCATTACAATGAGATGGGGGTCTTTATAAAAATGACTTCATTATGGGCACAGAAGCCATATCTATAGGTATTATCTGAAATGAGGTTTAATGTAAAACCTATGCGGTTTAGTTTCTCAGTGAGCAGAGCTGTAGCGAACCAGAATTACAACAGCGTAAGGTCATGTTAGCTGCTTTTCGAGTGGTTACAGTTGTGGGGAATTCCATTATCTACACAACTTACAATGCAATTCCTCACGAGTAAGGCCAAAGCAAAACCTCAAAGAGGAAACAATTGTCAGACTTTTTATCTCCCCACACATGAGAGCATATGACATGGTTTAGCGCTACAAATTAGCACAGAGAAGATGAAAATGATAAGGCAGACTGTTTATTGCTCAGATTCGCCCTGGAGATTTTGAGGAAGAACACACGTCTTGTATTGAACACACGCACAAGGATCTGCTGCCTAATTGGGTGGCATCAAAAACAAGCTGGCCAGTGTTGTCATACGACTCAAGAGAAGAGTAGGTGTTGTAATGCCCATGGAGCAAGTAATTTATAAATTTGAGGACACAAAAAATGCACATATGCAAACATATCTCTATACATTGATTTTTTTAAAAAAAAAATAAAAACAGACAAGGTTAAAACAGGTGCCTTGGATAGATTGATTTTGGATTGGAACCCAGATCCGTCTAAGGCACAGTGCATAACATGGTATAGCAGCATTTTGAATACATTTTCTTCAATGATTTATCTATTCAGAAATAAATCCTTGTAACTAAACATCTATATTCATGCTGAAATCACAATGGTTCTTAGCAGAGCTGGTAATGTGACCTCAAATCAAAATCCCCATTGAGCATCTTATGAAGGGCTCAGAGCAGGTAGAGAGGACCCAAAATGCAGGCTGGATGCAGGTTCACTGGATTTAGTCACAAAATCGAAACAAAGTGCAACCCAGGAGCTGGAGAACACTGAAGCAAACTTAAACACGAGGATAATACAAGAGCACCCTGAGGTGAGTGCAATATCCCCCACCTCCGTTTTCTTGAAGATCCCAATATGTCACTGAAGGAGAGCAGTTATCCATCCATCCAAACATCCATCTTCTACCGGTAGAAGATGGATGAAGCAGTTTTCAACTTTTCCAATTGTTGGGGCAGAACCAAATTCTGATAAGCCAATCATCCATGGATATACAACAAAAATAGTTATATACAACCCATAGTTGTACGTCAGGATCCCAAGGTGAACCTGTGTACAATGTTTGGTGACCCTAGCTTTACTTTTATTTTATTTTTTATTTTATAATCCTTTATTAGTCCCACAATGGGGAAATTACAGGGCATCCACCTGGATGAATGAGGTGCACAAGCATGCACGCGTGCGCGCACGCACACACACACACATTCACACACTTGTTCTGTAGTAATAGTATAAAGGGAATGTTAACATTGACCTTTGGACCCCAAACCCATATTCTGATCAGGGTGTAAGCTGTCAAATATTTGTCTTAGAGACAACTATGGTATAAAGCCTTACAAGATTTAGGGAAAATCTGACCTCTGACCTTGACGTCAACGACTATAATTCCTGCAAAAATGACCCAATCAGAACCAAATTGCAATATACACATCATCAGTACATATCAAACCCTGGTATCAAGTTTCACAGAAATGGAAACATTATATGCTGGGCTTAATCTGTGCCCAATCCAGCCAGATCTTGTTCAGGCACCTCCCGCATTGGAACAGAACCTCTTTAGTAGGCTCCGCCACCTCGTGTTTCACAATGAAAATAAGTTTTGTCTATTATTTAATGTTATCTATTATTAGTCTTTACTTGTTGCACAAAAAAAATCCCTCGGTTACCTATTTTATCTTCTTTTAGCAGGATTTTAGCAGTAGAGGGTGGCAGCGCCAGGCATTTCAGGTGACAGCGCACGGTTGTGAATAAGCTCTCAGCATAAAGTAGTAAACTGAATTTCCAAAAGACAGGCAGCTTAATTGAATTTCTTTAAAATTGCATGCGGGTCAGACTCCCAGAGGGCAAATCTTTTGAATGTGAATGGCCCTGTGGATGCAGGAGGACAAGCAGCAGTGCTGAAGCAGAAGTGTGGTTAGCCTAAATGGACCTGTTGCTAGCAGAGAAAAGCAGTGGACAGACTCTTTGGTTGACTTATCAGCAAGGCTTGAGATTAACTTTTTTGATCACTAGCCACTCAGCCTTTTCACTAGCAACAATTTTGTGGTTAGAAAATTAGGTTTAATATGATCAAATTTGAGTATTGCATGCTAAAATTTACTTAAACTAAATTTACAATCATTTTAAATGTAAATGACTCTGATACATATGTACATACAGTATCTCACAAAAGTGAGTACACCCCTTATACTTTTGTAAATATTTTATTATATTTTTCCATGGTACAACACTGAAGATATGACACTTTGATACAATGTAAAGTAGTCAGTGTACAGCTTGTATAACAGTGTAAATTTGCCGTCCCCTCAAAAAAACTCAACACACAGCCATTAATGTCTAAACCGCTGGCAACAAAAGTGAGTACACTCCTAATGAAAATGTCCAAATTGTGCCCAGTTAGCCATTTTCCCTCCCCAGTGTCATGTGACTCGTTAGTGTTACAAGGTCTCAGGTATGAATGGAAAGCAGGTGTGTTAAATTTGGTGTTATCATTCTCACACTCTCTCATACTGGTCACTGAAAGTTCAACATGGCACCTCATGGCAAAGAACTCTCTGAGGATTTGAAAAAAAGAATTCTTGCTCTACATAAAGATGACCTAGGCTATAAGAAGATTGCCAACACCCTGAAACTGAGCTGCAGCATGGTGGTCAAGACCATACAGCGGTTTAATAGGACAGGTTCCACTCAGAATAGGCCTCGCCATGGTCTACAAAAGAAGTTGAGTGCACGTGCTCAGCCTCATATCCAGAGGTTGTCTTTTGAAAATAGATGTATGAGTGCTGCCAGCATTGCTGTAGAGGTTGAAGGGGTGGGTGGTCAGCCTGTCATACACCAAACATTGCATCAAATTGGTCTACATGGCTGTTGTCCCAAAAGGAAGCCCCTTTTAAAGATGATGTACAAGAAAGCCCGCAAACAGTTTGCTGAAGACAAGCAGACTAGGGACATGGATTACTGGAACCATGTCCTGTGGTCTGATGAGACCAACATAAACTTATTTGATTCAGATGGTGTCAAGTGTGTGTGGCGGCAACCAGGTGAGGAGTACAAAGACAAGTGTGTCTTGCCTACAGTCAGGCATGGTGGTGGGAGTCTCATGGTTTGGGGCTGCATGAGTGCTGCCGGCACTGGGGAGCTACAGTTCACTGAGGGAACCATGAATGCCAACATGTACTGTGACATACTGAAGCAGAGCATGATCAGAAACTGGGCTGCAGGGCAGTATTCCAACATGATAACCACCCCAAACACACCTCCAAGATGACCACTGCCTTGCTAAAGAAACTGAAGGTAAAGGTGATGGACTGGCCAAGCATGTCTCCACACCTAAACCCTATTGAGCATCTGTGGAGCATCCTCAAACGGAAGGTGGAGGATTGCAAGATCTCTAACACCATGATGTCGTCATGGAGGAGTGGAAGAGGATTCCAGTGTCAACCTGTGAAGCTCTAGTGAACTCCATGTCAAGAGAGTTAAGGCACTGCTGGAAAATAATGGTGGCCACACAAAATATTGACACTTTGGGCACAATTTGGACATTTTCACTAGGGGTGTACTCACTTTTGTTGCCAGCGATTTAGACATTCATGTGGAGTTTGCATGTTCTCCCCGTGTCTGCGTGGGTTTACTCCGGGATTTCTCCGGTTTCCTCCCACATGCCAAAAACATGCAAGTTAGGTTAATTGGCATCAAATCTGGGGATTCTAAATTGTCCTTAGGTATGACTGTGAGAGTGAATGGTTGTCTGTCTCTCTGTGTTGGCCCTGCAACGGACTGGCGATCTGTCCAGGGTGTGCCCTGCCTCTCGCCCAAAGCTGCTGGGATAGGCTCCAGCCCCCCCCCCCCCCCCGCGACCCCAAAAGGATTAAGCGGAAGAAGATGGATGGATGGATGGATGGCTATGTGCTGAGTTATTTTGAGGGGACAGCAAATTGACACTGTTATACAAGCTGTACACTGACTACTTTACATTGTATCAAAGTGTCATATCTTCAGTGTTATCCCATTAAAAGATATAATAAAATATTTACAAAGATGTGAGGGGTGTACTCACTTTTGTGAGATACTGTAAAAATAGCAAGAGAAACACTGTTGAATCATTTATTAACAGCAGTAAATGCTGTACAACAGTGTAGAAAAATATTTGCAATATGAGAGTGAAGTACAGGTAGATTTGGGGTCTGTCCCAATTCTCATTCGTATCCCTACCCCTTGACACCTTGATAGAGGTTGAAAATGACCCCTATGATGTCATGAACCTGGGGTTGGTGTTCCAAACCCAGTTCTGACTTTTGATTATTTTGCCCTATTTTCCACCAGGCGCTTCAGGGAGCTATTGGGCCTTTGCTCCTTGGCAGCTTGGGCACGCCCCCTCTCCTGTCAAGTGCCATCAGCTGTGCTTTGTTATTGGGTGTTTACACACACATACACACACACTCCATTCATTCCCATTCACATGTGCATACACTCACTCGGGCACACCAGGGTTTAATTATGTTCAGCACACGCTTCCTCACACCGGCAATCTCTTCCCTCGTTAGCGTTATGATTACATATACGCTGTGTTTGTGGGAAGAGATTGTCGGGGCTTTCACCCTCATACATGGCAGCGTGTTCCTCTACGTATGTTGTCTCATCACCTGCTTGTTATTCAGCCGGACATTTGAAGCTGGTTAATCCCTTGATGTTAGTGGCTGATCCTCCCTCACTCCCTCATCCAGCAGACTGCACGAACAGCCCCAGATCGCTCCAGTCCCGTAAGTTTCATGTTTGCCTTTCTCCCTGTGCCGTCAGCAGCTCTGCGGCACTAGGCATTCCCTTCACCGGGCTGTAGAGCACCCGGATGGCATTCCTGTTTGTCTGGTGGCCTTTATTCCATTATTGCAACGCTCTGTATCCTTGTGGTCGACTGGACTTGTTATTTTGGTTGTAGTTTATGTTAATAAATGGCACGTTGTACTCCAGCAATTGAGTTTTTCATTCCCTCCCTCGTGCACCGCGTTATGGCGCACAAGGAACTGTGACAGAATGCCCCGACCAGCAGAAAAAAACCAGCGGAGTACTTTTTCTTTCACCCTCTTTTCCCCTTCCTCCTCGAGCAACGAAGCTATGATCTGGATGGACAAGGAGCAGAGAGCCCAGGATCTGCTGGAAGAAGCGATCTTTGCCTTTCAGTGGCCACAGTTTCTGGAGGACATGCAGTGGGCATAACTCATCGCAGAAGACGTCGAGCGGTGCCATCCTCACCTCCGGGTCATTCTTAGGGTGGATGCCATCGTCTCCGCCATCCTTCCCTCGGCAGACATGGAGCCGGAGGGTGCCTCTCCAACATCGGAGCCAGCCACCCGTCAGAGGAGACATTCCCGGTGGAGCAAGACCTCCTCTTCTTGCGGTTCTCTTTCATCTCCCGGGCCGGTGCCCGCCCAATCCTCAGACGTTATGACGGAGGAGGAGAGACTGGGTTTGCTGGTAAACCATCGGATCGAGGAAGAGCGCTGTGAGAAAGAGGCCCGAGGATGTGCTTCCCGGGCTGTGAGGGTTCCACCCCCACCCCCCGCGCTTACTCAATCCATGGGCTTGTCGACGGAGGAGGAGTGGTTGGTCCTGCTCGCTCAGCTTGACTGCCGGGTTAAGGAGAAGCACCGTGCGAAGGAGGAGCGGAGCCTGGCCCAGCTCAACCGCCGGATGGAGGAGGAGTGCCGTGAGGAGGAATTGGATAAGGATCTCCCAGCACTCGAGCTCCTCGCGGTCACTCTGCTTCCTTCTCCGGAGAAGACGGAGCTTCTCGGCTTGGGTGACTTGCTGCCCAGTGCGGCGCTTTGCGTCCTGGATTATCTGGTTCCTGAGCCATCCGGGAGGAAGAAAAGGAGGAGCTCCCACCGGAAGAGGCTTCCGGTCTCGACGGAGCATCCCAAGGAGGAGAGTCGGGAGGGGAGAGGAGATGCCCCGGAGGAATCTGAGGACGTCCAGTGCTAGGTGAACAGGCAAGTTTTTCTCATTTAACTTATACATTTGATGAACAATTTTGCCTGCTTCCTGGTGAGGAGACTTGGGGTGTGCAGTCCCCTGAGTGCTCCGCCCCAGCGGCATATAGTGCCCCCTTACCTGACCTCACTGAACCCTTTCTGTGTGTCCCTACAAGCCTGCTGGCCCAGGATCCAAGTCACTCGGGGGAGGAGGAACCAGAAGCCCAAGGAGGGTCCAGCTCATGGGCCAGTGGAGCGGTCGTCCTCGGCCACCACGCCAGAGGAGCCGGTGGCACGGAAGATGGTGCATGAAAACCCCAAGACTGCAACCACCATCACGCCTGCTGCTGGGGCCGCCGAGTCATCCCCCGGACCAGACCTCCAGCCGACGGGTCCCCGACTATCATCGTCGGCATCACCAGAGTCCTGGACGGTGGTAGAGCTTGAGCCCAGGCAAGTAGTCTCTCCTGTAGTTCATTTGTCAATGATTGAGAGATCTTGTCTGGCTCTTGGGGGGGAGAGTCGGATCCAGCTCCCAGCCGCATCTGAACTCCCCTCACCGGGCTCTGCCGCTGCCGGCGACCCTAACCTTTCCTCCTCTCCAATCCCCTTCGAGCTCCTTTCTAGGGTTGCCGGAGAGGAGCTGCCACTACCTGGGTTGCCCACGGACGACGACACGGGGCTAGCGGTCCCAGAGGAGGTTGACAGGGGTACAGCACCGACCGAACCAACGGTATCCACACACCCCAAGTCGTCGGAGTCCTGGATGGCGGTGGAGCCTGAGTACAGGCAAGTGTTCCCCATTAGGGCTGTCATGTCCATGTCTATGTCACACTGCCTGACTCATAGGGAGGGGGGCCTGGGGCTGCTAGCTTTAGCCCTTGAGGCCACCTCACTGAGCTCTGCTGCTGCCGGCGACCCTGACTGTCTCTTTTTCTCTCCATCCGGGTTCGGAGCCCCCTGCCAGGACCACTGGAGAGCAGCTGATCCCGCCGAGGATCTGGGTCCAGTACCAGGAGTCGTGGAGAGCCCTACCTCCCTCCCTGGGGAGGCCACCGCGGGAGCAATGAGGCCCCCGATGGGGACCACCACAGGTGCAACAGTGCTCCAGCCGGAGCCCATCGCGGGTGCAGCAGAGTTCCAGCCGTAGTCCACCATCACAGGTGCAGCAGAGCTCCAGCCGGAGTCCACCATCGCGGGTCCAGCCACGTCCCAGACCGGGACCGGGGCTCCTGTTCCTTGGTTTGGCTACCGAGGCTCCCGAATGGGTAGGCTGCCTCTCTGCCTCCCTCTCAAGTTCTGGTGGCTCCACCACGCTGGTCGGCCACCCGAGGGACTTAGTCTTGGTGGCGGGTGGCCCATTGGCCCGGGCAGGCTGCCGGACACTACTCTGTGGGCCGCCTGCTGGACATGGGACTTGGGCAGGCCACCCGATCAGTCACCCCTTGCCATACTGGGGGCCTGGGACTCTGGTCGACCCCCTCAACTTTGGACTTTTGGGGAGGGTGGTTAGTGTCCTAGCTGGGGGTTGTTAGGAGGGTCACTGCTCTTTATTTGCTTATTATTTGTTGTATTGTTCACTGGTTGCTTCCCTCCTAACCGGTCTGCCCCCACTTCCCACCCTGGGTAATTGTTTGTTGCTGGGGGGTGGGGGTTTCCCCTTGAGGTGTGTTTTTTTTGTTTTCAGCTGATGGTACTGGGGTCTCTGGAATCCACCTCTAGAGAGGGGGGCACTGTCATGAATGTGGGTTTGGTGTTCCAAACCCAGTTCTGACTTTTGATTATTTTGCCCTATTTTCCACCAGGCGCTTCAGGGAGCTATTGGGCCTTCGCTCCTTGACAGCTCGGGCACGCCCCCTCCTCCTGTCAAGTGCCATCAGCTGTGCTTTGTTATTGGGTGTTTACACACACATACACACACACTCCATTCATTCCCATTCACATGTGCATACACTCACTCAGGCACACCAGGGTTGTTTTTTTTTTTTTATTTAAGTTTTTGTAAAGGGTATACAGGTCGTTACAGCAATGCAGTGTTTACATTTTTATCACATGTTCCCTTATTTTCTGATATCTGACAACATTGGAAGATTAATTCTTACAACACCCCTTTTTTTTTTTTTAAAGTGAAAGAAAAAGTGAAATTAAAGAGAAAAAAAAAACAAAAAACAAATAACAAAAAAAAACAAAAAAAAAACAGTAAAAAACAAACAAAAAGAAAAAGTAAGTAAATAAAGATAAAAGAGCATCTGAGTAGCGTTGGAACAAAGAGCGGAACCATTATTGAAATGGTATTTGTCAAAGATTAGATCTAATGGAAGACACATATGCGGTCCAGGGTTGCCAAAAGTTCATGAACCCATCCATGTCCTGTCTCAGTGCGAATGTCAACTTTTCCATCGAGTAAATGTCTTGGATCACGTTAGTCCAATCTTCAGGTGTAGGACAGTCCTTCAACATCCATTTTTTAGTTAGAGCTTTTTTGCTTGCCAATATTAAAACATTGAATAAGTATTTTTCTCCTCGTCTTTCCAGTGAGTCCGGTAGTAAACCCAAATACAAAGTTACAAAAGAAAAGGGAACTGTAATTTTGAATATTTTCCCCAATATTGTCTGTACCTTGGTCCAATATTGGTGGATAACTGGGCATGACCAAAACACATGAAAATGATTTGCAGTCTTTTCACCACACAAGCGCCAACAGTTCAATCCCTTATGGGTAAATTTGTTTTGTGCAGGTGTTCTGAAAAATCTTGCCAAGTTTTTCCATCCAAATTCTCTCCACTGCAGGGATGAGGTACTTTTCCATTGCTGTTTATTTAGCTTTTCCCATATTTCCAGTTGTAAAGTGAAATTCCCCTCTTTTTCCCATCTCTCTTTTATATAAGATGTGTTGTCTCCTTTTAAGTCTTGAAGACCTTGGTATATTTTAGAAATGTATCTGATCCCTGGGATCCCTTTATATGCCATTAAGAAGACCTTCAGAACACCTGACTGGGCCCTTTCCAAAACCTCCTTTTTAAGTATATTGTTTATGTGGTGTCTAAGCTGGAAGAACCTGTAAAGGTCTTGATTTATTAGGCCTTGTTTTTTCAAATCTTCAAAACTTCTTAAGATTTGCCCTTTAAAAAAATCGTAATATTTTATCAGCCCTTTCTCCTTCCACTTTTTAAATCTGGTGTCTGTTTTATTAGGAGTAAAGTCCTGATCATAGGCGATCCATTGCAGAAGTCGATAGGGCTCTTTAGTTTGATTCTCTCTGACTATCTTAAACCAAATTTTTAGCGGGGTCTCTATCCACGGGTTAGTGTTATTCAAAAGCTTAGGTAAGGCATTGTTCCCTATTATCGCCTGTAGGGGGATGTCACTTGTTATTTGGCATTCGATCTCCTTCCATTGTGCAGTGTAGACTGGGTTACATATCTCTACTAAAGTTTTAATTTGTGTGGCTTTAAAGTAGTCCCTGATATTTGGCAGCGCGAGCCCACCTTTGTCTTTGTTTAGCTGTAGGGTTCTATATCTGATTCTAGGTCTCTTGCCCTGCCATATGAATCTTGAGATCCTTCTGTCCAGCTCCTGCCATGTTTTTTTGGGAGGTTCTACCGGTATTGTTTGGAAAAGGTATAGAAGACGTGGAAGTATATTCATTTTGACTGCTTCAATTCTTTGTGCAGTACCCAAGAATGGTATCATATTCCATCTTGCTAGGTCAGATTTTATTTTTGTCACCAGTGGATCATAGTTTAGTGATATAATTTTGTTGAGTTGTTTCGGGATATTGACCCCCAGATATTTCATAGATTCCGACTCCCAGTTAGTTTTGAGTTTGCTTAGTGAATAATGATTTGGGTCATAGTTGAATGTTAAAACTTGGGTTTTATGCATATTTAATTTGTACCCCGATAAATCTCCATACTCTGAAAAAACTGAGGTTAGTTCTGGTAAAGAAGTGTCCAGCTGCCCTAGGTATATTAAAATGTCATCAGCAAAGAGTGCTATTTTATGTTCCTTCTGACCAAGTGTAATACCTTGAATTTTTTGGTTTTGTCTTATCCATTGGCTCAGAGGTTCTATGAAGATTGCAAAGAGCAGTGGAGACAGGGGGCAGCCCTGACGACATCCTCTTTCCAGTTCAAAAGATGATGATAAATTACCGTTAATCCTTATTTTAGCTGTTGGTTTTTTATATAATGCCTGTATAGTTCTAATGAAGTTGTTATGAAAATTGAAACTGGATAAGATTCTATATAGAAAAGACCAGTCAACCGAATTGAATGCTTTTTCAGCATCTAATCCCAATATGACTGCATTTAAGTTATATTTTTTTATATGATGAATTATGTGTAAAGTGCGTCGAATGTTGTCTTGTGTCTGTCTTTGTCTTATAAAACCTGTTTGGTCTAAATGAATTAGGTCTGTCAGTATATTTTCTAACCTTTTGGCAAGGATAATGGTAAAAAGCTTATAGTCCTGATTTAGTACACTGATTGGTCTGTAGTTGGAGCACTCTAGTTTATCCTTTTCAGGTTTAGGTATAACTGCAATGACCCCTTCTCTCCAGGAGGGGGGGATTTCCCCTGTGTGGAGGACATAATTAAATGTTTTCAGGAGGAGAGGAGATAGTTGCTGTTTAAAGGTTTTGTACCACTCTGCTGTATAGCCATCAGCTCCTGGGGATTTGTTAGCTTTAAGTTTCATAATTGCTTTTTCCAATTCTTTAGGATGTATTTCTGACAGTAGTGTTTTATTTTGTGACTCCGTAAGTTGGGGAAGGTTTAATGTGTTTAGGAATGCCTCGGATGCGTTTTTATGTTTTTTGTGGGAGTATAAGTTCTTATAGTAATTCTCGAAGTTTTTAAGAATATCCTGAATTCTGAATTTTATTCCCTTTGACACTGGGTCTCTGATTTTGTAGATTGCTCTTTCTGTTTGATGTTTCCTCAATTTATAGGCTAGCAATTTTGCCGATTTACTACCTGCTTCATAGTATTTTTGTTTCAGAAATGTAAGTTTCTTCTGGATTTCTATTGTGTAGATCTCATTTATTTGGTTTTTAATTTCCTTAATCTTGAGCGAGTCAGTAGAATGAGTGTTGCCTTTGTGTTCTTTTTCTAGGTTCTTAAGTTCTGACTCTAATGTGGATAGTTTTTCTTGTCTTAGTTTCTTTTGGGTTGCCAGTTTTGCAATAATCTTTCCTCTTATTACAGCTTTACATGCATCCCACAGTATTAAAGGGGATACTTCTCCATTATCGTTATCTTCCAAATATCTGAGAATATCTGATTCCAATTCATCTTTCAATGGTCCTTTCAGGACATTTGAATTTAACCTCCAAGAAAATGTATTATTTGTGTATTTTTGGATATTTAAGTCCATGTAGATCGGACTGTGGTCGGAGAGATCCATCAGTCCTATTTTACATGTTTTTACTCTTCCAATGTCTCTATTAAACATAAAAAAATAGTCAATCCTTGAGTAAGATGAATGTGGAGTTGAGTAAAATGTATAGTCTTTTACACTGGGGTTGAGTTCCCTCCACACGTCACAGATTCCCAATTCTTTTAGTAGCATCCGAGTCTTCCTGTTTTGGGTGTTATTTTGATGTGGGGAATTACCAGAAGCATCCCAGTATGGATTCAGTCTAAGACTGAAGTCCCCACCACATATCACTAAACCTTGAGCTTTAGTTATCATTAGGTCGAATACATTTTTATAAAATTTCCAGTTAGCCCCTGGGGGAGCATACACATTCAGCAGGGTGATATCTTCTCCCTCTAGCCGCCCAGTTACCAAACTGTATCTCCCTTCTTTATCTTTGTGTTCTGATTTTTTTTCAAATGTAATTTTGGTTGATATCAATGTCGCTACTCCCCTCCTCCTCCCTGATTTATATGAAGATGAAGAGATCATTTTAAACCCTTGTCTACTGAGTTTATTGTGTTCCACGTCTGTTAGGTGGGTTTCTTGTAAAAGTATTATTCCTGCTTTGTCTTTTTTCATTTTGCCTAGAATCTTGGATCTTTTAACTGGATTCAGGATTCCTTTTACATTATATGAAATTATTTTGGTTACACCCTGTTTCTCCATTGTGTTGTTTTGTTTAGTATAACTGTGTGGTGGCCCTCTTTTGTGCTACTCAGAAACTGAAAGAACATTAAAAACAAGAAAAACATTAAGAACATAGTGTAAAAAACTTTAAAACAAAAAGCTGTCATAAGAACTTCCTGAGCTGAGGTCTTTTTAAAGACCCTGTAAGAGCCTTGATGGAGTGAAGGCTCTGAGGGAAATTCCTCAAACTCTGTTACGTGTTGAGGGCCCTCTCTTACCACTGAAAGTAGTCCCATGCTTTTAACGTGAGTTTCAGAACCCAATCCAAACTTGTAATGATTTTTTTTTTTTTTTTCCTTTTATGCCTAAACCCTGTGAAATTGTGTGCACCCTCCCACCCCCATCACATCAAACATTCACGCAAAAACAGTATTTGTTAGTATGAGGAGAACATGTGGATTATTGTCACATTTCTATTTTAACAAGTTTTGTTTTTTTTTTTATTACAAAGACTTATTTGTTTCAAATAATATGATTGTTCCATGAAATGTTTTACCACATGCTGAATATGCATCTCCTTTAATGTTTGTTACCTTGTATGAGGGGGGTTGGATGTGCGGATTGATTCAAGAGAAAAGAAAAAAAAAAAAAAAAAGGTCGCTATTCCAACCTGAAAACGGATAGTTTATCCGCGACGCTCTGGTGCTGGGTTTCCCGCTGCTGGTCCGTGGATTTTGAGGGTCTTTGTGTTGTCCATGTTTGCGCTTTGATCTTCTCACTCGGGTCTGCTGCGGGTTTAAATACCGTTACCGGGAGCCCTCTTTTCGCCATGTCAGCTGTTGCTTCTTCCGCCGAATTATAGAGACACGTTTCATCGCCGTAGAAGACCCTTAACTTCGCAGGAAATGGTGTCTGAAAGCGCAATTTCTTCTCTCTTAACACCTTTTTCGCGTCATTGTATTCCCTGCGCTTTTTAAGGACCTCCGGGGCGTAATCGTGTTCCACGTAGACTTTTCTCTCCTGGTGCATAAATCCTTTTTTCTGCCAGGCCAGTCTTACAACCTCTTGTTTTATTTTGAAATTGGAAAATCTTACCAACACCGAACGTGGGGGCGCTTCCGCCGCCGGCCTAGCGGCTAATGAACGATGTGCCTTTTCTATCTTCAAGTCGGTGGTTTGTGGAATATCCAATTTCTCTCTTAGTAAGGATTCCACGCATTCTGCCATTGAGTTAAAACCATTTTCGGTTCCTTCTATCAGACCATGAATTCTTATGTTGTCTCTTCTTTGTTTTCCTTCTTGGTCGGTTAGCTTAGCCTCTATAGCTGCTTGTCTTTTGCGTAGGTCTAGCACAGAATCTTCGAGCACTTTTATTCGATCCTCTGTTTCCAAGATTCGGTTCTCGGCCTGGTCCACTCTGCTGTTTGTCCTTTTCAATTCTTCTCTGAATTCCCGAAATTCGGCCGTAACATCTCGGCGAAATCGTCGTAGCTCCTCAAATAGTGATTTCAGGCTAACCCTTTTGTTAGCTATCACCAGTTCCTCGTCTTCTGAACGGAGATCTTCCAGTTCAGATTCTCCGGCCGATACGTGTCCTGGCCTGGAGAATTTCAGTTTCTTCTGTTTTCCTTTAGACATGATGATTTTGTCTTTTGATTTTCACTCCTCCAAAAATCCGTTAAGTTTGATTTTCAAGGTGTTATCCTGGATTGGGTCTGAGAGCTTCAGTGTTAAGCTGCAGTCGCCATGGCGTCAGGCACACCAGGGTTTAATTATGTTCAGTCCACGCTTCCTCACACCGGCAATCTCTTCCCTCGTTAGCATTATGATTACATATACGCTGTGTTTGTGGGAAGAGATTGTCAGGGCATTCACCCTCATATGTGGCAGCGTGTTCCTCTACGTATGTTGTCTCATCACCTGCTCGTTATTCAGCCGGACATTTGAAGCTTTTAATAAAATAGCATTTAATAAATGGCATGTTCTACTCCAGCAATTGAGTTTTTCATTCCCTCCCTCGTGCGCCGCGTTATGGTGCACGAGGAATTATGACATATGAATTGGGACACCTGTTCAGGGCTGCACATCATTAGTAGTTGCTGATGGATTTAATCTAAAGCGACACCACCCGTTTTCACCAGAAAAAAGAAGAAAATGAAAACCGGTGATGAAAAAAGTCTCATCTTAAGGAGAAAAATGTCTCAAATTTACACGAACTATTCTAATAAATAGAAAAAGTCAGAAATTTATTAAAAAGAAAGCTGTAAATTCAGAGAAAAATTTGGACCCCTGGCGGGCCGTTTTTGGACCATGGGCCACATGTTTGACACCCTTGAACCAGCACATTAAAAATACATAATTAGAGGTTTTACTTCCATGAAAACGTTGCATATTACAGATATCATAGATGATCACAGGTAAAAGTTCACCTCAGAAGAAGCTTGCTCTTTACAGCAACACATCAAAGTTTAGTCACTTTTTCTCTCTGTCATACTGGACAGTAAACGGGAGCTTCTTGCTCTAAAAATAATCATATTTAACCACAGAGGTAGGAGCTGATGTGGGGGTAGAGTGCAGTTTATTAACTACTCACACTGGGACAACAGAGGATCAGGTGGAATTCCCCTGGTGATCTGATCGCTGAGAGTGGGGACAGGTGTGTTCTGTTGGCTGGCCTGCTGTCAGTTCGTCCCCGTTTCTGACCACAAAATGGACCGACTTGTGGAGCATAGCGTCCGCCGTTCCTTATGTACTCCAGCCCTGTGTACCGCGCTGGAGTTGAGCCAGACCACGCCCACGGCAATAGTTGGACCAATGAGAATACGCTGTGTGTGCAGATACTGCTCATGTGAGTTGTAGTTTTGTAGTCTCACACTGCGATAGGCTTATTACTTGTATTTCGATGTTGCTTGAGAAAACCTCAACCCACCAAATTGGCTTGTGAGAGTGGCTGCCTTACCCGCCACCGGTGAAATCCACCCACCAGTGGCGGGTGGGCGGGTGCTAATGTCAAGCCCTGCTTATCAGCCTCCTGGCTCCATTCCATTCATGGGTTATAAAAGCTACCAAAGATTGTATGTCGGAGTTCCAGTACCTTTACCTCCCCCACTGAGCTGCAGGAGCGTCGGTCTGTCTGTGTTCCAGATCCTCCAACTTTACAAATTAAGCACTGCTTATATGTATAAACACACATGTAAGGATGTGGGTCCAATATCATTGAAATTATGTATATGTGCTTTATTATTCAATTATATTTTGAATACTCATCGTGATTACTTTATATATATGATAATGCAGCAATGTTAATATCATACATGTATCAGAGGATGAGTCTTACAGTACATATATTTTGAAAGTACATATTTTATTTTGAAAGATTCTGTTTCCTGATGTTGAAGCAGCTGCTGATTTGTTCTCATCCACTCGCATACTTTTCATGGTTTTTATCAACTATATAAGGCCCTATTACTTGAATCAAGAATGCATTTTTGCACCACACTTCCCACCTTACGCCAGTGCTTTTGTTAGTTTCTGTCAGTGCATTGTCTGTTTTTTATGCTTTGTGTCATTCCATCATGCCATCATGCTTGGAGTTGGGAGAAGGAGGCTCATTTCAAAAAAGGTGTGGCAGCACGCAACCTCATGCACCACTGTTTTATGGTGCAATTTATGACGATGTGCTTTTGACCAGGAAAACGGAGGTCTTTCGTCATAAGCACATTGTTTAATGCTATTTCAGTGGTGTATTTTGAAATCGGGCAGGTCTTAATGACAGGAGGTCATGAGGAAACACAGCATGTGCTGGAATTTTCAGTTATTTTAACGGAGAGAATTTTAACATACATATCGCCTTTAAACCTGATATGGGCATAGAACATTCTAACAATCGAGCAGTCTCTAGTACGTGGAGTGTTGTTATTCCCCATTCTTCCTGCTATGATGCTTTGCACACTTTATTGCGTGGTCATCTTTCCTTTTATGTCAATCCTTTGTCTGACATTGAGAGTTAAAGTTTTCTACTTGCTTCTGTCTTTCACCTTAGAATTCCACTCACCAATATCATTCCCACGCTTGAGAGCACTCTTACAGGTGTCCTTGTAACAAAGAAGTGGCTGACCAACTTTTCTTGCTCTTTCTGCTAACTCTCCGTACAACAGGGCTTTGACTGGCTAGTAATCATTCATGCGGCAGACGTGGCCCATCCAGCGAAGGCAATTTCTAATCAATTTGGTCTCTGTCCTCTACATTGACTTTTTCTAAGACCTCCACATTTCAGATGAAATGGTCCCATATGATTTGCAGTATAGACCTGAGATGACACTGTTAATGGTTCTCAACTGATTAACATGTTTTTGTGAAGAGTCCATGTCCTGTTGCCATACAGAAGGAGTGGGGTAATGCACTGCTCATAGACTTTAATTCTTGTAGCTGCAGTCTATTCTCTACAACCAAATACTCTACTGTATTTTGCAAGCGTCCAACGGCAAGGGATGCACTTTGTATTCTTACATTAATCTCTTCGTTCATCATGCAGTCACCTTGGATACATAGCTACCGAGATACTTGAAATGGTCTACTCGTGCCAACTTACAATCAAAGAAGTCAAGTGAGGTGCCAATACTCATAGTTTCAGTCCTGGAGGTGTTATACAGAGACCCATTCTCTTAGATACCTCATTATAGGCTTTAGACATTTAGGCTTTAGAGACACTCTGCACTGTTGCTAAACAGAGCTATGTCATCTGCATACTGGGCTTTTTGTATGTATTTGTACTGAACTTCTGACTTAGCCTTATATCTTTGCAGACTGAAGAGCTCACCATCGTAGTGGAATCACACTTTTACACTGTAGTTGGTCTCAATAAATTTGAAGGATAAAAAGAGAAGCACAACTACGTAGATACCATAAAGGGTTGGAGGAAGTTTGCAGCCATGTTTTACACCACAGCTGTAATTAAATGCTTGTGAGTGTTCTCCATCAACGATGACTCTTGCTTGTACATTCGAGAATAATGCCTTGATAACATGTACAGTGGGGAAAATAAGTATTTGATCCCCTGCTGAATTTGTAAGTTCACCCCCTTACAAAGAAATGAACAGTCCATTATTGTTATGGTAGGTTTATTTTAACAGAGAGAGACAGAAGATCAACAAAAAAATCCAGAAAAAAAAACCATTAAGTTGATCAAGGAAAATAAGTATTTGATCCCCAAGCAAAACATGACTTAGTACTTGGTGGAGAAACCCTTGTTGGCCAGCACAGAGGTCAGACATTTCTTGTAGTTGGTCACCAGCTTTGTGTACATCTCAGGAGGGATTTTGGTCCACTCCTCTTTACAGATACTTTCTAAATCCTGAAGGTTTTCAAGCTGTCGCTTGGCAACTCGAAGTTTCAGCTCCCTCCAAAGATTTTCTATGGGATTAAGGTCTGAAGACTGACTAGACCACTCCAGGACCTTAATGTGCTTCTTCTTGAGTCACTCCTTTGTTGCCTTGAAAGATGTTTTGGGTCACTGTCATACTGGAAGACCCATCCACGACCCATCAGTGTTCTGGCTGAGGCCAGGAGGTTCTCATCCAAGATTCTACGATACATGGCCCCGTTTATTGGCCCTTCAATGTGGTGAAGTCTTCTGTACCCTTAGCAGAGAAACCACCCCACAGCAGAACGTTTCCACCTCCATGTTTGACATTGGGGATGGTGTTCTGGTGTCATATTTAGCGTTTCTCTGCCTCCAAATATGGCAAGTTGAGTTGATGTCAAAGAGCTCAATTTTGGCCTCATCTGACCACATCGCATTCTCCCAAGTCTTTTCTGAATCATTCAGGTGTTCACTGACAAACTTTAGACAAGTCTGTACATGTGCCTTCTTGAGCAGGGGGACCTTGCGAGCCTGCAGGATCTCAATCCATTATGGCAAAGTGTGCTACCAATGGTTTTCTTGGTGATTGTGGTCCTATCTCCCTTGAGATCATTAACAAGCTCCTCCTGTGTAATTCTGGGCTGATTCCTCACATTTCTCAGAATCATCCTTACCCAACAAGGTGAAATCTTGCATGGAGCTCCAGAGTGAGGGTGATTGACTGTTATATTTCTTCCATTTTCAAATTATCGCACCCACAGTGGTCTCTTTCTCACCAAGCTTCTTGCTGATGGTCTTGTAGCTCATTCCAGCCTTGTGCTGGTCTATAATCTTGTCTGAGATCCTTTGACAGCTCTTCAGTTTTGCCCATGGTGGTGGAGAAGTTTGAATTGAAGAGATTGATTCTGTGACAGGAATCTTTTATACACATAATGGGTTGAGATTAGGAATACTTTCCTAAAGGGACAGGACTAATTTATGTGACTCATTGATCCATAACCGGTCTGTGTGGGTCAGAATTCTTACTGGTGGATAGGGGTTCAAATACTTATTTCCCTTGATCAAATGCAAATTAATTTATAACCCTTATTTAATATATTTTCTGGATTTTTTGCTGATATTGTCTCCCTCTGCTAAAATAAACCTACCACAAAAATTATGGACTGTTCATTTCTTTGTACGGGGGTAAACTTACAAATTCAGCAGGGGATCATATACTTTTTTTCCCCACTGTATGTCATCTGCTGGTGTTGATCCACTGCATTTTATCAAGTCCAAACTCAGTGCAGCCATCTAGGAGAAAATGTTAGAGCACTTCATCCTTCCTTCTGCTGACAAGTTTTATGGAGATCCTGATTTCATTTTCCAGCAGGACATGGCACCTGCCCACACTGCCAAAAGTACCAATACCTGGTTTAATGACCATGGTATCACTGTGCTTGATTGGCCAGCAAACTCTCCTGACCTAAACCCCGTATCTATGGAGTACTGTGAAGAGAAAGACGAAAGACACCAGACCCAACAATGTAGACGAGCTGTAGGCTGCTATCAAAGCAACCTGGGCCTCCATAACACCTCAGCAGTACCACAGGCTGATCGCCTCCATGCCACACTGCACTGATGCAGTAATTCAAGCAAAAGGATCTCCGACCAAATATTGAGTGTGTACATGGACATATTTTTCAGTCAGCCAACACTTATATTAAAAATGTTTTAATAAATTTTATGTAATATTCTAATTTTTGGAGAAACTGAATTTGGGGTTTTCATGAGCTATAAGCCATAAACATCAAAATTAAATGAAACAAACACTTGAAGTACATCACTTTGTGTGTAATGACTCTTTATAATATGTGAGTTTCATTTTTTTGAATTGAACTACTGAAATAAATCAACTTTTTGATGACATCCTAATTTAAAGAGCAGCACCTGTATATCTGCCTTGGCTGGTGTGACCTCTGGTGGGGTCTGGACAGACCCGTGGTTTGGTGCCCACACCAGCCAGTGTTTACCTTCTCTCTCATCTGAACAGAAGCGAGCGATAGAGAGGGTGACAAAGTATCATCCTGTCCACATATAATCTATAATGTCTGTGTCCCCTCAGTCATGTCCTTCGATCGATCTTTTGCCGTTCACGGGCACGCGCACCCTGTCTGAGGTAATAAAAAATGCAGCTGTTGGTTTTCTGTTAGCTGTATTAATACAAGGACAATTAAATACAATCTATCCACCTTCACCCTGTAATAGACTATTCCAGATCATTTGAAGAAACAGCAGAGTTTTTCACTACACACAGAAAAAAAACAAGTGCTTGAATTTATGAAAATTTGCTCTGGGATAGTCCTCTTTTCCTGAAGTTTCAAACCGATTCATGTCTACATGTTGCATCCCTGTGCACTATGTTAAACCACTCCGTTCAACTTTTCAGCCCAACATCATCTCTTTCTCATCTGACCTCTGTAAAATAACACACTGGCTTAAAGCAAAGCAGTGTTACTACCGTGTGCATTTTCGCTCGCACGCATGTCCTTTGACCAGCGCAAAACCCACTGCTGACAATGACGCAGCTCTACATTGCTCCAGCTGTCTGACGTTCTGCTTCCTCCATTAGCTGGTTTGTTTTTAGCCTGCTACTAACAAGAGGTCAGCAGTGAATGGAGCATAGCTGCAGCTTCAGACGACCAGAGGTTTGCTCATGACGCCTTTCCATGGAGAGCCCAGAGAAACTCATTTAAATACCAGCTGATTATTGTTTATTATTCACTGCCATAAAGCACTATTACTTCATAGTGAATTTAATAAAGAGTGTATTGTAGCATCAGCATACACACATGCATACATACATACACAAGGGGACAGGACATGAACACACAAAGTGAGAAAAGTGCTCATGTACTAAAAAGTTTGTGAACTCTCCTGACATCATCAAATTCAGCTGGAGATTTTTTTTGATCTGGAATCTCACCTGCACACTTGGTTCTGCTGACCAGAGGGGGCCCAGGAGGGCCGGTTCCTCCCTCTCCAGGCCGAGTCAGCAGCACGCTGATGTGGTATTCCGTGTCCGGGTCCAGGTGCCACAGCTTATAGGTGACCATGTTGACCCCATGCACCTCTGACCACGGGGACTGGTTGGCTCGGTACTCAATCTCCTTCCTGATAATGGGGCCATCTCCCAGGATAGAGTTGGTGTTGAGCTGGATGATCAGGTAAGTGGAGCCAGCGCGCAGCAGCTGAGGCGGTGCAATGGGGGATGGAGGAACTGTGGTAGGAAAGTAAAAAGCACAGTTTGTTGTTTTTCTAGTTTAAAATATTCAGATCACACAAGCTTGGTTAAGCTAAGGTATTAATTTTACTAATCAGTCCAATGCACACAGAATACACTATTCTGAAGCCCGCGGAGTCTTAATTGAGTCTTTGAGGACTGCAATAAGCGAGAAGGTCAAACTGTGCTCAAATAGCAGATTAGCCACACCTATTAACAAAACATTCAGAGCCTTGCATACATTTTAAAAGACAAAAACAGCTGTGCAGATTCACTGGATGTGAACACCTCTGCAGCAGAGGGATTAAGAGCCGTGTGCAGTTTTCCCCCCTCACTCAGTTCTCACGGCTGGTCACCGTGATAAAAGAGGAGACCGTTCATCACTCTTGGTAGTGATCACCAAACACAGAATTAATACCAGAGCACACAGGTCAAATGTCGCTTACCGGCTGATCCAAGCCACTCGACAATTACATGGGCAACGGTGTTCATGACGCATGGGAATGCAAAAGAAACGAGGGTGAAGCATGAGAAAAGATCAGAGTCGGATCTGCGACTGTGACTAATCCATCCTTCCTGCTGAGGTGCCTCTGTCTTTAAAGACCCTCCTCTCTGCAGGATTTCAACATCACCAGAACCTCACCTCCACTCTGTACCAATTCTCTTCGCCTGCAGCGTCTCATCTTTGAGCTGTCAATAAGTGCATCCATAATAAAAGACTTACTACTGGCTACAGACCCGCACCCAGAGGGACTGAATTTCACATCCCTTTCACGCATTTAATTCACATTTAAAGTAGATCTGCCACTATCTTAATTTATTTTGTCATATCACACTTATACTGATAGTTGCCTTTTTCCATTATTTCCTTCATATAACAAGCTTGTCTAAACCCATCTCTCAATGCCACTTTACCTTTAATGCTTTATTTCTCTGTGTGGCAGTTAATGTTTTAAAAGGCTGAAAATCTATGAAAATCTTCCAACGTGCTGAGGATTAAATACACAGCAACTGTGGACCCACAACAACAGCCCAGCCAGTTGCATATGTACTGAAAGATGAAAATGTTTTATTAATTATGTGGATAACGTTAGTGTCCTCTGTGGAGCAATATAAGAGCTTCATCAAGATTCCTGCATGCCCACCACGTTATTGAAATGAATAGATCCGGCTCATTAAGGGGATGATTAGGCTCTTCTTTGCGGTGCAGCGGGATGGGGAGGGATTTATGAAAGCCTTGTTAAGTCTGTGAAGCTTATACAGTATAGTTACAGCAGGTTGACGTGAACATAACTTACAGCTGGCCATCACATCCACCCATCCTGCAGCTTTGCCAGAAATAACATTGGGAGCTAAGAGAAGCACTAAGCCAAACAAACAATAACACTTATTTGCTGAGAGTGGGAAAAGATTCAGTGGCATTTCAGCACATTCGCCGACTCCTGGTTTACTGCCAGCTGCTGGTTAGAAGGTTAACGGTTCAGCAAGCGAGCTGCCACAATACTAAAACAAACCCATGCTTCTCTGTCAAGAAGGAGAATTGAATCCCTGTGACCACAGAAGAAGACGACACAATCGGCTCTGTGAGCAACATGGCAACGTTTGATCCAAACTTGCTCACACTGGCAATTTTAACATGTTAATGTCATGTTTGCATAATCTCTGCCATGTTCACCATTTAATGTTTACATGTTAATGTGATTATATTTGCTAATCAGTGCTGACAATAGCCGGTGGAAATTTGCCCTGGTAAGAAAATCATGCAGTATAACAGGGATGTGTAATCTGAGGCCGGGAGCCCCATGGGACTCACCATTCATGAGGAAAAAAAATAAAACTTTACATGCAAATTTACAAGGAAAATGTTTCAAATTTAGGACAAAAAAAAATGCCATTTTAAAAATAAAATTCACAAATCTATAAGTGGATTCTCACATTTGAGTAAAAGACATGGCAAATTAACAAATATGCCTCAAATTTATAAGAAAAAATGTTACAAAAAAACAGCAAATTTGTGAGAATATTCATTTATAAAAGTTGCAAATTTATATGAAAAAAATATCTCAATTATGACAAAACCTGACAAACTTACAGTGCAGCCGGAAAGTATTCACAGCACTTCACTTTTTCCACAGTTATGTTACTGTCATGGCCGCCAATCATCGCACTTGTGCGCGCACCTGCCTGCCATCTCCAGCGGCCTATTTATTCCATCAGGACCAGTGCTCGGTGCTGAGTCGTCTGGTTCCCTTCCCAGAATCCTGCTACGCCTGCCTTCGTGCTTCCCAGCGCATTGTGTTTCTACTCATTGGCTTCCAAGCCTTTGCTGTACCCTGTCCGGGCCTGTGCCTCCCGGACCAACTATTACAAGTAAGCCACCACGCTTTCCTTCACCCTGTCTGCTTCCCCTGTGCACAGGTGGCGATCCGTGGCGGCGGTCCTCTCTCCTTTCCAGGCGGCGGACTTACTTCCTCACCTCCAGCTCCTCGGCCTCCAGCAGGCACTATCTTCCTGGCTGCAGCTTCGGCGCTACCTGGGCTTTGCTCGACCATCTCTGACAGTAAGCACAGTAACATCCCGAGTGCTTCGTGAGCTAAGCTGCAACTAACGGCCTTTGTCTCTTTCCAGGGTTGCCAGGTTGTATGGTGCTCTGCCGGCCCCAGCTGGAAATCCAGATCGCACTACACTACACTACACACCCTGCACACACGCATCCACTCACTTCTTCAATAAACAACGTTAATTGTATCTACAGTACCTTGAGTCCGGTCTGCTCTGTGGGTCACTAATACCATGTCAGTTACAGCCTTATTCCAAAATGGATTAAATTCATTTTTTCCTCAAAATTCTACACACAATACCCCATAATGACAATGTGAAAAGTTTTTTTGAGATTTTTGCAAATTTATAAAAAAAAAAAGCTAAGATCACATGTACATAAGTATTCACAGCCTTTGCCATGAAGCTCAAAATTGAGTTCAGGTCCATCCTGTTTCCGCTGATCATCCTTGAGATGCTTCTACAGCTTAATTGGAGTCCACCTGTGGTAAATTCAGTTGATTGGACATGATTTGGAAAGGCACACACCTGTCTATATAAGGTCCCACAGTTGACAGTGCATGTCAGAGCACAAAACATGCATGAAGTCAAAGGAATTGTCTGTAGACCTCTGAGACAGGATTGTCTCGAGGCACAAATCTGCGGAAGGGTACAGAAAAAATTTCTGCTGCTTTGAAGGTCCCAATGAGCACAGTATCCTCCATCATCCATAAATGGAAGATCAGAACCACCAGGATTCTCCCTAGAACTGGGTGGCCATCTAAACTGAGCGATCAGGGGAGAAGGGCCTTAGTCAGAGAGGTGACCAAGAACCTGATGGTCACTTTGTCAGAGTTCCTCTGTGGAGAAAGAAGAACCTTCCAGAAGGACAACCATCTCTACAGCAATCCACCAATCAGGCCTGTAAGGTAGAGTGGCCAGATGGAAGCCACTCCTTAGTAAAAGGCACATGGCAGACCACCTGGAGTTTGCCAAAAGGCACCTGAAGGACTCTCAGACCATGACAAACAAAATTCTCTGGTCTGATGAGACAAAGATTGAACTCTTTGGTGTGAATGCCAGGCGTCATGTTTGGAGGAAACCAGGCACTGCTCATCACCATGCCAATGCCATCTCTACAGTGAAGCATGGTGGGGGCAGCATCATGCAGTGGGGATGTTTTTCAGCCACAAGAACTGGGAGACTAGTCAGGATAGAGGGAAAGATGATTGCAGCAATGTACAGAGACATCCTGATGAAAACCTGCTCCAGAGCGCTCTTGACCTCAGACTGGGATGACGGTTCATCTTTCAGCAGGACAACGACCCTAAGCACACAGCCAAGATATCAAAGGAGTAGCTTCAGGACAACTCTGTGAATGTGAGTGGCCCAGCCAGAGCCCAGACTTGAATCCAATTGAACATCTCTGGAGAGATCTGAAAATGGCTGTGCACCGACGCTTCCCATCCAACCTGATGGAGCTTGAGAGGTGCTGCAAAGAGGAATGGGGCAAACTGCCCAAAGATAGGTGTGCCAAGCTTGTGGCATCATATTCAAAAAGAGTTGAGGCTGTAATTGCTGCCAAAGGTGCATCAACAAAGTATTGAGCAAAGGTTGTGAATACTTATGTACATGTGATTTCTTAGTTTTTTATTTTTAATAAATTTGCAAAAATCTAAAAAAAATCACACCTTTTTTTCACGTTGTCTTTATGGGGTATTGTGTGTACAATTTTGAGGAAAAAAGGAAATTTATTCCATTTTGGAATAAGGCTGTAACATAAAATGTGGAAAAAGTGAAGCGCTGTGAATACTTTCCGGATGCACTGTAAAAAATGGCAAATTCATAAAAATTTAGACAAGTCCCACAAATATGAAAAAACATGGCTAATTTAAACGTAAAACTGCAAGTTTGACAAAAACTTTCAAATTTATAAGCAATGTAAATTTATAAGAAAAACAGTATTCTAAAATTTAAGAGAAAAGCTGTGAATTTAAGCTTAAAAATAATAAGAAAAAAATGAAAAAGTACAATATGCAATTATTATAATAATACATAAAATGGAAACATTGCTTATTTAAGAGGGAAAAAACTCTTCTAATACAGTACTAATGACAGTCTACACTTATAAATGAGCTCTTTTACTTTCATTTTAAGGTTCAAATATATTTTGTATCTTCATGCAGATTTTGTAGGACAAAACTTACTCAAAAAAACTCTGTCTAGGGGAGTGGCTGGTATCACATCCAAAAGATCAGGATAAATTAAATTGTTGGCCGAATGAAGGGGTGGGCCTAAAAGTCAAGGGTATACGCCACCATGTGCTTGCAATTTATTAGGAGAAAAATATGAAGATCTGTATTAAATTGAGAATAAATGTCAGCCTTATGGTGGTGCCAGACGAAAGGTCAAGGGAATACCAAAATCGATAGGCTGCATCTTTGTGGGATCATAAATTTTGATTCCAAATTTCAAAGCAATGCATCCAACAGTTGCCGAGATATTTCAGCCTGAGGCAAAGTTGCACATCAGCCCATCCAACAAATATTATCATCTGCAGAGCCAATCTGCTATCATAGCTTAAAAAAAAAACCACAGCCTTTGCGCCATTTTGACCCTTTCTCTCCCAGTACCGGTCATTCAAAAAGCAATAAGAGAGCCGTGCAGTGAAGGATGTGGAGACTGAGACTCTTTCTCATCCCGATTGTAGTTTCTCATCTTCTCCTTGCTGAGGGCTGGAGTTTGTTATGCCATCAAACCCTCCCACAGCCGTGTCATTACTACGCTGTCAAAGTGGTGTCACGCTGTGGGGTTTGGAGTGAGTAATGGGAGTGAGGTCACCATCTGTGGTACATGATATGACAAGGGCTGCACGAGTCCCACCCAAGTGAACAGGTTTTTGACAGAGAGCTGAAGACCTCAGTATGGCCATCTATCTGGCAACCTCAGGTCAGACAGCGCACACAGGCTGGGGAGGGACTTCACACAGACGAGGGCAGAGCAGCCAGAAACTGTGCTCCAGTAAAGCTAGTGCTATGTTATGAATTAAAAAAATACTTGGGTTAAAGTAAAAAAATACACAAAAAAGCCACTTTTCCTTTTTGCTAGTTTGTGGGGCTGCTGCACAAATTAGTCTCACTGTTCTTGTTTTCCTTATACATTTGCAGCTTTTTTCAGGAATTTTCCTACTTTTTTATGTAAACTTAATTTTTTTCTCATATATCTGTAGCTATTATTTGTGTATATTTTTCTGACAAATGATGAATTTTTTCATCATAACTATTTGAAGGTTTACTCCGGGATTTCTCCGGTTTCCTCCCACATGCCAAAAAACATGCAAGTTAGGTTAATTGGCATCATCTGGGGATTCTAACTTGTCCTTAGGTATGACTGTGAGAGTGAATGGTTGTGTGTCTTTCTGTGTTGGCCCTGCGATGGACTGGCGATCTGTTCAGGGTGTACCCTGCCTCTCGCCCAGAGATGCTGGCATAGGCTCCAGCCCCCCCGCGACCCAAAAAGGATTAAGTGGAAGAAGATGGATGGATGGATGGAACTATTTGAAGAGTTTGTTTGCAAAAACAGGTAAGTCCAGTTGGTTTAACAATGAGAAAAACAACTTTTCATCTGTTGGTTTATATGTGTTAGTATTTCCAATTCGGCTTCTAAGAAATAGTCACTTGAAATATGAGTATCTCAGACATAATAAAGCAAAAAATTGAACATCAACTCGCTATTTCTTTTGGCAATTTATGAGTACAAAAACATAAGTCCACAACACATACTTTTGCAAAAACAGACATGTCCCGAAAACCATGCTAGTTTGTCCGGTGAACGCATCACTGGTTCATCTGCTTCATCAAAATTATCCATACTTGACATAAAATGCAACAAAATTGTAAAAAAAAAAAAAAAAAAACTGGCAGGGAAATCAAGCAAAGTGAGCAGACCCAAGTAGGGTCTCTGCAGAACGCTGCCGCAGCAGATACACGCGATTGGCTGGTCTCAGCATCTAGACACGTGATTGGCTGATCCTCGCTGCACCATTGAGTCACGTCACCCAAATACCTAGCGCTGATTTGCCATGTGTGGAGTTATCTGGTTTTGTAAAAACAGGGTCCCAGCGTTTATCGGCTTTTGAAAAAAACATGAACTTCATAGTGTATATAACAGCAGATATAGTGGATTTTTAGAAAAAACAATTTAAACTTCTGTAAGTAGGTAATGTGAACAGTTGTTTGTTGTACAGAGGAAAATTTTCTTGGAAGTGGCGTTTATCGGTTTTTGCGAACAAACTCTTCATTTTTTCATAATTAGATTTTTATCTACTAGATTAAAAACTATATTTTTTTTTATAAATTTGTGACTTTTTCATGTAACTGTAAACTCTTTACTCAGAAGGTATTACTTCAGTAGCTATTTTTTGTACATTTTTCCTATATTTACTCTTTTCCTCAGAAATTTGTAATTTTTTTACTTCATAAATTAGATTTTGTCCAATAAATTCAAAGCATTTTAATAAACTTTTTTCCCTATATGACTTGTGACAAATTTGACACCTTTTTCAAGGAAATGTGCAACTATTTACTCATAAAATTGCATTTTTCTTGCGTTGCACAATTTCATTGGCAAATTATTTACTCTCTCCAAATGGAATTTTTACCTCAGCCAAGGAGGTTATGTTTTTGCCGGGGTTTGTTTGTTTGTCTGTCTGTTTGTGACCAACATAACTCAAAAAGTTATGGACAGATTTTGATAAAATTTTCAGGAAATGTCCGAACTGGGACAAGGAAGAAATGATTAGATTTTATGAGTGATCCGGATCACCGTCTGGATCCAGGAATTTTATAAAAGATTCTTTATCATTGGGCGGTAGGGCTATTTGAGCATATGCACATGTAGCTCCACAATAACTAGTCAGGGTGATTGGAAAAAATATACAGAATAATAAGTTCCCAAGTCTGACAATTAAATGCAATTAAATTTTTGAGTAGATCACAGCATGGGGGACTGAGCTGCCTTGGTGGAGGTCTGCGCTCTCCGAGTGCTTTTCTAGTTTTCTCTTAAATGTATTGGTTTGAGAAATATATATATGAAAAAAACTCTAGAATGGGGGTACTCATTCATTTACGAAAGGTCCACATTTATTTCTTTCAGTGGGTCAGAGGTCCAGAACAATACCACCATGTTGCATGGGTGGAAAGTCACAAATTTACAAGAAAAAAAAATACACTTATAGGGAAAAATAATAGAAATTTACTGGAAAAAAAGTCACAAGTTTATGAGGAAGGGAAAATTGCAAATTTACAGGAAAATTTGCAAAAAGTTATATTTGATTTTTTTTTATTTAACCTATATTTATACAGGGTAGTGCCATTGAGAGGCAACCTGTCTTTTTCAAGGACGCCCTGTTCACACATTCCCACCAGGAAGCTGCCCAGTACAACCACAGACTGACCTGTGGCCACTGAGCAGCTCCACTGGAGCAGTTGGAGTTAAGGGCCTTGCTCAAGGGCACCACAGTGGGGTTTAGGACGGTGGGGCAAACACTGCCACGTTGTCTGTCCCACCCAGATCTGATCCTGCCGGTCCTGGGACTGAACCAGCGACCCTCTGCCCACCAGTCCACATCCCCTAACCATTAGGCCACCACTGTCAAAAAGTCACATTTACTAGAAAAGTTGCAAATTTATGAGAAACAAGATATAAATTTGCAAGAAAAAAACATAAATTTGTTAGAAAAAGGTTGCAAATTTATGAGGGAAAAAAATTACACATTTAAGATGCAAACACTGGCATAAGAAAGAAGCAGTAAATTTACAAAAAAAGTCAAAAAGTAGGCTTTGACAAGCCTGACTCTAAAACAATCCAAGACATATGAGGAAAAAGGTAGAGTGTAATGAACTAAATATATTTTGAGCCTGACAGAAGAACAGAAATAAAAAAAACAACATTTCTACCATGTCTACAAAAAGGTGAAAGTGAAATGTTATCACTAAAGCAGCAGAGACAATAACAGTCAGGATGAATAAAACAGGAGGAGAGGTGAGACAAGAGAAAACAAAGATAAGGAACAGAGGAAAAGTGTTCACCTTTGACAACAAGTTCAGCAAAGTTTGAGACTCCAGCTCCCCGGGGGGACTGAGTGACACAGCGGTAAAGGTCTTGATCACTTCGCTGGACGCTATTGAGCTGGAAGGACACCACAAAGCGCCGATGACTCAGATGCTTGACTGACGACATTGTTAAAATGTCTCCATTGTGTCTCTGGAAAGCAAGAAAGGACAAGGTCAGAGAAACTGGGCTGGGTCATCATGTGGCCCTTTATCTCACAAACACACACAGGCATATGTTATCTAGTCCATGTCAGGAGAAGCACACACAAACACAGCATTGCAGACAAGTGTAGATGTCTCCGATAGAAAGAAGATGGTCTAATTCTATGAAGACAGGATATTTATCATTAATAACGACTAAGATCTTCTGACTGGTGCTCCCGACTAGAATGAGTCAAGTTGTCAAATCCAAGATCTTTCACATCTCGTGATCTATCTCGAGTGTCTTCATTACACCCTTGACATCTTTCAAACTTAGCGCCCTACTTTGTAATGAAGGCCTGAAGGGCAGCAGAAGACAATAGCTGCCACACAGTGAGAAGCACTCGCCATGACTGTAGACTGACCTTCAGTTGTAGAACTGGTGGAACGCCCCTTGAGACTGGAAGGCCTCTGAGCATCTCTCCTGACTTAGTAATTAAATATATTCTATTCAATACTGGCTGTGAAATACTAAAAAAGTGGACAAAAGGTCCTTATGGCAGTATCATCCAGAGTATCATCCTCCAGATTTACTGTATTCTCTATTTTAGTCATTTTTGTCTTAATTCCTTCAATTATCCAGCCACAAACCACAAGATAATCTGTCTGATTTTGTCCCAGTTCTCCCTTTCTGGCAATTATAGGGAAATTCATGTTCATCTTAGTGGTTCTACTGACAGGGGTTAAAGCAAAAAAAAAAATCCTGAGCCTGAACTTTTTTCTGGGGCCAGGGTCATGGGTGGACACACGCACGCACACACGCATGCACGCACGCGCGCGCACACACACGCACACAATATGAAAATGATTTTCCTCTAAACTAGCTAGTAACATATGTGCCATACCCACTGATAAATTCAGACTAGATTATGGTGGACTGTTTGAAACAGCAATACCAAGGAAGGTCAGTAGGTGGCAATAGTACTCCAACTCACTCTAATATGGTGCAAACATCTAACGTTTAGGATGCTATTGCGATAAAGTTATATAAATTATGCACAGAATGACCTACAATCTATAACATGAAACTTATGAATAAGGGTATGTGAAACTCAGTCAAGCAAACTAATTCACTGGTGGAATAAGATCTGATTAACAACTATTCAATAAAGGGTATATGGAAAAGGCCATTGATTTAGCATTTTTAATGGAATGTGCAACATTTGCACCATGTATTTTTAATAACAAATTGTAAACAGCAACAGTGAACTGTATATAATACTCTAAACTGCATTGTTTCCATAACTGCTTTGTTCAAAAGAAATAATAGCAAATCTAATACTATAAAACATAAAAAGGGAAATGCACAAAGCCAGATTACTACAGAAAACTACAGTTAAATTCAAGTAACCAAAACAGACAGCTGCTCTGTGGCCGGGATCTAGTTTGTGACGTGGTAACTCTTTTTTACCGCTAGTTGCATACATGAGCTTTTTCAAGCACAACATGCATAAACAAGCTCCCAGTACCAGCTACCAAAAGGCTTGCCATCTTTGTTCATTTCTTCGATCCACACCCAGCGCCATTTGTTTTTAAGTGCTTCGTAAATTAGGACATCTTACCCAGGCTCCTAAAACTTACTCTCCATCCTACAGAATGTATGAAAGGTTTTGTATGTTGAAGGACGAAACACTCGCTTTTCTAGTCACTCACTCTCACTGTCACTATCCGATCAGGAGAGCGCCACTGATCTCTATAGAAAAACTGAATGGCTCATTGGCCACCAGAAGTGATGCCACCTGTCTGCCATATTAGCACTGAGTGTTTTGGGTGTACTAATAAGGCAGCCAGGTGGCTCTGTACTTGCTAATGGGGCATGAGCTCTCCAGGTTTTCTATAGAGATCAGTGGAGTGCAAGCTCAATACGTTCTGCCATCTTGGATCGCTAGATACGGAAATTCTACTTGGACAAAAAGTGTTTCTGCGTACAGAAATAGGAAGTAAATTTAACCGCAGCCAAAAAAACAAAACAAAATGGCACACCCCAAAAATCCGACACAGTGGGATAAAATGATTATAAAAAAATTTGGGCCCAATCTGAGCTCCGGAACTGGGTCTTCCATAGAACCCCTGATCCCCCAAGGCTGTATATCTAGGGGAAACACTACTATAGGACACCAAATGGACAAAAACTGGACTAAAATACATGGGAGAGAGACTGGGTTGAAGAGCACAAGAGACTAACAGTGTGCACAACTCATACTGTGTGGGCTTGTTTTCACGGATAGAGCTGCTCTTGGCTGCATAAAAGCTAGCAACACTGGTTGTTTGGGAAAGGAATCTGGTAGTGGTGTGTGGTGTGCCGTCTTGCTCACCTATTGCTCACCTTTTCTTAACTGTCATGTGCGGGGTCTCTCACAAGTTCAAAAGCTGTTGATTTTAAAAATCTTTTTTAGTGGGGGACAGGCAATGGGTGTCCTCGTACAACATCCATTCTCCCGAATTAAAACTGAAGCCCACACGCTCACTTCACTGCTCCTTGCTCTCACACACTTATTGCCCAGTGAAGGCCCAGACACAGAGCTAATAATGTAACAATACTCAGTTAAATTATTGCTGTCTGGGTCAGTTCTTGTTAGAACTGCATGATTAAAAAGAAGCATTGTTCAGTTGTGTACAATTTAATTAGGGCAGCATGAACATCATACTGATTTAATCAAGCAATATGACAGTCCCACATGTTTTAATGAAAACAAATGAAATCTTGTTAAAATAATGGTGATTATGGGACTAATATATGTCACGAGTGTTGTCCCTAATGGAGCCCATCTACAACCTCGAGCACCCTTTGTGTGGAAACACAGTTAACTGCACAGCGGTTAAACCGGGAGACGGATGGACTTTAATACATCAAAGTTTAATTAGTTCAATATAGGCTCATATATGAAAGGCAACAGGAAGAGAAAGTGCTGTGAAAAGACAATAGTTGCTCATTTTAGCATGAACAACAACATAAATAAAAGTGGGGAAACGGCACATTGTTGACAGAGAAAAATATACAGCAAAAGATTCAAATGAATGAGTGTTCTCCAGCTTGCTGTTAAACGGCGGAGAGGCCTCTCTCGTAGTGTTCCACACCATTAAAACCACGAGCAACTGTCAAGTCCAGATTGTCTCGACAAAACTCATCGCGTCTGACATTTTTTTTCTCATGTTTTCAGGTCATTCTCTATGTGTGAAATGGTGCACATGAATCATGATGGCCATGTTTTGGTTTTGTTTGTTTTTTTTTTAAATCCGTCAGGTTTTAACAGAATCAAAATGTGAGCAAGCTTCACAAGTAGGCCTTTGGATTACCCTTGGCCAAACGGGTTCTGTTTGTACTTCTGAGGTGGAGTTTGAAAAAAAAAAAAAAGCACAAAACCACACAAACCTCAAAGCGAGCCTTTGTAAACAAACACATAAACACCCACCCACTGATTAGGGTTGAAAAGGCAGCAAATCTTGTAACCGCAGGACATTACAAAAAAAAAACAAAAAACCTATGAACCGAATCTTTTATATCTTCCCTTCGCTACCTAGTCTGTGGATCACAGAAAGACAGCGGGAGAAACCAGAGCAAATCAAATAGCGTGAGACCACTTCATGTTACATAAACAATCTGGCTGTAGCTAATTGGCGAGGAAACGACAAAACGATCTGCTAATCTGGCAGGCGTGCGCAGTTGGGACAGGGCTGCAGCTGGTATGGCAGACACAATGAGCAGAAAAGGGCACAACAACAGAAAACAGACAAAATCTGAAGGAAAACAGCACTGGGAGGTGTGTGCGAGGCTGACAAAGGAGGACGGTGAGAAGGTAGCTGAAGGTGAAGCAGACGGGGATAAAGGCGGGGAAGAAGCATTCCGGCCACATGGAGATCTCATTACGGCAGGCGTCTGTGTGGTTACGCTAGCTAATTACACAAAGCATTTGTCTTCATCCTGGTGTTGTGACCAAATGGGAGGTTTGATAAAGCATTCAGGAGAGGTGTGAGTGAGGACGCTTCCATTATCTAAGTCATACATCTCCCCGGTTTCAAACAAAGCCCGTAAATTCTTCTAGGTCAACCACGATTGACACTGGCTGTAGTGGGTGGTGAGAAGTTGGCAAAGGAGTGGACTGTGTGGCTGCACAGTAACTGCAGCTGTGAGATAAAAAAAAGTGCGGTGGAGGAGTGGTTAGCACTGCGGCAGCACAACAACTCACTCCTGGCCGGGGGATCCTGGGTTCAATCCCAGCCCCCGACCAACAGTGATCTGTGTGGAGTTTTCATGTTCTCCCCGTGTCTGCGTGGGTTTACTGTGGGATTTCTCCGGTTTCCTCCCACATGCCAAAAAACATGCAAGTTAGGTTAATTGGCATCAAACTGGGGATTCTAAATTGTCCTTAGGTATGACTGTGAGAGTGAATGGTTGTCTGTCTCTCTGCGCTGGCCCTGTGATGGACTGGCGATCTGTCCAGGGTGTACCCTGCCTCTCGCCCAAAGATGCTGGGATAGGCTCCAGCCCCCCTGCGACCCAAAAAGGATTAAGTGGAAGAAACTGGATGGATGGATGGATGGATGGAAACCCTATGGCACGACGTTTGGTTCTTCTGGTCTCATTTTGAAACCACAGAGTTATTAGAGTTGTGGACCACAAGGACCTGCCTGACCTTCCCTACACAAGCCATTCTAGATGAAAAGAAAGAAAGCTTAAAACACTGCTCATGTTGGGAATAAGTAGAGACAAGACGACAAAGAACACCACAATTCTATATGCAATGCAGCTTTTCAAAGGCAGTGGTGGAGTGCAGGGGTTTCAAGGCCTCCACAGCTTTTACAGCATTCATCCTCTGTGGACAGTCTTTATTCAAGCACAAGCACGTCTGGGACTCACAATAATTCACAGACACAACCGCGCTACACTGACTGTTTAGGCAAACACTACAACAGATTGTGAAGTGGAATGAAATTTTCAACTTCGCTTAATGATTCAAGTTAAGATGAATCACTTAACATAACTCTCAGTGCTAAACCGGATCCCAAGCAGCCAGAACGACAGTCTGAAGTGAATGTTAAAAAAGAGTGAAGTACAATATGTTCACGAGATGGAAAATGACACAAAAGTGCTAGAAAACAACAATAGAGAGGCAAAGATTGTTCATGACAAGAGATACAAAGTATCTGCCTCCTGCCTCCTGGACACCTCCCACTTGAGGTGTTTCAGGCAAGTCCCACGGGGAGGAGACACCAGGGCAGAGCCATGACACGCTGGAGAGACTATGGGCCCTATTTTGACAGTCATCAGTGGACTTTTGCACCAGATGTCCTGCCATACACCTCTTTGTCACCTCTTTGTACGTCTTTGTTAGTTCCTGTATGTGCATTGACTGTTTTTTACGCTTTGCATCACGCCATCTAATTACCAGTAAACAGTGCAGTTGATTCGCGCTGGAAGATGGAGAGTAATTTCAAAGAGGTGTGGTGGCGTGCAATCTCATGTGCACCAGTATTATGGTGCATGTTACGACAATGTGCTTTTGTGCAGGAGAAAGGAGATCTGTCACCAGAAGCGCATTGTTTAATGCTATTTCAGTGGTGTGTTTTGAAATTGCGCAGCTCCAGTGCTCATGACAAAGCAGCATGCGCTGGGATTTTCTGCTATGTTAATGGGCAGAATCGTAGCAGTCACAATATAATTGCCCATCATTTTATTTATATGATGACACACTAAATAGCCTTTTCTTATTCCATCCACACTTATTTTAATTGCAGACTTACCATTTGATTCTATAGATTAGGCATTAATGTATGATATTTTTTTTTAGGGGAATGAATGAGTGAACAAGGAGCATGTGAGTGTTCTGGTGTGGATGCAGCACACAGGGGAGGTGTGTCAGTCTGAAGATTTTTATTCCATCCACATTTTCTTTTTCATCACGGGTGAAAGATGATTCATTTTTCATCACAGATGAAATGGGTTTACCTTTGGCTGAATGAAGGAATGAATGAAGGAATAAAATAACATTGTTTTACTTTTCACTGCAACTGCCCAGAGACAGGAGATGTGTCCACATCTACCTGCGGCCGTGCAGCCCTGGGTTTCCAACCAGGCCCAGGCCGACCACACCGCACTCCTACGGTCGGGGTTCTCGAGCTAAGAGTGCTCCAACTGCCACCCATCAGCCCCCAGGAGGGGTCACTGAGAGCAGGCTTGCTTTGTGGTGGGGGTCAGCAGGGAATGGGATACCGCACCAGATCTTTTCCTTCCCTCCTGCCCGGGAGGGAATGGGACAGACAGCCACAAACTGCATCAGACCCCACACGAGACACGAAACCCTTGATTGGCAAAAGCAACAGGAGAAGGGAGCCCTCCATCTCCTCATGGGCCAGGAGCGACTTCGGCATCACCATTAACGATCCTTCCATTTTATTAAAGTTTGCACAGGCATCATCAACTATTCCTGAAATTTAAAACCTATTCATGTCTGTGTGTTGCATCCATGTGCACTAAATTAAACCATTCAGCTTATTTGTCAGCCCAGCATTATCTCTTACCCGTTCTCCTATTCTCTCTACAATAACTAAATGGGCATTAACTGTGACTGATGTCTTTCTTACTACCAAGCACAATACTATCGTGTGCATTGCCGCACACGTTCTTTGGTCAGCACAAAACCCATCTTAAACAAGCCATCATGATCAGAGTTCACTTTAGATCACAACTGGCGAACTCCAGTCTGGACCTGGACCCCAAAAGTCCTTTTGTTTTGGCAAAATGAAAAAAGCTGAACTGAAATGCTGTATTGGTGACCACCCGGACAATTTATGGTGCAAGCCCTTTGGCGCTCAGATTCCTCTCTCCGCTGTCCCACTGACTCCGCTCTCTGCAGAGATTCTGGGTCAGACCACTCCAGCGGGCATGCAGCGGGTCACAAAAACACGATTCACTGCGGCCGTCTAACACACAAAAATAAGGCTACGATATCCACCTGGACAAACACGCTTTGTTCCAGGTCTGTACCCACAAAATGAAGTGCTGTTGTGAAACTTGAGTGTATCTACCACGGCACTTCTGCTTGCAATTCTGCCAAGATTTCTGCCAAGATTTGTTAGTGCTGGTATGCAGAGCTGAACACATTAGGCCCACATGACACTGGTTATATGGAGATCCTTTTGGTAGCCTCTGATATCACATAAAAGCTCTGTAAAAGCTCTGCGTGTTACTGAACATGAAAAGTTCCACCTCTCCTGTCCCTGTAACCATGGAGTTATAGCTCCATGAAAAATTTTTTAAAACTCTGTCAAAATCATGGACAGAGAGAAAGACTGGCATACTCTCTGAATTGTACAGCTCTCATCCATACGTAATTATGATTACATCTCCCCAGTACGAGCAGGGATGCAGAGAAAGAAGTTAAAAAATTCTTTTTAAACTTTAGGCTCTTAAACACATTTTCACTTTGTGAATAAGCCCACATTGTCCTCAATGCACAACGCATTTGTCCTGGCATTTGAACACTGTCATATAAGTGTTAATCCTTTGATCTTGCACCCCTGTTTATTAAAGCGAATGAGAGCAAAGACAGTGATGGGTTTATTTCACATTATACCCAAAACACACTTCTGAGTAATTAAGAACGTTAGGGCAGCCTCTTTGCACTTTGCGCCCAAAAATTTGTGTTTGCATTGTTGTAATTGCAAAATGGACTTGGACACCCCCACAAATGCACTCTGCACCGCAGACAACAGACTGCAAACTGGAAATTGGGCCCAAAAACTGTGACATAACATCCAAACACTTCACAGAATTAGAGTTGACAGGCTACCCATTATTAAAGCACATTTAAATCCAGATGAATGGACAACAACATGTCTTGCTTTGTTGTCGGTATAAAAACTCAATCTTTCGAGCTCTTGTGTAATACATTTTTTGCATAATCTTGTCATGAAAACTTTGTCCTGATCTGTGCCAGTTCAAAATACAAACACAGCCAGCAGAAGGCTGAGACTGCACCACAGTCACAAAAGAACACAACCAGATTCGGTGGAAATGATGCTTTACACTCAGAGAACACTGGTCAAACCTCAGATTCAGGAGAAGCAATGTGGTTTTCATCCTGGCCGTGGCACATCGGACCAACTCTTTACCCTCTCGAGAATCCTTGAGGGTCTGTGGGAGTTTGCCCAGCCACTTCATTTGTGTTTTGTGGACTAGGAGAAAGCATTCAACCATGTCCTTCATGGTCTTTTGTATTGGGTGCTTCAGGAGTATGGGGTACCAAGCGTGTTGCTACAAACTATATGGTCTCTATACGACCGTTGCAAGGGTTTGATTCATATTGCCAACACCCAGTCAAACTCGTTTCCAGTGAGAGTTGGACTCTGCCAGGGCTGCCCTTTGTCACTGATCCTGTTCATAATTTTATGGCTAGGATATCTAGGCGCAGCCAAGGAATGGAGGGTGTCATGTCAGTGACCACAGGATCTTATCTTTGCTGTTTGCAGATGATGTTGTCTTGTTGGCTTCATCCAGCAATGACCTACAGGTCTTGCTGGGACGGTTTGCTACTGAGTGTTAAGTGGCTGGGATGAGAATCAGCACCTCCAAGTCTGAGTCCATGGTCCTCAGCCTGAAAAGGGTGGATTGCCCTCTCTGGGTTGGGGATGAGCTCCTCCCCCAACTGGAGGAGTTTAAGTATCTCAGGGTCTTATTCACAAGTGAGGGGAGAACAGAGTGGGAGATTGACAGATGCGCTGGAGCAGCATCTGCAGTGATGCAGACGTTGTGCCAGTCTGTTGTGGTGAAGAGGGAGCTGAGCTCTAAAGCAAAGCTGTCAATTTACCAGTTAATCTATGTTCCTACTCTCACCTGTGGTCATGAGCTTTGGGTAATGACTAAAAGAACGAGATTGCGGATATAAGCAGCTGAAATGAGCTTTCTCCGTAGGAGTGCTGGACTCACCCTTAGAGAAAGGGTGAGGAGCTCAGTCATCCAGGAGAGGCTCAGAGTAGAACCGCTGGTCCTCCACATCAAAAGTAGCTAGTTGAGGTGGTTTGGGCATCTGATCAGGATGCCTCCTGGACGCCTCCCAACTTGAGGTGTTTCTGGGGCAAACCCTGGACACGCTGGAGAGACTATGTCTCCCAGCTGGTCTGGGGAACATCTTGGTGTCCTTTCTGAAGGGCTAGAGCAGGTGGCTGGGGAGAGGGAAATCTGGGCTTCTCTGCTTGAGCTGCTGCCTCCGCGACCTGGACCTCTGAAAAAGCGGTGGAAGATGGATGGATGGATGGATGGATGGATGGATGGATGGACTCAGAGATGCAGACCCACACCTGCAGTCCTTGTGTCACAAAACTCATTTAGAACTTTTATGACCTTGACATTTTCATTTTAAAAACATAGCCAACATGATTTCTCGGTTTGGTGACCCTAGCATCGTTTAATGTCAAGTCAGGGTGCAGAGATGAAGGTAAATTTACAAAGGCAAATAGAGTTAAATTCGGAGTTGCAAAGTTTATGAAAAAAGGTGTAAATGTATGCAAGAAAACCTTGCCATTTTACACTAAAAAAGTTGCTAATTTATGTGAAAAAAGTTGCCTGTAGGATAAAAAAAAAAGTTTTAAATTTATACAATCCTTTAAAGTCGCAAATATATGAGAAAAGAATCTGCAATTTCAGAAGAGAATAATCTGCATTTTTAAGGAGAAAATCTTTCCTACCACTAATGTTGACAGGTCAGTTTATTATACCTCCATTTAAGACTGAAACATGTTCTGTGGCTCTGCACAGATTTTTTTTATTTTTTTTTTTGGGGGGGGGTGGATTTCCCCAAACATCTCTTTCTGTAGAATCTTTTGCTGGAATGACATCTCCTGCTCAGCCATGTTCCACTTCATGATTGCAACCGCAATCAGTGTCACACACATCTCCGGGTCACTTTAGCTGTAATTCTCACTGTGAAGTCACTGACCTCCAACAGGAACTTCTCGGCCTCGGCTGCCCTCCCAGCAGCAACGCACTGGATGGTGACGTTCTGCCCAGCATTGACTTCCTCCTCTCCCAGCCTCGAGAAGTGTGGCGCTTTATCTAAACAGAGACACAGAGAAACACACTTTTCAACCAGTCATACGTCAGCTTTAGAATAAGATATCATTTTTGTAAAGTTGATTTTTTTTAATACATTTACATGAATCTAAGAACATATTGCTTTGTTCTGAAATGGCTGAATATCACCATCATTCATCAAGAACAAAAATGAGCACCGCATTACTCAGTAGATGGATCGGCTGCACTTCCTCTTCCCATTTACAATCAGCTCGGTGTGATTTATTATTTTAAAAATGTAGCAAATAAAAGGCTCGGATTAAGATTCATGCATATTGATGTATGTCACAAAATCTTACATTTCTTTTTAATATTTAATGATTTTTATGTTTTATTAATTTTCCCATGGCTCAGAGCACCATGGGAATGCAGCAAACACAAAGAAATAATGACAACTAAAAATAAAAGGCGAAAAGCACAACAGAGAGATGGAAAATAAAAATGACTATATTTTCCTAAGCATTTAGGTTTGTGACATGCTGGGATGTTCTGGTTGTAGTGCAGAAGTCCCCTGGGCTGCTGTGGCAACTGGATTTTCTTCTTTCCACTCAGTTAATAGTTAATCAAAAATGTGTCAAATAAAGGAAAAATACATTACAAGCAGAGTTTTTTCTGAAGTAGAAAAAAGCCTCAGGTGAACAAATTTACATCTGATAGCTCATACTTCACATGTTCTTCCCCCAAATCAATGGAAACAGAAAGTGTAATACAGTTTTCTTAAAATCTACATCCTAGTTTAAATTTACTTTAAGCTTGCTGATATGACACTTTTTTTTTGCAGATAACCAAGCAGATTATACTCCAGCACATTTATGAAGCAGGCTAAAAATAAATGCTACTTTTTTATTCTACCACATTTAGTTTTAAACATAATTAAAAACTTCCAAGTCACCATTTAATTATATTTACAGCAATATTTGCAAATATGATGTATAATTAAAAACTAACTATTATATATAAATGACAAATGTAATGCAGGATCTTCTGTGGAAGCAACAGCCTCCACTACACAAATGCCAAATCATGACAAAGTTTGCCTCAAGCATATTAGCAAAATTAGCAAAACATGAAATTTTACAGTCTGGTCAGAAATTTTCCCCACTACTCAGAATCCAAAAATCAAGGCACTGCATACACAGATGGCGCAATCATAAACAGTTTTATGTTTTTGCAAATATCTCAGGAATGGCTGGGTCTAGACTCAAAATTCTTTCATCAGTCTATTCTCTGAAAACTTCTGAAACTTTTCTAACCCGGTTTTATGCACTAAAAATAAAGTTTTCTGCACCATATTTTCAAAAATGTGAAAATCAAGTCAAAATGAATTTCTCCTAAGCCATTTATCCAAATTATTTTTCCGTACAGAGGGAGCTGAGGAGAAAGATCAGAGAAGGCAAGGACAGCTTCAGGAAGAAGATGGAGGACAAGCTGCAACAGAGCGACATCAGCGGGGTCTGGAGAAACCTCAAAACCATCTCTGGGCTCCAGAATACCTCCCCCCAGGCCACGGGGGGCAGGGAGTGGGCGAACAACCTGAATCTGTTTTTCAATAGGTTTGACCAACCGTCCTCCCCCCTGACTGCACAACAACCACTGCTGCCTCTAAAGAAATCAAGTCCTGCTGCCCACTCCCCACTCCACCGACACCCCCCCACTCCCAACACACAGCCCCCCATCCTGACCCTGACCAGGACCCAGGTGAGGACGGAGCTGAGGAAGATCAAGGCGAGGAAGGCGTCGGGACCGGACGGCATCAGCGCAAAGCTCCTCAAGTCCTGTGCAGACCAGCTGTGTGGGATTGTGACATATATCTTCAACCTGAGCCTGAAGCTGGGGAGGGTACCACAGCTGTGGAAAACATCTTGTGTGGTACCTGTACCAAAAACTTCCCACCCCAAAGACCTGAACAGCTACAGACCGGTGGCCTTGACGTCCCACTTGATGAAGACCCTGGAGAGACTGCTCCTTGCTCACCTCCGCCCCCTGGTGGAACCAGCGATGGATCCACTTCAGTTCGCCTACCAGCATGGCATTGGGGTGGAGGATGCGGTGATCTTCCTCTTTCACCGTTCTCTGTCCCACCTAGAGAAGCCCGGGAATATGGTGAGGATCATGTTCTTTGACTTCTCCAGTGCTTTCAACACCATCCAACCGATGATCCTGAAGGACAAGCTGCTGCGCGCAGGGGTGGACCAGCACCTGTCATCATGGATCCTGGACTACCTCACGAACCGCCCTCAGTTTGTGAGAACCCGGGACTGTGTGTCCGACACGATCATCAGTAGCACGGGGGCCCCCCAGGGAACGGCGCTGGCTCCCTTCCTGTTCACTCTTTATACTGCGGACTTCTCACACAACACAACACACTGCCATCTACAGAAGTTCTCTGATGACTCTGCGATCGTTGGCCTCATCTCCAATGGAGATGAAGCTGAGTACAGAGGGCTTATCCAGGATTTTGTGGACTGGTGCCATCGGAACTGCCTCCAGATCAACGCGAGGAAAACTAAGGAGCTGGTGGTGGACTGTCGCAGGCAAGGACAACCCCTCACAGCACCAGTAAATATACAGGGAACAGACATCGAGATGGTGACAGCCTATAAGTACCTGGGTGTTCATCTGAACAATAAACTAGACTGGTCACACAATACTGACGCACTCTACAAGAAGGGACAGCGCAGGCTGTTCCTGCTGAGGAGACTCAGGTCTTTTGGTGTACAAGGGGCGCTGCTGAAGACATTCTATGACACGGTGGTGGCATCAGCCATCACTTTTGGAGTGGTCTGCTGGGGCAGTGGCATTACTGCAGCCGATAGGAAGAGACTGAACAAACTGATCAAGAAAGCTAGCTCTGTCCTGGGGCAACGCCTTGATCCGGTGGAGGAGATAGGAGAGAGAAGGACGGTGGCTAAACTGTCATCTCTGCTGGAGTCCGAGTTCCACCCTATGCAGGACATACTGAATGCACTGAGGAGCTCATTTAGCAGCAGACTACATCATCCCAGGTGCACAACCGAGAGGTTTCGCAGGTCCTTCTTACCAACGGCTGTCAGACTGTACAACCGAAGCAGGGCTGCTCGCAGAGATAGCAAAAAGACGTAACAAACTAATAGTTTTTTTGAATGCAAAGATGCAATAGACTTACACAATGGTCCCCTCCGGCATACAACTAGGAAAATACCGGTCGCTATGGAGAGTGAGAATATGTATGGGCACATAATCATACCATGTATGATAACTAAGTAGACGGTTGTGCTGTTTCATCCCATCTAGCAACAATGCTCTGCACTGTGTGTGTTTATATATTTACATATTTATTCCATCTAGCTACAATGCTCCGCACTGGGTGTGTTTATATTTATATATCTATATATTTATTCCATCTAGCTACAATGCGCCGCACTGTGTGTTTATATATCTACATATTATTCCATCTAGCTGCAATGCTCCGTACTGTGGGTGTTTATATATTCACATATTTATTCCATCTAGCTGCAATGCTCCGCACTGTGTGTTTACATATTCATATATTTATTCCATCCAGCTACTATGCTCTGCACTGTGTGTCTGTGTGTGTGTATATATATATTTTATAGTAATATGTACATATGTATATTAGCTGCTCTTGCTTGCTTGTTTTTTTTTCTTGCCTTCTGATTGTTGCTCTGAGTGTTGCTATCCCTGTGCTGTTGCAATCCTGGAATTTCCCCGTTGTGGGACTAATAAAGGCTTATCTTATCTTATCTTATCTTATTTGAAATTAAGCAGAGATCATCTATAGATATTGATATGTAAAAGTTGTTAAAATTATCCAAAAATGCCAATCCATTTTTATTTCATAGGCCAATCAAGTTGTACAGTTTCTTTTTGGCATGTATTTTTGGATGTAACGCTTCACACTCACAATCACAGCAGTAGTCTTCAGCAAAGCACAAAATTTCATGCAATTTTGTTCACCTTCCAAAAATCATGTTTATGAAAAGTCTGTGTTTCTTGTCAATGGGACATTTTATTATTGTGTGAGAAAGTCAGTGCTCAGCCCAAAGCAGCTGTGTGGTGTCGGGATTTAGACGAAAAAAGTGTCATTCTTCTGAAGTACACCACGCCTCTCCTGAACATATGAAAAGAATGTGCAGCACCTCTCAACTTTTAAATGCTGTATTTCAGCTGCTTGGAAATCCTTTCAATTGAACATTTATCATTTGATAAAGTTAGCGTGTGTATAGAAGAGGGGTGGGCAATCATGTGCCATGGAGGGCCATTCCACTGCAGTTTTTCTGTCCCACCCAGTGTCTTCGGCAGGTGTTTGCTCTGATCAGCTTCAAGGATCGCTAATAATTGAAAACACCTGCTGAAGACACTGGGTGGAACAGAAAATCTGCAGTGGAACGGCCCTCACAGCCCACCCCTGGTATAGAAGAAGTTGTGTGGTGTGGTGGTTAAGGTCATGGCTCGGTATGCTTGAAGTTGATCTGAATCTTGCCATTCTTGCCAATCTTGCAACACTATGCAAAATTTTTACCTTAAAATACTGTTTACAAAACTATTCTGAAAGTGCACTAAGGTTTGATCGAGTGAATGCCACTTCCGCCACAGCCTGAGTGGGCCCACGTCGCCTGCAACAGCTCTTTTTTTGGTGGGATCACTGAAAAGACTACAACAAGGGCGACTATGACCCTAGTCCCAGCAGCGAATCACAGGGTGCTCTGTTGTTGGCGGCTAAACTTGTGCAATGTGATTAATGTGTAGCACACCTCAGATTTTAAATGCTCTTGTAGCAGGCGGTACAGTGGTTAGCACTGTTGCCTTCCAGTCCCCAGGCTGACAGGGGTAGGGTCCTTTCTGTGTGGAGTTTGCACGTTCTCCCTTTGAGACTTAGAAAAGCACCTTATAAGTACAGGTCCTTATCCCTTAAAACAGCATAAGACCTTGAGGTCTATAGCTGCTTGAAACCCAATGATTGTTGTTATATTTTCTTTATATATTTGTGACAATAACAGAAAAAAATTACAATAAAAGAAAAAAAATACATCAAATTTTTTATTAATTTCTAAAGCTGATTTGCATACATTTCATTCACTGTGCTTCCTAATGGAATATTTGCACAATGCTCCTATATAAAGATTTAATAAGGTTAATGTTATATAGATGTGAATTCTCTATAAGCAATCCATCCCAACAATAGCATTCATAATGTAGTGGAGATTCTGCAGAAGAAAAGCCACAGGTGAGCATCGACTCTCCACATTTTGACTACATCCTAGCACTGCCAATGAGTCAGTGTGTGGGAGTCGCGCTCTCAACCAACTCCATGATTAACAATAGGGCAATGAGTGCTAAACCCCTGCAGAGCCAAATCACTGGGTAAATGCTGGCAGCGCAGCCTGCCAACTGAGAAATGGAGCAGGAAAAAGTTGATGTGTCACTCCATTTGACTGACAGGAAGGAGCTGTGAAGCTGAAGCATCAGGGAGAGGCAAATATTGGGTCTCACTCACCTCCTGCTTGGTATTGCACAACGTGCCGTTCCCATCTTGCAGAGGGAGACGGCGGCTTCTTCATCTTGTTTGTATACAGTGAAGTGCGAGACAGTAGTCACATTTGTACCCCACATGTGGCCGTGTTTCCTTTGAGTGACTCTCCCCTCCTAAGGTTAATTCATAATTCATGCAATGAGCCAAAAATACAGAAAACAAACACTAAAATGATTGTGAATGGGAAGAGGGGGTATATTTGGCAACAACCACAGTGTTATGTGGCTAAATGTGTCAGATCCTATCCTCGGGACTCTTTAGTGTGATAAATATTTTATTCGTCTGCAACACTGGTTTCAGAGTCAAAGATTAAGACTCAGGAGAATACAACAGAAATGCCAGCCATGTTTTAACCAGAATACACAAAGAGGAACTGGAGGATTTTATTTATTTATTTCAGTTTGCAACACTTCTCTTTTTACAGATTTATTTTCTATCTCTCACGCTCTTTGGTGCCAAGTGAGGCATCCTGGCTGTGTGCCACATCATAAGGCATGTTCAGGTCTTGATGAGAGTCTTAATTATTTAATGGCCACAGTGGGAGCATTCAAAAGATCCCATCTGCTGTGTCTGGGAGTAACAGGGAGTCTGACTGGGTGATATTTATTCAGTGGGGATATGAACCAATCTTAAAGGCAGTATTCTTTCACGAAAATTACCGGAGGGATCTTCTGTAACGTGACATCTCGAAAAACTGAATCTGTGCTGGAATAAAAAGAGAGAAATAACAGGGATCCTCATGAGAGAAAAACATCCTTCACGCTTGTGTCAGTTATATAAGTCACTTAAAGGCTGTGTGGATCTCGGGTGTTAAATGTGCTACAAACTGACAAGAGCTCTTGTGTTCAGCTGTGGGGCTGCACAAGGAGACAATCAGATTTGTCCAGGTACAAGGCTCTGACTATAAATAAAAGATGGATGTAAACTCCATGTCTTAAAAGTGAAACCATTGCTGAAGTGCATTAAATCCCTTTTCTGACTGATGGCCAGCAAAGGGCAACACCTCTGGTTGCACAAATGACTGACTGGATCTCATTTTTTGAAGAAGTCAAATTAATTCTTAAGCCCCTGTCACACCTTGACAATTTGGGCAGCGTATACCCACGTTTAAAAAATTTGGCGACTACGCTGGTGTACGTCGGATAAGTTACAGATAAGTTTCGTATAAGTTAAGAGCACACTGCTATCCATTGTAATACAGCGAGGTCTTAGAAAAATTTTGAGCATGCACAAAATTTTTCGATGTATCCAGTGTATGGCTCATATGTCCCGCATACACGGGCTGTAAGTTGTAGGCAAGTTATGTGATGGTTGATACACATTACTTGCAAGTTACTCATAAGTCAAAATTAAGGATGCAAGCTATTGATTAATTCATTAATTGTTAATTGATTCATCTTATCATTCGATTAACAATTAATTGATAAGCGACAATTTTCCCGAGAATCTGAATTTCCCTCTGTACAATACGGTCTTTCTATCTTTAACATACAAAAAGTTAATCACTGTCTTTGATATACTGAATAATACATGGAACATCCTACTCCTCAATGATTTATTGTACGATTTGCATTTCGTTTTTACTACAGACAATGTCATTTTTGTAGTTTAATAAATTTTGTACTGTATAGTGTGTACTTTGTGCTGGTACATCTCAGTAAATTACAAATATGTTGATTTTTTAAATTTATTTTAAAAACTATTACCAATATCATAAAATTTGTCTTTTTTAGTTATATTAAAAAAACTTTCACATTCTAATTTACTTATTTATTTAGCGAATGCAAAGTCCTTAAGCCAAGCAGTTGCCTCCTGGTTTGCTGTATGGAGGGTGTGTAATCCTCCTTCCAGTCTTTGGAGCAGGCAAGCCTCTATGATGTGTTCCATTGTTTGCTCCTCTCCACATGCGCACAGTGGGCTAGGGCTACTGCCCCATCTGTAAAGGCTGGCCAAGCAGGGGCCATGTCCAGTCCTGAAGCGATTGAGTGTAGACCACTGTCTCCTTGGGAGGTTGGTGCCCGGGACCTGTTGGTTGGGGTTTATCACCAGCTGTTTGTTTGGGACCTCCTTGGTCTCCCATTCCTCTTGCCAAGCTGTCTGGATGGTAAAGTCAGCTGGGGGAGGGTTTTTCCAAATCGGCCGTCTGGATGAAAGTCGGGCAGTGGGTGGAGTGTAGATATCTGCATGGATTTACTGAGATGCACTGGTAGACTGTTTTAACAGGAAAATAAATTGTGAGCTGCTTCATCTGTTGCATGTAAAATATCACAGTACCCCGGAAATCCAAGCAAACCTAGTACAATCTGAGGTCCCTCTGTTGTCTGTTACCTCAGTGGTAACTCGAGTCCCGTCTGCTTTCCCATCTAGCGGCGAGTTGAAGGCAGCAGGGATGGGTTTTTGCGCTCATGTAATCATTTTCTTTGCTCCGGTCAGTTTCTCCACCCTGTTAATTTGAAGCAGGTGGGCCTTCACGCTTGCATGCTATTAGAACTTCTTGTGGCACTCCAACGTAATCCGGAAGGGTGAGTTTTTTCGCTCTACATAGCACATACGCTCCGGGGGCTTGGCGTCTTCTTCTGCTTTTTCGGTTGGAATGTGGCAGTGGGTGACCATGTACGCCTCCGCCTGGACTGCAACACCATTATATTTCATAGAGTAAGCTCCCATTGAAAAGGACTGCTGATTTATCAATTAATTGACAACTCATTTAATTTAGTCAACCAAATTCTTATCGACAATTAATCGAAAGTGAATTAATCATTAACATCCCTAGTTGAAATACGTCAAGATAATGTCTAGCATACCCAAAACTTATTTTGAACCTATGAGTAACTTAATGAACATGTTTCTATCTTACAGCTACCGTATAATGGCATATTGGCAGCACTGGTTCACAGAAGGAAACCGTCCTGAGCAGATGTACATGTTAATCTGGTCTTGTTCTTCTATTCAGACAAAGTAAAGAGATGCTTCATACCTTGACATGTTTCGACTGTCATCAGACATTCATGACGTGTCACATGAGCTTGTTTAATCCTGTCTGTAGGTGTGACCGACCTGACAGATTTGACAGATCTGCCAGGTTGGTCACGCCTCCCGCTGTGCGATGGTCTTTGGAGGAGAGAATCTTCTTCGCTGAACCAAGCTGATGGAGCCTTCATGCACTTACACACCTAGGATTCATGAAGTGGGAGGTGATGGCAGTTTGGCATGACTGCACTATGCATAGGTTAGGATAACCTATGCATAAGTTAGACGATCGTTGGGCATAAGTTGTGAATGCCGGCAACACGTTAAGCATCCATTGGTATATACCCCTAGTACACAGACAACCTCCAGTCATGCGCACGGTGAAGTTATGGTCTGAGGAGGCAATGGACGCTCTAAAGGACTGTTTTGAAACCACTGCCTGGGAGCAGCTCTGTGATCCACATGGTGAGGACATTGATGGCCTCACTCACACCATCACGGACTACATCAGCTTCTGTGTGGACAATACCGTACCCACCAAGACCATACGGTGTTGCTCGAACAACAAACCCTGGATCAACCCTGAGATAAAAACACTTCTGAGAGAGAAGAAGAGGATCTTCAGGTCAGGGAACAGGGAGATGCTGAAGTCCGTACAGAGGGAGCTGAGGAAAAAGATTAGAGAAGGCAAGGACAGCTTCAGGAAGAAGATGGAGGACAAGCTGCAACAGAGCGACATCGGCGGGGTCTGGAGAAACCTTAAAACCATCTCTGGGCTCCAGACTACCTCCTCCCAGGCCACGGGAGGCAGGGAGTGGGCGAACAATCTGAACCTGTTTTTTAATAGGTTTGACCAACCGCCCTCCCCCCAACTGCATAACAACCACTGTTGCCTCTAAAGTCATTGAGACCTGCTGTCCACACCCCACTCCACCAACACTCCCCCACTCCCAGCACACAGCCCCTCAATCTGACCCTCACTAAGACCCAGGTGAGGACGGAGCTGAGGAAGATCAAGGTGAGGAAGGCCTCGGGTCCGGACGGCATCAGCGCGAAGCTCCTCAAGTCCTGCGCAGACCAGCTGTGTGGGATTGTGGAGCACATCTTCAACCTGAGCCTGAAGCTGGGGAGGGTACCACAGTTGTGGAAAACATCTTGTGTGGTACCTGTACCAAAGACTTCCCACCCCAAAGACCTGAACAGCTACAGACCAGTGGCCCTGACGTCTCACATGATGAAGACCCTGGAGAGACTGCTCCTTGCTCACCTCCGCCCCCTGGTGGGACCAGCGATGGATCCACTCCAGTTCGCCTACCAGCATGGCATTGGGGTGGAGGATGCAGTGATCTTCCTTCTTCACCATTCTCTGTCCCACCCGGAGAAGCCCGGGAATGCGGTGAGGATCATGTTCTTTGATTTCTCCAGTGCCTTCAACACCATCCAACCGACGATCCTGAAGGACAAGCTGTGGTGCGCAGGGGTGGACCAGCACCTGTCATCATGGATCCTGGACTACCTCACTAACCGGCCACAGTTTGTGAGAACCCGGGATTGTGTGTCCGACACGATCATCGGTAGCACGGGGGCCCTCCAGGGAACGGTTTTGGCTCCCTTTCTGTTTACCCTTTATACTGCAGACTTCTCACACAACACAACACACTGCCATCTACATAAGTTCTCTGATGACACTGCGATTGTTGGCCTCATCTCCAACGGAGATGAAGCTGAGTACAGAGGACTTGTCCAGGACTTCGTGGACTGGTGCCATCGGAACATACAGGGAACAGACATTGAGATGGTGACATCCTGCGAGTACCTGGGTGTTCATCTGAACAATAAACTAGACTGGTCACACAATACCGACACACTCTACAAGAAGGGACAGCGCAGGTTGTTTCTACTGAGGAGGTCAGGTCTTTTGGTGTACAAGGGGCGCTGCTGAAGACATTCTACGACACGATGGTGGCATCAGCCATCACTTTTGGAGTGGTCTGCTGGGACAGTGGCATTACGGCAGCCGATAGGAAGAGACTGAACAGACTAATCAAGAAAGCTAGCTCTGTCCTGGGGCAACGCCTTGACCCAGTGGAGGAGATAGGAGAGAATGATGGTTGCTAAACTGTCATCTCTGCTGGAGTCCGAGTCCCACCCTATGCAGGACATACTGAACGCACTGAGGAGCTCATTTAGCAGTAGACTACATCATCCTAGGTGCGCAACCGAGAGGTTCCGCAGGTCCTTCCTACCTACGGCTGTCAGACTATATAACCTAAGCAGGGCTGCTCGCAGAGATAGCAAAAAAACATGACAACCTAATAGTATTGAATGCAAAAGATGCAATAGACTTACACAAATGGTCCCCTCCAGTATACAACTAGGACAATATCAGTCGCTACGGAGGGTGACAATATGTATGGGTACATATTCATACCATGTAGGGTAACTAAATAGACAGTTATGCTGTTTATTCCATCTAGCTACAATGCTCCGCACTGTGTATGTATAGTTATATACTTATGTGTACATATGTATAGTCACTGCTCTTATTTTTTTTATTTTTCTTATCTTCTTAATTATTGCTCTGAGTGTTGCTATTCCTGTGCTGTTGCAATCCTGGAATTTCCCCATTGTGGGACTAATAAAGGCTTATGTTATCTTATAAGTTATTTAGAAGTTATTGAAATGTTCTATATAAGTTACTAATACATTAAGTATACTAGGGCTGCAATGATTACTCGTATAATTCGACTAATTCAGTTACAAAAAATTTACGCGTCAACGTGTCGTTTAATGTAGCACTTCTAGTCTATATGTCCTTCTTCTGGTGTAACCTTCTTCCGGCCACACTACCTAAACAAAACGCAGATTTGTTTAATGGCGCCATGGCAGAGTGGCATAGTCACAGGCCGACAAAGAGGTAGAAAATTTTTTTAAAAATAAGGATAAGCCAATTTTATTGTCATTCAGTCCATACAATCATATACAGTAGAACAAAATTATGTTTCTCCTATCTACAATGTTAATCACATATAGAATCAGAGGGGTCGCTGCCATACAGGCGTCACCACATTTCCGTCCCCCGTTCCATTATTGTTGAACACCAAGCTGGACGGCAGGAAGTTCCACTTTTATATGGTCTTCGGCATGACCCGGACGGGATTTGAACCCCGGCCTCCCGGATGTGGGGTGGATGCTCTGCCAACTAGGCCACCACTACGGTGACCAAAGTATCTCAAGTCTGGAATCATTTCAAGCTCAAATTGAAGGAAAACATTGTGCAGTGTGTATATGGTAAAGCTGAGTGATGAGCTAGCATGCTACAATGTTGGATGTTACAGTGTCTCGGCAGAAAGCATCCCACATCATGCACAGCCAGCGCACCTGAGACAAGGTACATGATTGAGATTTAAAATTAAGATGAATAGAATGTAGTCAGCTATGCTAATTATGCTTACAGTATATGACCGAAGAACATATAGCCACCACCGTTAGCATCCGGATGCTAACGGCATCCACTAGTGGATGCTAACGGCTAGCGAAAGGAACTCTATGGTGTTACGTACTGTTTAAAGTTGTGTTTTACGCAGTAAACATTGCAATATGCATTGCAATAAATGTGTACCTGTTTTATTGAGTGTTTGGTACAATTACTACTGCTCTTTAGGAAAGAAAGTTCTGCAAATGTTGGTCAATTCAAGTTTCTTTTAAAAAAAGTATCAGATTACTCGAGTAATCTTTGATTAGAGTGGGTGATTACCCGAGCTGTAAAATAGTTGTTAGCTGCAGCCCTGATATATATATTCAACTCATTATGGATACATGATTCATGAGCCCAAAATTGAAAATTTTGGCCATATGCTAATATTTTAGAGAAATTTTGATACATCTGCATGCGCTGCCTAAATCGTAAAGGTGTGACAGGGCCTTTACACTGTTAAAAAGCAAAAGGTTCCCTCATTGGTTAAAAGTCTTTTATGCAACAGTTACTGTAGTTTCGACCGAGCAATAGAATCTGACCGGAGAATAAGGGTTCCAGGAGTTACTATATTACCCGATAATTGCACTCGGACATTTCCCCGAGTATGTATCACTCCTCTTCATCTGTGTTCTAATAATCTTTAAATGACAATTAATATCAGTGTCATCTTATAAAATGGAGAATTGTAATGCTGTGTTAATTTCCACAGTTAGGCACTGTTGGAGAAGAGATGGCCCTAAAAATACAGACCTCTGTGACCCAGATGTCCCACCCTTGTAAACATCTGGCTAGTCATGTTTGTTCACGACAAAATCGACAGGTTGGATTTATTGTTTCAACTAGCAAACCCTAATACCATTGAGGTGATGGACTCAGTGGTCAATAGGATATGATGACTGGTCTCTTGAGTACAATAAGCACAGAAACATTCGTGAACAAGTGACTAAACTGCTAGCTTCAGCTAGCCGCCAACCACCTAGCCAAGCTAATGCTAACAGACTGATGTAGCACTGATGTTGTTCTTCGATTAAGACAAAGCAAAGAGATGTCTCATACCTTTGACATGTTTTGACCGTCATCTGCAGTCTTCTTCAGAAAGTGTCGTCTGATGTCCATAACGTGTCACATCAGCCGTTTTATCCTTTCCGTAGGCGTGACCAACCTGACAGATTTGACAGCGTTTGTGTCTGTTGTTCTCACAGTAACTGAAAAGAAAGCCCTCTCCCAGGGTTTAAATTTTGCGGTCACACCAAGAAAAATCCCACATAAACAATATATATTAGCAATGGAACTGGCACGTCAAACAATACAAGACCAAGGAAAGAAAGCAGAAATAGGGAATGTGGTGGCGGAAGTGTTAAAACGAGCCAAATTACCGGAAAAAAACATAACCAGAAACGAAGAAAAAGCAATAGACGCACCCAGAAAAGATGACACAATCATCATATTACCAGCAGATAAAGGAAAGACGGCAGTCATCATGGACAAAGAAACATACGAAATACAGATCGAAAACATGTTGGGAGATAAAGATACATACGAAATCCTCAAAAAAGATCCCACAGAAGAAAGAAGAGAATTTTAAAGGCCCTACTCAGACCCTTGCTAGAAACCAATAAAATAACTCAGAGTGCATATGACCATTTGACACCCACTGCCAGTATCACCCCCCGGATATGGCACACCAAAAATACACAAGGAAGACACTCCACTATGCCCTATGGTAGACAGTATCGGTTCAGTCAGCTATAATTTATCAAAAGCACTAGTTGAAATCATCAAACCCATCCTTGGACCAACAGAACATCACTGTAAAAATTCAAAAAACTGGCACATGAATTCAACAACCTGAAAGTGGAAACAGGTGAGATATTCATTTCTGTGGTGTCATTACATCCCCCCCCCCCCCCCCGGTTGATGTAACGCTACACACTGTACAGGAACACCTCAAGAAGGCTAAAACACTCAAAAAACGCACAAACCTCTACTTACAATTCAAAAACAAAATGTACAGACAAAAAGAAGGATTCACAATGGGAGACCCATGGTCCAGGTCTTTTCACGGAAGACCTGGACTGTACCATACATCCGAGTAATAACTGAACCCATACAAAGAATCATGAAAAAACACAGAATAAACACAGCAATAAAACCCCACACAAAACTGCAGCAGCTTTTGGTTCACCCCAAGGACAAAATACAACTAAACAAAAAATGTAACATAATTTATGAAATACCATGCAAATCATGTGAAAAAAAACACACATAGGAGAAACGGGGAGGATGTTTGCTACATGGAAAAGGGAACACCAAAAAGAATGTGAAAAAGAAACAGAACTCCCAAAATGGAAAAAGAAAAGGCAGAACAGAAAAACCTCAAATCAGCGATATCAGACCACTGCAAGATAAACAGCTACATCATGGACTGGAACAACATAAAAATAACTGGATCAGAGGACAACAAACACAAACGCTGGATCAAAGAAGCAACTGAAATCAGGAAGCGAGCCCACAACACCATGAACCGAGATGATGGAGCCTTCATATGCTCTCACACACCTGGGACTCTCATGACCAACCTGGCAGAGCTGTCAAATCTGTCAGGTCGGTCACACCTATGGAAAGTATAAAACTGCTGATGTGACACGTCATGGACATCAGATAACACTTTCTGAAGAAGACTGCAGATGACAGTGGAAACATGTCAAAGGTATGAGACATCTCTTTGCTTTGTCTTAATAGATGAACAAGATCAGTTTTGTCAGTAAGAAGACAAAATTAACCTGTTTGAGATAGACTGATGTAGCATCACAGTGAAAATAAAACAAAAGAACCAGAATGGCACAAGATATATTATTGACTGTGGATTAGTTGACCCCCCACCCCGTCCTCCCATGGATCGCCACCTTATCGTGGTGGGGGTTTTGTGTGCCCTAGTGATCCCAGGACCTATGTTGTCTGGGGCAATTTGCCTCTGGTAGGGTCTTCCAAGACAAACTGGTCCTGAGTGAAGGGCCAGACTAAGAGCGATCCTATAGACTCCCATGATTTTTTTTTTTTTTAATTTTGTATACTTTATTGATCCCCAGAGGGGAAATTGAGGGCATCCACCTGGATGGATAAAGCAGCCACGGTATGGCGCTGTCCCTTAACCATTCACACACACATTCACACCTAGGGCCACTTTAGAGTCTCCAATTGGGCTGCACGGTGGCGCAGTGGTTAGCACTGCGGCAGCACAGTTTTACCCTCGGCCGGGGGATCGCGGGGATCATGAGATCATGGGTTCGATCCCTGCCCCCGGCCAACAGTGATCTGTGTGGAGTTTGCATGTTCTCCCCGTGTTGCGTGGGTTTACTCCGGGATTTCTCCGGTTTCCTCCCACTTGCTAAAAACATGCAGGTTAGGGATACGGGGCACTTGCGCACACAGCGACCGGCAGCTGGTGGCTTGTCACCAGACTGCAAAACAAATCTACCTACGGGTACAAAATAAGTACAAAAAAAAATAATAAATAACCTAACCTGCATGTTTTTGGCATGTGGGAGGAAACCGGAGAAATCCCGGAGTAAACCCACGCAGATACGGGGAGAAACATGCAAACTCCACACAGATCACTGTTGGTCAGGGGCTGGGATCGAACCAGGGATCCCATGGCCAAGGGTGAGTTGCTGTACTGGTGCAGTGCTAACCACTGCGCCACCGCACCGCTCTCTCACTTGCTTGTTGCTGACTTAGAGACACAGGGCTCACTCCAGCGCGCTGCCACAGCGCTGAGTGAGCCTCGTGATGGAGGATGAATAAAGCACCCTTTTAACTTTCAGTTCGCCGTGTCCACCTGCACTTATTTGAGCCTTGACTCCACACTGGTAACCCTTATTCGTATCCTCCACATGATGAATAACCAATCAAGGATTCAGTGTACCCCACCCGGCATGGGGTTACTGGGGCCCCACCCTGGAGCCAAGCCTGGGGGAGGGGTGTCTGGTGGCCGGGTTTCTGCCCATGGGACCCGGCCAGGCTCGGCCAGGCTCAGCCCGAAGGAGTTACATGGGTCTGCCTTCCAGTGGGCTTGCCACCTGCAGGAGGGACCATGTGGGTCCGGTGCATTGTGGATCAGGTGCCGGTCGAAGGCAAAGACCTTGGTGATCTGATCCCTGGCTTTTGAAACTGGCTTTTGGGATGTGGAATGTCACCTCTCTGGTGGGGAAGGAGTCTGAGCTGGTGCATGAGGTTGGGAGATACCGGCTAGATATAGTTGGGCTCATTTCAACGCACAGCTCCAGTTCTGGAACCAATCTCCTGGAGAGGGGCTGGAGCTTGGCCCACTCTGGAGTTGCCCTGGACGAGAAGTGACGAGCAGAGGTGGGTATTCTTGTATCCCCCCGCCTTGCTGCCTCGATACTGGAGTTCTCCCCGGTGGATGAAAGGGTTGCTTCCCTGCGCCTTCGGGTTGGGAAATGGGTCCTGACCAGCATTTGTGCCTATGCACAAAATGACTTGAGACTCCATTGTCCTACTGGGGGACTTCAACGCGCACGTGGACAACAACAGTGAAACCTAGAGGGGTGTGGTTGGGAGGAAAGGCCTGCCTGATCTGAATGTGACTGGTGTTCAGTTACTGGACTTCTGTGCTAACCACAGTTTGTCCATAACGAACATCATGTTCAAGCATAAGGGTGTCCATATATGCACCTGGCACCAGGACACCAAGGCCGCAAGTCAATGATCGATTTTGTTATCGTGTCATCAGACCTGCGACCATATGTCTTGGACACTCGGGTAAAGAAAGGTGCAGAGCTGTCAACTGATCACCACCTGGTGGTGAGTTGGATCCAATGGCAGGGGTGAACGCCACTCAGACCCGGTAGACCTAAATGTGTAGTGAGGGTGTGCTGGGAATATCTGGCTGAGGCCCCTGTCCGAGAGGTCTTCAGTTCCCACCTCCGGAAGAACTTCAACCACATTCTGAGGGAGTCTGGAGACACGGAGTCTGAATGAGCTATGTTCTCCACCTCCATTGTTGAAGCTGCTGTCCACAGCTGTGGCCGCAAGGTGCATCTTGTGGTCGCAACCCCTGAACCAAGTGGTGGGCACCAGTGGTGAGGGGGGCCATCAAGCTGAAGAAAGAGTCATATCGAGCTTGGTTGGTTTGTGGGATTCCCAAAGCAGCTGAGGTGTACTGACAGGCCAAGCGTAGTGCAGCTCGGGTGGTTGCTGAAGTAAATAGCACCGCAGGTGCTGATGCCTCTGTGCTGGTGGCATGGTAGCATGGGTATTGTGTCATGCCATCCATGCATGGTTTTGAAATGCTTGGTATTTGTTTATGCAGGTATGACTCTGATGTCACTGTCACGATACACATGAGGTGTATGTCATCCCAGGGCTGTTCGCTGGCATTTTTGTCAAGGAGCACGTAAAAGAAAAAATATAGAAGCACAAGAATAAAATTAGGAGCACAAAGAAAAATTATTGATTAACAGATTTTATTAATTTAATACATGTGTATTTACACTACGGCATGCAATAGCAGGTAAAAATATCAAAACTTCAAAAACTATCACCATAATCATCAACATTAAATCAGAATGGATTGAAATGTTTCACTCTATGTGTAATGAGTATTGAGAGAGATTCTTTAATTATCTTGCAAAAAAATAATTGAAATGCAGTTTTTTATAAAGAGAACATGCAATATTGTTATGTAGCTTCCAGCCCGTTCTCTTCACAGCTGCTCTGACTGCTCACCCTCAGGTTCACCACCGTGGACCTCAGAGACAGAAACGAGAAGGAAAAGAAATAATGAAAATGTGATTATTATTACAGATGTGATAGAACATTTTTAAAGTCAGCGTGATCAAATAAATTTTATTACAGGTGTCATGTTCCTACTCAACTTAAGAAATTGTTTGGTTTTCTGTAAAAATAACCTTAAATGTTTTTTATATTTCACACCTCACGTCAGCTTTAATTGAGTAAATAAATCAATAAAGAAATGATGGGACTGTAAACCCTTATTCATGCTGCATTTCCCCTCTAGTCCACTTTGGTCCCTGTGCGCTTTGGAGGAGCCTGGCACGCACGCGGCGCTGTTCATGCTTACTTTTTTCAGTTACCCAGGCCAAGCGGTTGATGCATGCGCACAACCATCATTTGTAGTTTCACTCCCACCCGACAGTGCCAATGCGCTGACGCGCCAAGATTTTCACCAACGAAGAAACGCTGCTTGTTTTCTGCTGGTTGACTTCCCGGTTTTCACTCCTTTTTCATGAAGATGCTGCTGCTGCTGCTACTGAAGTATTTATATATGATTCATGTATGTTTACTCTCGTCTTCCAATTCTTCATATCGCCACCTCGTGAATGGGACGTTCAGTCTTGCAAATGCGCTTTTCAGTGTGTTCAGGTCGTGGTTAGGCGGCGCGGTCACAAAATTTGGGCTGCACACAGTCGTCCACAGTTGAGCACTGCAGACACTAGCAGAGTAGAGCCGATGACGTAAATTTTGTCACACGAGGTTTCCGGTTACACGCACACGGACAGCAGAGGTGCAGCATGAATCCAGCTTAAAAGTTATTTTAAATGAAATGATTCAATGACGTCACACCGTGGTGTTTTTATATTACTGACATTAGTATTAAGAGTTAAAAAAAAAGTCTGAACTTTAGAGAAACCAATTTAACATTAACAAGTTGTTAACATATGAATCATGTAACCACGGAGCCACCAGTAGTGGAGTACATTGGAAAAAATAATGTTACAAAACACAAGCTTTAAGAATCAAATGTTGTCGTGTTAGGAAGTGTTAATGTGTGAACAATGAAAACACTGCATAATTTAAGGGAAAACTTACTTGTAAAACATACTTTTTCTCCTGCTCTTCTGATGCTGTTTGCCAGTTTCTTTGACTTCAGAGGAAGCTCTGCTGTGATTGGCGCAGTCCACTTGAGCAATACGGGAATTGCAGTTTTTACAATGAGCTGTACACTACAGGAAGACTATACGTTGTCCTTTATCTTCAAAAGTAAACAACAAAACGTGTCTGAAAAGAAACAATATGTTGAATAAATGATGTAGTTCCTGAATATGTGTTTAGTTTGCATAAACAACTATCTTAAATGTTCAGCGGAAGATCAATTGTTGACAGGAAGTGCTCAGTGAGGCTGTAATAAAGGCACACTGCCACCTCTACTGGGCCGGCATAGGTATTCCAATGACGTTCCAGCTGCATTGACGGTAAAGGTGAGCCATTTTTGTGTTTATTTCAAAAACAAAGCCTTATCTCGAAATTCTGGTAAAATTAAAAGTCGAGAAAATAAGGCCATACAATAATACAAGCCTTTAGTTGCACTTAACTTTGACTGGGAAAGCTGAAACGGACAGGTGGACAGACAGATCCACAGTGATTACCATATGCCTCCGTTTTCACCGAGGCATAAAAACTCGGGTGTGGGAGGAATTTGGTAAGGCCATGGAACAAGACTTTTGGTCAGCCTCGAAGAGATTCTGGCAAACTGTCTGGCGACTCAGGAGGGGAGAAGCAACTCCCTGTCCACACTATGTATGGTGTGGACGGGGCGCTGCTGACTTCGACTGGGGACATCGTCAGGCGGTGGAAGGAATACTTCGAGGATCTCCTCAATCCCACTGGCACGCCTTCCACACAGGAAGCAGGGCTTGAGGACGAGGGGGACAACTTGCCTATCACAGGGACTGAGGTCGCCGAAGTGGTTAAAAAACTCTTTGGTTGCCAGGCCCCGGGGGTGGATGAGATTTGCCCTGAGTACCTCAAGGCCCTGGATGTTGTAGGGCTGCCATGGTTGACACACCTCTGCAACACTGCTTAGAGGTCGGGGACAGTACCTTTGGCATGGCAAACTGAGGTGGTGGTTCCTCTCTTCAAGAAGAGGGACTGGAGGGTGTGTTCCAACTTTAGGGGGATCACATTTCTCAGCCTCCCTGGGAAGGTCTATGCCAGGGTACTGGAGAGGAGAGTCTGACCACTGGTCGAACCTCGGATCCAGGAGGAGCAGTGTGGGTTTTGTCCTGGCTGTGGCATATCGGACGAGCTTTTTACCCTCTCGAGAAGATCCCATCTCTGCTGTTTGCAGATGATGTTGTCCTGTTGGCTTCATCAAGCAATGACGTACAGGCCTTACTGGGACGGTTTGCTGGTGAGTGGGAAGTGGCTGGGATGAGAATCAGCACCTCCAAGACCAAGGTCCTCAGCCAGAAAAGGGTGGATTGTCCTCTCCGGGTTGGGAACAAGGTCCTGCCCCAAGTGGAAGAGTTTAAGTATCTCGGGATCTCATTCACGAGTGAGGGGAGAATGGAGCGAGAGATTGACAGACAGATTGGAGCAGCATCTGCAGTGATGCAGACGTTGTACCGGTCTGTTGTGGTGAAGAGAGAGTTGAGCTCTAAAGCAAAGCTGTAGATTTACCGGTCAATCTATGTTCCTACCCTCACTATGGTCATGAGCTTTGGGCAATGATTGAAAGAATGAGATCGCGGATACAAGTGGCTGAAATGAGCTTTCTCCATAGGATTGCTGGACTCACCCTTAGAGATAGGGTGAGGAGCTCACTCACTCGGGAGAGGCTCAGAGTAGAACGGCTACTCCTCCATACTAAAAGGAGCCAGTTGGGGTGGTTTGGGCATCTGATCAGGATGCCTCTTAGACGCCTCCCACTTGAGGTTTTCGGGCATGTCCCACGGGGAGGAGATCCCGGGGCAGACCCAGGACTCGCTGGAGAGACTACGTCTCCCAGCTGGCCTGGGAACGTCTTGGTATCCTCTCTTAAGAGCTAGAGCAGGTGGCTGGGGAGAGGGAAGTCTGGGCTTCTCTGCTTGAGCTGCTGCCTCTGTGACCCAAACCTCCGGAAAAGTGGTAGAAGATGGATGGATGGATGGATTGGTGAGCTAGGTGGAAACAGAGATGTCTTATAGATGACTGAAATCTACAGAAAAAAATAAACTACACTTAATAAACTTAATAAACTACACTTGGTAAGTGAGCAGACAGCTAGGCTGGTCAGTAAGAGCAGTGGGCAGGATCAAGGCTGGGTTTACCTTTTCTTGACTTACGGGAAAAAAACAGGAAGAGTTAAAATGGCTTCTTGGAGAGAAAAATAATATAAAGGCTGTGTTTTTGAGAGAAGTGTTTTGACACATTTTCAATATTCACATGACCAATGGATGCATTTCAGAAAGTTAAAAGCTAGAAAAACACAATTTTTCAGTCAATGACCCCTTTAAGAGAAAAAATTATTACTGTTGTTGACAGGACAGTTTACACTTATAACATTGCTGTTTTTCCTTCATTTAAATGCTTATACATGTTTATATGTTCTGTATGTTATATGTATTTTATTTATGTTATATATACAGTACTTCCATAATAAAGGTGGCTGACCTCTGGTCCAAATAAATGTTATTTTGATTAGATAAGTGAACCATATCTATATTAAATATAACAAGTGTATGCTGGGCTGAGTGTCGGACTGAAACAGCAGCATCATAGTAGGAGGTAAAACTTTTACTATATAATTTATAATATATATTAGAAATAATTATCATTGGTCTGTGTTTTTATAAGATCTTCAGAGTATGACAGAGCTCTGAACTGCAATAGTCCTCACTTCTTTACTGCTGATGTAAAAGGTCAACACTGCAGGAAGCTATTTGTTATGGAAAAAAAAAATTAAAAACACCCCGTGGCATTTTGATAAAGCTCTGACATGTAGTAAATTGTGGGAAAAAATCCCTGTGTACTTTGTGGCGTGCACTGCAACGTCCCATGAAGATGGAGGACATGAAAGTGTAAAAGCCTTCAGAGGGAGAATCAAAGATTATAGTGATTAACAAATAAATTTGGCTGTCAAACCATGCTGGAGGCAAAAAGACAGGTGTGTGCACAAGTGGGAGGGAGTGTTGGCATTTGGGAGTCACAGTGTTTCAACAGCACTGCTGCTGCCACAGGATGCCTCAGGACAGCCTGCAGTCGTAATATAAAAGGTCAATCAGCCATTACTCTTGTTCTTATACTGGTTATGATTCACGCTGCTTTGAAATATCACGCACACACACACACACATATTCCCCCATAGGGAAAAAAAAATCATGAACCACTTCTTTTTTTTTGGCTTCTATAATTGTAAAAAGCAGCACTTACAGCATGGATAGTTGAGTACCATGATGTCATCTATCGCAATGTATCCTCGCCGCTCCCTGGAGACCGTCGCCTCAATCAGTATCTGCAAAAGTGGACATTAGCACGTGATGAGCCAATTTCATTCATTGTCAGAGTAGCTAAAGCATATACTTGTCACTAACATAATGCTCTGAAAGTCCAAGTGTAAGAGCAATTTTCTAAAGAACATTAAGGGCAGCGAATTCCATCGCTCTTGTTCCTTTTGATGACAGACACATTAATTACAAACGAGCCCGTCGCCACATCACTGCACATCTGCTGACCCAAATCAAAAAGCTAGACAATGAGAGAACGAGAAGAAAGACAGGCGCGTGAAAGCAGTGAGATGGATGCATTTTCGCCTCACCCTGTGGGGGCTGGAAAAAAATAACAGATTTATCAGGAACGCGCGCAGTGTTGTCCCCCCATTCTATATGCAGGGTGGAGGCTGCTGTGAAGCCATAACAGCAGATAATGCAGCCTGTACAAGGCCGTGGGACTCCGGGGAGGACAAACCTCCATTCCCTCCTATGGAACAATAAGCTGGATGAGCAGAGGGCTCCCGTGAAACCTAATCAATATCAAATCACCATGCTCAGTAATAGTGGGAGAGTTATGGGACACAGGGGTGATGTTTGCTGTGCAGCGCCAAGGACAGTCTTCCATCCCCATGTTTGATCAAAGTCCAGCTTTGAGTTATTGTTTCTCATAATCTGCTGACAAAATGATTACAACATGGCTCCTATTGCTGGATCTCGATTTTTAGAGAGGTTTCTCCATCACACACACACACACACACACACACACACACACACACACACACACACACACTACAGAGATCAGATCCCACTTGCTTGCTCATCTAAATTCATCTCACGCCTGTCTTTACACTACAGTTTGGTTTTCAAAACTGTTTTGTAAAGGTGCCAATGAAGTCTGAGGTTTTTTCCAACACCAAATGTTAATATTCATTATTTTTGTAAGGTAAGTGAGACCAAAGGTTTCTGTCTTCTCAGAGCTACTCCAGATTTGGCTCTAAAAGCTTTAAAATGGCAACACTTCATCTTCCAGTAAAAAAGTGTCTGGAAGCGGGAGCCAAGGAGTAAGTCAGACCGTCTAATTTGAGTTTCGAGTGTCTCCTTTAAGCCCCTGTCACACCTTGACAATTTAGGCAGCATATGCCAGTGTTTAAAAAATATGGTGAATATGCTGGTGTACATCTAATAAGGGTAAGTTTTGTATAAGTTAAGAGCACGCTGAAGCACAATGGTGCATGTCATAGTACGACGAGGTCATACTTGTGCATGCACAAAATTTTTCAACATATCCAGCATATGGCTCATACGTCCTGTATACACAGGCCATAAGTTATATGTAAGTTATGCTATCATTCACATGTTACTTGTAAGTTACTCACAAGTCAAAATACGTCGAGATAATGTCTAGCATACCCAAAACTTATTTCTAACCTATGAGTAACATTCTTTGAACCTATGTGTAACTTATGGAACATGTTTCGAACTCACAGCTACCGTATAATGGCGTATCGGCAGCATTGGTTCACAGGAGGAACCCGTCAAGACTCCATGGAGAGCAGATGTCCGTGTCAAACTAGTCTTCTTCTTCTTCTTCTATTCAGACAAAGTAAAGAGATGTTTCATACCTTGACATGTTTCCACTGTCATCTGACGTTTGTGCCGTGTCACATCAGCTGTTTTATTCTTTCTGTAGATGTGACCGACCTGACAGATTTGACAGCTCTGCCGATGGCAGATGGTCTTTGGAGGAGAGAAACATCTCGGTTAAACTGAGATGATGGAGCCTTCATGCTCTCGCACACCTAGGATTCATGGATCGGGAGGCAACGGCAGTTTGGCATGACCGCGCTGTGTATAAGTTAGGATAAGTTATGCATGAGTTGTATGAGTTAGACTATCATTGCACATAAGTTGTGAATGCCGGCAACACACTAAGCATTCGTTGATATGTTATCTATAAGTTATCGAAACGTTCTATATAAGTTACTAATAAGTCACAGTCGTGAAAAAATTAGGGCACCCCATTAAATATTCAGTTCTTTATTAAGAAATGTTCACATATCTATGTCTAATCTTGTTTTTGTTTTTATTTGCATTTTTTAACATTTATTTTAGCCATTTTAAATGGGAATGAATGTGGGGGTGTCCTAAAAAAGATGGGGGGGGTCCTAATTTATTCCTCACTATTTGTTCAGAATTACATTTTACATAAAATCTGAAAAAGTCTTTAATTTATTTTTAATTGTTTAGTTGTATTACATGAATCCCCCAGTATTTTTAACATTGATATTAAATATCCATATGTCCAAATATGCTTAAAAAAAACACACAGGCTTATACAGGGTGCCAATTCCAACTGTAATTTCCCAGTTTGGGATCAATAAAGTACACCTATCTCTTGATCTAACTCCTTATGGATACATGATGCATATGCTCAAAATTGAAAATCTTGGCTATATGCCAGCATTTTAAAGAAATTTTGATACGTCGGCATACGCTACCTAAATCATCAGAGTGTGACAGGTCCTCTACTAAAGCCGGATTCAGACTACAAAACTTGAAAGTCAGGGGATCTGATGTAGAGATCACACTACACAAGAAGGTCTTGTGGTTGTCAAGAGTTCATACTAATTGAATGAGCAATGGCAGGGTGTTACACGACATGATCTTTCACCCCAATTGACCCAGTGGGTGTAAAAAAAAACTGAAATGTAAAGACAACAGAGAAATCATGTAACAGGAAATAGCCATCCAATTCAATTCAATTCAGCTTTATTTATAATGCGGCACATCACAACAAAAGCCGTCTCATTGTGCCACAGTGCAGAAAAAAAACACACAGTCACAGAAAGACCCAGCAATCAGACGATCCCCTATGAGCAAGCACTAAGCGACAGTGGAGAGGAAAAACTCCCATTTGGAAGGAAGAAACCTCTAGCAGAACCAGGCTCAGGGAGGGGCAGTCGTCTGCTGCGACTGGCTGGGGATGAGGAGATAGGGAGGATGGAAAGGACAGACATAAAGAACATAGCAGTAAGATGCCAAGTACAATATTGGAGGTCAACCAGCAGTATGGATCAGATAACAATAGAACAAGAGTGGGGTTAAAAGACACAAAAACCCTCCTTAAACGAAAGCTATATTAAAAAGGAAGGATTTTACCCTGTTCTTAAAAACAGAGACCGAGTCTGACTCCCGGACCCAGAGTGGTAACTGGTTCCAGAGAGAAGGAGCTTGGTAGCAGAAGGCTCTGCCTCCCACCGTACTTTTGGAGATTCTGGGCACCACAAGTAAGCCAGCATTTTGGGAGCGTAATGCTCTATTAGGATGGTAAGGTAATATCAGATCTTTTATATATTGGGGGGCCAGATTGTTAAGAGCTTTGAAAGTAAGAAGAAGGATTTTAAACTTGATTCTGAATTCAATGGGAAGCCAATGGAGGGAGGACAGAACCGGGGAAATATAATCTCTTTTTCTAGAACCAGTTAAAACTCTAGCAGCAGCATTTTGAATCAACTGAAGCTTTTTTAAAGATACTTTAGGACAACCAGATAATAGCGAATTACAATAATCTAATCGCAAACTGACAAAGGCGTGAATCAGTTTCTCAGCATTACCCAGAGACAAGATGCTCCTAATCTTGGCAATATTGCGCAGATGATATAAGGCGGTCCTAGAAACAGTTTTAATATGTGAATTAAAGGACAAATCCTGGTCAAAAATCACTCCAAGGTTCCTCACACAACTGTTCAGAGTGAGAGTGGCTGCATCTAAATTAAGGGCATAATCTGAAAAGGAATTTCTAAGATGTTTTGGGACAACAACAATGACTTCAGTCTTATCAGAGTTCAATAGTAAAAAATTACAAGTCATCCAAGCTTTGATATCCTTAAGACAGGCATCTAACTTCGCCAACTGATCACAATCATTGGGCTTCATTGACAGGTATAGTTGTGCGTCATCTGCGTAACAGTGAAAATGTATACAGTGCTTTCTGATGATATTGCCCAACGGGAGCATATATAGACTAAAAAGAGTAAGGCCCAACACAGATCCCTGTGGAACTCCGTGACTGAGCTTAGAGCTGGAAGAAAATCCATCACTGACATGGACAAACTGAAATCTATCAGGCAAATAAGATCTAAACCACTGCAACAGAGTTCCACTGAGTCCAACAAAGTGTTCCAATCTATCAAGTAGAATGGCATGATCGATAGTGTCAAAGGCTGCACTGAGATCTAAAAGAACAAGAACAGAGACAAGTCCATTATCAGATGCAGTCAGGAGGTCATTAGAGACCTTCACCAAGGCAGTTTCAGTGCTGTGATGAGCTCTGAACCCAGACTGAAACACCTCAAACAAACCAACTCCCTGCAAATGGTCAGATAATTGCACAGCAACAACTCTTTCCAAGATTTTTGAAATGAAAGGCAAATTAGAGATTGGTCGATAATTGGCCAAAACTCCAGGATCGAGCGTCGGTTTTTTAAGTAAAGTTTTAATTACAGCAGTTTTAAAAGCCAGTGGAACATAACCCAGAGTTAAAGAAGAATTAATGATAAGAAGAATACGGCTACAAATAATTGGGAAAATAATTTTAAATAACCTGGAAGGAATAGGGTCCAGAAGGCAAGATGAAGGCTTAGAAGAGGAAATTATTTTATCCAACTCTAAGAGGTCGATTGGAGTAAACTTATCTAAGCAGTTATCAATTGAGGGAGTTGCAGTAGTTAATGTACTAGAGTTAACGGTAGGAAGAATCTGACTGATTTCATCTCTAATAGATAAAATTTTAAGATTGAAATAGTTCAGACAGTCCTGACTAGAAAGCTCAGTGGGGATGCGAGGATTGACCGAGTCATGGCTCTTTGTAAGCCTGGCTATAGTGCTGAAGAGAAACCTGGGGTTATTCTTGTTTGCTTCTATTAATGCAGAATAATAGCTTGATCTAGCTTTTCTATAGATTAAGAGATGATTTCTCCACGCCAAGTAGAATTCATCTGAATTAGTTGAATGCCATTTTCTTTCCAATTGACGAGTTTTCTGTTTTAAGCCACGAGTTTCTGAGTTAAACCAAGGGGTAAGAAATCTCTGGTTAGACTTTTTCTTTTTAAAGGGGCTACCAAATCTAGAGTCCGATGCAGAGAGGCAGTAACACCATCAACCATGCTATCAATCATGAATGGAGCAGACTCTCCATCACTTATTTCAGGTGTTTCTGCTGTGTTGACCCATGGCATAGAGGAGACAATCTGCAAAAATTTAGCAACAACGTCATCAGAAAGACATCTGCTGTAGTAGTATTTTTCTTTAGGAAATAAGTGATCAGAGATAATGAAATCAAAAATTAACAGACAATGGTCAGACAGTACAGGATTATGAGGAGACACAACCAGATTTTTGATATCTATACCATATGTCAAAACAAGGTCCAATGTATGGTGGAAATAATGGGTAGAATTTTTTACTTTTTGGGAAAACCCCATTGAGTCTAAAATTGAATTGAAAGCCTTATTAAGACAGTCACTCTCAACATCAACATGTATATTAAAGTCCCCTACAATAATTATTCTATCGGTTTTCAGCACTAATTCAGCTAAAAATTTGGCAAATTCCAATAGAAACTCTGAATAGGCCATGGGAGGACGATAAACTATGGCAAAGAGAATTGGGTTCAAGCCAAGATTGCCAACAGGCCCCACACTGAGGACCAAACCTTCAAAGGAATTAAAACATAATGTCTGCTTAACATTAACTAGTAATTTAGAATGGAAAATTGCCGCCACTCCACCACCACGACCAGAACCTCTGGGGTTATGACAGTTTAAATACCCAGAGGGAGTTGATTCATTCAAACCAACATAATCATCAAGCCCAAGCCAGGTCTCTGTGAGGGATAGTAGATCGATCTGGTGATCGATTAATAGATCATGGACCAGAAGAGACTTAGAAGATAGAGACCTAATGTTTAATAAGCCACATTTAATTTTTAAACTTGGGGGGGCAACAGAGGCCAAATTATTAATTTTATTAATTTTAGAGAATTGAGGCTGGATTAGAATTTTACCAACATTTTGTTAAATCAATCTGGGAAGTTTATGCATTCTATTTTTTTTTAACTTTTTTATTAACTTTAGAGGGAGCAGAAAAAGGTTCTCTAAAGGAGGAGACAGGGACAAAGTTGTAAGGTGGTGGAAGAGGAGGAGCTGCAGAAGTGCAAATGTTTTTAAGGTTGTGTTGTAATAGTCCTGGGTTACAATATATAGGGCAACGGGAGACAGACTCAATCTCTGAAGGATTATAAATCAAAGGCTGATCCAAACGAAGACCACCCGAGTTAATGGGATCGATACAATATGTGGGAACAGGACCCAAAAAGGGCAGTTTGGCAAACCCAGAAACTTCAGAGTGAGTAAACACACCAAATTTCAGTCACTGTACCAGAAAACACCGAATAAAATAGAGAAGATTGTCTGTTAAAACACGTGCCACAAGTCTATTTGGGTGGATGCCATCAGGCCTCATAAGTGATGGGTGATTCCAAAATAGGTTAAAATTGTCAACAAAACCAATGTTAAAAATAGGACAAGTAAAACACAGCCAAGAATTAAGACTGAGAGTTCTGCTAAAACAATTACAGCCTCGCCTGAGAGGTGCCAAAGGCCCAGAGATGAACGCACGTCTGCCACAGTTCATAAGAGTGGACAGAAGGCTCCTGAAGTCACTTTTTAAAATCTCAGATGCTTCATCTGGGATGTTATTGCATCCCACATGCACAACGACAGTATGAACGTGAGGGAATTCATTCAGCAGGTCAGGGATAAGAGCCTCAATATCAGAGACTCTAGCCCCAGGAAAAAACTGAGTCACACAGTTCCTGCTTCTGACATTCCTCACGATCGAGTCACCAATTACCAGCGTCGTCTGTGGGGGGGGGGGGGGGGGTTTGTCGGTAGATTCTGATGTGGAGAGGAATTGTGAAGAGGATGATGTTGTTGTTGCGAAGGCGGGGAGATGCGCTTTTTTCTTCTGTCTGGAACAGGTGTGTAATTTGACACACCCTGGGTGGTCTTTATCCGGGGTTTGCGGACATGAGCCGCCGCTGAAGGAGAGGAGGGAGGATGAGGGGCGTCCACGGGCGGGTGGCCAGTGTCCAGGTGGGGAAAATCCTCCAGGGAAAGGATATCAAATCTGTTTTCCAAGGACACCGGAAGAGAAGAGGCGCGGAACATTCCGGTCGAACGACGATGGCCATTAGCTGGTCAAACCAAGGTCCAGGGCGCAGATGGAGGATGAGAGGGACCAAGCAAAGCTTTTGGTTTAGCCCCGAGACGAAACCAGTGTTTGTTGCTGAGGTCATGGACGGCTGCGCAGGCTGGAGCAGGTGCTGGAGCAGGTGTGGAGGTAGGTGGAGACGCGCTGAGCTCACCCAAATAAGTAGCAGTTTCCGCCAGCTACGAGGCAGTGGCCCGAGCTGATGATCGCCTGAGAATGATGGTGTCGATGTGGTCTTCGGCCTCCCGAATCTTGTAAAGACTGGAGAGCCTCGTTTCCAGCTCAGAGACCTTATCGAGGAGCGATAAACAGCAGGTACATGATGGAGAAGGAGCCATGGTGTTCCAGGCGCTGAGATGGGTAGCCCGCAGCTAGCCAAAAACAGCTACTCGTACGTCCGGACGGACTTTTAGGCGAGGCCAATACAGAGGTAACAGTAAATAAAAACTAATAACAACAAACAGGGATAAAAAAAAATAAAATCAATAAAAACAATCAATAAAAACAAACAAAAACGGAGAAAAAAGTACTCTGACGCAATGAGTGTCAGACGCAGCTGTCAACATCAGAGCAGCGTCTGTCAACGCAGCTGATCCACTCTTATGGAGGTTAACATCCAACAAAATTGCATGTTCAGTAACTGCATGGTTAGTTAAAAAAAACATAAAAAAGAAGAAAAATTTCCTCAGTTCCTGTCCTCTTCCTGTTATAGCATGTTGTAAGCTCTCAGTGGCTTTAGCTCATCGGTGACTGGACCAGATATTTACCACCAGAGATATCTGGTTGAAATTGGCGAGCGTCTCTGACTCCATCTTTATAGAGTTTATACATAGTGATTGCTTATGTTGTGGGGGTCTTCCTCCAATCAGAGGTTTTTTGTTAGCAACCTCTACAACTTGCCACCAATCTCAAAATTAGGCTTAAAATCATGTGATGGAAACTAGATTTTAGGGTTCCCTTTAACTGTTATTAGGAGACAAACTGCAAAGTCCTGCTGTGATCTCACAAACTGACTGTTCCTGGTCAGTGTATTGTGGTGACTTATGCTGTCACACTGGGTGTGTCAAAGCACAAGTGCCACATGTTACACTGTAATTTCCCAATTTGGGATCAATAAAGTACATCCATCTATCTATACACTGTATAAAACAAGAAATGAAAGGGGATCGTTGAGATCTTCTTGGACGAGAAAGAGGTGTATGTATACAGTGATGTGAAAAGTGTTTGCCCCTTCCTGATTTCTCATTTTTTTGTATGTTTGTCACACTTAAATGTTTCAGATCATCAAACAAATTTATATATTAGACAAAGATAACACAAGCAAATACAAAATGCAGTTTTTAAATGAAGGTGTTTATTATTAGGGGTAAAAAAAAAAAAAAAATCCAAACCTACATGGCCCTGTGTGAAAAAGTGATTGCCCCCTAAACCTAATAACTGGTTGGGCCACCCTTAGCAGCAACAACTGCAATCAAGCGTTTGCCATAACTGGCAATGAGTCTTTTACAGCGCTGTGGAGGAATTTTGGCCCACTCACCTTTGCACAATTGTTGTAATTCAGCCACATTGGAGGGTTTTCAAGCATGAACTCCCTTTTTAAGGTCATCCCACAGCATCTCAATCCGATTCAGGTCAGGATCATAAAGATGTTTTCTGCCAAAACTGAGACGAGCCTTTATGTTCTTTTTGCTTACCAGTGGTTTTCGTCTTGGAACTCTGCCATGCAGACCATTTTTGACCAGTCTCTTTCTGATGGTGGAGTCATGAACACTGACCTTAACTGAGGCAAGTGAGGCCTGCAGTTCTTTGGATGTTGTTGTAGGGTCTTTTGTGACCTCTTGCATGAGTCGTTGCTGTGCTCTTGGGGTAATTTTGGTTAACCGACCACTCCTGGGAAGGTTCACCACTGTTCCATGTTTTCGCCATTTGTGGATAATGACTCTCACTGTGGTTTGCTGGAGTCCCAAAGCTTTAGAAATGGCTTTATATCCTTTTCCACACTGATAGATCTGTTACTTTGTTTCTCATTTGTTCCTGAATTTCTTTGGACCGCAGCATGATGTCCAGCGTTTGAGGATCTTTTGGTCTACTTCACTTTGTCAGGCAGGTCCTATTTAAGTGATTTCTTGATTGAGAACAGGTGTGGCAGTAATCAGACCTGGGTGAGGCAAGAGAAATTGAACTCAGCTTTCCAAAGATGTGATAAACCACAGTTAATTTATGTTTTAACAGGGGGGCAATCACTTTTTCACACAGGGCCATGTAGGTTTGGATTTTATTTACCCTTAATAATAAACACCTTCATTTAAAAATTGTATTTTGTGTTTATTTGTGTTATCTTTGTCTAATATTTAAATGCGTTTGATGATCTGAAACATTTAAGTGTGACATACAAAAAAATGAGAAATCAGGAACGGGGCAAACATTTTTTCACACCACTGTGTACAAATACACACACTCACACACACATTTTATATATATATATATATATATATACACAGTGGGGCAAAAAAGAAGTATTTAGTCAGCCACCAATTGTGCAAGTTCTCCCACTTAAAAGATGAGAGAGGTCTCCAATTTTCATCATAGGTATACCTCAACTATGAGACACAAAATGAGAAAAAAAAATCCAGAAAATCATATTGAAGGATTTTTAATGAATTAATTGGTAAATTCCTCAGTAAAATAAGTATTTGGTCACCTACAAACAAGCAAGATTTCTGGCTCTCACAGACCTCTAACTTCTTCTTTAAGAGGCTCCTCTGTCCTCCACTCGTTACCTGTATTAATGGCACCTGTTTGAACTCGTTATCAGTATAAAAGACACCTGTCCACAACCTCAAACAGTCAGACTCCAAACTCCACTATGGCCAAGATCAAAGGGCTGTCAAAGGACACCAGAAACAAAACCTGCACCAGGCTGGGAAGACTGAATCTGCAGTAGGTAAGCAGCTTGGTGTGAAGAAATCAACTGTGGGAGCAATTATTAGAAAATGGAAGACATACAAGACCACTGATAATCTCCCTCCATCTGGGGCTCCACGCAAGATCTCACCCCGTGGGGTCAAAATTATCACGAGAACGGTGAGCAAAAATCCCAGAACCACATGGGGAGACCTAGTGAATGACCTGCAGAGAGCTGGGACCAAAGTAACAAAGGCTACATCAGAAACACACTACGCCACCAGGGACTCAAATCCTGCAGTGCCAGATGTGTCCCCCTGCTTAAGCCAATACATGTCCAGGCCCCTTTGAAGTTTGCTAGAGAGCATTTGGATGATCCAGAAGAGGATTGGGAGAATGTCATATGGTCAGATGAAACCAAAATAGAACTTTTTGGTAAAAACTCAACTTGTCGTGTTTGGAGGAGAAAGAACACCATACCTACTGTGAAGCATGGGGGTGGAAACATCATACTTTGGGGCTGTTTTTCTGCAAAGGCACCAGGACGACTGATCCGTGTAAAGGAAAGAATGAATGGGGCCATGTATCGTGAGATTTTGAGTGAAAACCTCCCTCCACCAGCAAGGGCATTGAAGATGAAATGTGGCTGGGTCTTTCAGTATGACAATGATCCCAAACACACCACCCGGGCAACGAAGGAGTGGCTTCGTAAGAAGCATTTCAAGGTCCTGGAGTGGCCTAGCCAGTCTCCAGATCTCAACTCCATAGAAAATCTTTGGAGGGAGTTGAAAGTCCGTGTTGCCCAATGACAGCCCCAAAACATCACTGCTCTACAAAATACCAGCAACAGTGTGTGAAAACCTTGTGAAAACTTACAGAAAACGTTTGACCTCTGTCATTGCCAACAAAGGGTATATAACAAAGTATTGAGATGAACTTTTGTTATTGACCAAATACTTATTTTACAGAGGAATTTACCAATTAATTCATTAAAAATCCTTCAATGTGATTTTCTGGATTTTTTTTTTCTTATTTTGTCTCTCATAGTTGAGGTATACCTATGATGAAAATTGGAGACCTCTCTCATCTTTTAAGTGGGAGAACTTGCGCAATTGGTGGCTGACTAAATACTTTTTTACCCCACTGTATATATACTGTATATAGTATATGAATGAGAGATTTCTAGTGCTGCGATGGACTGGCGATCTGTCCAGGATGTACCCTGCCTCTCACCCGAAGATGCTGGGATAGGCTCCAGCCCCCCCGCGACCCGAAAAGGATTAAGCGGAAGAAGATGGATGGATGGTTTCTAGTGCTCTTCTACCCCCCTTTACACAGGCGTGAAGATCATTGACAGATCAAGAGATCGTTGAGAGATTGATGAGATCAAAGAGTGCTCCTTGACAACTCAACAATCTCATCGATCTCCCAATGATCTATAAATGAACACAAATTTTTTCAACCCTGAAGGCAGAGATGGCTGCGAGATCAGTGACCCCTGTATCTCACAAAGTGGCGAATACTGGTAAATGTAGTGATTTTTGGGTTTTGTCAGGGTTCATAAAAGGTTGCCAAATAATTTACAGTTTTTAAAGACGTACTCCGGCGGCTCAAAAACCACCTCAAAAACAAATGTGTATTGCCCAAAATAGTATACTGTGGCTTTTTATGCACAAAAAAACTTTCATTGCTTTAGAATTGCTTGGAAAGAGCTTTTACATCTTCCACCTACTAAAATATGCGTGGATGTATGAATATTCTAATTAGCTCCACATACTCCTGCCCACCAGTAGCGGATGCTGCAAGGCCAGCCCTCCACTGTCCTCTGACCTGAGAACACCAAAGACTTCTTCGCTAAACAACGGCTAGTTACCCGGTGACCCAGTTACGGAAGCGGGGTGTTTAATGTCTCCTCCTTCGTCCTCCCTAGTGGGGACGGAATGGACCCCCCCCCCCCAAAAAAAAACAACCCTTCACTGAACCTAGTCAAATGAATGCAGAACAGATGCGTGGCAGTCTTGGCACCTTCATTCCTTCGTCTCTCTCTGGTTCGGACTTCCAACCGTGTGCCTCCCATTCCTCCGTGGGCAGCTCCGGGACCCTGCACGTGCGGGAGTGGCAGCCGGTGACTCTGGTTTCCGAGCTGACCGCGTCCCGCATGTACTTCGGGGTTCTGGAAAACAGTAGCCCCAGCAGTGGAAAACTGCGGGCAGCCACAGTCAGTTTCGCACTGTCCCTGGGAAGGGACACTGTCATTGTGGTCAGTGGTAGGTAGACCGTGAGCCCCCATCCGCGGAGCCCCGTCGGCTCCTCCCTCTTCCCCTGGGGGAATGAGCTCAGGTCTGTAGCCATACCCAGTGTTTAGCCTGACTGGTTAATGTTATAACTAATCAGGCTAAGCAGGAATGCTTACATACTGTAGCTAGAAACGCTCTGTCTAAACTCTTTTTTTTGGGGGGGGGGGGGGCTTAACCAGACTTTCACAGCAGAAAAACACAGACTGGGGATTTGGGACTTATTTTGTTCTTGATAAGATAAGATAAGATAAGATAAGATAAGCCTTTATTAGTCCCACAATGGGGAAATTCCAGGATTGCAACAGCATAGGGATAGCAACACTCAGAGCAACAATCAGAAGGCAAGAAAAACAACATCTAGTAAACATATGTCCATATTACTATAAATGTATATATATAGACACACAGTGCAGAGCATTATGGCTGGTGGATGTGCAGCAGAAAGTCTAAGCTCTCTCTCCGCGGATGCAGCGGGCCAGCTGGAAGTCTTTGGGCATGATGGTGACCCCCTTAGCGAAGAAGAGACCACCAGGTGGGTCTCGCTGGTCTCCTGCAGAGCCATGACGGCGAAGCTCAGGAAACGCAGGACGGTCTTGAAGTCCTGAGCGATCTCCCTCACCAGGCGCTGGACGGGCAGCTTACGGATGAGCAGCTCCGTGGATTTCTGGTAGCGACGGATCTCTCTCAGAGCCACGGACCTGTGACGGCGAGGCCTCTTCACTCTGCCGGTGGCCAGAGCGCCTCTCCGAGCAGCCCTGTGGCTAGCTGTCTCCTGGGGGGCTTCTTCCTCCAGTAGATTTTACGGGCGGTCTGCTTGGTTCTTGCCATCGCTCTTTATTATTCTGTCTTATATTTCTTTCACGCCGCCTAAACTCCAGCCCGGCACCCGCTTCGTTTTCGCTACAGCTCCCGGTATGTCGAGTTTCCCATTAGCACCGGGCGGCGGCCAAGTGCTAGCTAGCACTAGCTCCTCCCCGCTGTAACGTCTCCCGCTGCAAACCGTGGCTCCGTCCGCCGACCCGGGAGACCCCCGGGGCGATCCGTGCGTCCGTGATATATATACAGAGTGAAAGGTGTAGAAAGAAGAAGGAAGATTAAAAAAAAAGGCTGTTGCAACAGGCAGCCGACTCGTGTGGCGCCGCCGGTCCGGTGGAACCGGAGCCAGGATGTTTGTTGATGTCTTGATGAACCGTTGATGTCTTGTAAGTCACAAAAAACACGTTATAGAGATGTTAACAACAGAAAAAAACTTGATTTTTGGCAGTGTCACTTTAAGGTCCCAGTTTTTCTTGTTGCCCAAAATTTTTTGAATACATTAGATTATTTTTGGCGAATGTATTTTTCCACAAACATTTGCAAATGTTTGCAAACAGTTGTAATGCATATCGCTAAAGTTCTTTTTGGTTCACCTAGTAGTGAACATTAGCAACTGTTTAAGACTCTTTACAACAAAACTGTGTGCAAACTGTTTTGCAACTTTGCAACCCTGTCAAAACCCAAAAAGGACAGCATTCTTAAATGTTCCTCAGCAATTGCTGCTCCATGAGATACTAGCTTGATTTTTGCTGACATTTGTCAGAAACATTGGCCAATCCTAAAAATTGCCATGCTCGTCAACATTTGCCATTCCATGACATACTACCCTGAGGGATTGCTAAGTGGTCAATGAAAGACCAATAAAGTTCTTTGAAAGATCACTGCAAGATCATTGGGAGATCTATGAGAGATTATTTTGGACTGAGTCAAAACTTTGAGCAGTAGTCTTCTATCTACTGATTGTACTGTACCTTACAATATACAGTGGAGATCAAAATTAGAGAACAATGTATTAATACTTGATTTACTACTCAGGATATTCTGTCAAATTCTGAACAATGAAGAGTAACATGTTAGAATTAATCAAGTATTAATACATTGTTGTCTAATTTTGATCTCCATTGTATACAATGTGTTCAGATGACTGTTGTATTCAATTGTCAATTCATAAAGAAAATTAATTTCTTACTCCTTATCTACCAGTCTAAATTGTCTCACAATACCCTTAAGTGTTCAGATTTTTAAATATATTCAAATAACCACAAGAAAGTTGTCATATTTGTTGGAAAACACTGAGATGTGGTTGAGTTTTCAGAGATTTCATTTTCATTTCTAATTCTACTGATAACTCTGTCTCTAAGGCAATACCAATGTGATAATTCATCAAATATAACTCTGAAAGGTGTTAATCTTTCTTCTTTTTCCCTTCAAAGCCCATCTTCAAAATAAATTTGATACACGCATGACACCAGGATGATCTTTGCCACCGCAATCCTTTTGTGCCTGAACACCTCATTTAGAAACCACAAAAGCATCTCCAGCACCTCTGGCCTAAATTGCAGCTTTCCACAGTCAGCAGGACAGAGATAGTCCACTTAAAAAGAAAGGCATCAACTGGTGTGACAGCAAATTCAGCCATGCATGACCCCTAAAGGCACCTTCACAGATGGGTTGTGATGGGATGCGAGGAGATTAGGGTCAGCCAAAAAAAACTCTAGAAAGAATGAGATGCAGAAAGGCAAGCCTGCGGAGGCTGGGAGCTTGCAGAAGTAAAGGTGGAGTGGAGGGGTGAAAGGCGAAGCAGGAAAGGAGGTCTCAGCTCCCAGCGACGGAGGGTGACCCCACTTGGTCAACAGCTGGCTGCTCGAGCAACACTGAGGCTAATCTCCTCCTGCCAGAGTCATTTTTCTGTCTGTTCCCTGACATTGCTGGAAGCTGAGCTGAAAGATGCCATTGCTTGGGAAAAATGATATTAACATTTCCTGTTTTCATCTCTTCCCCCTTTTTTTCAAGTCATAAATTCTCTTAAAAGCCTGTCCAGGATCCTCTTCTGTTATTGCATTATGTCAGACTTTTGATTTTTCACTGCCTGGGCTAATTTCTGTTGCTGTCCATCTTTTTTCCCCTTTTACCTCCCCCTTTACCTTTTATGGGCCTCTGGTCAACAATACAAAATTAACAGCAAACAAATATACTCCAGTATGTTAACCTAAATTAGCTGGGTAAGTGCACATGACCACGCCATTAGCCCAACAACAAAATTAACCAGAAACACTGATTAGGCCTAATGGTATACAAGGCTGAGGAGGGAAAAATGTCTTGAAAGTCTAATTAAGGTGTCATTAGTCTCTGCTGAGCTAAAGCGCCGCGGAGATTGATTGCTGGTTAAACCTCGAACTTCTCAGCCATTAGGGAAAAGGTTTTTAAGAGTGAGACATTCAGAGCATTTGTTTCAATAAACAACCTCTGCAGATTTTTATTGAAAGCCACTTTCCCAATGAAACTTTCCATCTGCCTATTCCTTATTCTAATGAGCTGTTACTTTACTCTCACGAGATAAAAAATGCAGGAACCATCTTCTGGAGATATAAAAATAAATAAAAGTGTGACGCCTCAGTGATTTACGGCTAACATAAAATGCACATTACGAGAACATATTACATTACCCTGCAATATTGGCTTTTAGAAGCCACTGTAACGTATACAAATCAAGAGACGATTTATTTAGCCCTGAAAACCAGCTCCTCTACCTTTCGCACACACAAAGCTCTCCCTCACTATTAGGAGCAGCCACAGATTAGATAAATAACTCCTTAAAAATTCACAGGAAGTGGGTTGCAATGGTGGAGTAAATCTGTCCAGGTGGAAAATGCTACAGGATGAGAGTTGGTGTCTGAGAACACTGCGTCAGTTTCAGGAAACTCAATTTGCTCTATTTTACAAAAGCCTCTTCCATAGCCACGGGCTCAGCTCGAGGACTCCCCACAGGCTACAGCCAGGGAAAATAGGAGTTATTACCAGACAAAGCTGAGACATACAGATACTCATCTACAAGTCTTTGATGTGCCTCCCACGTGCTCTCTTGTTCCCCTTTTAAAGAAATTTGTCTAATAAGTAAACAACATGGCATCATAGGAACTGTTATGAAGTAGGTTAGTCTGGTTTATGAGGTCATGCTGAACAGCCTAGATGTGTAAAAAATGAGCCAATCCTGTGGGCCCTATTTTGACGGTCATCAGCGGACTTTTACGCAAGACTTCCCATCATACGCCAGTGTTTTTGATTGTTTCTGTCAGCGCATTGTCTGTTTTTTACGCTTTGCATCACACATTCTAATTACCAGCAGACAGTGTGTCCGCTTGGTGCTGGCAAGAGGAAAGTAATTTCATAAAGATCTGGCGGCACGCAATCTAATGCGCATTACTATTACAGTGCACTTCATGACAATCCAGTCAGGAAAAAGGAGGTCTGTCATCAGATGCACATTGTTTAATGCTATTTCACTGGCGTGTTTTGAAATTGTGCAGCTCTGGAGCTCATAAGCAAACGGCATGCACTGAGATTTTTTATTTTAATGGACAGAGTTGTAACAGTCATAATATAATCACCTGTCATTTTAATTAAAATATGATCACACACTAAATACTTTGTTTTATTCCATCCACATTCTCATTTTAATTACAGACTTACCATTGGTGTCTACAGATTAAGCATTAATGTCTTTGTTTTTAGGGGAATAAATTAATGAACAAGGAGTGTGCAGGGTTTTACTTTTGACTGGAACTTCCCGGAGAGACAGGAGATGCAAGACAGGCAAGGCAAGATGGAAGCCTTATCTTACAAAGAAAAACATCCAAGCCTGGCTACATTTTGCAAAAACACATATGAAATCTCCCAAACGCATGTGGGAAAATATGTCATGGTCCAATGAAACCAAGGTTGAACTTTTTGGCCATACTTCCAAAAGGTATATTTGGCACAAACACAACACTGCTCATCACCAAAAGAACATCATACCTACACTGAAGCATGGTGGTGGCAGCATCATGCTTTGGGGCTGTTTTTCTTCAGCTGGAACTGGGGCTTTAGTCAAGGTGGAGGAAATTATGAACAGTTCCAAATACCAGTCAGTGTTGGCACAAAATCTTCAGGCTTCTGCTAGAAAGCTGAAGATGAAGAGGAACTTCATCTTTCAGCATGACAATGACCCAAATCACACATCCATATCAACAAAAGAATGGCTTCACCAGAAGAAGATTAAGGTTTTGGAATGGCCCAGCCAGAGTCTATACCTGAATCTGATCGAACATCTGTGGGGTGATCTGAAGCGGGCTGTGCACAGAAGATGCCCTCGCAATCTGACACATTTGGAGCAATTTTGCGAAGAAGAGTGGTCAAATATTGCCACATCAAGATGTGCCACGCTGATAAGACTCCTACCCAAAAAGACTGAGTGCTGTAATAGAAGCCAAAGGTGCTGCAACAAAGTATTAGTTTAACCCCTTGAACTCTGTGAATTCCGCGGGCGGTCACGTCTCTGCATCTTAGTGCGTCTCAGTGCGCACTGAAAAAAAAAGCTGTATTTCCGGTCTTCCAGTACAGACACAGCCTTGTTACAACCTGAGAAAAAAGCTGTGTAATACGTATATTCATTTTTTGTGGTATTTCTACAAAATTTTGACCTGAGCTTGAAAACACTTGGGTCTACATTTCTGTTGTGTTTTCCAGCCAGGATCTGACAGCTGTATGTTATTTGCAAGCATTTGTATCAAAAAAAAACACCCAGGCAAACTTTCTTGTTACTCAGTGGCAGGAGCACTTAGAGAGATTATGACTGTTTTGCCAAAAAATTCAGTGTTTTCTTTTAAATGAGACTAACCCCATGAAGATGCTGCAAAGGGTTGAAGAACAGCTTCTGATTTACTTTGGGCATGTTATTTTTAAGCGTTTTTAGGGAAGTTGAACAGAGTTCAACAGGTTAAGGGTGTGCATATTTTTGCAAATGGTTATTGTAATTTTTTTATTTTTCCCCTTAAAAGATTTCAGTTTGTTTTTCAATTGGGTTGTACAGGTTACAGGTCACATTAATGGTGGAAAAAGTTTTGAAATGATTTATCTTGGTCTTATTTTTTTACATCACTAAAACCTTGAACAGACATGTGAAGACTTTTTATATCCACTGTACATAATTTATTTTGTTCCTCTGTGTTAACTATCAAAGTGTTTTATTTTGAAAAAATTTGCCAGATATTCTTGTACCGAATGATGGACTGACTTCCTTCCTGTCGTGTCTGCGCCATCTTACCACATAACTATTTCTGTAGTAGCATTAAAAAAAACATTCATTGTTAGAGAGTTTCCAACCACAAAGCACCACTACCCTTTTACGAGTATGCTATGTTAAAAGTGAATGTAATTTGCTTTAATATGATTGGTGATCACCAATCTTTGCTTTCAAGCGAATTCGAGCATGCTGCCCGAAACCACAAATTATGTCGGATCTGAAAGCATGCATGCGGCCACATGCCATTTGCACCACCGATGCCCTGGACCAAAGCCAGAAGCCAGAGCGGAACATCCCAAGACCGCCATAGAAGCAACATAGGCCTTCCTGCAGGGAGCAGACAGGACAGGGTGAACACACCTCGGGCACCGCTCACCCCCAGACAGGGGCATTCTCCACAGGGAACGCAGCCCAGGCCTTTCATTGAAGGTGAGCTTTCTTTATTCACACACTTTGTATCTGTTCAGTTGAACAGCGGGTCATGATATTTTTTTTGGGGGGGGGGGGTGTCAGTGGGTAATGTGGCAAAAAAGGTTGGGGATCACTATCATAGACCATCTCTTGTATACTGTAGGATGTACAGTGTATACTGTAAGTGAAAGATATAGCTATTACGGTCCTGATATGAAGCCTTGAGCATTTCCAACGTCACCCTCTAACTGCTTTGAGATCAGAATCGGAGGATAGGAGAGAAACTGCACGAGCACAGGCAGCAACTTGTCAATCATGAGGTAGGAACCAATCAGAAATTCCCCCCTTTATCATCCTAAGTGGACCAAATTTTCTTCAACTGACAAAGCAGCAATAAAGGCAAAGGCGTCAAACTCAAGACGTGAAACATCCGGCCCAGACACAGACACGGGCGTCTTCATGCTAAAATCAGCTGAAACGCAATCACAGCACTTAAGGGACCTCTTTTTTACTAATTGTGAGACTGGCAAAAACTGACCAGACCTTTGATGAATTAGGTCATCCACTTAAAGAGGGTAAATATTTATGCAAGCCATTATTTTACATTATACTGTATATTTTTAATTAACTAACATTGCACTATAGAATTCTGTTGTCACTTTGGCATTAAAGACATGGAGTTTGTTTGCTTGTTTGTTTGTTTGTTTCTGGTCAAAAATCCCAAACTATACTGACTACGATTCCACTAACAACTTCACGAATCCTTTTTTTCCCAGTCATACGGTTTTCACTCATGCTCGCCGCCCCCTGCTGGACACAGTATTAGACAAAATGCAGGTTTGGGGCACGTTTGCATCAGATTCACTCTTCAGACCAAGACAATTTAACACATTTTCAGAGCCAGTCTATGATCACAGTGAACTTCTGACACTGTATCGAATCAAAGTTTTAACAGAATATCTAATATTGCCAAGACAACAACTGCAACAGGTAGTAAACAGAGAATACTTTTGTGCAGTGTCAACATGTGGGACAAGTTACAGAAGAAAGAAGCATGCTTGGGAAAACTTTTTAAACAAGACAACCAGGTGAGGAGAAAGTGAGAGACAGTAAAAAGGAAAGGGGTCGTCTCCGTCTTAAGTTAGCGGGCTTGGGGGCTGGATAACATCTTTAATATTTGATAACAAGCCTCCCTGGGTACTGCAAACACTCCTACCACTAAGAGGCAGGGAGAAATATGGCAATGCACGCCAAATCACACAAGACATTTTCAATCGAGACATCTCAAGGTGATCTCACTCGCTTCCATTTCCACCTGAAAATCCATTCAACTCTAAATCCCAATTCCACAACTGTGATAGGAGGGCGTGCCATGCGTGTGTGTGTGTGTGTGTAATTCCTGTCACCCTTGACATTAAGATAAAGGGCAACCTGATCAGACAGCACAACAGAGCTCGTGATATATAACAAAATAAGTGGCAACCTGGACAACCTGTAGACAGAAAGACATCAAAGTCCTCCATTACAGATAAAACTTTCAAGAACTTGGGCTGCAAATAATCGAGAGAATCGTTTTTCAAATCACCAGGCAGGTGAAGGAATAACATCGGGGTGATTTCTCTGTTCAGCATATTAATCCTCTTAGTTCTGGTGATTATCAGAGAATTCCTCACTCTCCTTAATTACAATACACAACGACATTTAAATAGAAACAGAGCCTTGTGTGCCGTAAACAAGGTGTTTCATTACACCTAAAAAAATTGTGAACGGAACAAGCTCGGGCGTGAACACACGTCTGTATCGACGTTATCCACAAAGCTGACATTTTCTGTCACTGTGCTGCTGGCAAGGAACTGGGTCCTCTAAAATGTCCTGAAATCTAATAAGGCGGGGAAAAAAATCCGCGGATCTGAAAACTGACTCCAAGCGGACGTGAATTCTCTGAGGATTTGAGTCAGAGACAATGATGAGAAGGGCCTGTTCTCTACCTCGGCTTCAAACGAGCACTCCCCCTCTTTAATGATGGGGTAAATCAGTCTGCCTATCACTTGAGATCCAAAGTGACTTCAATGAGGTTAATACAGAAACGCTTCCGGATTTTACGCCAGGCGAGCTAAACGTCACAGGTGGATTTGCGGGTTGTGTTTACCTCATCTGTTTCCGCTGCTTTAAAGAAAACGCCCGACCTTTACGCCCTCCACTTACCCTCCTCTGTTTTGTCTGTGTAACAGAGGGCAGTGACGTGTTGCAGGACAAGACCCACTGTCATTCCGCTGTGATGAGGTTTTCCGCTGCTGAGGGATTAGCAATGTAAGCCACGGCGGACGCGACTTTGCGAGGGCAGTTTGTTGTGCTTCCTTTGTGCTCAAAAATCAGTATGAGGTAAGCGGAGTTAAACCGAAATCTGAGATGAGCGTCCGAGAGAAGAGGGGAAAAAAAAAAAAAAAGATGCAAGGCTTTAATTCCTTACATGTGGAAACAGGATACATTTCCTCTAATAGTGGTGATCAAATCCCCAATATTAGCTAATTTAATCCAATCAATGTGAACGCTGTGTTTTCCCCTACATTAGATAAAAGCTGGACCATTAGCAGTTTAAGCTGTTCTATTAAAAGGCCGCACTGTCAATTCCAATTTAAGTGTGAGGCCCATCTTTCTCTCCTGTACTGCCTGTCCTGTCCTCCTCCTCATAAACCCATTAAAAACCTCCTCATCCTATAGGGAGCCTCTCACTGGCAGCCGCGGCACAAGTGTGACTCACCTATGAGCCATCGCTGTTTACTGGGATGCTTACGGGACTGTGAGACGGGAAAGTACATGGCTCCACTCTGAAAAAAAGAAGCCGCATACACAAATTCAATAGGACCTGACAGGAAGAAACAAGGGAGGATAAAGCGTGTTATTGCTTTATTTATGACTTATCTGCCCCCATATTGTGATAGGGTGAAATAGTGGCCGGCGTGTCTGTTTTATACTGATAAAAATTGCAGCTCAGCTCTCAATGCGTCCAGCGGCAGAGAAGCAGACTTGGGCGAGACACTTCCAGATCCCTCACGTTGTTAATCATTCATCATAAGAGCCTCCCCGATTAATATATTTAATAAGGTTATTTTACAAACAGTGATTCAGACTGGAAATGCCATGAAAAAAGGAAAGAATCCGACAGTGAGGACCTCATTATTTGTTGTTAAACGGAGCTGATGAGCAGCTTCACTGGCAGGCGTCCTTGCTGGCCTGTTTATGGGGGGCAAAGCTCAAGAGACGGTGTGAGTGGCAGTGGCAGTGGCAGTGATTAGCAGAGCTCACAGTCCTCTTGTACTGGTGCTGATTTGTAGCTACTGTGAAGACATCCAGAATTATAGTCACAGATGGCAGCTCCGCACACATCTAACATAATGGGTTTTCCCCAAAGTGGCTTGCTTTTCATTTTGAAAAACACTAAAATATTTCCTTTTCTTTTTGCAGCAAGGCGCTCAGAACACTCGGGGGTAAACTTCTCACATCTTAAAGGTGTATTACTCCCATAATTTTAAAAATTAATAAGCGCCGCTTCCTGTTTCCATTTTTTTGCTGTTACTGCTATTGAGTGAAATGGCATAGCTGAAAGTTGGTTCGTGACTAAAATTGGAGCCTCTAATCTCACTTAATTCCCGGCATCCATTTTTCACTGGAGCAACCATCCACATATTTTCATTTTCTAGGTCACAGGGGCAGGGGTCTGAGCAGAGGCGCCCAGATTTCCCTCTCCCCTGCCACTGCCTAACGCTCCTCCAAAATGGCTCTGCCGTCACCTAAACGGACACAGACTCCGCCATCTCCTAGGCTGGACACGCCTGAAACACCTCCCCAAACAGCCATCCAGCAAGCATCCTAATGGATATCAATTGGCTCCGTTGGATTTGGAAGTATTGCCTTTACAGTATATCGATATCTATTCCTTTAGCACCGTCTCCCAAATAGATAAGCTCCTCACCCTGCTCCAAAGGCTGAGCTTGCCTCCATGAAATTAGAAAGCCCATTTGAACCACTTGTATCTGCAATCACATTCTTTTGGTCACTACCCAGTAGGCCACAGGTAAGGGTGGGGAGAGCAGACCAGGAAACAAGTCCACTGAGAGTGCCTTTAGGCTCAGGTCTCTTTACTACAATGGACCTGCCTGCATCACTGCAGGTGCTTCAGCAATCATTCAGTCTCCCACTCCACTCTCCCTTCACTTGTGACTAAGACCCTGAGATACTTGAACCCCGCCACCCACCCCACTTGAGGCAATAGCTAATTCTCCACTCTGAGAGGCCAAGTCACTGTTTTTCTGGCTGGTTATCTTAGCTTTAGACTTTGAGGTACGAATAGTCTAGGTTTTTAAGTTGTCAAAGCTTTTTTTTTTTTTTTTTTTAATTTCTAGTGCACCTGCAATTCTATATCACTGAAAAGTTAGGTGCATATAATTCTCATTATGTTGTTGTCATTTCAATTACATAATATAAATTAAGAGTGCGTACGATTTTCCTTGTCATTTAAAGACTCTGTAGGTCACAACAGTATTAAAAATTAAGTGTTTTTACGGTAAAAACAAGAAAACCATCAAAGTTCTGCTAAAACTGTATCTCACAGGGTGCCAAGAAAGGAAGTTTAAAGCTTAAAAACTTGGGGTCAGCCATTCAAAGCAATGGTCAGTGCACAAGCGAGGTGAAGTAGAGAGTGCAGGCAGGGTGGAGTGGGTGGAGACGAGTGTCAGGGGTGATTTGTGACAGAAGGATAGCAGCTACAGTGAAAGGGAAGGTTTACAAGATGGGAGTGAGACCTGCTATGATGTATGGTTTGGAGACAGTGGCACTGACAAAAAGAGAGGAGGTGGAGCTGGAAGTGGCAGAGCTAAAGATGCTAAGTGGATAGCGGATATACTGGAGAAAGGATGTTTAAGATGGAGCTGCCGGGAAGGAGGAAAAGAGGAAGATCACAGAGGAGGTTCATGAATGCAGTGAGGGAGGACATGGGGAGGGTTGGTGTTATGGAGGAATCTGTAAAGGATGGGGTGAGATGGAGGCAGGTGAGCCGCTGTGGTGACCCCTAAAGGGAGCAGCTGAAAGGAGAAGACTCATTTAGACCTACCACATGTTAAGTTAGCTACTTACAGTAATTCCCTTCCATAGCATGTGGGACATAGTGGTGGCACCTATCTCCATTCCTATTACCTAAGGCCACACAGTCACCGAAAGAAGAGAAAGCCACAGTAAGGGTCCTCTAGCAGCTCTGTGTGTTAACTCCCCCCCCCCCATTCTATTATGCTGAGCACCAAGCTAGAAGGCCAAGAGTACCATTTTTATAGTGTTTGGTATGATCCGGCTCAGGCATGAACCCACAACCTCCCGGCTGTGGGGCGGATGCTCACCACTAAGCCACCACTCCGATCCCAAAATAAATGAATGTGATGAGAAACAGAAGGCTAAAAAAAGCTAAACATACCACATGACTGAATGTGCATACCTCCCTACCTGCTCTGCCTGTTAGAATCCACTGGTACACTGATATAGCTTGTGAGCAATTAGAAAACCAGCTTTAATCTTTTGTGAAAAGAAATGAACTAACATCTTGGTTTAATTGTGTGGGTTTTTTTATTTAACTCTTGGGGTCACATTTCTGTTCGACTTATTAATGCTGTGGCTGTGAGTTAAATATGTTGGCAAGATCAGGGTTAAAAATGGCAATGTGGACAAGAGATTATACTCCACAGTATTCAGCTGGAAATTCTAATTGTTTCTTTTAGAAGTAATGCAACCTGAACTGTGAGTCCCTTGTGCATAATGTTAATACGGTTTATATTTGTTTAATCTTGTTAACCTCACATTGTTTACCACATTTTCAGATCATCTGATGTTGGGAGAAAAGCGTCATCCTGCATCTAGCCTTAGGCTTGCACAATGCTAAGGACTGTTATTTACATAGTGAAGGTCACTTCTTGCTGGGCTGAATAGAATTTAATTAAGTCAGAGGGATTGACAGTTCTTGATAAAATGCACACTACTCAACTTAATTGCTTTTTGACAGCTCTGCAGAGTTTGCAGAAAGAAGAAATTGGATTAATAGACGGTTAACACTCCCGCTCACCTGACTGTGCCATCTGCAGACCACAGCACAACAGGCGCCCAGGGTACACGCCAGTCAGTCTGCGAGCTGCTCGTACACGGTGGCATGCCAAGCAAATTTACTGGGTCGGCTGAAAACACACAAGCCTCGGCGGGTAAAGTCTCAGCAGGCATTCCCCCTGTGAGATCCAGCTTGGTGTCTCAAGCGTAAGGTTCGGCTATAGTCACAAGGGAATCAGTGCTAATTAAGTTGCAAATGCAAGTAATTAACACCCGAATCACCTCGAGGCTAAAATGAACAGTGATCACCAGAGCCCTACTCTGTAACATTTTTCAGCTTTACAAGATGTCGGTCTTGGTCAGGTCTGCATATTTTCATCATAGCAAATCCTATGTTGACTCTTTAAATTCCAAAGCAATATGACATGCAAAAGCCAGAGCACTACAAGCACATATTGTGCAAAATTGTGTTTTCGTAGGTTTTAACCTGATAAATACAGATATGGGTCTGATGCATACTGTGGAAATAGGAAAACTTTTTTTTTTTTTTGTTCTCTTTCAGCTGCTTCTTAGGCAAGGATTTTTACACCATATGCCCTACCTGATGCAACCCTGCCCATTTATCCAGGCTTGGGACTGGCACACACACCAAGAAATCAAAGTACAGAAACGGACCTAAAAAGGTACAAACGCTTGTCACTCCAGCAGTACCCTAAAAGGTACGAGAACTATACCTTGAAGAACATATCTGGTGCCCCAGTGACAAAAATGTACTTTTAAATCCAAACAAAGGTCAACAGTTGCCACCTTAAGGACCATTTCTGCACCTTACAGGGTACTTTCCTGAAAAGTACCCTGTAAGGTACAGAAATGATGCCTTTATTTTTCTGTGGCTGGGGAACCAAGGAAATAGTAAAACATTCACTTCACAAAACAATAAACACTGCCTTTTTAGTTACGCTAAAAAAGAAATATCACATTCCTCTTGCTGGGTTTTATGACATCACCCTTCCCCCAGCAGAAGCCGTAATTTAGATGTGTTTTTGGACTAAATCAGGTCTGTCGGTCCAAACCTAAATTTAGCCCACAAATAAACATTGAAAATTGGGCTGTGTTTACTCCGTCTAATACAGACTATATTTAACCTGAAAGCATTTGTTGAAAACTGGGTTGTGCCTGACCATGTTAACCAAAAAACAATCCAATATTTGGACTGTTTAGTCAAGACGATTTGGCCCAAATTTATCCTCAAAATACTTTTTGGCATTTGGTGATGGTAGTGGGGGGTCTGTCTCTCAAACGTTAAATACACTTTTACAACTGCTGGGACATTTTTTTAAAAGTGCTTTATAAAACTGCATTTTCTAACAGATTTTTATTTTTTTTTTAGTTTGACATTTTGCATAATGCTTGTTACATAATTATTACCAGAGTGGTGGTAAATTTACCGGCGTGGTGGCTCAGTTGGTAGAGCATCCGCCCCACATCCGGAAGGCAGGGGTTCAAATCCCGGCCGGGTCATGCCGAAGACCATATAAAAAGTGGAACTTCCTGCCGTCCAGCTTGGTGCTCAGCGATAATGGAATGGAGGAGGGAAATCTGTGGCGGCGCCTTGCATGGCAGCGGCCCTCTGATTCTACACTTGGGGTGTGTGTGATTAACACTGTAGATAGGTAAAACACAATTTCGTTCTACTGTACATGACTGGTTGTACGGTTGAATGACAATAAAGGGTGATTTAATTTAATTTAATAATATCTGGAACAATCTGAAACAGTACTAGTGCTATTGTGGTGTACACAAAAAAAAGCACTATTTCAATAATAGTTTTACAAATTCCTCTCTGTGTTGCATCTTTGTACTGATGCTTGTATGCTGGGAGTCCCCAGACACCTGCTCTTGTCTGACCTCGAATGCTAAGCAGGGTCTACTTTAGTTAGTACTTGGATGGGAGACTGCCTGGCAATAGCAGGTGCTGGACTGTGATCTGTCCAGGGTGCACTCTTCCTGTTGCCCAAAGATGCTGGCATTGGTGTGCTGTGCCAAAATGGGTCAGAAGATGTTAGTTACTTCATGATGGTTGTTTATTAACAACCTTAAAAAGATGGCTGTTCATTTTTCAACCAAATTTAAACGATACGGAGATGTTGATATGAAAACACCTTTTCAACATCCTTAAGATGGCTTTTCATCTTTCACTTTTCAATCAAATCCAGACATTTTTTAGACGGTTAGCAAACCCATCTTTTCAACATTTTTTCAACCAAATTGTGCTGGGAAGCCACAAACCAAGTTCTCTAAGTTTAAAAAAAAAAAACACTTTACTTGTCATCAGTTCAGTGAAGAAAACCTTTACCCCAATTTACACTGACTACAGTTGCCGTCCATTGTGGATGTAGTCCAGTTCCAGCCTTACATCCCTCCCCACCGGCTACATTTGTGTTTTGAAGCAGCATAGATCAGAACAAGGTTCACATGCAAGAATTATATAAACTCACACAACAACTCAAGGTAGACCGAGACAGACCTAGGAGGACCAATCGGGATCACGTGATAACAACAAGGAAGCATGATGAACCAGCTCTCCACCTGGATTTAGTGGCTCTAATAATGTGCAACAAGCCTGTAAATTTTAATTCTGCGAAGTGTTTGTATGTTATGTAAAAGTTTTTATCTTCTCTGACACAGTAGTGGAGAAGCAGTGGAAATCAGTGGTGGAAGTCAGTGGAAATTGGGGGTACCCAATCAGATTATGGGCTCATTAACAATAACTAATGCATACCTGTGCATGCCCACAGAAACCAAGTATAAGCAAGTATTTCTGCATGCCCATAGAAAGCAGGTGTAAGCAAGCATTTCTACATTCCTGCTTTTGAACTATGACATGGTTACCAGGCAACAGTAACCATGGCGATGCCTGCATTTGATCTTTGACATGGTTACCATGGCAGCAGTAACCCTGGTGAAACCTGCTTTTGATCTTTGACGTCACCACTCATTCAGTGATGCCTGCCTTTGATCTTTGATGATGTCATAGCGAGTCCTATGATCTTTGATGATGTCATAGTGAGTCGTATGATCGTGAGTGATGCCTGCCTATGATCTTTGATGATGTCATAGCGAGTCCTATGATCATGAGCGATGCCTGCCTTTGATCTTTGATGTCACCACTCGTTCAGTGATCCCTGACTTTGATCTCTGACATGGTTACCATGGCAACACAAAGTCCTATGATCGTGAAACACAGACAGACAGAGACTTCTTGAATTATAGAGAGATGAGCAGGCTGAAAACTGGTTCAGGCAGAGCTTTAAGACAGCTTTTTTGATGAGCTGTAAAATAACACAGAAATAGCTTTTGGTCTTTAAAACTACGTTTAACTTTGAAAACTTCCCCTCCGTGGTTCACCACCTTATCGTGGTGGAGGGGTTTGGGTTCCCTAATGGTCCCAGGCGCTATGCTATCAGGGGCAACTTGTCCCTGGTAGGGTCTCCCAAGATAAACTGGTCCTGGGTTTAGCCTAAGAGTGATGCTGTAGATCCCAAGGATACATCAAAGATTCAGTGTAGCCAGAGGAGTACCATGGGTCCACCCTGCAGTGGCCTCACCACCTGCAGGGAGGATCACAGCAATCATAGTGCTATGTGAACCGGGCTACTCTGTTTGGACTGCTGCCCCCACAACCTGGATGGATGGATGGATGGATAGCAAACCTTAAAAGTGCACAATATGGGACCTTTTAAAGGAAACTTTGGTTACATCTTCACATGTAAGGAATTTCATGCATATACCTGGTATTCATTTGGCCAGAAGGTGCTGACAGCGAGTTCAACCTGATGCCACTGTTTGCCATGAGAGCCCGATGCATTCCACACTGGACTGCCAAGCGGTCCGCCGTTGACACGCACATACGCACGCAGGGACCCAGGACTGTGGCCATCGCGACTGTAGAGGAAGTAGCTGAACTGGACGCAGTGTGTGTCATTCTCACTCAGTGTCTGCAGCAGCAGCTGAGCACGATGTCCAACAGCATGCTGCGAAGAGTTCACCAACATGTAGGACCCTGGAAAAAAAAGCAGTAAAAATATATCAGTTAATCACAGCACTTAATGCGTCACCTCAACACTTTCTCTTGAGCTGTTTCTCAGGATCATTTATTAGACAAGAGCACTGAGGTGAGTGCAATATCCCCCACCTCCGTTTTCTTTGAAGATCCCAATACTTGCTGACAGAGAGCAGTTTTTAGCTTTTCAATATAATTACTGTGGCAGAACCAAATTACGATAAGCCCATCATCCACGAATATACAACAAAATATACAACCCATAGTTGTAGGTCAGGATCACAAGGTGAACCTGTGTAGCAAGTATGGTGACGCTAGAGAGCTCTACATGTTCTACTGTAAGAGATCATAGGGAGTGCCAACCTTGGCCTTTGACCTTTTGGCCCCAAACCTGCAGTCAGAGGTTATGGTCTCAGAGTGAACCAGTGTACCAGGTTTGGTGACTGTAGCTTTCTTTGGTAGAGATATAGTTTATAAGCCAATTTGATGTTGACCTTTGACCTTGAGATCCCAAAACCACAGTCGCACTTCAGGGTCACAGGGTGAACCTGTGCACCAGGTTTGGTGGCCCTAGCTTTACTTGTTTTATAGCAATAGCAAATGTAGCATCTACCATAGTGCAACTGCAATGTTAACTTTTAACCTTTGACCCTTTGACCCCAAACCTACAGTTAGGTGAGGGTGTAAGTCATCCAAGATGTGTATTAGATGCAGCTATTGTATCAATTTGAAAAGCCTACATCATTTCTTTCAGTAGTTATTGTGTTTAGAAGATTTAGGGAAAAATTTGACCTGACCTTTGACCTCAAGGTCATTAGATGAGAGTGAGATTGCAATATGTGCATCATCACAGTATATCAAACCATGGTACCAAGTTTCAAAACAATCGGAACAAAACTGTAGGAGGAGATGATTTCACAAAACTGAGACAGACGGACAGACAGGCGGACTGACCCATAACATACTTCCCCTTCGGTCTTCACCCAACGGGCTCTTCGACCGGCGGGGGATAAAAACCTCTGTGTGTGTGTGTGTGTGTGTGTGTGTGTGTTGCCTTTATCAAGTCTAAAAATGCGTCATTATTTTGTCCATTTTAAATTATTGTGTTACCCCTGCACACTTGCTGAGTTACATGTGTCAGAAATGGACATGATTTCCAAGTAGCGGTGGTGACAAGACGCAAAAATGCCTACGGTGTTGAGTCATTTTAAACCGGAAAATGAAGACAACCAAACAGACACTTGCTATCTCTTATGCCTCCGTTTCCTGAGGCGGTAATAACTTTTTTGGACACTGATGTATTTTTCATTGATGTATTTTTCAATTTGACTGTGTTGTGCTCTGTAAGAAAAATGAAGATTAAAAGAAATTAGGATGTGATGCTTCATTATGAACTAGGATTTCAAAAGTGCTAATTAAAAGGATGATTTCACCATGAAGGCATGACTTACAATTAATATGATTTCACTGGTATTAAATAAAAATGAGCTTGGTGAAGATGTGAATAGCAATGTAACACAGATATAGTTCCTGTACAGTATGTGTTATTTCTTAATTGCTTATGCTGTGAAAGTATAGGAAAAATGGCCATTCTTCAATTTAAACATCGCTTATTGTGATCTGGATAATGCTATTTAGAACATTTATAATAAAGTTGCACTAAATGTAAAAAAAAAAGATTTACAACTTCAAGGAAAGCAAAGTTTGAAGAGAAAAATAGTCTTTTCCATTTACTTTAAGCATTGGCAAATGGGGAATGACTTTCTGTGCAGGGACAAGAAGTAAAAACGTAGTTACATAGTGCAAATGTATAACATTGTGAGATGACAGAACGAGGTGCAACATGAAAAGCAGTATAGCAGATCAGTATTTGCGAACACTGAACACGTCTGCAGCTCGCGTTTGTTCAGCTGGTTTATGCATAACTGGCAGAGGTTTGCAAATGAGTCACTGAGGGATTTTAGGGAAGCACACTCCTATGAACCAAACGTCACAAAGGAACAAATCTGTTTTAACCACTTTTAGCCGGGTGAATAAACTCACTGCTATACATGTGGGTGGTTGATTGGGGGGTGCACTTGTTGGATATAGGGACACAATCAGCTCTGACTAAGGCACTAGCTTCTGTGAATGCTGGAGACAGACAAAGAGGATGAGGGGGAAAAAAGAAACAACTGGCAGACTGATTGAGAGGAAAAAAAAAAAGCTCGGCTGGTTCTCCTCTTTCCTCCTATTCCACCCAAGGTGACGCTGGGGTAGGAAACAAGATTTGCACAGGCCCTCCAAAGCCCCCTCTAATCAGGACAACATAACCCCATTGCCCTTTGCCTAGCATCTGTCCTGCCTTGAGTCTGTGCCCGCTAACGTGATTAGCACAACAATGTTGGAGACCTGCTTGTGTACTCACATAATCAAGACTGTTGTCTTTGTACTCCAAGGTCTTTCTGCTCTCGGTCAAAAATGAGCCCGGGAGACCAGACAGTCACAGCCTTGGCACCAGGTGTTCTGAAGACATTTATCCTCCACTCAGATGTAATAGTAAGTGGATGCACTGCCAGACAGAGAGGTAGTCCCACGGAGTGTGTACCACTGGAACGGGAAGCTTTCCCGACAAAGAAGCAAACACTGTGCTCCTCAACGAACTCCCACCCTTACAACACCACGATTAAAACTCCTCACATTTGTCCCATTCTGCACCGAGTGTCAAACCAGCGACTGATGGAGCCGTCCGTTTCTTCACCAGCCAGCCAATAAGAGAACACCAATTGCCTCTTTAGATACAAACAAGACAAAATGCCTGAACTCACAGGTTAGTATTTTACCTAATGAGATTGAGATTCACAACCCTTAACCCCAAGCCATAAAAAACAACGTTAAAAGTGAGGAGCCGTATGTTTGGTTATTACCTGGCCTCTGCTGCAAAGCCTCATTGCTCCGTCGCCTACTGTCAACACCTCCTGATTTGTACTTTGTCCAGCTCTTGGTATCTTGGCACACTCGCTTTGCTTTGCTTAATTAGATCGCTCAGAATCCGTCTCTTCTCGTACACCCTCGGGGCCCACTGGGGACTCATAAAATAGTAGCAAAGGACAGAGGTGCTGGAGCCATAGCATCCTCATGGCTGGTTACATCCACACTGTGCACCTCCTGTTTTATATATAGACATTGTTAACACCTTTCTGTTGACTTGGCAGGATGCTGTAATGTCACATGAAGGGAAGAACACCTCTACTACCTTCTCACCTGCTTAGATATCCAGTTCGCAAATAGGTGAAGTCATCGATTTAATGTGGGTCTGTACACGTATGTGATGTATGAAGCGAGCATACATGAATTACACATCATGTGGAACTAAATGGAGAACCTACAGTCTGTGCAGCAATCTGGATGTGGTGTGAGATAATCCATGGCAGCTCACTCAGTATGGATATTATGTATATTAGTTCTCAGGAATTGACAGAGGTTTAATCCATTTTCACTGTGAAACTAACAATGTCATTAATTAAAATGTTGGCACCAGAGGGGTGAAAATGCTGGACTTTGAACAAACTAATGTGCATTATGTAGGATTTTATTTCAACAGAATATGCTACAAGGCCCTTACACAGTATTCTCTAAACTGATGCAATTAACTGTCAGTGCTTGTTTAGTATGTGTTAATCCTTAAGCTGTCGCAGATTAAAACTTTTATTGGATAGTGTGGTTCAGCGGTGTTCTACATATGGCTCTGGTGTCACATGTGGCCCTTTTGCTCATAAACAGTAGCTGCTTGTCGCCTTGACAGAGAAAGTTGAACATTTGTGTCAGAAAAAGGTGAAAATTTACAAAAGAAGAGTCGGTACTTCTCAAGACAAGATCCATTCATCCATCTATACATCCATCTTCTACCGCTTACCTGGGGTCCAAGTCCGAAGCCCAAACTGCCAGCTGGTTCACATACCACTACGATCCCTGTACTCGCTCTCAAGCCCTGGTAACCACACTAGATCTTTGCTTTAACTTCGTCATGGGGATCCATGGGACCATTCTTGGTTTGGCCCTTCACTCAGGACCAGTTATCCTTGGAAGACCCTACCAGGGGCAGATGGCCCCCGACAACATAGATTCTGGGATTATTAGGGCACATGAACATCTCCACCACAATATGGTAGTGACTCAAGAAAAGATGAAAGAAAAAATAAAATATTTAAGAGCAAAACCTTGCCTATTACTTATGTTTTGCAGTGTAATGTAGATTTCTTTTTCTTTTTAACATAAATTGTTAAAAATAACTCCCTTTATACAGTAGTTGGGGGAATCAAAGTTATTTTCTTCAATAAAACTGTGAGCTAATGTTTTTAAGTTTATGTTTATTTGAAAAGGACATTACATACTAATGAACATTAATACAAGTGTGCGTATGCCAGATTTAACAATACTGCTAATTTGCATCTGTAGTCCCCCGGCGGATCACAAAAACACACAAACAATCATACACGAAAAGAACATCTGCAATAAAGCCGTATGGAGCTGACTGGATGGGCAATTACCAAGCCCCAACTGGCAACGTCCAACCGGGGGATTCGAACTCACGGCCTCTGGCTTCAGAGTCCAACACTCTACCTGTGCCACCAAGAGGGTCGACCCACTTGGCAAGCCAAGTAGGATGCTTTTATTGACACTGCTACATATTTCTCTCCAATTTTTGACATTGTCCCGACGTCAGAGGTGCATTTAAGCTTTCAGGCTCTGTGGCTGCCTTCTGACACTAGCAGGGATATGGAGAATGGAACTAATACGCCGCCAGTAAGTCCTGCCAACAACGTCAAGTGTAACTGAGTGGATGGGCAATTACCAAACCCCAACTGGCAATGTCCAACCGGGGGGATTCAAACTCACGACCTCCAGCTTCAAAGCCCAGCACTCTACCTGTGTCGCCAAGAGGGTCGACCCACTTGGCAAGCCAAGGAGGAATGCTTTTAGTGACACTGCTACATGTACAAAGTGGATTTGCTAAAGTGCAACAGTTAAGGTGCTACAAAACAAAACATTCAAATGTCACACGAGTGACATTTCCTTGGCATTCTTGTACAGAATCTAAATTTCACTATTAAAACAAACCTATCACTGAAATTACAGACTGCTCCTTCTTTATTTAGGCTGTTGAAATAAGGAACTCAGCAGGGGTCAAGTAGTTTTGCTCCACTGTATGTCGATTTTATCTTTCATTAATGATTCCTGATACACAGCACTACTACTATGAACAAATCAATTTAAAGATAATTACATAGCCTTGAAAGGATACGCATGTATTCCTTTCAATGATGACATCCATGTCACCATATGGGAGGTTAATGTGTCCTGAGAGAAAGTGTGTGGGTATTTTTCCCTCCACGATTACTGTGAGGAAATATTTTTCCAGCGCTAGAACGCTCTATCCAACCTTGTTTACTATACTCAGATAACAGAGGCGCAGTATAATTGCACAGCCCAGTGAAAGGACAGGAATGACAAAAGTAGGCATAACAGCTATTCAACTGGAGAAAGAAGGACGACCTTGTCGGGGCCAAAATATTGTGTGTGAATTGGAGTACGTCAGTGATGAACTAGTTAATATTAACCTCAGCGGTCAGGCCATTTCACTTTACCTTGAGATGGGGACAGTGAATAACATCTTCAGGAGCAGGTGGGGGGAGTTGGGAGAAATTGTTCCAGTAGGTCGTTATGGTGAAGTTGAAGACGAGGTTGGAGAGACTGCCGCTGCCTCTGTTGTGCACACACAATGTAATGGCACCACTCAGCCATTCAAAGCAATCCCTGGATTTACCAGGAAACTACTCATCGACTGATTTTTCACCCGTTATCATCATCAACTCAGCAACTGAATAACTGGACTGAAACTGAATAGTTCTGACACTTTTTTTTTTCTCACCTACCTGAAGTCTGCACGTCTGGTTCAATAACATGTTCAATTACACTCTCAAGTAACAGAATAGCATCTGAAAACTGCGTAGCTTCAAAGAGGCTGGAATTATAGTAATCTCTGCTGAAAGTATTGGACACTATAAGTTTTGAACATTTTCATTTCAAAGCAAACAAAAAGGGCAAAACACAAGAGTTAATAATTGGATGTTTTTCTTCCAAGATATGCAGGGATCACATTCTTTTCTAATCAAACTCTCTCTCTAATTTAAAAAAAAGATGACCAAGTAACCTTTAGAAAATTTCCCAGAGGATAATGTCGCAGCCCACAGAACACGTTACCTCCCGAGAAACTAATTATCTCCATTTTTGTTTAGCGCTTACAAAATCCTGACCCGCTTCTTTTAAACTCACCCTAAGGAGAAATAAGCAGTAAACAAAAAAAAAAACAAAACAGTTTTATATATTTATTTATTTTTCAGAGACTGTGACAAAACACTTCTGTTTCTTGCTCATAAGAGTTTTAACAACCTTTTAAAAACACCTGTTTAGAAAAAAAAAAGAAAACGGTTCTTGGAATCAAAATTTATGTCATGAATCCGGGTTGGAGGCCAACCCCATTCTGACTCATGGCTATGCTTTGACCTAGTTTCCTCCTGACAGCTCGGGCACAACCCCTCCTCCTTTCAAGCTCCGTCAGCTGTACTCACTGGATCACACACACACACACACACACACACACACACACACACACACACACACACACACACGCACACACACGCTCCATTCACTCTCATTCACATGCGCTCTCACACACCTGTTCCCAATCAGTTCTGCCCACGCATTCACACCGGCAATCTCTTTCCTCATTAGTGTTTGGAGTATTTGTTGGCGACTGCTGAGGAAGGAGATTGTCGGGACATTCCCCTTCATACGCGGCAGCGTGTTCCTCTGCGCGTCTTCATTCACTCCCAGCGTTCTACCCAGCCAGACATTGCAAGACGATCCATACCTTGGTGTTTCGGCTGGTCCGCCCCTCTGCCTCCTAACTGCACGGCTCGCCCCGAATTAACTCCAGACCTGTAAGTGTCCTTAGCCTTTCTCCTGTGCTAGCAGGCCTGCAGCATTAGGCTGCTTGCCTTTCCCGTTTCATGCTTTACGCAGCCCTGTAGCACCGGGCTTTATATTCACTAGGCTGTTGAGTGTTCGGCAGGCGCCCTGTAGCCTTAGAGGCCAACACTGTCATTACACCTCTCCATACACTGTGTTGACTGAACTGTATTTGGTGACAGTTGGATTGTTTCGATGGTGAACTTTAATTAACACAGCACTCTCTACTCCTGCGATTGGGTTTTCACTCTCTCCCTCGTGCACTGTGTAATGGCGCACAGGGGTTCATGACAGAATGTCCCGACTGTAAAAACAAAACAAAACAGAGAAGTAGAGTGTGTGGGGGCTTTTTTTCCCCTTCTCCTTTCCTCCTTTTACATGGACATAATGACTTGGACAGACGAGAAGCAGGAAGCGCAGGATTTGCTGGAGGAGGCGGTCTTCGCCTTTCAGTGGTCTTCGTCTCCCGAAGAGTGGGAGTGGGCACGACTCTTCACGGAGGACTTCGAGCGGCGCTACCCTCACCTCCGAGAGATCTATAGGGTAGACACCATCCTCTCCGTCATCCTTCCCACTCCTGATGCAGAGCTAGAGGATGCCTCTTCGCGATCGGAGCCGGCCCCTCGCCAGAAGAAATGCTCCCGTCAGAGGAAGACTTCTCCCCTCCTCGGACCTCCTTCGTCTCCCGGTCCAGCGTTCACCCAGCCTGCGGACGAGAAGACGGAGATGGAGTTGGATAGGGAGCAGCGCTCGTTATGTCTCCTGGAGGAGGTTCTCTCCTGGACACAGACACCCCATCCTTCTTCAACAGCTCGTCAGGCTTGGGACACTGCAAGGAGAGTGATGGAGCGAGACAGCCTCTGGGATCATCCGGAGGTGATGGAGATCCTCCGGGACATCTTCGCTGCGCCATGTGAGGAATCGGCTGAGGATCTCCCGGTGCTCGAGCTCCTCGCGGCCACTTCGCTCACCTTTCCCGAGGACGCGGGATCTCTCTGCAGAGGTGACCCCCTTCCCGGCACGGTGCTCCATGTTCCGGATTACCTCATCCCCGCGTCACCTATGAGGAGGAAAGGGAGGAAGCCCCGCAGCAAGAAGCATCCAGTCCCGCATACTGCAGCTTCGCCTTCCCGCCCCAAGCACTGCTCCGCCCCGTCACGGGAGGAGACGGAGGAACGTAGGCGGGCTCTCCTGGCTGAAACGGACTTCATCTTGGAGGTGAAGCCGTGGCTCCTCCCGGAGATGGCTGAGAGACTGAAAGAGCTTTCCCTGAGGGAGGAGGAGCTTCAACCCGACGAGGAATGCCAGGAGAGTAGAGAGGATGCCTCGGAAGCTGCTGGGGACCTCATGTGCCAGGAGAGCAGGCAAGTTTCTTTTCATTTGAGTTACACAATCAATGATCAATGTTGCCTGCCTCCTGGTGAGGAGACTCGGGGTGAGCAGGCCCCTGAGTTCTCCGCCCCAGTGGCATACAGTACTCTTGTGCCAGGTCTCAATGACTCTTCTCTATGTGCCCCCACGAGCCCATTGGTCCCGGATCCAGGTCGCTTGGGGAAGGAGGAGCCAGAGGACCAGGAGGGTCCAGCCCTTGGGCCAGCTAAGGAATCGTCCACGGCCGCCACACCAGAGGAACCAGAGGCGTGGAGGATGGCGCACGAGAGTTCCACTCCTGCTATCGTCATCATGCCCACTGCGGGGGCTGCCGCAGTGGAGTCGTCCGCCAGACCAGACCTCCAGCCGATGGGACCCAGGGCATCGTCGTCAAAGTCCTGGATGGCGGTAGAGCTTAAGCACAGGCAAGTAGTCTCTCCTGTAGTTCATTTATTGATGGTGGTGGGATCTTGCCTGGCTTTTGGGGAGGGGAGTCGGGTGCGGCCCCCAGCCACATCCGGATCCCCCTCGCCGGGCTCTGCCACTGCCGGCGACCCTAATCGCTCTCCCTCTCCTATCCCCTATCTCCTAACCCCTAACCCTATCCCCTTCGAGCTCCATCCTAGGGTCACTGGAGAGGCGCAGCCACCACTTGGGCCACCCATTGACGACAAGGCAGGTCCAGCTTCCGCGGACGGGGCCAACAGGGATGAGGCACCCGATGGACCGGAAGAACGCACGCACCCAGGAACGCCGGAGTCCTGGATGGCGGTGGAGCCAGAGTTCAGGCAAGTGTGTTCCATTAAATCAGAAATTTCAATATTAATGTCACACTGCCCAGCTCATGGTGAGGTGGACCCAGGGCAGCTCACAGTAGCCCTCGGGACTGCCACACCGGGCTCCACCACTGCCGGCGACCTGGACCCGGTGTTTCTCTTCCTCCCTTTGGTCTTGGAGCCTCTGGCCAGGGTCGTCGGAGAGCTGTTGGAGGCAACCGAGGATCGGGGCTCGGCTCCTGAGGAAGTGAGGAGCATCACCTCCCTCGCTGGGGAGGTCACAGCGGGTGCAGCAGAGCCCCAGCTGGAGTCCACTGCCGGTGCAGCCACGTCCCAGTCCGGGACCATCGCGGGTGCAGCCACGTCCCAGACAGTCCTCCTGCTCTAAGCCTCGAATGGCAGGGGGGCTTCTGTTCCTCGGCTTGGCTGCCGATGTTCTTGAGTATGGAGGCTGCCTCTTCGCCAACCTCGCAGGTCCTGGTGGCTCCACCACACTGGTCGGCCACCCGAGGGACTTAGTTTATGGGTCGGGTGGCCCATGGGCCCGGGCAGGCCACCGGACACTATCCCACAGGCCGCCTGCTGGACTTGGGACTTGGCAGGCCACCCGATCTGCCACTCCTCACCACACTGGGGGCCTGGGACTCTGGTCGACCCCCCGAACTTTGGACTTCTGGAGAGGGGGGTTAGTGCTCCAGGTTGGGGGTTTATTAGGAGGGATTGTTATTCATTCTGTTTTTGTACTATTGTATTTTCAAGGGTTGCTTCCCTCCTAACCAGTTTTTCCCCACCTCCCACCCTGGGTTAATGTTTATTGCTGGGGGGAGGGGTTCCCTTGAGGGGTGTTGTCTCCCTTCTTTCTTTTTTGGCTGATGGTGCAGGGGTGTCTGGTATCCACCCCTGGGGGGGGGGGGCTGTCAAGAATTCGGGTTGGAGGCCAACCCGATTCTGACTCATGGCTATGCTTTGACTTAGTTTCTTCCTGACAGCTCGGGCACGCCCCCTCCTCCTTTCAAGCTCCGTCAGCTGTACTCACTGGATCACACACACACACACACACACACACACACACACACACACACACACACACACGCTCCATTCACTCTCATTCACATGCGCTCTCACACACCTGTTCCCAATCAGTTCTGCCCACGCATTCACACCGGCAATCTCTTTTCTCATTAGCGTTTGGAGTATTTGTTAGCGACCACTGAGGAAGGAGATTGTCGGGATATTCCCCTTCATACGCGGCAGTGTGTTCCTCTGCGTATGTTCATTCACTCCCAGCGTTCTACCCAGCCAGACATTGCAAGACGTTCCATACCTTGGTGTTTCGGCTGGTCCGCCCCTCTGCCTCCTGACTGCACGGCTCGCCCCGAATTAACTCCAGACCTGTAAGTGTCCTTAGCCTTTCTCCTGTGCTAGCAGGCCTGCAGCATTAGGCTGCTTGCCTTTCCCGTTTCATGCTTTACGCAGCCCTGTAGCACCGGGCTTTATATTCACTAGGCTGTTGAGTGTTCGGCAGGCGCCCTGTAGCCTTAGAGGCCAACACTGTCATTACACCTCTCCATACACTGTGTTGACTGAACTGTATTTGGTGACAGTTGGATTGTTTCGCTGGTGAACTTTAATAAACAGCACTCTCTACTCATGCGATTGGGTTTTCACTCTCTCTCTCGTGCGCCGTGTAATGGCGCACAGGGGTTCATGACAAGTTAGGCTTTATCCTTTGTTGACAGCAATGCATTTTTCTGAGGTCCATGGTGTAATGTTTTGCAGAGGTAAACAAAATTATTTATGTCAAATTTGCCTCACAAATACAGTGGTGTGAAAAAGTGTTGGCCCCCTTCCTGATTTCTCATTTTTTTGTATGTTTGTCACACTTAAATCTTTCAGATCATCAAACAAATTTAAATATTAGACAAAGATAACACAAGTAAACACAAAATGCAGTTTTTAAATTGTGTTTATTACTAAGGGGAAAAAAATCCAAACCTACATGGCCCTGTGTGAAAAAGTGGGCCACCCTTAGCAGCAACAACTGCAGTCAATCATTTGCAACAACTGGCAATGAGTCTTTTACAGCACTGTGGAGGAATGTTGGCCCACTCATCTTTGCACAGTTGTTGTAATTCAGCCACATTGGAGGGTTTTCGAGCATGAACCACCTTTTTAAGGTCATGCCAAAGCATCTCAATCTGATTCAGGTCAAGACTTTGACTAGGCCACTCCAAAGTCTTCATTTTGTTTTTCTTCAACCATTCAGAGGTGGACTTGCTGGTGTGTTTTGGATCAATGTCCTGCTGCAGAACCCAAGTGTGCTTCAGCTTGAGGTCACAAACAGATGGCCGGACATTCTCCTTCAGGATTTTTTGGTAAACAGCAGAATTCATGGTTCCATTTACCACAGCAAGTCTTCCAGGTCCTGAAGCAGCAAAACAGCCTCAGACCATCACACTACCACCACCATATTTTACTATTGATATGATAATCCTTTTCTGAAATGATGTGTTACTTTTACGCTGAATGTAATGGGACACACACCTTCCAAAAAGTTCAACTTTGGTGTCGTCAGTCCACAAAGTATTTTTCCAAAAGTCTTGGGGATCATCAAGATGTTTTCTGGCAAAACTGAGACGAGCCTTTATGTTCTTTTTGCTCACCAGTGGTTTTCGTCTTGGAACTCTGCCATGTAGGCCATTTTTGACCAGCCTCTTTCTGATGGTGGAGTCTGGAGTGAGGCCTGCAGTTCTTTGGATGTTGTTGTGGGGTCTTTTCTGACCTCTTGGATGGGTTGTCACTGCGCTCTTGGGGTAATTTTGGTCGGCCAGCCACTCCTGCGAAGGTTCACCACTGTTCCATGTTTTCGCCATTTGTGGATAATGGCTCTCACTGTGGTTTGCTGGAGTCCCAAAGCTTTAGAAATGGCTTTATAACCTTTTCCACACTGATAGATCTCAATTACTTTGTTTCCCATTTGTTCCTGAATTTCTTAGGATCGCAGCATGATGTCTAGCTTTTGAGGATCTATTGGTCTACTTCACTTTGTCAGGCAGGCCCCATTTAAGTGATTTCTTAATTGAGAACAGGTGTGGCAGTAATCAGGCCTGGGTGTGGCTAGAGAAATTGAACTCAGCTTTCCAAAGATTTGATCAACCACAGTTAATTTATGTTTTAACGGAGGGACAATTACTTTTTCACACAGGGCCATGTAGGTTTAGATTTTTTTTTTACCCTTAATAATAAACATCTTCATTTAAAAACTGCATTTTGTGTTTACTTGTGTTATCTTTGTCTAATACTGAAATTTGTTTGATGATCTGAAACATTTAAGGGTGACAAACATAAAAAAAAGAGAAATCGGGAAGGGGGCAAACACTTTTTCACACCACTGTAAATGGCGTCAAATGCATGGTTGGAAGCTGGAACTCAAGTTCTTTCTTCTTTACAGTCATTCTACACCTAAGGTTGTCAATTTGTTTTTGTGGTTTGATTTGACATGACCTGCAAGCCCAGCAGGAAGAGAAGTATGACTGCACGTTTATTTATCGGCAGCTCATGACATCCTGTGATACACCGGTGCAGAATGAGGCCGAAGGAGCATTTCTCTTTCACCCAATGGGGTCAAAGTCATCATCAATGATGACAAGCAGCTTAACCCCTAAACTCCGACCCTGCGCTGTCAGAAAATAAGTTTCTGACTTTTGAACACTGTCCTTCCAAGTTACTGTTTGGCAGCTTTTTTCCCCTTCAAAAAAGTTATGTTCAATAAGTTTGATCTAAACCTTTCAGGCCTTCAGCTACACTCTTGGGCTATTCCAGATGAAAGGTGACCATTATGAGGGAATTGATATATCTGTACTGTTTACTGGAAATTTTGTCATAATACCTCTGTGGTCTGCCAAGCATTTTTACAGCAGAGAAAATAAGTATTGAACATGTCAACATTTTACTCGTTAAACATATGTATTTCTGATGGAGCCATTGACCTGAGATTTTCACCATCAGTAACAACCCAAGTAATCCATACATACAAAGAAATCAAGGGAGCTGTCTTCATAAAACAAGTTATATTTAATAAAGTGGAATGACACAGAGAATAAGTATTGAACACATGAAGAAAAAGAGGTGCAAAAAGGCACAGAAAATCAAGAAACCAGCTCAAATCCATTAGAATTTAGGAAGCCATCCCATCCCCCATCAGCACAAATTAATTTCAGTTGGTTAAGTCCTGACTGACAGCCTTTAAAAAGTTCTGTGAATATCAGATTGTCAAACCACAAAGAACTCACAATGGGTAGAAGCAAAGAGCTCTCTCTAGACCTTCACAATCTTATTGTTGCAAAACATAATGATGGCATTGGTTACAGGTGCTGCTCTAAACTGCTGAATGTACCGGTGAGCACTATGGGAGCCATCATTCAGAAGTGGAAAGAACATCATTTACCATAAACCGGCCACGACCAAGAGCTCCTCACAAGATTTCTGACAGAACAGTCAAACGAATTATCAGAAAAGTTATCCAACAGCCAAAGCCCACTTGTGGGTAGCTCCAGAAAGACCTGGAGTTAGCAGGTACTGTTGTATCAAAGAAAACAATAAGTAATGCACTCAACCGACATGGGCTCTGTGCCTGCTCACCTTGCAAGACTCCATTGCTGAAGAAAAAGCATGTTGAAGCTTGTTTAAAGTTTGCGGTACAATATTTGGACAAGCCAGTGAAACACTGGGAGAATATAGTCTGGTCAGATGAGACCAAAATTGAACTTTTTGGATGCCACAACACAGCATATTTGGAGGAGAAATGGCACTGCACATCCCATCATGGCGTGTGAGTGTTTTTCAGCACATGGTACAGGCAGACTTCATATAATTGAAGGAAAGATGAATGGACAAATGTACAGAGACATCCTTGATAAGAACCTTTTGCCATCTGCCAAGATGTTGAAGATGAAACGAGGGTGGACATTTCAGCAAGACAATGATCCCAAACACACAGACAAGGAAATTCTCAACTGGCTCCAGAGAAGGAAAATAAAGCTGCTAGGATGGCCCAGTCAGTCACCTGACCTGACTCCAATTGAAAATCTACGGAACGAACTGAAGACACCCACGGAACCTTCAAGATTTGACAGTTTGTGTGGAAGAATGGGCTAAAATCACTCCTGAGCAATGCCTGTGCCTAGTTTCTCCATACAGGAGGCATCTGAAAGCAATTACCAACAAAGGCTTTTCTACTAAATATTAAATGAATTTCCCCAAGTGTGTTCAATACTTATTCCCTGTGTCATTCCCCTTTATTAAATGTAACTTGTTTTGTGAACACAGTTGCCTTGATTTCTTTGTATGTATGAATTACTTGGATTGCTAATGACATCTGGTGAAATTCTCAGGTCAATGGCTCCATCAGAAATATGATTAATGAGAAAAATACTGACATGTTCAATACTTATTTTCAATGCTGTGTGTATGTATATAAGGAGCAGGTGCAACTTTTCTGTCTGCACATGCTGAGACAATCTTGTGTTATTACAGATGTGGACAAAATTGTTGGTGCCCCTCTGTTAATGAAAGAAAAATCCACAATAGTCACAGAAATAACTTGAATCTGACAAAAGTGGTAATAAATAAAAATTCTATGAAAATTAACCATTGAAAATCAGACAATGCTTTTGAATTGTGGTTTAACAGAATTATTTAAAAAAACAAACTCATGAGACAGGCCTGGACAAAAATGATGGTACCCTTAACTTAATATTTTGTTGCACAACCTTTTTAGGCAATCATTGCAATCAAACGATTTCTGTAACTGTCAATGAGACTTCTGCACCTCTCAGTAGGTATTTTGGCCCACTCCTCATAAGCAAACTGCTCCAGTTGTCTCAGGTTTGAAGGGTGCCTTCTCCAGATGGCATGTTTCAGCTCCTTCAACAGATGTTCAATAGGATTTAGATCAGGGCTCATAGAAGGCCACTTTAGAATAGTCCAGTGTTTTGCTCTTAGCCATTCTTGGGTGTTTTTAGCTGTGTGTTTTGGGTCATTATCCTGTTGCAAGACCCATGACCTGCGACTGAGACCAAGCTGTCTGACACTGGGCAGCACATTTCTCTCTAGAATACCTTGATAGTCTTGAGATTTCATTGTACCCTGCACAGATTCAAGACACCCTGTGCCAGATGCAGCAAAGCAGCCTCACAACATAACAGAACCTCCTCCATGTTTCATAGTAGGGACAGTGTTCTTTTCTTGGTATGCTTCATTTTTGCATCTGTGAACATAGAGCTGATGTGCCTTGCCAAAAAGTTCCAGTTTTGTCTCATCTGTCCATAGGACATTCTCTCAGAAGCTTTGTGGCTTGTCAACATGCAGTTTGGCAAATTCCAGTCTGGCTTTATTATGATTTGTTTTCAACAGTGGTGTCCTCCTTGGTCATCTCCCATGAAGTCCACTTTGGCTCAAACAACGACGGATGGTGTGATCTGACACTGATGTACCTTGACCTTGGAGTTCACCATGAATGTGTTTAGATGTTGTTCTGGGCTCTTTTATTACCATTCATATTATCCGTCTCTTCCTGCGGCCACGTCCAGAGAGGTTGGCTACAGTCCCGTGGATCTTAAATTTCTGAATAATATGTGCAACTGTAGTCACAGGAACATCAAGCTGCTTGGAGATGGTCTTATCGCCTTTACCTTTAACATGCTTGTCTATAATTTTCTTTCTAATCTCCTGAGACAGCTCTCTCCTTTGCTTCCTCTGGTCCATGTTTAGTGTGGTACACACCATGTCAACAAACACCACAGTGACTACTTGTCACCCTTTAAATAGGCCGACTGACTGATTACAAGTTTGTAGACACCTGTGATTTTATTTAGAGAACACATCTTGGTTGAACATGTCCCTATGGTCACATTATTTTCAATTTTTTCTAGGGGTACCATCATTTTTGTCCAGGCCTGTTTCATGAGTTTGTTTTTTAAAATAATTCTGTTGAGCCACAATTCAAAAGCATTGTCTGATTTTCAATGGTTAATTTTCATAGAATTTTTATTTATTACCACTTTTGTCAGATTCAAGTTATTTCTGTGACTATTGTGGGTTTTTCTTTCATTAACAGAGGGGTACCAACAATTTTGTCCACGTCTGTATGTTTGTTTTGAGAATTTGTAGGAAAAAAATAAGCTAAACTGGATAGAACTGTGGCAATATCTTTGTCCACTGCACACTGGTAGTCCTAGGTCACATAGAAAGGCAGCTTTCTTTTTGAGCTGTATTGGGACCAAAGTTCGCAAGTTAGCTTGAGTCAAAAACTTAACATGACTAGAAATTTAGGATAACCTCCCAGTGTGTGCTACACATTACATCTACCTATAAGATTGTAGAACTGTAGCTTTTGCAGATCAACCAGATGCCAGCACTTCATAACAAGAGCACCACACACGGTACATTATACGCCTGTCCATTGCCATTATCAACAGCTATAGCACAGCTACAACCAAAAAATCAATTACCAATTCAGGATTCAGCATATTCAAGATATGTAATAAAACTAATAACCACGCAACTGCAAGGAGTTCAGGCAAATCAAACAATCTACAACTCAAAGTGGAACAAATTTAAAGAAAACATCAGAAAATCATTTAACTCCCTACAATATGCACATCTTCAATACATATTACAAACACAGTGTGAAATAAAAGTCCTAGCTAGACAAACTTGTACGGATGGACATCATCATACCATTATGTCCCGGCTTTCAACAGGCATATATAGAAGAAAAGAAAAAAAAAAACTAAACAGAGGAAAGTAAGAACTTAGTTTCAAGCATGAATAAAAAAATTAACAGAGTTTTGACAGAAGAAAATTGTTCATATGGCAGTTCCTGCAGATATCACCATGGCCATCCTCATAGTAAGAAATAAAGCTTATATTAAGAAAATTGACCGCATCATCATTAATGAATAACAAGGTATCCAGTAAAACCTGACAGCAACTGACTTAACCCATCACACTCTGATAACTGAATATCAGAGATTTGAGTCACAATTTCAAAGCAAAATTATTTGTTTTTTCCTGTACAAACTTCCAAAATTAGTACTGAGCAGTAATGGACCAGCTACCATAGGTAAAACACTTGATTAAACCAACAGGATGATTCTCTTTAATCAAATATTTTGTCTGGGTTAGGCAAAGCCCAGACGGTTGTACTACAAAACAAGATTAGTAGCTTTCAGACTGGCCACATACGGGAGGATTTTCAAATCTTAATCAATTTTTTAAAATTTAGGAGACCACAGACATAAGAAGTTCAAACTGATTTTTTTTTTCCCACAATATCTTTATTAAACCTTTTTTTTTTTTTTTAACAAACATGATACAAACAATCAAACACTAACACTAAAGTACTACAAAAAAAAAAAAAATGCACTAAAAACACCAACAACCACCAACAAAATCAAGTCTTCAACAATGCTCCTCTGTTTAGTCTAGACAATCCAATACATTAGTATACATATTATGTTCACCAGTTTGGAATTTACAAGGTCCACACACATCATTCACCTTCTTCTTCAAGAGTTATGTTTAAATTTTTTACATAATCAATAAAAGGTCTCCATATATTCTCAAACACAATTTCCTTTGATTTCAGTATATATGTTATTCTTTCTAATGGAAGGTTTGTTAACATCTGTCTTAACCACTGAGTCACATCTGGTCTATGAGTCTTTTTCCATAATAGTGCAATACATTTTTTGGCATTAAGCAAACTGAGGTCTATGAATGTTCTTTCACTTTTATTGAAATTATGCTTTTCTGGGTACAGACCCAACAAAAACAGTTTAGGATTCAATATGATTTGTTTTGAGATTATTTTTTCAATTGTTACCCTCACCTCCTCCCAAAACATTCTTATTAATCTACATTCCCATAAACAATGAAATAGGGTTCCTTTACTTTCCATGCATTTTGTGCATGTATCTGGTATATTTTTGTTATATCTATTTAACTCCTCCGGTGTAACATACATCCGCATTAACCATTTGAAATGTATCAATTTAAGGCGTGCATTTATTGATTTGGTTTGAGCTTCTGCCCCTAATAAAAGCTTTGAAAGCCTCCCACTTTACACATGCTGATGTTTGTGTAGTATTGATGTCAAAGAACTCGTCTATCTGTTTTTCTATATACTTGACAAATTCCTCATCCTGAAGCCATTTATGCTGAAATTGCCATCTACCTGATTCCTTTGTCAATTTTTTATCTACATATATTAGACAACAGGGTGCATGATCAGAAATCACGATGTTATCATAAAAGCAGTTTTGAATCTTGGACCTTAATTCTGTGGAAATCAAAAAATAATCAATACGTGAGAATGTCTTGTAGGTACTGGAATAACAAGAATAGGCTTTAACTTGTGGTTTCATTTCTCTCCATATATCTAACAATCTCAATTCTTTCATAAAATGATTAATAGTCATCCTACATCCAATGTGCGTACAATCCAGTCCTGTTGATCTATCCACACCTGGATTCAATGTACAATTAAAATCCCCTGCTATTATATGTTGCCCTGTAAGTGATGATAAGATGAGAAATAAATTAGCAAAGAACTTCTGATCATCTATATTGGGACCATATAAGTTCACAAGATTTATATTTTCTAATAGCAAAGAACCTTGAATGATTACATATCTTCCAAATTTGTCTCCAATTACATTTTTCACCTGAAAAGGAACTGATTTATGTATGAGAGTCATAACTCCCCTGGCTCGGGATGAAAATGAAGAGGTGAATACACTTCCCTGCCATCTACTCCTAATTCTTTTAACATCCTCCTCTATCAGATGAGTTTCTTGTAAAAACACAATTCTTGAACCCATGTCCTTTATTTTATTCATAACTTGTTTAAGTTTTTTTAAATTTTGTAGACCTCTGCAATTCCATGAAGTTAAATTAAGATTAACACTTTGGTTTATGATCAATAGAGAGTTTGGGATTACCTTGCAGTGTAAACATGCTCATACAGAGAAGCAAAAACATGAGTGGTTGAACATTCATCCTACAAACTACACACAAACAAATTTCCCCTTCCCACACTTGTGGCAAACCCCCCAAAATCAAAAGAAAAATTCTGTCTCCCGATATAGCCATCGACCGTTCCACACCCACGGGGAACAGCCTAAGCCACTCCTTCTTCATCCTCCCAATCACCCTAACTCTACTGCTTTTAATGACGTAACATTAACTCTCCTCTGTAGTTTTCCAACTTAACTCCAAAATTTTTAACAACTTTGTACATCATAGTTTTTTTTTTTGTTTGTTTTGTTTTGTTTTTTTAATATATAATACAATCTATATTTTGTAAACTTACTATTTACTTCAAGTCAGTCAGATGCCTGTGCAAATGCTTAATTATTCTACCTTATATTTTGTTCATGCTTAGCTCCCACCAGTCTCTTCTTCTTCTTTGATCTTCTTGATGAACTCCTGCGCCTCCTCTGGGGTCTTGAAAATGTGGGTTCTGCCCTCATACGTGGTCAGCAGTCTCGCAGGATAGATTACACCATGACGAATCCCAAGGTTGCGCAGCTCCTTACGTATGGGATCAAACTGCTTCCTCAATTGCTGGATTCCTGTGGCCAAATCTGGGTAGAACCGCACCTGCTGGTCCTGGTGTTTAATCTCTCCTTTAGCACGTGCAGCGTTGAAGATCTTCATCCTGTCTCTGTTGCTAAGAAACTTCATAATTAAGGTCCTCGGCGGTCCCTTATCTCTCCGTGGGCCAATACGATGTGCTTTTTCCAGAACCACTGCTGATTGCAACTCCTCGCTGCCCAGCACCTCCGGAATCCACTTTTCCAGAAAGGAACATACGTCCCGACCTTCTGATTCCTCTGGAAGACCCACCAGCCTCAAATTATTCTGTCTCGACCGAGATTCCAAATCCAAAATATTATCTTCCAGAGATTTATTTTTTTTTTCCAAAGTGCGCACCTTTAATTGAAGACGGGTGACGTCATCTTCAGCACTAGCGAGACGGAGCTCCATCTGTGCCGTTCGTTCTACACAGTCACCCAATTCCTTTCTTATTCCTTCCAACGCTGTCATAATCCCATCAAATCTAGAGGAAAAGTCCGCTCTCATTGAACTCATGGCAGCCATCAGCGCATCTGCGCCATTCCCCGCAGACATCGCACCGCCGCCAGCCTCCTCCGCCATATATGGAGTTTTGTTTGCTGCGTCACAGACCTGAAAGTCCGTTAATTTGGACTGTTTCGGCGGCTCGCTTTTTCCTTTTCCTGGTTTTCCAGCCTTAGGCTTCGCCGACATATCCTCGCCCAAATGCTGGGATACGTTCTGTCCCAAATGAGAGAGTTATTTGCCGATTTTTTTTTCTCCAGGAGCAGAGCAGAGCGAGACACGTCCGTCCTACGTGGCAGCCATAACCGGAAGTCTTCAAACTGATTTTTAACATTATAATCCTTCAAATGCACACTCTAAATTGACTCCATGAGATGGGCAGACCTCACACCTCCTGTCTGAAGGATTATTTCACACAGTGATCCACACAAAATCCCATTCAAACCTGGCTTTAGAATGTAAACAAACATCAATGTCGTCAGGTGGCTGTTGTTCTGTTTTGCAGTAAAAAACAAAGAAGAAAGAATCTGAGTGAAACCCTGGCTATGGTAGACAGTACAGGCATCACTTTTATACTTTGTAGCTTGAGCTGGAGGTGAGAACATAAGAACTTGGTAATCCTTCCTGAATGGCTCGTTCTGCTATGCAAATATACCTCTGGAGGTAAAATCATAAATATCAAATATGTTTGATATTTACAATCAGAGATCTCAGGGGCTCTGACTCGACCACGAGCTGTAAGATACTCACACATTTATTGACAAATAATCAGTGTGATTAGCCTCAAACCAGGCCATGTCTTATTGATCACTGTGGGGGTAAATCAGGCCAAAATTTGGGTACAATATTCTCCTGCGTGGGGCCAGCCTTAGCGAGGTGAGTTGAGGCTTCAGTCAGGGTTTTTAGTATCACTAAGCTGGCTCTCTTTTTATTCAGCCAAATCAACATGGTGACTTATGCTGGACTCATAACCTGGTTAGGACCAGTTTCAGTTGAGAGCTTTGCTTTAAAATGAACTAAAATGCTTCATGGTCACTAATTATCATAATTTTCTGACAATGTGAAAGTTATATAGATCTCCAGCTGGAAAGAAAAAAAAGAAAATGTCAGAAGATTTATGCAAATCTGATGTGATGATGCATAAACAATAGACTGCAGTACAGCTACAGTCATTCATACTGCATTCATCTTGCTGGCACAGGAATTGTGATGTATTCACTTACTTTTGAGTAAAACCTAATTTAATTATTTGTCTTTATTTGTTGTTAATTTGTTGCTTTTTGGAGAACATATAAAAATGATTATTGGTATTCATCACAGAGAATAACTGACTTAGTTTTGAGCAAAAAAAACCAGCTTGCACCTCTCTTTAAAGGATGGATTTAGACTCACTATTTTGCCATTCATGTTGTAATTGTTATATGTAAAAATGTATTTAAAATAAGCAAATGGCTCAAATGCACAGCTATTACAGTAAAAACAAACTTAGGCCTTTAGTGTAAATTAAGATATATGAGTACAGTTATACTTGTAATATGTAATATCAGCCTGTTTAGTTAACAGTTTACAAATATAAACATTTTTGAGACCACTTCTCCTCCTGCTTATTTCCTGCACAGCTGTAGGAGTGCGCAGATGTGGGTGTATTTTCTTACTGTAAAATTTTACAAAATTCCTCAATTTATTTCTGAATGAAGGAGGCAGTACTCCATCAGTTCATTACTGTCCATATACAGTCGTGAAAAAATTAGGACACTGTGCAGAAAGGACACAGGCAAGGCAACGAGCTGAACAACACAAGAACTTTATTCTTTCTCCAACATAAATTACAGCAAAAAAAGATCCCGGGTCTCTGTGCATTCCTCTTTTATATCTTTAATACCATGTATTGAGACCCGGAACTTCTGACCATCATTGTGTTTAGAACAAAGCCTGTGTGCCACATTAACTTGACATAATGCCGGCACCGCTCTCACACCCTTCTTATTCCAGTGGCTCCGGCATTTACTCCTCTCCCCAGGGGGCGCACAGTCCTTATTGCCCCGTCTGATACCCTTCGGTGACACCTCCTCTTTCGGTCCATTGTTCTCCCCTTCCCCAGCTGCCTTCTCTCTGGGTGGGAAAGTCCCACACCAAGCCCCCCCCCCCCCCCCACCACCAACACCAAGAAAGGGCACTAACCCCCCTGTCCTTTGGGCTTGAGACGGCGCCCATAGCGGCTGTAGCGGGGGGTCGCCGATCCAGTCAAACCGCCCTGCTGGCGGGATGTACAGGAGGGCACGTCAGTCTGTGGAGGGAAAAGGGGAGGGGGAGAAAACACATCATCTTCGCGAGTGCAGGTCCCTGCTGAGGGATCACCAACTTGCGGAGCCACCAATGGTGGGCATCCACGCCGGGGAGCTTGGGCCAACATCACCTGCTCGTCTGCCAACACAAAAGCGGGCTTCAGCCTGTTGATGCAGACGATCTCCTTACATGCCCCCAAGTCTAACACAAAATGCTTCACCCTAGGTTCCAACACCCTTCTTGCACCACACTGCTCTCCAGCCTTAACCCAGTAGGCACAGACTGGAGCGCACAAATATCCACGTCCCCGGCTTGCTCCACAGCCATCGCAGGGAAATCTATTCCCATGTAGACCGGGGAGACTAACGCACACGCCAGACAATCGGCCACGATGTTGAGCTTACCGGCGTTGTGTTGAATGTTGGTAGTAAACTCCGAAATTGCGGCAAATGCCGTTGCTGCTGGGCCGACCACGGTTCTGAGGCCTTGGACATTGCGTACGTCAGCGGCTTATGGTCCATGAACGCGGTGAACTCGCGCCCCTCTAGCCAAAACTGGAAATGGCACATCGCCAGGTGGACAGCCAGAATCAGAATCAGAATGAGGAAAAGGCTGCGGATATGGCGGATGAAACTAGCGGTGGTGCGGTAACTGCTGATGATGGCGGCACAGGTGCAGTGCTGGCTGCCATTAGCTCAATGAGAGCAGACTTTTCCGCTAAACTTGATGGGATTATGGCAGCGTTGGATGCAATGAGAAAGGAGTTGGGTGACTGCGTGGAGCGAGTGACGCAGGCGGAGCTTCGTGTTTCCAGTGCGGAGGATGAAATCAGTGGACTTCAAATAAAGGTGCGCACTTTGGAAAAAAAAAATAAAGATCTGGAAAATAACGTTCTGGACTTGGAGTCCCGGTCCAGACGGAACAACCTGAGGCTGGTGGGTTTACCGGAGGGAGCCGAAGGTCGTGATTCATGCTCCTTTTTGGAGGGGTGGATCCCGGAGGCGCTGAACAACGCGGAGCTAAAATCATCAGTCGTCTTGGAAAGCTCCCACCGAATTGGCCCACCGAGCGGTAACAAGGCAGCACCGAGGATGTTAATTATGAAGTTTCTCAGCTACAGAGACAGGATGACGATCTCCAACGCGGTGCGGGCCAAAGGAGAAATTAAATACCAAGATCAGCAGGTGCGGTTCTACCCAGATTTGGCCTCAGGAATCCAACAATTAAGGAAGCAGTTTGACCCCATCCGTAAAGAACTGCGCAACCTTGAGATTCGTCATGGAGTGATTCACCCTGCAAGACTTCTGGTCACATATGAGGGCAGAACACACATCTTCAAGACCCCCGAGGAGGCGCAGGAGCTCATCAAGAAGATCCAGGAAGAGACTGGTGGGAGCTAAGCATGAACAGAATATAGGGTAGAATATTTGAGCATTTAACTGATTAGAAGCATATAACAAGATTACAAAATATAGATTGTATTACATATTAAAAAAATTTAAAAAATTTTTTTTTAAAAAAAGTACAAAATTGCTATAAAATTTTGGAGTTAAATTGGAAAATTACAGAAGAGAGTTAATGTTACGTTATTAAAAGCAGTAGAGTTAGGGTGATTGGGAGGATGAAGAAGGAGTGGCTTTGGCTGATCCTCGTGGGTGTGGAACGGTCGATGGCTATATCGGGAGACGGAATTTTTCTTTTGTTTTTGGGGGGATTGCCACAAATGTGGGAAGGGGGAATTTGTTTGTGTGTAGTTTGTAGGGTGAATGTTCAACCACTCATTTTTTTGCTTTTCTGTTTGAGCATGTTTACACTGCAAGGTAATCCCAAACTCCCTATTGATCATAAATCAAAGCGTTAATCTTAATTTAACTTCATGGAATTGCAGAGGTCTACAAAATTTAAAAAACTTAAACAAGTTATGAATAAAATAAAAGACATGGGTTCAAAAATTGTGTTTTTACAAGAAACTCATCTAATAGAGGAGGATGTAAAAAGAATTAGGAGTAGATGGCAAGGAAATGTTTTCACCTCATCATTTTCATCCCGAGCCAGGGGAGTTATGACTCTCATACATAAATCAGTCCCATTTCAAGTGAAAAATGTAATTGGAGATAAATTTGGAAGATATGTAATCATTCAAGGATCTTTGCTATTAGAAAATATAAATTTGGTGAACTTATATGGTCCCAATATAGATGATCAAAAGTTCTTTGCTGATTTATTTCTTATCTTATCATCACTTACAGGGCAACATATAATAGCAGGGGATTTTAATTGTACATTGAATCCCGGTATAGATAGATCAACAGGACTGGACTGTACGCACAATGGATGTAGGATGACCATTAATCATTTTATGAAAGAATTGAAATTGATAGATATATGGAGAGAAATGAAACCACAAGTTAAAGCATACTCTTGTTATTCCAATACCTACAAGTCATTCTCACGTATTGATTATTTTTTGATCTCCACAGAATTAAGGTCCAAGATTCAAAACTGTTTTTATGATAACATCGTGATCTCTGATCATGCACCCTGCTGTCTAATATATGTAGATAAGAAATTGACAAAGGAACCAGGTAGATGGCAATTTCAGCATAAATGGCTTCAGGATGAGGAATTTGTTAAATACATAGAAAAACAGATGAGTTCTTTGACATCAATACTACACAAACATCAGCATGTGTAAAGTGGGAGGCTTTCAAAGCTTTTATTAGGGGACATATTATTAGTTATACAGGTTCAAAATCTAAGAAGACTCGAGAGGAGAGAGTCCAATTGGAACATAAAATAAAAATTCTTCAAGAAAGAGTATATGCAGGAAGAGATCCAAGGTTGGAGAACGAATTACTGATTTTGAGAGCTGAATATGACAAAAAATCAGCGAATAGAGCTGCCTCGAGTCTTCTAAGATTGAAACAATCTTTTTATGAACAAGGTGAAAAATCAGGAAAGTTATTGGCATGGCAGATTAAACAATTAGAATCTAAAACACCAATTACCAGTATTATAAGTAACGGACAGGTAGTTATAGATCCTTTAGAAATTAATAGAGCCTTTAGAGATTACTATGAAAAATTATATGATACCAAAAATGAATCTGACTTAACAAAACTACATGGGTTTTTGAACGAACTATTTATACCGTGTATTCCAAATGAAAATAGGGAGATACTGGAGTCTAAAATTAGTCAAGAAGAAGTTGGACTAGCCATAGATAATATGAAATCAGGAAAAAGTGCAGGACCAGATGGTCTTCCAGTTGACCTTTATAAAAAATTTAAGAATAAATTAATAAAACCTTTTTTGGAAATGGTTTTAGAAGCATTTCAAAATAGTAATTTACCATCATATATGAATAATGCCTTAATTATACTGTTGCCAAAACCAGGTAAGCCCTCTAATAAATGTGAAAATATGAGACCAATAAGCCTATTAAATGCCGACCTTAAGATAATCTGTAAAATTTTAGCAAGACGAATACAAGAAATTTTACCAAATATTATTAATCGAGATCAGAATGGCTTTATAAAGGGAAGACAAAGCTTCCATAATGTAAGAAGACTATTTAATATTATTTATTCTAATAAAGAAGCACCGGATACAGCTCTCTTATCACTGGATGCCGAAAAAGCCTTTGATAGAGTTGAATGGCCCTTTCTTTTTGAAGTCTTACAAAGGTTTGGACTTGGAAATAATTTCATAAAATGGGTTCAGATAATATATAATAATGCTACAGCAGAAATCCTAACAAATAACAATATTTCAAAATCAATAAAAATCAATAGAGGATGTCGACAAGGCTGTCCACTTTCACCTTTACTGTTTACTATGGCAATTGAACCTTTAGCGATGGCGATACGTCTACAGTCACAAATATATGGAATTAAAGTTGGACCAACAGAACATAAAATCTCCCTGTATGCCGATGACATAATTTTGTTTATGTCGAATCTTAAAAAATCAATTCCGACCTTGTTGAATTTAATAAAGAATTTTGGGGAAATATCAGGATATAAAATAAATAAAACTAAATCTTCAATATTAATGCTAAATGAGACCCAGAGAAATTACCCAACCCCTGAGGTAAATCAATTCAATGTTGTAAATCAGTTTAAATATTTAGGAATCCAAATTGTGCCTAAGCTAGAATCAATCGCCAGTGTCAATTATGAAGCCTTAATGACAGATATTGATGAGTTACTTCAGAGATGGATGTCACTACCAATGTCGATGATCGGGAGAATTAATATACTTAAAAGTAATATCTTACCTAAAATACTTTATTTATTTCAATACATTCCCTTACCACCACCTTTAGATTTATTCTCAAGAATTAAAAAAAAGTTAGTGGAATTTATATGGAACAACAGGAGGGCTAGATTACGTCTGTCTTTATTATATTTACCATTTGATCATGGAGGTCTGAAATGTCCAAATTTTATGTTGTATTATTGGTCGGCACAACTGAGGTCTATAACATATTATTTTTCATCAAATGATCTCCCTCACTGGACTGAAATGGAATCATACAATTTACCTTTACCTCTTCCCATATTCATATACTCAGATTCGGCAAAAAAATTACGAAAACAAGTTAAAAATCCATTTGTAAAGCATATGATCAAAATATGGTGTGAAGCTAAAAACTATTTAAAAGAACCACAGTTATTGTCACAATTTAGTCCAATATGGGGTAATCAATATTTTAAACCAGGGAGAGCGGACGCTGTATTTAAAGTATGGAATTTAAAAGGGATACAAAAGATTCAGGATTTATATTTGCCATGTGCAGAAAACATAATGTCTTTTGAAGAGCTGAGGATCAAATTTAATCTCAATAGAACACATTTTTTTAAATATCTTCAACTTAGAAACTTTATTCGATCAAATCAAAATAAAGCTCTCACTCGACCTATCTATTCATCCTTGGAAAAAATGTTGATGAAAGAGGGTAAAAGAAAGGGTATTATTTCAGAGTTTTATAACTCATTGACACTATCTTCAAGTGAAAATTCACTGAAAAGATTAAACTACTGGAAAGAAGATCTGCAAACTGAAATTTCAGAGGAACAATGGGAATTGGCTTGTACAGAAGCTCAAACCAAATCAATAAATGTACGCCTTAAATTGATACATTTCAAATGGTTAATGCGGATGTATGTTACACCGGAGGAGTTAAATAGATATAACAAAAATATACCAGATACATGCACAAAATGCATGGAAAGTAAAGGAACCCTATTTCATTGTGTATGGGAATGTAGATTAATAAGAATGTTTTGGGAAGAGGTGAGGGTAACAATTGAAAAAATAATCTCAAAACAAATCATATTGAATCCTAAACTGTTTTTGTTGGGTCTGTACCCAGAAAAGCATAATTTTAATAAAAGTGAAAGAACATTCATAGACCTCAGTTTGCTTAATGCCAAAAAATGTATTGCACTATTATGGAAAAAGACTCATAGACCAGATGTGACTCAGTGGTTAAGACAGATGTTAACAAACCTTCCATTAGAAAGAATAACATATATACTGAAATCAAAGGAAATTGTGTTTGAGAATATATGGAGACCTTTTATTGATTATGTAAAAAATTTAAACATAACTCTTGAAGAAGAAGGTGAATGATGTGTGTGGACCTTGTAAATTCCAAACTGGTGAACATAATATGTATACTTATGTATTGGATTGTCTAGACTAAACAGAGGAGCATTGTTGAAGATTTGATTTTGTTGGTGGTTGTTGGTGTTTTTTAGTGCATTTTTTTTTTGTAGTACTTTAGTGTTAGTGTTTGATTGTTTGTATCATGTTTGTTTAAAAAAAAAGGTTCAATAAAGATATTGTGGAAAAAAAAGAATCAGAATGAGATTTATTGCCATTGTTCATGTAGTACACAAACTAGGAATTTGTCTCGGTGCAATGCTGCAACATTAAACATAGAGTAACACTAAAGATAAAAACTATGCATGCAATAAAAGGTAGAATAAGAAAAAGTAATGCTAATCTATGCAATTTTAAAATATATGTCCATATGCCAGCAATTCTCTATCGAATGTGCTGTATTTGCGTTCGTTGTCGCCCAAAGTTCAGCTGAAAAATGCAAGCGGCTGCCACGAACCTGAGACGTACTGCTCCACCACTGCCCCTATGGCAACATCAGACGCGTCCGTAGTGAGTGCTATCCATGCCGATGGATTGGTGTGGGCTAGCAACACGGCATCCATCAGCGTTGTTTTGACGTTTGTAAAAGCCTGGACTCGCTCGGGAATCCAGTCGATGGTTTCCATGGGCTTCTTTTTTTTAAGCACAGCATACAACAGCTGCATCAGCTGCGCTGTCCGGGGAAGGAAATAGTTATAAAAATTATCCATTCCCCAAAGCTCCTGCAGTGCTCTCACAGTCTGCGGACGTGGAAAGTCCGACAGCACGCACCTTATCCGGTAACGGAATCGCGCCCACTGGCAAAATGCAGTGGCCCAAAAAAATCAATCACTGACACACTGAACTGGCACTTCACCGGGTTAACTATCAGCCCGTGCACTTCCAACCTCTAGAAAACTGTCCTGAGATGGGCGATATGCTCCTCCTCAGACGCGCTAGCTACCAAAACATCGTATAAGTAGACAAAAACAAAAGACAAGTAAAGAAGCACTGCATCCACCATTCTCTGGAAAGTCTGCGCCGTGCCTTTTAATCCGAATGGCATGCGCAAGAACTCAAAAAGGCCAAAAGGCGTTATTATCGCTGTCTTCGGAACATCTTCCGTGTGCACCAGGACCTGGTGGTAACCGCAGACCAGATCCACTTTTGAAAAAACATGCGCCCTGACCAGATGCATGGAAAAATCTTGGATGTGCGGAATAGGATAGCGATTGTGTTCCATGGCATTGTTCAAACGCTGGAAATCACCGCACAGTTGCCACGACCCGTCAGCTTTAGGCACCATATGTAGCAGGGATGCCCACGGACTGTTGGAGCACCTGACGATGCCCAACTGCTTCAAGTTGGCGAACTCCTCGCGCGCGCTGGCCAGTTTAGCTGCGTCCAGGCACCAAGGTCACACGAACACTGGCGGGCCTTTTGTAGTTATGAAATGTTTGACCCAGTGTTTTGTTCTCGTAGCTGAAAAAGTTGGGACCGTGAGTGCTGGGAACTATGCGAGTAACTGTTGGTACTTACCCCTGGAGCTGTAATGTTAGCCAGTGTTGCCAACCCAGCTCCCCGAGCTGTACAGGGCAGTGAGGTGAAAGAGATTGCATTCACTAATCGCCTATTAGCAACATCAACTAACAACCCAAAAGCACATAAAAAATCAGCACCTAAAATGGGGGCAGAACATGCAGCTACCACAAAGTTCCACTGAAAGTTGCGTCGGTGTAAGCATATCGTCAGTGTCCGCTCACCAAATGTCCTGATGGTGGAGCTGTTGGCGGCAGTGAGCTCGGGACCGCTGCCTCCTGTCACCCTGTCTGTGTTGACCGGCAGGATGAGGCTCTTCTGGGAGCCGGAGTCCACCAGAAACCGTCTCCCCGATTGTGTGTCGTTGACATAAAGCAGCTTGTTTCTGTTGCCAGTGGTTGAAGCTGCTACTGACTGCTGGCCATGCCGTTTCCCGACTTCTTGAATTGGCAAGGTGGCTGGCATCGCTGGGTGTTCGAACCAAAACGGCAATGGTAGAAACAGATCGCCCCATTCCTGCGTCTCCTGGCATCTGCTCCGGCTACCACCAATGGCTCCTCGACCTCGCTGGAGTCCCTCCTGGCCGCCGGTGCCGCTGCATTCACGCTGAGAGTTCTGGTCACGAAAATGATGTGATCCACTTCCTGTGCCAGTGCGCGGTAGTCTTTGGTCACCAGCAACGGCAAGTTGGTCAGGATCGCCCTCACTGCAGTCAGTAGGTTCCTGACCAACAGGTGAGCGAACAGGAAAGACTTGTTGCTCCTACCCATCAGCACCAACATGCTCTCCATGAGCTCCACGGCTGATCTGTCCCCCAACTCTGAACAGGTTAGGAGCCTCTCTTCCCTCTCACTGTCAGAAAGGGTGTAGCGCTGGAGAAGCATCCTCTTGAGCGCCGTATTACCCCCGGGCCGGCGGCTCCTGGAGCTGGCTCATCACCTGTTGGGTGGCTCGTGCGTCCACTGCAATGACCACATAGTAGTATTTTGTGTCATCTGTTGTTATCCCGCAGAGCGTGAACTGGGCTTCTATGTGCAGAAACCACACGGTTGGGTTCGTGAAGCCAGAAGTCTGGAAGCTTGACCGAAACAGCACACACGGCGCCAGTGCTCTCCCTTCAGGTAGTCTCCGGGGCGGTGCTCGTCTCGCTCTCCATGACACGTCTTGGAGTCACCAATGTGGAGAAAGCACACAGGCGAGGTAACGAGCTGGACAATACAAGAACCAGGGTTTCCTCTGGTAACATTTCTCAGTTGAGGGCCGCCTCGCCATAAAATTTACTGCCACGCCAAGAAGGAGATATGAATTTAAGAAAAATATATGAAGCAATGACTTTCCGCAAGCGCGCACACGAATAACGCGTGTGGCCGTCATCCGCGCGGAGTTTAGAAGCTCCCCGCCCATGCAAGCTTTCCAGTCAGTCAGCAGGCAGTGTCTCGCTAGCGGCAGCAGCGTCTTCGTGGAAAAGGAGTAAAAACCAAGAAGTCAAACAGCAGAAATGGACTCTATTTGAAGAGAAATTTTGTGAAGAAGTCCGCCATTTCTTCGTTGGTGAAAATCCTGGTGCATCAGTGCCTTCGCGCTACCTGTCGGGCGGGAGTGTAACTACAAATGATGGTTGTGTGCATGCCTCAACCGCTTGATAATATCAAAATATAAATTGTTATAAGGAAAAAGTAAAAAAAAAAAAATACCACAGTCTGTTTCAAATTTATTTAAAAAACAGTCATTTTATTTTAAAAAACAGACAAAAATAAGCCATAAAATAATCCACAAATTTATAATAAAGTTTCAAATGTACAAGAAAAGTCAATTTTACAAGAGGAAATTACAAATTTGAGTTAAATGGTTTCAAATTTCGATAAATTTACAGAGAAAAGTAGAAAACTATAAGAAAATTGTTATAAATTTTGGAGAAACACCTCAAACCTTCCAGACTGAAGTCATTACTCAAGTTTTAAGTGGGTGCTCTTTGTACCCTTAACTAGAAATTTTTGGTTGTCTCCTTTAATTTACATGGCACTTGATATTTTCTAACCTGTTTGTATACCACCATAGACAGACAGAGAACCTGAATTAGACAGAGCTCAGAGAGGGCAAAATGAGACAGAAGAGAGGAGCCAAGGAGAGGAAAGTGTCTGGGCAGAGGGTCCAGGAGAGGTGAGAGCAGAGGAAGGAGAGAAGAATGACGCCAGTAAAAAGTCCAAATACAGGATGTCTGGGTGGGACCCCAAATGGCCCCAACATTCCAACATTCAAACCTTGGTTGCACAATACTTTAAATTGTAAGTTCTATATGCACAGCAGTGGCTCAGGAGGTAGAGCGGGTCGTCCAATAACCAGACGGTTGGCGGTTCGAATCCCGCTCTCCCCAGATATCCTGCCGTTGTGTCCCTGGGCAAGACACTTTACCCACCTTGCCTCCAGTGTCCATAACACTGGGCATGAATGTATATAAATGTTCGGTGGTGGCGGGAGAGGCCACTGGCCTGGATTGGCGGCCATATTTCCATCAGCCTGCCCCAGGGCAGCTGTGGCTACAGTAGTAGCTTGCCACTACCATCGTCTGTCTGGAGTGAATGAACAATGTATCTGTAAAAAGCGTTTTTGAGTGTCTATGATAAAGCCTATATAAATCTGATGCATTATTATTATATCCAAAGTTACTATGCAAAATTTAAAAAAAAAGAAATAAATAGTATAAACTTAACATATTTATACATATGTGTTTTCTCTCCCCCCCACCCCCGGAAAAATGTGTTGCCACCGCGCCAAGGTCTTTTAGCCATAGGAAACACTGCAAGAACTTTATTCTTTCTCTAACATAAATTACAGCAAAAAACAAAAAAGATCCCACACCATGCCCCCACAGCACTCATTAAATATTCAGTTCTTTATTAACCTCTTGCACTCCGGTGTACCGCGGGCGGACACGTCTCTGCATCCTAGAGCACACGAGGGCGCAGCGTCCTAGAGCGCACTGAAAAAAAAGCTGCATTTCCGTTCTTCCACTACAGACACAGCCGCGAACAGAAAGCCAAAGGAGTGCTTTGATTGGTTTAGATGTGATTGACCTCTCATTTGACTAATAAGAGCCTTGAATTGGGTTTCTGAAACCTTGAAGAACCAATGACTGAAAACCTAGCAAGAAGGACCCACCTACCAACGGCTGCGAATACAGCCAGCCAATTGAAGCACAGAAGTTCGAAAGCTGTTTTGTGTAAGGCTGGGTGACACACAGGCGTTCGCCAGTCTTTTTTTCTTACTACTGTTCTTATTTGTTTTGAAAAATCGTTCGCCAAAACCGCAATCATGGAAGCGCAAAACCGCAATAATGGAATTATGGTTTGACCGGGTCGTGTGACCAGAACCACAAGTCCGTAACAAGCAGACCAGCGTCATGTTCGTCTGACAATGAGGAAGAGAAGTTCACCAGCGACACTGCTGTTGTGGACAGGTAAGTGTTATAAGCTAAATTATTCTTTATCCCCGAAAATTGTAATCCAAATGACTTTTGACCGATCGGTAAATTACAACTGTGCGTTATCGCAACATGACGGCTCCGGTCCAGTCCGTGCGCCGCGTGCAGATATTATTGCAGATATTTTAGTATAACTGTGCGTAGTAGACCGCAGCACCCGTCATGTGTCGATGGACAATGTCCGTCCTCTGTAGCGGGGGGGGGGGGAGTTGTTATCTTCTACATTACAGATATTTTAGTATAATTTTTATTGCACTGTAGGTTATTTTTTCTTGTAAAAAAAAGCCACACATTTTTTACGTGGCATGCTTCTTTGTGTGTGGGGGCTTGTTTGTTCATTCATTCATGAATGAATGAATAAATACCCCCCCCCCACACACACACACACAGCCCCTTTACCTTTCATTAGAGCCCAAGATGAAGCTTCTATATTGAATCATTCAAAAGTTACAGACGTTTTTCCAAACTGTGCCATTTGGCACAATTTGGCACAGTTCAAAAACGCCTGGGAACAACCTAAGAAAAAAGCTGTGTAATATATTCATTTTTTGTGGTGTTGCTACAAAATTTTGACCTCAGCTGGATAACATTTGGTTCTACATTTCTGTTGCATTTTCCAGCCAGTATCTGACAGCTGTGTGTTATTTGCTAGCATTTGTATCCAAAAAAACACCCAGGCCAAATTTATTTTCGTCAAGTTCAGTATGTTTAGATGACTGTTACTCAGTGGCAGGAGCACTTGGAGAGATTATGACTGTTTTGCCAAAAAATTCAAAGTGTTTTCCTTTAAATGGGACCAACCCCATGAAGATGCTGCAAAGGGTTGAAGAACAGCTTTTGATTTACTTTGGGTACGTTATTTTTTGACATTTTTAGGGAACTTGACCAGAGTGCAAGGGGTTAAGAAATGTTCTCATATCTATGTCTAACCTTGTTTTTGTTTCTTTTTGCATTTTTTAACATTCATTTTAGCCATTTTAATTGGGAATGAATGTGGGGGTGTCCGAAAAAAGATGGGGGTGTCCTAATTTATTCCTCACTATTTGTTTAGAATTATATTTTACAGAAAATTTGAAAAAGTCTTTAATTTATTTTTAATTGTTTTGTTGTATTACATGAATCTCCCAATATTTTAAACACTGATAACCATATGTCCAAATATGTTTAAAAAAAAACACACAGGCTTTTTCAGGGTATCCTAATTTTTTCACATGACTGTATGTGTGGAGAAACAGTCACTTGACCCATTAAAAGTGCCTTTTTAGAGTCTGAAGCAGAAAGCCAGAGTTGACAAAGATGGTTGATAACCACCTTTAACATGACTGTTATCTCTGATTCAGGGCTGGGGCTTTGTGGAACTAGGCAACTTTAATAAAAAAGCCTGGCTAAGTTGAAGGAGCTTTATAGCTCACTCCTCAGGTGTCAGTTCATATGTAGACAGTACACAGTACATGGTCCATCAGTGTTTACCAGCCTTTCACATACCAAAATATTAAAGTTACTGTGTGTCATCTGAGCAATAAAAAGAACAGAAGCCGGCTGTTTCAGTAACCTAAAATTAATTCAGTTATGTTTTAAATAAGGCTACAATATAGTAACTTTAACTTGTGATTAATTTTCAACAGCTTACACACCACTGGTCTTCCATTTGTGTCATAAATTAAATGGAGACACCAATTTATTAAGCAAGTGTGAAAATGTGGGACGACAGTATCAGACTGAGGAGTGAGGACATAAATACTGATTAGTGGAGATCAGAGGACGCAGCAAAGTTTATTTAACCACACAAAAGTTCAGAAGATGATTCAAATCAAGACTGTGTCTTTTTGGGGGGTCTCAGTCCAGTTTATTGAGTGTACCCCCGAGTGGGTTTATCATGTTGTCACCAAACGAAATGGATCGCACTAAAAGAGAAAATTAACTTGAGTTTCACTGAAATAGACTAAAACCTGTAGGTGTGAAGGCACGGACATATGGATGTAAAAACCCTATCCATGCCCACAATACCATTGGTGTAGGTAACTAAAACCAAGATAAAACACAACCAATAACACTAACAAAACCTAAAGCAAAGATGTGTATGAAGGGATCTTACTTCACGTGCCTTGTGCTCATGAGCTGTGCTATGTAAGTTTTTGAAATGAAACCACATGAAATTCAGAGGGAGAATTTGATCAAAGAAACTTTTTCTTATCATCATGAATTACCAAGCAGCAGGCACGAAGAGGACCCAGACGCAGGCAGATCAGGAGGAGTTCTTAAATAAACAAACAAAAGGCCAAAGTATGAATAAATAAACTGAAATACCACATAACTATGAAAACAAAGCAGTGGCATGAGGGCTGGAAACAATGCTAAATTCAAACACTGGGAAAATAAAGAACTAACGAAGAGAAGGCAAAGAATAAATAAATATAAACAAATGGGAGGGGGCGAGGAGCCAAGCAACACAGATAGGGATGTTAATGATTAATTGACTTTTGATTAATTGTTGATAAGAATTTAGTCAAGTAATTTCAATTAGTTGTCAATTAATTTATATCTCAGCAGTCCTTTTCAATGGGAGCTTATTCTATGAAATGTAGTGGCATCACTATCCAGGAGGGGGCACACACAGTCACCCACTGCTGCATTTCAATCGAAAAAGCAGAAGATGTTTAGCCCTCAGAGTGCATGTGCTGTGCAGAGCAAAAAACCTCGCCCTTCCAGGTTATGTCGTAGAACCACAAGTTCCAATGGCATGCCCCAATATCCATCCACCGCCTACTTCAAAAAATTAACAGGGCGGAGAAACAGAGTGCAGCAAGTAAAAAGACTACACAAGCGCAAAAACCCATCCCTGCTACCTTCAACCTGCCGCCGTACGGAAAAGCAGACCGGACTCAAATTCCCACTAAGGTAACAGACAACAAAGGAGCCCAGATCGTACTGGGTTTGTCTGGATTGCCGGGGTACTGTGATGTTTAACATGCAACAGATGAAGCAGCTCACAATTTATTTTACTGTTAAAACAGTCTACCAGTGCATCTCAGTAAATTAGAATGTGAAAGTTTTTTTTTTAACATAAGTAAAAAAGATAAATTTTATGATATTGGTGATAGTTTTTAAAATAAATTTTTAAAAAATCATCATATTTGTAATTTACTGAGATGTACCAGCACACCAACTATCGGCCTCAGGCTTCTAAGGGTCAGGATGACAAAGCCCTTTGTCAAAGTCTGTCCCAACACTATGCCCGTTTTGACACCTCGTCAGCTGTGTCCAACTCAGAACTCAGAACTCAGAACTCAGAAAAGATTTATTGCCAAGTACATTAACAGTAAACAACTGATAACATACGAGGGATTTGACTTGACACAGAAAACGACCTGCATTTCCGGTGACGCGGCAGCGTCTGAAAAACGCGCCTGTCATCAGATGGGTACAGGATGCATAGGGAAGAAAAGGATAACACAATAGGAAAGAGCAAAAAACCATTGATTGTCAGAATACCGGTCATATATGATCAATATTATGATTACAAGAAAAAAAGCCCTCAATGCACAATTAGCAGACAAGAATGTACACAAAGACACAAAGGGAGCAGTGAGTGAATGATCTTTCATCAGTTTTTGAGTCAGTGTGGGTGTAGTGTTGAGTGTAAGTGTTTGTATCAGTTAAGAACAACAAAGTCTCTTTGGCAGGAGATGTTTTGTCTTAGCGGCTGGCATTTGTCCTTGGCCATGCAGCTGGCTGTCCGTAGAGTCAATGCAGCTCAAATGTTTTGGAAACAAAAAACTGCAGATAATCTGGAGGACTTGTGTGAGGGGGTCAGATTAGTCGAATAGTACTGATCCCAGAGAAAGAAACTTTATATTCTCTTACAGATTCAGTACTTAATCCTTCAGTGCTGGACTCCCCCCCTCCCCCCAGCGCCACTGCCTCCATGGTCCCCACTTCATCAAAGGCGCCCCCCCCCCTCCTCCCCCCCTGCCCTTGCCATCAATGAGCAGGACGTGCACAGACAGTTCTCCAGACTGAACCCGCGCAAGGCCCCCGGTCCGGACGGCGTGTCTCCTTCCACCCTGAGACACTGTGCGGAGGAGCTGACTCCTGTCTTCACAGACATTTTTAACACCTCCCTGAAGTCATGCCACGTGCCGACCTGCCTCAAAACCTCTACCATCGTCCCTATCCCCAAGAAGCCACGGATCACTGGACTTAACGACTACAGACCTGTAGCGCTCACCTCTGTAGTCATGAAGTCCTTTGAGCGCCTGGTCCTGCCCCACTTCAAGACCATCACCACTCCCCTCCTGGACCCGCTGCAGTTTGCCTACAGAGCCAACAGGTCTGTGGACGACGCAGTCAACCTGGCCCTCCACTCCATCCTGCAGCACCTGGACTCCCCGGGAACCTACACCATGATCCTGTTTGTGGACTTCAGCTCTGCATTCAATACCATCCGCCCCGTTCTGCTCCAGGACAAGCTGTCCCTGCTCAACGTGCCTGACTCCCTCTGCAGGTGGATCACCGACTTCCTGACGGACCGGAGGCAGCATGTGCGGCTGGGAAAGACTGTCTCAGACTCTGTTAGCATCAGCACCGGATCACCCCAGGGCTGTGTACTTCCCCCCTGCTCTTCTCCCTGTACACCAACTCCTGCACCTCCAGCCACCAGTCTGTCAAGCTGATCAAGTTTGCGGACGACAACACCCTCATCGGGCTCATCTCCAACGGCGACGAGTCCGTCTACAGGAGAGAGGTGGCCCAGCTGGCGTCCTGGTGCAGCCACAACAACCTGCAGCTGAACGCTCTGAAGACAGTGGAGATGATCGTGGACTTCAGAAAAGTCATAGCCCCTCTGCCCTCCCTTACCCTCACAGACTCTCCCATCACCACTGCGGATTCCTTCCGCTTCCTGGGCACCACCATCACCCGGGACCTCAAGTGGGAGCCGACCATCAGCTCCCTCATCAAAAAGGCCCAGCAGAGGATGTTCTTCCTGCGGCAGCTGAGGAAGCTCAAGCTACCCACTAAGATGTTGGTGCAGTTCTACACGGCAGTCATCGAGTCCATCCTCATCACCTCCATCACCGTGTGGTACGCAGAAGCCACCGCCAGGGACAGACTAAGACTGCAACGCGTTGTGCGCGCTGCTGAGAAGGTGATCGGCTGCGAGCTCCCATCCCTCCAGGACCTGTACATCTCCAGGACCCGGAGGCGTGCAGGTCGGATCATAGCTGACCCTTCACACCCTGGACACGCACTGTTTGCCCCCCTCCCCTCAGGTAAAAGACTTCGGTCCATTCAGACTAAAACCTCCCACTACATGAACAGCTTCTTCCCCTCTGCCATCAGACTGCTGAACACTAAGTGACTTATTAGACTCTCGTGCACTACGTACAGCAGCTCAACCGGACTCATGATAATTATCACTGTTTTCTTTTGCACTACCGACTGCACTATGTGGAACTCCACAATATCTGCTGCTTGTTAATATATTTTAAATTGCATAGATTAGTATTACTCATTCATATTCTACATTTTATTGCATGCATAGTTTTTTATTTTTGTCTTTAGTGCTACTCCATGTTTAATGTTGCAGCATTGCACCGAGACAAATTTCTAGTTTGTGTACTACATGAACAATGGCAATAAATCTGATTCTGATTCTGATTCTGACATAGTACAGAATCAGTCCTAGAGCGCACGAGGGCGCTCTCGTGCTCCCTCGTGCGCTCTGGGACGCAGAGACGTGCCCGTCCACAGTATACCGGAGTGCAAGAGGTTAAACTACTAAAAATACCATTGTCTGTAGTAGTAAAAAAAAAAAAAAAACGTGAATGGTACAATAAATCATTGAGGAACATGATGTTTACGTTTTATTCAGTATATGAAAAAACAGCAACTTTTTACATGTTAAAGACAGACCGGTACAGGTATTGTACCCAGGGTAATTCAGATTTTCAGGAAAAATGTTGCTTATTAATTAGTTAATCGATCGATAAGTGAAACAATTATCAATGAATTAATCGATAACTTGCATCCCTAGACACAGAGGACATGACAGGGAGCTTGAAGGGAATCATCAATGTTGTGACAGGGAGACAAGAACATAAGGCAGAATTAAAAGGAAAGAAGATAATCAAGGAAACTGGTAAGAGGTGGAAGCATAAACACAGGTGAAGGGAATAAGACTAACGAGGAGGAAACACAGATAGACAACGGACAATAAAGCTACGGTCACAAATACCCTTATGAACGGCTGCCAACACCGTATGAATGATTTTTGAACCATTTCGTACAGCCTTCTTAAGGTGGCCGTAGGAGAATCCAGAATCTGTAGACCTTTCATAAGTTCGTGGCCAGGTCGATGGCCTTGTTCAAGATTTCTACGAATGCCCCACGAAAACTCCTCATCACAGGGCGGCTATTGGAATGCCTTAGGAACAACGTAAGAACTATGAAAGATGTTGGCTGTAAGCATGCCTCAAAAACACCTTAAGTTGTTCTTGAGAATTCATACAGCATGTGTAAAGCGGTAGTGAGGCGCTCATAAGGTAGACGGACATCATTCGTGCGACATTTGTGCTGGCAAAATGTGACAAAAGCCGTAAAATCTTCCTACCAACGACATGAGAGTGCTGTGAGTTGCACCAAAATTTCCGTAAGATGACAGTAAGTATGCCAAAGGAAGATCCCAAGGTGCCCTTATGAAGAACATAAGAACTCAAGGGCACCTCATTTCTCAAGTTCTTGCGAATTGAACAGCAGCAAAAATTGAACAGCAGCAACAGTAAGAAACTATGTCCCCCTCCACGAATGTCTACAAACTCCAGAATTCATAGGAAATGGGAGAGTCTTACAAACCCATCGCTCGTAAGAATCTTTGTCACCGTAGTTTAGCCAAAGAGTAGTTGAAGACAGACACTGTGGAATGGAACCTAAAAGACAAAATCAGAACTAAGGCATACTGTAACTAGGAGGGAGACACTGTAGGAAGAACAATAAACTAGGAATAAGATGTTACTAGGGAAGGTTACCAGAAACTAAACCTAAAAGTAAACTAGGAAACATAACAAAGGACTAACAGGAAATACTTTACATAGTAAAACAGGAAAAAAGTTAAATAAACCAAATAAGAACAAGACAGCAAAGTTTCAGGATAAACTACAACTAAACAAGGGTAGAACATAGTATTCAAAATTCCAAGAAAACCGAAACCAATACTTCAAAGGTGCATGATCAGTATCGCTGATCATGCCCCCATGACACTTAGTTTTATCTCAACACCCAATAGTTTATATTTTTATAAAAATGAGCATAGTGAGAGAATATGAAGAAAATGTTAAGTTGAAGGCTTTTTTTCCCCAAGAGGTGAATTTAGAAGTTTGAGAAACTGATAATATCAGTCTGATGTTAAAATGAGCTTAACTTGGACTTCCGGTTATGGCTGCCACGTAAGACGGACGTGTCTCACTCTGCTCTGCTCCTGGAGAAAAAAAAATTGGCAAATAACTCTCTCATTTGGGACAGAACGTATCCCAGCGTTTGGGCGAGGATATGTCGGCGAAGCCTAAGGCTGGAAAATCAGGTAAAGGAAAAAGCGAGCCGCCGAAACAGTCCAAATTAACGGACTTTCAGGTCTGTGACGCAGCAAATAAAACTCCATATATGGCGGAGGAGGCTGGCAATGGTGCGATATCTGCGGGGAACGGCGCAGATGCGCTGATGGCTGCCATGAGTTCAATGAGAGCGGACTTTTCCTCTAGATTTGATGGGATTATGACAGCGTTGGAAGGAATAAGAAAGGAATTGGGTGACTGTGTAGAACGAACGGCGCAGATGGAGCTCCGTCTCGCTAGTGCTGAAGATGACGTCACCCGTCTTCAATTAAAGGTGCGCACTTTGGAAAAAAAAAATAAATGTCTAGAAGAAAATATTTTGGATTTGGAATCTCGGTCAAGACAGAATAACTTGAGGCTGGTGGGTCTTCCAGAGGAATCAGAAGGTCGGGACGTATATTCCTTTCTGGAAAAGTGGATTCCGGAGGTGCTGGGCAGCGAGGAGTTGCAATCAGCAGTGGTTCTGGAAAAAGCACATCGTATTGGCCCACGGAGAGATAAGGGACCGCCGAGGACCTTAATTATGAAGTTTCTTAGCAACAGAGACAGGATGAAGATCTTCAACGCTGCACGAGCTAAAGGAGAGATTAAACACCAGGACCAGCAGGTGCGGTTCTACCCAGATTTGGCCACAGGAATCCAGCAATTGAGGAAGCAGTTTGATCCCATACGTAAGGAGCTGCGCAACCTTGGGATTCGTCATGGTGTAATCTATCCTGCGAGACTGCTGACCACGTATGAGGGCAGAACCCACATCTTCAAGACCCCAGAGGAGGCGCAGGAGTTCATCAAGAAGATCAAAGAAGAAGAAGAGACTGGTGGGAGCTAAGCATGAACAAAATATAAGGTAGAATAATTAAGCATTTGCACAGGCATCTGACTGACTTGAAATAAATAGCAAGTTTACAAAATATAGATTGTATTATATATTAAAAAAAAACAAAAACAAAACAAACAAAAAAAACTATGATGTACAAAGTTGTTAAAAATTTTGGAGTTAAGTTGGAAAACTACAGAGGAGAGTTAATGTTACGTCATTAAAAGCAGTAGAGTTAGGGTGATTGGGAGGATGAAGAAGGAGTGGCTTAGGCTGTTCCCCGTGGGTGTGGAACGGTCGATGGCTATATCGGGAGACGGAATTTTTCTTTTGATTTTGGGGGGTTCGCCACAAGTGTGGGAAGGGGGAATTTGTTTGTGTGTAGTTTGTAGGATGAATGTTCAACCACTCATGTTTTTGCTTCTCTGTATGAGCATGTTTACACTGCAAGGTAATCCCAAACTCTCTATTGATCATAAACCAAAGTGTTAATCTTAATTTAACTTCATGGAATTGCAGAGGTCTACAAAATTTAAAAAACTTACATGGGTTCAAAAATTGTGTTTTTACAAGAAACTCATTTAATAGAGGAGGATATAAAAAGAATTAGGAGTAGATGGCAAGGAAGTGTATTCACCTCATCATTCTCATCCCGGGCCAGGGGAGTTATGACTCTCATACATAAATCAGTCCCTTTTCAAGTGAAAAATGTAATTGGAGACAAACTTGGAAGATATGTAATCATTCAAGGTTCTTTGCTATTAGAAAATATAACTCTTGTGAACTTATATGGTCCCAATATAGATGATCAAAAGTTCTTTGCTAATTTATTTCTTATTTTATCATCACTTACAGGGCAACATATAATAGCAGGGGATTTTAATTGTACATTGAATCCAGGTATAGATAGATCAACAGGACTGGATTGTACACACAATGGATGTAGGATGACTATTAATCATTTTATGAAAGAATTGAGATTGTTAGATATATGGAGAGAAATGAAACCACAAGTTAAAGCCTATTCTTGTTATTCCAGTACCTACAAGACATTCTCACGTATTGATTATTTTTTGATTTCCACAGAGTTAAGATCCAAGATTCAAAACTGCTTTTATGATAACATCGTGATCTCTGATCATGCACCCTGTTGTCTAATATATGTAGATAAAAAATTGACAAAGGAATCAGGTAGATGGCAATTTCAGCATAAATGGCTTCAGGATGAGGAATTTGTCAAGTATATAGAAAAACAGATAGACGAGTACTTTGACATCAATACTACACAAACATCAGCATGTGTAAAGTGGGAGGCTTTCAAAGCTTTTATTAGGGGACATATTATTAGTTATACAGGATCAAAATCTAAGAAGACTCGAGAGGAGAGAGCTAAATTGGAACATAAAATGAAAAGTCTTCAGGAAAAAGTGTATGCAGGAAGTGATCCAAGGTTGGAGAATGAATTACTGATTTTGAGAGCTGAATACGACAAAAAATCAGCGAATAGAGCTGCCTCGAGTCTTCTAAGATTGAAACAATCTTTTTATGAACAAGGTGAAAAATCAGGAAAATTATTGGCATGGCAGATTAAACAATTAGAAATTAAAACACCAATTACTAGTATTATAAGTAATGAACAGGTAGTTATAGATCCTTTAGATATTAACAGAGCCTTTAGGGATTACTATGAAAAATTATATGATACTAAAAATGAATTTGATTTAACAAAACTAAATGGGTTTTTGAACGAACTATCTATACCGTGTATTCCAAATGAAAACAGGGAGATATTGGAGTCTAAAATTAGTCAAGAAGAAGTTGGGCTAGCCATTGATAATATGAAATCAGGAAAAAGTGCAGGACCAGATGGTCTTCCAGTTGACCTTTATAAAAAATTTAAGAATAAATTAATAAAACCTTTTTTGGAAATGGTTTTAGAAGCATTTCAAAATAATAATTTACCATCATACATAAATAATGCCTTAATTATACTGCTGCCAAAACCAGGTAAGCCCTCTAATAAATGTGAAAATATGAGACCAATAAGCCTATTAAACGCCGACCTTAAGATAATCTGTAAAATTTTAGCAAGACGAATACAAGAAATTTTACCAAATATTATTAATCGAGATCAGAATGGCTTTATAAAGGGAAGACAAGGCTTCCATAATGTAAGAAGACTATTTAATATTATTTATTTTAATAAAGAAGCACCGGATACAGCTCTCCTATCACTGGACGCCGAAAAGGCCTTTGATAGAGTTGAATGGTCCTTTCTTTTTGAAGTCCTATAAAGGTTTGGACTTGGAAATAATTTCATAAAATGGGTTCAAATAATATACAATAATGCTACAGCAGAAATCCTAACAAATAACAATATTTCAAAACCAATAAAAATCAATAGAGGATGTCGACAAGGCTGTCCACTTTCACCTTTACTGTTTACTATGGCAATTGAACCTTTAGCGATAGCGATACGTTTACATTCACAAATATATGGAATTAAAGTTGGACCAACAGAACATAAAATCTCCCTGTACGCCGATGACATAATTTTGTTTATGTCGAATCTAAAAAAATCAATTCCAACCTTGTTGAATTTAATAAAGAATTTTGGGGAAATATCAGGATATAAAATAAATAAAACTAAATCTTCAATATTAATGCTAAATGAGACCCAGAGAAATTACCCAGCCCCTGAGGTAAATCAATTCAATGTTGTAAATCAGTTTAAATATTTAGGAATCCAAATTGTGCCTAAGCTAGAATCAGTCGCCAGTGTCAACTATGAAGTCTTAATGACAGATATTAATGAGTTAACTCAGAGATGGATGTCACTACCAATGTCGATGATCGGGAGAATCAATATACTTAAAAGTAATATTTTACCTAAAATACTTTATTTATTTCAATACATTCCCTTATCACCACCTTTAGATTTATTCTCAAGAATAAAAAAAAAGTTAGTGGAATTTATATGGAACAACAGGAGGGCTAGATTACGTCTGTCTTTATTATATTTACCATTTGATCGTGGAGGTCTGAAATGTCCAAATTTTATGTTGTATTATTGGTCGGCACAACTGAGGTCTATGACATATTATTTTTCATCAAATGATCTCCCTCACTGGACTGAAATGGAATCATACAATTTACCTTTACCTCTTCCCATATTCATATACTCAGATTCGGCAAAAAAATTACAAAAACAAGTTAAAAATCCATTTGTAAAGCATATGATCAAAATATGGTGTGAAGCTAAAAACTATTTAAAAGAACCACAGTTTTTGTCACAATTTAGTCCAATATGGGGTAATCAATATTTTAAACCAGGGAGAGCGGATGCTGTATTTAAAGTATGGAATTTAAAAGGGATACAAAAGATTCAGGATTTATATTTGCCATGTGCAGATAACATAATGTCTTTTGAAGAGCTGAGGATCAAATTTAATCTCAATAGAACATATTTTTTTAAATATCTTCAACTTAGAAACTTTATTCGATCAAATCAAAATAAAGCTCTCACTCGACCTATTTATTCATCCTTGGAAAAAATGATGATGAAAGATAGCAAAAGAAAGGGTATTATTTCAGAGTTTTATAACTCATTGATACTATCTTCAAGTGAAAATTCACTGAAAAGATTAAACTACTGGAAAGAAGATCTGCAAACTGAAATTTCAGAGGAACAATGGGAATTGGCTTGTACAGAAGCTCAAACCAAATCAATAAATGTACGCCTTAAATTGATACATTTCAAATGGTTAATGCGGATGTATGTTACACCAGAGGAGTTAAATAAATATAACAAAAATATACCAGATACATGCACAAAATGCATGGAAAGTAAAGGAACCCTATTTCATTGTTTATGGGAATGTAGATTAATAAGAATGTTTTGGGAAGAGGTGAGGGTAACAATTGAAAAAATAATCTCAAAACAAATCATATTGAATCCTCAATTGTTTTTGTTGGGTCTGTACCCAGAAAAGCATAATTTTAATAAAAGTGAAAGAACATTCATAGACCTCAGTTTGCTTAATGCCAAAAAATGTATTGCACTATTATGGAAAAAGACTCATAGACCAGATGTGACTCAGTGGTTAAGACAGATGTTAACAAACCTTCCATTAGAAAGAATAACATATACTGAAATCAAAGGAAATTGTGTTTGAGAATATATGGAGACCTTTTATTGATTATGTAAAAAATTTAAACATAACTCTTGAAGAAGAAGGTGAATGATGTGTGTGGACCTTGTAAATTCCAAACTGGTGAACATAATATGTATACTTATGTATTGGATTGTCTAGACTAAACAGAGGAGCATTGTTGAAGATTTGATTTTGCTGGTGGTTGTTGGTGTTTTTAGTGCATCTTTTTTTTTTTTGTAGTACTTTAGTGTTAGTGTTTGATTGTTTGTATCATGTTTGTTAAAAAAAAAAAGGTTCAATAAAGATATTGTGGAAAAAAAAATGAGCTTAACTTTGAAAAGTCTGGACAAAGAAAAGACCGTATTTGGTTAAAAGAAAAATCTGGGTTCCAGACAATCATTAAAACTAAATATTTCATTTAATTCAGTCTCTTTGCTGTTCGTCATGATGATTGTTTCATGTTCCCTGGACCCACCAATCTGTTTTATTTGGCAGTGCAAGAAAGTGCTACCAAAGGAAAGGCTTTAAACTGTGTTTGTTAAATGGCTTCAAAAATGTATCTTTCACATCTGAGTCTCCTGTGCTGGGTCCTGATAGCCTTTATCAAAGTTGTGCCACAGTGCCACAATATTTCCGCTCTAAAATATAGGAAACAAGTAAGCACAAATCCACTTCTCATTTTCTCACTCTATTTTTCATATTTACACTTTAATTCTAAAAAATACTACTAGAAAATGAATTAAGTTTTTAGACCGACAGTGTTTAATTCAACCATGCATGCCCCCACCTACATGCAGGACAGCACTTTTCATGAATTATACGCCAAAGCATCATAAAATCTGATAAAGTTCCATCCATTGATGTTCCTCCCAAGGGCAAAAGAACATCCATAACAAGATTACATCTGATCCAGCACATCATAATTCATACGGAGCGCTGCCGGACTACAACCTGGTCACAGTCTGTAGGTGACACTATCGGTGGCAGGCCGCAACAGACAGAGAGGAGGAGAGGACGATAAACAGATTGCGGGCTTTGGGTTGTGCAGCATCAAAACATTAGTTTGAGTCAGGAAAAGGAAAGTGTGTGGGGGTAATGTGGAAAATGGTCAGAATGAAACAGGAGAAACAACATGAAAGCACAGCTGGGGGTATTTTACTTCACTCTGAAACTGCACCAAGCTTTTTCTCTGTACAACCCACTCAGCAAAGCTTTGTCTCTCCAACGTCCAAGCCCAGAGTCCAAGTAATCTCAAATACACAAGAAACAAGAGGGACCGTAAGGTCTGACTATAATGGGATCAATGGCTGTGCTAGGGTTTAAGACATGGCCTTGATGCTGCTCACACTGAAATGACTGTAAGTCTGGGTCCTGACCAGCTCTCAGCACATCAGCCTTGATACCGGCCGTGTCTTTATCCTGCAGCTCCTTCTGAGGAGGTCATGTGGGATTTCAAACACAATCTCTGAGGGCTCCCACAACTGTCTGTTTATTCTCTGTTGTCTATAATACCCCTCAGCAAAAACAATACGTGGCAAATTTTAAAATAAATAAATAAAGCCTGGAGCTCTGGCCATTGCCCTGAAAGGCACATTAGTGCTGTCATCTCCCTGATGTTTGGACTCACACTGAGAAATGCAGCTCACAAATGTAAAATCACCTCATTATGTGGTGAAAATTGTTCAGAGAGCCATGAGAGCTTTCAGCGAGAGAAGCTACAATCATAGATATTATGCCCTGTCACTAACGCCAGATATTAATGTGTTTATTATCAATCACTGCAGAAAGTAAATGACACATAAAACCGTTCTTTGATTCTTTGCTGTTGATGTTTATTCTCCTTTTTTCCCCCTGTCTGCCTGACCTCATGGATAATTTGAGGCAGACCTGGAGTTATGTAAACAATATAGATGGAGGCTTTGATAAAAGGAAACCTGTTGAGAGGATAGACACGCTCTGTCCAAATGGAAGATCTCCTAGGGGGGACAAAGCAATAATAAGACATCATGCAGGCTTAATTGACACAGTGGTAGCACTCCTACTAGGAGGATGACGCTAACCTACTCAAAAAGGGAAAGAGCCTAACAGTTTCCTCTAAAAATGCAGCAGGGAGGTATTGTGGATGCCTGTATGGATAAGTCCCATTCAGTTATACACTTTTTGAAATTTGATGTTTGAGAGGAGGTTTTAAATGTACATCCATTATCCTTTCATTGTTCATTAAATGCAAAAAATCTTTTGTATACAGTAGTAGGACCCTTATCTGGATACAAACAATATATTTTCTTTTGCCTCAGGACCCTTATGTTAATGTGCTGGATAACAAGAGTGAGTTTACCACTTCAGATACTTTCAGCTCATTCCGGCAAAGCCAAAAGGAGCTAATGTGATGGCACAGCATCCATCCGTCCATCCTCATTTTACGCTACTCATCCTAGGCAACTGCTAGCCAATCTCAGGTACAATCCCCAGCTGGGTCTGCATTCAGGTTGTGCTCAAGGTCAAGGTCCAAGGTTAGGAGATATGCACATTTATGTCATTTCAGAAGCAGACCATTAATCACAGAATAGCCCATTCCGGCCTGATGAAATCATCCCGAGAGGGCTCAGATCTCTTGACCACTGAACTTGACCTTAAGCCCGGCCTAAATTGAGACCTACCTGAGGATCATTGTGAGAGAGTTTTGTGAGCATCAGGGTAAGTGCCTAGGAGGAGTAGCGATTCCTATGAAATGTGGATGGACAGACAGACAATGGATGACACATCACTGCATTAGCTCTTTTTGGCTTTGCCTGAATGAGCTGAAATTGCTACTCCTCCTAGGCAATTTCCCCGACAATCACCCAACCCACTCACAATCATCCTAAGGTGGGTCTGCATCAAGGTTGTGCTCAAGGTCACGGTCAGGGTCAAAGGACAGTAGATTTGAGCCCTCTCAGAGTGATTTCGTCATGCTGGAATGACCTATTCTGTGATTGACAGTCTGGTTGCCGATGGTCATGCTTACATGACCATTGGAGTCACTTGGTGTCATTTTTTTGTATTTTTATATTTTGTATACTTTATTAATCCCCAGAGGGAAATTCAGGGCATCCTCCTGGATGGATGAGGCAGCCACAGTACGGTGCCAATCCCTTCACCATTCAGACACACATTCACACCTAGTGCCACTTTAGAGTCTCCAATCAACCTAACTTGCATGTTTTCGGCCTGAGGGAGGAAACCAGAGCACCCACGCAGACATGGGGAGAACATGCAAACTCCACACAGAAGGGTCACTGATGGTCAGGGGGTGGGATCGAACCCACGATGGTCAGAGGTGGAATCGATCCCGTGATCTTCTTACTGTGCTGCCACTGTGCTAACCACTGCACCACGAGCTGCTGGTCAATATGGAAAGATGATTTTTATATAGTTGTTCAAAAGCCACTTCAAATTTCTGAGCTTTGCTTGCTGAAGCTTTCACTATTATACTGTCTGGAGTGTTTAAATTGGGAGTTGGTTAAAGAGTTTCTTCAACTATTTTTTTATGGAGTATAAATGGAGATAATAAACGTCTTGCAATTTTGCTTAACTCTTAATATTCTATTCCAGCTATATTACTATAATTTTATTACAGTTGTACTGTACAACTGTACGATGACAATAAAAGCCTATTCTATTCCATTCTATTACAGTTTAAGAAGTACATACAGTGAATATAAAAAGTTTACACACCCTGTTCAAATGCCAGATTTTTGTGATGTAAAAAAATGAGACAAACATAAATCATTTCAAAACTTTTTCCACCATTAATGTGACCTATAACCTGTACAACCCAATTGAAAAACAAACTGAAAGCTTTTAAGGGGAAAAATAAAAAATAAAAAACTTATAATAACCTGGATGCATAAATATGCACACCCTTAAACTAATACTTTGTTGCAGCACCTTTGGCTTTTATTGCAGCACTCAGTCTTTTTGGGTAGGAGTCTATCAGCGTGGCACATCTTGATGTGGCAATATTTGCCCACTCTTCTTTTGCAAAAACGCTCTAAATCTGTCAGATTGTGAGGGCATCTCCTGTGCACAGCCCTCTTCAGATCACCCCACAAATGTTCAATTGGATTCAGGTCTGAACTCTGGCTGGGCCATTCCAAAACCTTAATCTTCTTCTGGTGAAGCCATTCTTTTGTTGATTTAGATGTGTGTTTTGGGTCACTGTCGTGCTGAAAGATAAAGTTCCTCTTCATCTTCAGCTTTCTAGCAGAAGCCTGAAAGTTGTTCCAACACTGACTGGTATTTGGAACTGTTCATAATTCCCTCCACCTTGACTGAGGCCCCAGTTCCAGCTGAAGAAAAACTGCCCCAAAGCATGATGCTGCCACCACCATGCTCCAATGCAGGTACTGTATGGTGTTCTTTTGGTGATGAGCAGTGTCGTGTTTGCGCCAAATATACCTTTTGAAATTATGGCCAAAGAGTTCAACCTTGGCTTCATCGGACCATAACACATTTTCCCACGTTTTTGGGAGATTTCAAAAGTGTTTTGCAAAATGTAGCCGGGCTTGGATGTTTTCCTTCATAAGAGAAGTCTTCTGTCTTGCCACCCTACCTCAGAGCCAAGACATATGAAGAAGACTGGAGATTGTTGTCACATGTACTCAACAGCCAGTACGTGCCAGAAATTCCTGTAGCTCCTTAAATGTTGCTGTCAGCCTCTTGGCAGCCTCCCTGACCAGTTTTCTTCTCATCTTTTCATCAGTTTTGGACAGAAGTCCAGTTCTTGGTAATGTCACTGTTGTGCCATATTTTCTCCACTTGATGATGATTATCTTCACTATGATCCATGGTATATTTAATGCCTTGAAAATTCTTTTGTACCCTTCTCCTAACTGATACCATTGAACAATGAGATCCCTCTGATGCTTTGGAAGCTCTCTGAGGACCATGGCTTGCGCTGCAAGATGTGACAACAAAAATGCCAGGAAAAGCCTGTTAGAACAGCTGAATTTTATTTGGGGTTAATCAGAGGTGTTATGACTGGAAACCCGAAGAGACTCACAGAGAGTGGTGCTGCTTTGGAACACAAACTTCATTATAATAAGCTAAGTCATATACAATACATGTTTGTTGCTATATAAAGCCAACCGGGAAAGAGGTCGTAAGATGGCCGACTCTCCCCTTATATACTGTTCAGCATGATAATGTCACCACCTTGCTGCATCACCATGCCGGCGCCAGTTAACCCCTTGTAGTATCCTTATACTACATTCATCCCACCCCCTTTGAAAAAACAGAACAGCATGCAGGTCAAATTTGCCCTCCCCAATTTGGTACATAAACACAAACATCACTAGCTAGGGCTAGTGGGTGGACCACTGTGTAGCCCAGCACGGCTGAGTGGGTTATTCTGCCACTCTCAGCTGGCAACCACGCCCCAAGCTAAACAGTCTTTTCTTTCTCATTCTCTTCCATGGGGAAGGCAATTCCGTTGTAGGGGCCTTGTAGCGAGCCTGTGGTGGACGCACACCTGGCGGAGCCAATTTCAGCAGGGTGCCATCCCTCTGGAGCCATGACACACTTGTCAACAATGTTCCAACCTGGATCCCACACCAGCTGGGTCAGCTCTAACACTGCATCTTGATCCGCAGCCGCCGCTTTCACCTTCCACAAATGGCTGGCCTGCCATCTCAAGCCATCTGCCATCTGAATGGCGGCTGGTCTCAGCTGTGCCGCAATCTGCATACGTGTTGGTGGTGGTGACGATGTTAAGGCTGACTGTGAGCCCAGTTGCTTGGTTCTGCGGATCCAAACCCAGTTCATTACTGTGAGTTGCGCTCTGTACGGCTGCATTCGGCGTTGTGGTTGTGATAGCGTGGCTCTCACGTTTGCTGCGGGGCGTCCACCAGGCTGTGGTGATCCTGCTACATCCTTTTGGGTCACGGACTCTTCATCCTGCGTCTCAGCAGCAGTTACTGGAGGCTGATACCGGTCGTGGATTCGGAAGATGTCCGGTGGTTCTATTGCGTTCTGCTCAGTCGCAGACTCTTCATCTAACGGCTCGGCGGTGGCTCTTGCAGGCTGGTACTGTGCATGACTTCAGACACAGTCGGTTTCCTTCTCTCTTTCATCTGGTGCTTGTTGAGGTCAGGGTGATGTGTCGCTGTTGTCAGTAACGGGACGTGTGCCGTGACGTCTTCAGTCACTGGGGTCCCCTTTCTCCACAAACTCCCTCTCCTGCGGCTCCACGGTGGCTGTCTGAAGCTCATGTCTGACGAGGATGGACTGCTAATCCATTGTGTTTTGCACACGTGGGTTCGAATCCCATCCTCGTCACCAAATGTTATGTATGGAAACCCAGAGAGACTCAAAGAGAGTGGTGCTGCTTTGGAACACGAGCTTTATTACAACAAGCTAAGTCATATACAATACAGGTTTGTTGCTGTATAGAGCCAACTGGGAAAGAGGCCCTAAGATGGCGACTCTCCCCTTATACCGCCTGGCTGCGCCACCACGCCGGGGCCAGTTAACCCCTTGTAGTATCCTTATACTACAAGAGGCACTTTAAATGGTGGCAGGTATGTGCTGACTCCCATTTAACATGAGTTTGAATTCTGAACACAGCCACATCCCCAGTTATAACAGGGTGTGCATATTTATGCAACCATGTTATTGCAAGTTCATTTTTCCCCTTAAAAGATTTCAGTTTGTTTTTCTATTGGGTTGTACTGGTTATAGGTCACATTAATGGTGGAAAAAGTTTTGAAATGATTTATCTTGGTCTCATTTTTTACATCACAAAAACCTAGCATTTGAACAGGGGTGTGTAGACTTTTTATATCCACTGTAATGTGTGAGGAATTGTCACCTCTCTACTGTCAGACAGCATCAACAAAACTGCATTGACAGTCGTGAAATAAAAGCACTGTAGAAGATATATTTTTTAAGTTAACAGTGAAACATTTGAGGGCATACCTGCAGTTGCTATAAGCAGAAATCTATAGAAACCAGGAAAAAAAACTGCCTGAAACCTGAAAAAAAAAATACCTTCCTACTATAGCGCTCCCTTGTTTTCTTAACCCTACAGTATATCTCACTGGGCTCTGACAAGAGTTCACTGTTCACAAAACTGTTGCTAATTTGCATATTTTCTTAAAATGTTTTAATCTCCAGCTAATCACAAGCTGTTTTAGCAAAGCCACTGATGTGAAACTTTCTCCAGGCTGATCAGAGCGCAGAGGAAATGCTGTAGTGTAATTGTTCTGCCAGACCACTTTACCACAAATTGCTAGAGGATGATAATTGTTTTATTTTCAAATTTTAACAATATTGTTCTGCCTACTGCAGCTTTAAAATGTTGATACCGATATATTGCATTGTCATCCTGAGACTCATGAATTTTAAGTCACAGACTCAGGCCAATTTCACACAAATTTGGGGTCAAGGCATTTTCCACAGATTTGTTTTCTCACACAAAGCACACAGTGGGAAAACAGTCTGCTTTAGAAAGATGGAAATGCTCTGTGTGGTTTAGGGCAGGGACTACCTGGACAGAGGCAGGACATATTGCAGCTGTTTATGAGCAGCAAATCTGTGAGGCATTTCAGTGGAATGAATGTTGCTGCTTTAAATGACGACTGGGGGCCAGGCCATCTTTTTTAGTGTTTAGTCATAGTAAAAGGCACTAAAATGTCAGTAGTTCAGCTCCTTTGCACCAAAACACATCACCTACAGTTTTCTAATGGAATTCATCAAAATGCACTTCTGTGTGGTTTCTTAAAATACTTTAGTATCTGATTTTATGTTCTAGCACAATTCAGATAGTATCTGTGTCTGTGTGTGCACTTTGCAAACCAAACTATTATTAGGTGATGCAAGAAATAAAGACACTACTAATTTAATGCAAAAATCAAGGCTTCAAACTACTTATCGGGAAACTGGGGGTGAAGTGATGTAGTTTACTCCATTTCTTATAAACAGACTATGGCAGATGCAACAGATCATGAATGTGCCCATAATCCCTCCCTACTCACTATACTGTAGATTACAGTATTTGCTACTGTTACTGGTGTCTGAATATTAAGCAGTTACTTTAAAAGAATCCCTATATCATGCATTCAAAATATCCTACAATGCATCCTTCTTCTTCTTTTAGATTTGATTGGCGGTTGGCAACCAGGTGCATTACCGCCACTGACTTGATTATCATTCTGAATTGTTCAATCAATGGTCACTAGATTTGCTATGGAAGGCTCATGTCATATTAACTGACTTGATATAATGTATAGTTACTACATTCCAGAAAGATAAAATGAATCTGAACATGAAAATGCATGCTGATCTTAAACTTTTAACCAACAATCCTATATGTGTGCTTAACTGTTTCATTCATAACAACATAATTAACAGTGCCGAGGAAATAAACAGAGCAGAGTCTGAAAGTAAAACTTTTCATTGCTCTGCATCCACCATATAGGCTACACTGACTTCCCAATATCTTGAGTAAGGAGTCATGAATGAGAAAGTGATTGTAGTCTAATTAACTCTACTCACAGTCAACATGACAACCAGACTCAATGATGGAGGAGTTTATTCACCCCAAGAGTGCTCAGATCTGACTGTTGACCTGGACATTAATCTTGAGCACAACCTGGATGTAGACCCACCTAAGGAACACTGTGAATTTGGTGAGCATCCGGGCAACTACCTATAGGACAGGGGTCTGCAACCTTTCCCAAGCAAAGAGTCATTTTGCCCTCACTGACTAAAATAGAATTAGCTGAGAGCCACAACAGTTATTTGACCATTAAAATAAAAATTATGTTGCTTATTAAGTTATAGATAGATAGATAGATAGATAGATAGATAGATAGATAGATAGATAGATAGATAGATAGATAGATAGATAGATAGATAGATAATTTTTTTTCCACAGTCATGAAAAATTTGGACACCCCTTTAAATATTAAGTTCTTTATTAAAAAATATTCACATATCTATGTGATCTATCACCTGGTTTTTGTTTCTATTTGCATTTTTTAACATTTATTATAGCCATTGTAAGTGGGAATGAATGTGGGGGTGTCATAATGAAGATGGGGGGTATCCTAATTTATTCCTCACTATTTGTTTACATTTTAAAGAAAATTTGAAAAAAGTCTATTTTTAATTGTTTAGTTGTATTACATGAATCTCCCAGTATTTTTTAACATTGATATTCTATATCCATATCTCCAGATATGTTAAAAAAACACACAGGCTGACACAGGGTATCCTAATTTTTTCACATGACTGTGTGGAGAAACAGTCACTTGACCCATTAAAAGCGCCTTTTTAGAGTCTGAAGCAGAAAGCTGGAGTTGACAAAGATGGTTGATAACCACCTTTAACATGACTGTTATCTCTGATTCAGGGCTGGGGCTTTGTGGAACTAGGCAACTTTAATAAAAAAGCCTGACTAAGTTGAACGATCTTTATAGCTCACTCCTCAGGTGTCAATTCATATGGAGACACTTAAATGTTTCAGATCATCAAACAAATTAAAATAACAGGCAAAGATAACACAAGTAAACACAAAATGCAGTTTTTAAATGAAGGTGTTTATTATTAAGAGTAAAAAAAAAAAAAAAAACCTACATGGCCCTATGTGAAAAAGTGATTGCCCCCCCGTTAGAAACATAAATTAAGTGTGGTTTATCAAATCTTTGGAAAGCTGAGTTCAATTTCTCTAGCCACACCCAGGCCTGATTACTGCCACACCTGTTCTTCTCAATCAAGGAATCACTTAAATAGGACCTGCCTGACAATGTGAAGTAGACCAAAAGATCCTCAAAAGCTAGACATCATGTTGCGATCCAAAGAAATTCAGCAACAAATGAGAAACAAAGTAATTGACATCTATCAGTCTGGAAAAGGTTATAAAGTCATTTCTAAAGCATTGGGACTCCAGCCAACCACAGTGAGAGCCATTATCCACAAATGGCGAAAACATGGAATAGTGGTGAACCTTCCCAGGAGTGGCCGGCTGACCAAAATTACCCCAAGAGTGCAGTGACGACTCATCCAAGAGGTCACAAAAGACCCCACAACATCCAAAGAACTGCAGGTCTCACTTGCCTCAGTTAAGGTCAGTGTTCATGACTTCAACATAAGAAAGAGACTTGGCAAAAATGGCCTGCACGGCTGAGTTCCAAGAAACAACAAGACAACTGGTGAACAAAAAGAACATGAAGGCTTGTCTCAGTTTTGCCAGAAAACATCTTGATGATCTCCAAGACTTTTAGGAAAATACTCTGTGGACTGACAAGACCAAAGTTGAACTTTTTGGAAGGTGTGTGTCCCATTACATCCGGTGGAAAAGTAGCATAGTATTTCAGAAAAGGAACATCATACCAATAGTAAAATATGGTGGTGGTAATGTGATGGTCTGGGGCTGTTTTGCTGCTTCAGGATCTGGAAGACTTGCTGTGGTAAATGGAACCATGAATTCTGCTGTCTACCAAAAAATCCTGAAGGAGAATGTCCAGCCATCTGTTTGAGACCTCAAGCTGAAGCACACTTGGGTTCTCCACCAGGACAATGATCCAAGACACACCAGCAAGTCCACCTCGGAATGGCTTAAGACAAACAAAATGAAGACTTTGGAGTGGTCTAGTCAAAGTCCTGACCTGAATCAGATTGAGACGCTGTGGCATGACCTTAAAAAGGCGATTCACACTCGAAAACCCTCCAGTGTGGCTGAATTACAATGATTCTGCAAAGATGAGCGGGCCAAAATTCCTCCACAGTGCTGTAAAAGACTCATTGCCAGTTAACACAAACGCTTGATTGCAGTTGTTGCTGCTAAGGGTGGCACAACCAGTTATTAGGTTTAGGGGGAAATCACTTTTTCACACAGGGCCATGTAGGTTTGGATTTTTTTTTTTTACCCTTAATAATAAACACCTTTATTTAAAAACTGCATTTTGTGTTTACTTGTGTTATCTGTGTCTAATATTTAAATTTGTTTGATGATCTGAAACATTTAAGTGTGACAAACACAAAAAAATGAGAAATCAGGAAGGGGGCAAACACTTTTTCACATCACTGTATACATACACCTCTTTGCTCATCCAAGAAGCTCTCAACGATCCCCTTTCATTTCTTGTTTTATACAGTGTATAGATAGATGGATGTACTTTATTGATCCCAAATTGGGAAATTACAGTGTAACGTGGCAATTGTGCTTTGACACACCCAGTGTGACAGCGTAAGTCACCACAATACACTGACCAGGAACAGTCAGTTTGTGAGATCACAGCAGGACTTTGCATTTCCACTTACTTTTATTCTGGATAGGCCCGTGCAGTAAAAACTACTTTATGTTTAAGGATCATGATTTCAAACATGTCTCTTTACAGCAGCAACCCTGCTCATTGTTATGTATTTGGTATGTTAGACATGTCTCCTAATAACAGCTAAAGGGCACCCTAAAATCTAGTTTCCATTACATGATTTTAAGCCTAATTTTGAGATTGGTGGCAAGTTGTAGAGGTTGCTAACAAAAAACCTCTGTGGAGGAAGACCCCCAGAAAATAAGCAATCACCAATCACTATGTATAAACTCTATAAAGATGGAGTCAGAGACGCTCGCCAATTTCAACCAGATATCTCTGGTGGTAAATATCTGGTCCAGTCACCGATGAGCTAAAGCCACTGAGAGCTTACAACATGCTATAACAGGAGGAGGACAGGAACTGAGGAAATTTTTCTTATTTTTTTATGTTTTTTTAACTAATCATGCAATTACTCAACATGCAATTTTGTTGGATGGCTATTTCCTGTTACATGATTTCTCTGTTGTCTAATATTTAAATTTGTTTAATGATCTAAAACACTTAAGTGTGACAAACGTACAAAAAAATGAGAAATCAGTTAGGGGGAAAACAGTTTTTCAGTGTTTGCTCTTTCAGTGCGTCAAGAAAGTATTCACAGCGCTTCACTTTTTCCACATTTTGTTATGTTACAGCCTTATTCCAAAATGGATTAAATTCATTTTGTCCTCAAAATTCTACACACAATGCCCCATAATGACAATGTGAAAGTTCTTTTGAGATATTTGCAAATTTATTAAAAATAAAAAACCAGGAAATCACATGTATCCACATAAGTATTCACAGCCTTTGCCATGAAGCTCAAAATTGAGCTCAGGTGCATCCTATTTCCACTGATCATCCTTGAGATGTTTCTACAGCTTAATTGGAGTCCACCTGTGGTAAACTCAGTTGATTGGACATGATTTAGAAAGGCACACACCTGTCTATATAAGGTCCCACAGTTGACAGTGCATGTCAGAGCACAAACCAAGCATGAAGTTAAAAGAATTGTCTGTAGACCTCCGAGACAGGATTGTCTTGAGGCACAAATCTGGGAAAGGTACAGAAAAATTTCTGCTTCTTTGAAGGTCCCAATGAGCACAGTGGCCTCCATCATCTGTAAATGGAAGAAGTTCGGAACCACCAGGATTCTTCCTAGAGCTGGCTGGCCGTCTAAACTGAGCGATCGGGGGAGAAAGCCCTTAGTCAGGGAGGTGATCAAGACCCCGATGGTCACTGTCGAGCACCAGCGTCCCTCTGTGGAGAGAGAACCTTCTAGAAGGACAACCATCTCTGCAACAATCCACCAATCAGGCTTGTATGGTAGAGTGGCCAGACTGAAGCCACTCCTTCGTAAAAGACAGATGGCAGCCCACCTGGAGTTTGCTAAAAGGCACCTGAAGGACTCTCAGACCATGAGAAAAAAAAAAAAAATTCTGGTCTGATGAGACAAAGATTGAACTCTATTGTATGAATGCCAGGCGTCATGTTTGGAGGAAACCAGGCACCGCTCATCACCAGGCAAATATCATCCCTACAGTGATGTATGGTGGTGGCAGCATCATGCTGTGGAGATGTTTTTCAGTGGCAGGAACTGGGACATTAGTCAGGATAGAGATGAATGCAGCAATTTACAGAGACATCTTGGATGAAAACCCGCTACAGAGCACTCTTGACCTCAGACTAGGGCGGCGGTTCATTTTTCAGCAGAACAACAACCCTAAGCACACAGCCAAGATATCAAAGGAGTGGCTTCAGGACAACTCTGTGAATGTCCTTGAGTGGCCCAGCCAGAGCCCAGACTTGAATCCAATTGAACATCTCTGGAGAGATCTGAAAATGGCTGTGCACTGACGCTTCCCATCCAACCTGATGGAGCTTGAGAGGTGCTGCAAAGAGGAACGGGTGAAACTGCCCAAAGATAGATGTGCCAAGCTTGTGGCATCATATTCAAAAAGACTTCAGGTTGTAATTGCTGCCAAAGGTGCAGCAATAAAGTACTTAGCAAAGGCTGTGAATACTTTTGTACATGTGATTTCTTAGTTTTTTATTTTTAATAAATTTGCAAAAATCTCAAAAAAAAAAACAACTTTTCCACGTTGTCATTATGGGGTACTGTGTGTAGAATTTTGAGGGAAAAAATGAATTTAATCCATTTTGGAACAAGACTAACATAAAATGTGGAAAAAGTGAAGTGCTGTGAATACTTTCTGGATGCACTGTATACACACACACACAGCGGGGAAAAGAAGTATTGAACACATCAACATTTTTCTTATTAAACATATTTCTGATGGAGCCATTGACCTGAGATTTTCACCCAGTATCAGTAACAACCCAAGTAATCCATATATACAAAGAAATCAAGGCAACTGTCTTCACAAAACAAGTTATTTTTAATAAAGTGGAATGACACAGGGAATAAGTATTGAACACGTTAAGAAAAAGAGGTGCAAAAAGGCATAGAAAGCAAAGAAACCAGCTGAAATCCATCAGAATTGAAGCCATCCTGTCCCCCATCAGTGCAAATTAATTTTGGTTGGTTAAGTCTTGACTGATAGTCTTTAAAAAGGTCTGTGAATATCAGATTGTCAAACCACAAAGGACTCATGATGGGTAGAAGCAAACAGCTCTCTCTAGACCTTCCCAACCTTATCGTTGCAAAACATATTGATGTCATTGGTTACAGCCGCACTTTACAGAGCACTTTTGGAGCCATCATTCAGAAGTGGAAAGAACATCATTTTACCATAAACCGGCCACGATCAGGAGCTCCTCGCAAGACTTCTGACGGAGGAATCAAACAAATTATTTGAAGAATTATCCAACAGCCAAAGACCACTCATGGAGAGCTCCAGAAAGACCTGGAGTTAGCAGGTACTGCTGTTTCAAAGAAAACAATAAGTAATGTACTCAAGCGACATGGGCTCTGCCCGCTCACCTCAGAAGACTCCATTGCTGAAGAAAAAGCATGTTGAAGCTCGTTTAAAGTTTGCTGCACAACATCTGGGCAAAACAGTAAAATAGTGGGAGAATATAGTTTGGTCAAATGAGACCAAAATTGAACTTTTTGGATGCCCTAACACATAGTATGTTTGGGAGAGAAATGGCACTGCACATCCCATCATGGTGTGGGGGTGTTTTTCAGCATATGGCACAGCCACACTTCATATAATTGAAGGAAAGATGAACAGACAAATGGATAGAGACATTCCTGATAAGAACCTGGTACCATCTGCCAAAATGCTGAAGATGAAACGAGAGTGGACATCTCAGCAAGACAATGAGCCCAAACACACAGTCAAGGAAACTCTCAACTGGCTCCAGAGAAGGAAAATGAAGCTGTAATTACCAACAAAGGCTTTTCTACTAAATATTAAATGAATTTCACCAAGCATGTTCAATCCTTATTCCCTGTGTCATTCCATTTTATTAAATATAACTTGTTTTGTGAATACAGTTACCCTGATTTCTTTGTATGTATGGATTACTTGGGTTGTTACTGATATCTGGTGAAAATCTCAGGTCAATGGCTCCATCAGAAATATGTTTAATGAGAAAAATGTTGACATGTTCAATACTTATTTTCCCTGCTGTATGTAGTTTGTGTAGCATTTATGAATTCATGCTACAACAGTGAAGAAAAGTGATGAAACTTTGCTATGTGCTGCAACAAATGAAAAAGTCGGACTGTTCAGAAAAAATGTTATATGGGGCAGTGTGCAGTCTAGCTGTCAGATATCAAAATGCTAATATTGTCCTTCATATTGATCATTGTTCCCTTATCAAGCATTTACAATAACCGACAGAAGTCATTTGTGTAAATAGAGTTTAGCATAAAAACTTGGAAAGACATTCCAGTGATGCAAGATGGCTGCCTACAAGGAGACGGACCCTCTTCCTGTGTATAAAACAGTAATCTTACATTACAAAAACACAATTTTTACATAAAATGGTTATATAACATTGGAAACTAAATAATGATTTTATGCTGCACTAAACTTCATAATTTAAATTACCACATTTATTACACACTGCACCTTTAACCTAAAACCAAACTATGCAGGCTGACATTTAAATCCTTGTCCTATTTGGGGAAAATAACCCTCTTTGAAATAAATAAACCATAACAAACAGTTGTAGGCTATCACAAGAAATTGCTTTTTAAAAATGGGCCAGTTTGTAGATTAGCCAGTAATTTCAGGGTGATGTCTGTTTTTCTTTTCTTTTTAATCGTCAGCCATGTACAGCAATGAACCAAACTGTGTGAACATAAAACAGAACTAACTGTACTTCCCTCACCTTGGAGACATTTATTTAATGAGTTTAAATGCTTTGTCATGTCCACCATGAAGTGGAAATTTTCCAACCAGTCAGTATCTGTCAGTTCAGGATACAGAAGTTCTGAAATTGCTCTTTTTTGCTCGTCTCCAGCTCTTTACCTTGGTGATTTCTCTTATTTTGGATTTGTCTGTATCTTGCAGAGGGGGATCAGCAGCCAGCCGGTGCGGGGCAGTTGCTCTCTGTGCATACGAGCCCTCTACTAAGTTTGGTCGGATATGGCGCATTTTTTAGTTGACAACATAATAAAACATGCATTGCAGCTGAAAAATGCATCCATTCAATGCATCATCGCATTAGCTCCTTTCAGCTTTCACAAGCTAAAAATTGACTGTCAAGAATGATAAAGAGTGGGAAAATTAAAAACTTTATATTGGGTGTATCTATGGAAAAGAGGAGATGGAATTAATAAGTGTTCACTTCTTCCTTCTCCCTTTCGAACAGTGTACACTGTTACTTTATTGCATTTGCCATTTGCTTGTATTTGTTATATTTTTGTGTTCGAAATAAACTATCTATCTATCTATCTATCTATATTCCTCATTATAATTACACAAACACTATCCATGTAAATCATAAAGGGCTTTGAATCAATTAGGTAATCCACTCTAGATATATTTCTGTGTTAAAATGTGTTGAAATTCTTTTCAAATCTCAACAGCTATTGATAAATAAAATAGCATAGAAAAAGAAGAAAAAATCCATCCAGTGGGGTTGTCACAAACAGGTAAAAAGATCAGAAAATCACTGCATTAGACTTGATGTAATGATTGAACATCTACCTGGTTACCTGCCCAGCTGTGTGCCCTCTGACTACTGGTACCTGTTAATTTGAATATGGCACACTTTGTTGGCAAATCTCTAGAACGTAAAGATGATCAATTGACAAACAGCTCCTCATTAGAGCTTTATGTCTGACAACACCCAAGATAGCAGCTCAACAGTAAACATTCTCTAATATCTTGAAAAGAAAAGCGCAAAAAAGTTTCTAAAAACATCCGAGGCAAGAAATAAGCTGTTCAGTTGCTTGTATTTGAATTCAACAACTGCTGGTCTAAACATTTAGCAAGACACCTCGCACCAGACAGAGCTCCTTTGCATAAAGTTGACTGAATTCTACTTTCCAAAAATCACCTTACTTGGGCTTTAAATACAGACAAAGCCAATGTTGGTTGCTATGTAATGTAAAAGCCTCACGCAAATCGTACATAAATGTCATGTTTTCTTTATCCTTTTAAATACAATTTGACATTTATTCTAGCTGATCACATGCCTTCTCTCGCTCCCTCTCTTTGTCACACACACCAAAGTCAGACAAGCGAGCACATCACAGTCAGACCTGCATACAAACCTTCTTCATTGCATAGCGGATCAATAGAGCAGCCCACCCACTTTGCATCAGGGCATGAAGAACTGACAGGTTTTCCCATTCTCAACAACACCACCTGAAGTGAAGAGCCTAATCTCATTTTCACACACACACCCCCCCCATACACACACATTACATCATTCACAGCTCCACCTCTGTCACACTCATTCTCATCCATTCATATCATTTTTCATTATCAGTGCCATCATCCACCAAGTAGCTTTTCTCTCTCCCACACATGATATTCAAAGCAGAGAACAGTATTGACATTTTCTGTTCTTTAAAACAATCTAACCCTCTGGCTGCAGCTTTTTTTCCATTGACCAAAGATCGACTCCAAATGATCTCTCCTCCCTCACTCATTTCTAAATGTTAATAATGACAGGCTGTTTCACTTCATCTTTTCATTATTCATCACTGCACAGTCCATTATAGCTGGAGGACTTGAAAGTGTTCTTATTTACTGCAGCTGTTCATAAATTCTCATTTTTTTTAACTGAGAACTATCTCCAAAACTTATTAAAAATGTAAAAACAGACCAAAAGGCGGCAGAAAGAAAGATATTGAATCAGGCTATATGGAGCCACAGGGCACTTTTTCCCCCCCTTTCTCTACACTGTTAACAACTCATCTTCTTTTTCTGCTCTTAACTTTATCTTTTCTCTCTTATTCCAAGCAACAGCCGTGACTGGTTTCTCTGCAGGTCTTTATCGCCTAAAGGGCCAGCAGACCATTATCCACGCCTCTGGGGAGCGTCGTCTGGGGGAACGGCAGAGAAGGAGAGTGTAAAAGGAATAAGGGGCCAGCAGAGGACTGATGTTGGAGCAGAAAATAAATGAATTACAAGTGCCATTGTCAAAGTAACCAGTGCCTTCCAGCGTTTGAGAAAGATAAGGCCACGTCAGCAAGTGTTGTTGTCTTCCTTCCAAGGGGAGAGGTGGCTGGCGCTGACCTTTTGAATTGTCCTCCAGGCAGTTCAGGATCAACTGCCAGATTTGCCCAGAAGAAAAAGCAGCTGAGTGGACACATGAGAAAAAAAGAAGATGGGAGGACGGAGTTCACTTTTTGAATGTCTGTGGTAAACTCGAAAAGGGCCATAATGTACAATCTGCCTCTAACTGCAGAAATAAAAGAAACCAAATCAAAAAAAGCTAGACACTCAAATATGAAGTTAAATTGAAAGCAAAGAGCAAAAGTACAAAGTTATTGGCCTTCATTTACCAAAAGTGCATAGAAGTCAGCACACATTTTGGTGTAAATATGATCGTACCAAAAGGTCTACGTGGTATTTATGAAACCGTAACTTTCTGGTCAATCTCTTCGTACGATCATTCACTCACTGATAAATCTGACAGATGGATTTGAGCATCATTTGAATTCCACACCCACATGTCACCCCCAGCATTTACAACACAGCGGAATGAAAAACGGCAAAAAAGAGAAACTTCTCTGTCCTAGACATTGACATGATTATAAGAGAAGGAAAAAAAACTGTGTTGTGTGGCAACATCAAAAATCTCATTCAATGCAAAAGAAACACATTTTGGAGGAGATGGGGGCTGCACAACACCATTGATTTGACCAGCTGATCTTCAGCTGAGAGCTATAATTTAAAATGACCAAGCAAACTACATTTATTCAAACACTTTAGTTCCCATTTTTGTCTGTAACCGATGAAGGGAGACTCACTCCTCTGCATTAAATCCAACCACTGTTTTTTACCTCTGTTTGAAGAATTGTGATATCGGTAATGTAGCCCAAATTAAGCACGGCTGTACTGATTTAAAGCATACTTGTCAAACTTAAGAATTTATTACTTACGTTATAGAAGTGCAGAAAGAAGTCTCGCCTCTGGCACAGCTGTGCGCTCTGCGCATTGGCTCAGCTCGGCCACAGGCACAACGTCCAGCAATATTGTGCAAAAATGCACAGGAAAAAAAATAATTTCCACACATTTTCTCTGGTGTGTACAGCAGAATTCCTCTGGTGATCTTGAAGCATTTTTTAACCCCAATGTAACACATCACAGCCCAATTCTGTGTGCTCTGATCAATTCTGCTGGAGTTCAAACAGTGGAGTTAATAAAAAATCTGTGAGGAATAACCATTATCAAATAGGCTACATAACAGATATCTCAGTCAAAAAATACTTTTTTAGAATATTAATTTAACACAGTAGGCTATATTTAATATAATATAAAACCACTCCTTGAAAAACCCTGAGCTGAGTCACAACTATAAAAAGTATCTTGGGAGCTGAAAGGTTAATTCAATTGTCTCCATTCCATTAGGTAATTAGTTTAAAAAATTTTTTTTGCTTAAATCTGCTTTAAAGAGGTCATTGACTGCACTTTTTCCACATTTAATAGCGCAGACATTTCTTAATGAAATGTTTGTGACATATCTTGTTCACATTTTCTTAAATGTTTGAAATTATTGAAGCTTTTTTAAATATTTTTTCTGGCTTTCTTTAAACGCTCTGATTTAAAGCCTGTCACTTTAAGAGCCATCCTTCACCATTTCAACTCCACCTTGCCTCTTATGTCAGCTAGCCTTTATAGCTGACTAGTTTCTAGCCTCCCAGCTCAGATGAGCAGCGCTCTGGTTTACTGATCCACAGTCGATGGTGTATTTCGCATCAGTCCGGCCTATTTCCCAATAATTTTACAGTCATTCCACAACAAATCACTACCACCACGCACTTGACGGCTCCCCCAATTGCCACAACCTGGCCCATGACTTGAGGCAAAGTACCGAGCCAAGGGATCTCAAAGGGCAGTGTGGCTCTATGGGACTCCACTCTGCTCTCACGGCCATCTGAAAGCTGAAGCGATTGGACTGCCTGCGAGAGCAGCGCAGATCCACGGGGGACGGTGAGGAAGCCAGTAGCCTCCAGCCAGCAGCATCTGGCCCCGGGACATTTTGACTGCAGCGAACCAGCGGCTTTGCCATGATTCCGCGGCAGATCGCCTGCCCTGTACCGGCTTGTGGCTCGCACGGCCAGCTAAAGGCTAAAGGTAGCCTATTAGCCCATGAGCTAACACTGCTATCAGGACATTCACTACAAGCGCGGTTTATACTGTTATTTTCTTCAGATCTTCGTCACCCTAATAGCCATCCCTGTTATCACCTGGTTTGACGGTGTGCCTCGCATCACTGCGGCCCATCTCTCTGTGATTTCATCGTGATTCCGCGGCGGCTCGACCATAACACCAGCCAGTAGCCCTGGTCCCAAGCCGCAGCGACCAGTGTACCCATGTGGCGATCCGCCATGGAGTCATGACGAAACCACTCGTAGATGAGCCGGAGTGAACCAGGTGGCAACAGGGATGACTATTAGGGTAACTAAGATCTGAAGAAAATAACATTATAAGCCGCACTTGGTTTGAGCTTCCTGGTGTTAGCTTGGGGGTGGGGTAATAGCTCAGGGGCTAATAGGCTACCTTTAGCATCCCACCATCAACATGACAGACATACAGTACATGACAGACAGCTAGGTGGGCCAATAGAGCAGTGGGCTGGTCTCAAGGACGGCGATGGGTTGGCTTTTTCTAAATGTGACGTATACAATTTTCACAGAAAAGTCAAAAATGTTCTGGCATTTCTGGAAGAGAAAAACGAGATAAAGGCTGTGTATGTTTTTTTAAGAGAAATGATTGTTTTTGAAATTTTTGGGTAATTATGTGACCAGTTGACACATCTGAAACAGTTAAAACCTACAAACGCACCATTTTTCAGTCAATGACCCCTTTAATATTTGCTGCAGCAATATAAATATGGCTAAAATGTTTATAATTACTAACAGCAGCTTCTTTAGTCTTTAAAGTAAATCATCAAAACTCTCATCTAAATACAACACAAGGCAAACATATCTCCTGAAAGGTTGCGCTGCTCATTATAATTTGATATGATAAAATAATTCTCCTACACACAGAAGGTTTCTCTGCTGCACAAGAGTCTACAGCGACTTGAAAACCCAAACTCAGCACTGGCGGATTTGTGAAAATGACTACATGCAGTGAGATGGCAGAGGGTGACGTGAAATAATGGGGTCGAAATACAGGTGCATCTCAGAAAATTAGAATATCATGAAAAAGTTCAATATTTTTTGTCACTCATTCCAGAAAGTGAAACCCATATATTATATAGATTCATTACACAGAGAGTGATATAGTTCAAGTGTTTATTTATTTTAATTTTGATGATTATGGCTTACACCCCATGAAAACCCCAAAATCAGTTTCTCAGAAAATTAGAATATTACATAAAAAACTATTTTTTTAAAATTAATTTTAATAGAAATGTTGACCGACTGAAAAGTATGTCCATGTACACACTCAATACTTGATCGGGGCAAATTTTGGATTAATTACTGCATCAATGTGACGTGGCATGGAGGCGATCAGTCTGTGGCACTGCTGAGGTGTTATGAATGGCCAGCAAACTCTCCTGACCTAAACCCCATAGAGAATCTATGGAGTATTGTCAAGATGAGAGACACCAGACCCAACAATGCAGACGAGCTGAAGGTCATTATCAAAGCAACCTGGACCTTCATGACACCTCAGCAGCGCCACAGGCTGATCACCTCCATGCCACGCCACATTGATACAGTAATTAATCCAAAATTTTCCCCAACCAAGTATTATTGAGTGTGTACATGGACATACTTTTCAGTCGGCCAACATTTCTATTAAAAACTATTTTTTAAAATTAATTTTATGTAATATTCTAATTTTTTGAGAAACTGAATTTGGGGTTTTCTTGGGCTGTAAGCCATAATCATCAAAATTAAAATAAACAAACACTTGAAAAATATCACTCTCTGTGTAGTGAATCTATATAATATATGGGTTTCACTTTCTGAAATGAGTGACAAAAAATATTGAACTTTTTCATGATATTCTAATTTTTTGAGATGCACCTGTAAACCCTCCCCTAACATTTCAGTGGAAAACCCTACACGTTTCTGAGATTTTAAGCACCTACAGATGCACATTTAATGAGTTAAAGAAGTGAGTTGGCAACATGGAAGCGAACAAAAGGGAGGAGCAGGATTAAACCCCAGATTCCTGCATGGCGATGTTATTTTTGGTGAAGCCCACCATACCCCACTCACCTTAGTACCTGGATTTGAGCACTCTGGAAACAGGGAAATGGTACGGGGGGCGGGGGGGGGGGGGTGACCTCATAATCTTTGAGACCTACATCTGCCCACATTCTGAGGGGAGACACTTTTGATCTGTTTTTACATATTAGCTGGAGGACTTCATGTCAGAAACTACTGCACATACCTGTGCTTGGCAATGTTAGGAAAAACTAGCAATTATAAACTGTACTATAAAAAACTGTAAAAACTATATAAAACTATAAAAAGTGCTCTAGCTAACTTAGAGACAAGAAAGGGGGGTAGTATTACATCTTAGTTCCTTCTTATTGTCTGAAATTTGACTACTCAGTAAACTGATCCACTGCAGTGACTGACCATCCATGTAGGCTAAATTACTTGCTCCAGGGGTTGCTGAACATGGGTGTGTGTGGAAGACTTATTCACTGGATTAAAGACTTTCTCCCTGATTGTCCATAGATAGTGTGTATGAGTAATGTTAAATCTGATGAAATTGTAATTAATACAGGGCCCCCCACCCAAGGTTGTGTACTGTCACCATTACCGTTTTCTGTGTATATAAATGACATGCAACTGCAGGACTAATGTGAAAGTTTTGAAATATTCTGATGATATGGCCATAGTCGGGCTGTTTCATAAGAACAGTAACTGTGATTACTTTGTTCAGGTGCACAAGTTAGAGAATTGTTGTAAGGCCCGTCTTCTTTTAATTAATGTTGACAAAACAAAGGAACTTATTTTGAGTAATAATGATTTAGCAACATGTGTGTCACTTTCCAATCAGTCTGTGGAGACTGTAAATTGTTTTAAGTATTTTGGAACATATATTGATAACAAACTCAATTTTACAGACAATGTTGCTTCTATTTATAAGAAATGCAACCAGAGATTATTTTTGATTAGAAAACTGAGAGGCTTTGGAGTCTGCTCAGATGTTCTACAAAGGGTTTATGTTGCTCTGATTCAAAGTGTTTTGCTGTTTAATATATCAGTTTGGTATGGTAACATTACCATGGCAAACAAAAAGAAACTGGACAGAATTGTTACAATATCTGGAAAACTAACAGGTCTGCCACAAACATCATTAGAACAGCTGTATGTTGGTGCTGTTTCCAAAAAGGCTCGGCCTATTGTTAGTGACGTTAACCATCCTCTATATGCTGAGTATCAGTTACTCCCTTAAGGGTGACGATACCAAGCACCTATATTAAGTAGAAATGTTTATAAGGGATCTTTTGTGCCAAATGCAGTTAGGTTACTGAATAAGGAGATGTGAACATGTTTATGAATTGTCTTTTCCTGTTTTGTAGATGTATGTCTCGATGATGGTTGTAATTTTTACGATTTTCATATGCACTGTGATGTGAATGTAGTGAACCAAAGACAAATTTCCACTGAGTGGACAAAGTTCTATTCTATTCTATTCCACACAAAGCCCAGCGAGGACAAGACATACAAGTCATAAGGAAATTACTTATTCATTCAGACATGTGCACGAAAACCAACCCTAACCACAGCCACATGGACAGAGAGGATGTCTTCCACAGCAAAACCAAGAGAAAATCTGTCACAAACTTGCCAAAATCTTGACCTATAAAAGAGTCTTTCTGGCTTAGGGTACTTCAAGTTAATTCAGTCTTCACTGCCCTTCTCTGGGTGAGCCACCGAGGGTTAAGAGGCAATTGCTCATGACCCTGACATACTTGCTGTTGATCTGGAAAATTCACAACAACTGAAAGGGTCTGATTGGATCAGGGGTCAACAACCTCTACTATAGCAAGAGCCATCAGTAGTAATTTTTGGCCAAAAACCAAATCTGTATGGAACCTCAAACAAGTTATGAGTATAAACCAGGGGTGGGCTGTGAGGGCCGTTCCACTGCAGATTTTCTGTTCCACCCTGTGTCTTCAGCAGGTGTTTTCAATTATTAGCGATCCTTGAAGCTGATCAGAGCAAACACCTGCCGAAGACACTGGGTGGGACAGAAAAACTGCAGTGGAATGGCCCTCCATGGCACATGATTGCCCACCCCTGGTATAAACTATCTAGCAATAAATAAGTGTAAATATGCAACTTTTTGCTCTTATATTTTCATACAAATCTGACTTTTTTATTTGCAATTTTTTTTTAATAAATTTTAAACTTTTCTCATGAATCTACTTTGTTTTTGCAAACCCACAGGAAGCCACTGTTAATAGGCAAAAGTACTTAACAATGCCTGATTAACACTCTTCTTAAAGCCTCCTGTGGACAAGTGTTGAAAATTAGCACTTGCGCTAAAACACTCAAGCAATGCATCTGGTTTGTCCAATGTTTTTGTGATGTCCATATTAGTTAGATATATACAGTATATAGATATATACAGTACATACTCCAAAGCTGTGGTTCCAGAGCTGCCAGCTGCCCCTAGATAGTATTGCAAATAAATCCTATATTGTGTGGCTTCTCACAGAAAAAAAAAAAATAAAAAAATCATAATAACCAGAGCAGTTAAACACCAGGCAAGCAGAACTGCAACTTTATTCTGTAGGTTAGGAGAGATTTATAGCGAAGCTACTTATAGCAGAGGTTTACATTGTTTTTATTACTTTCTAAAATGTTACAGAAGGTTCAACAAATAATTTCACTCATGCTTAGTTCTCGTCACCTCGGTTACAAGTGGTGACAACTTGCAGAGCCTGCATACATTCAGCAGCTTTTGCTCAACAGTAGGCTGAATGGCAGGATGTGAATGTGATGCCGGAGATAAGATTACCCCTGGGGTGCTAAAGGTTGGTCAGAGGTGTAATCAACTATCTGGTCAGGCCGTAACCTCCAATGCTGACGGACAAATTAGATAACCAAGAGGCCTTGATTAATTTTGTTCCCATTCAGTCTATAAAAATAAAGTATCTCATTCATGAGCAATGCATCACCATTAGCAGATCGGTCAAAGAGCGAGCCCACACTGCTGTTCCACAAAATGAAGATGTCATCAGGTCCTCAAGGTTGGTGTCATTAATTAGCTGTGTGGTAATCAAAGAGGAAGAGTTTGTTATGTACAGGGATGGGGGGGGGGGCTGAAAAGTTTCAGTTCTTCCCTTCTTCCTGTTGTGTGAGTCTGGATATGAGCGCTTTCACATACTACCCCTTGAAGATATCTTCTGCATGTGCAGATGCATGACTGTGCAACCTAGAAACAGTGCAATCAGTGCTGTTCAGAAGCAGCAGAATATGGTGGAAAAATTAAAATGCCTTGTACCGAAAAAATGTGGCATCTGTCCATATAGTTGAGATGACTGAGTCTCTGTTTCATCTGGGGATGCTGGGAGAGGGTGAGTCAGGCATGTGAAGGCTGGCTGGGTCGCTGTTGGCTTCTGACTACTGTCCATGTAATCTCAACCATTTAGCAGTGGGGTGGGTGACAGGGTGGATGAGCTAAAGCTGTATTTAAGAACCCGAGATTCATGGTCCCTCTATGGGGATGGCATGGTCGTGGCTGCATGAAGGGCTCCCCTGGCGGAGCTGGCTGGCTACTGTCATGTGACCCATGGGCCCTCAAGAGCGATGTGTGGACACCAACTTCTGCATGGGACAATGTTTAGTTTTGTTGCATGTGTGTGGGATGACAATGGGTCTATTCTTTATTAAATTATGCTCATTTACAGCCAAATCACTGCAGTGATATATTCATTGATTCCGCACTCTCATGGCTAATTATAATTCTTGTCAGTGAACTATAAGGGAGAAGAAAAGAGGGGGAAAAAACAAAAAACAAAAAACAAAAAAACACGACTTGAAACCTTCAGTTAACCGTGATGTTGATTTAAGGTCAAATCTTCCCGCCAAACATGTTGGGATAGGCTCCAGAACCACCTCGATCCAAAAAAGATTAAGCGGTTAAAAAGATGAAACTTTAGCATTAAGCAGCTGCATGCAGCTATGTTTCACATTTGTGTAGGTGGGCTCCACATTTGGAAATGTGCATCAGCTATTATATGACAAGCTGGTCACTTTCATCACACCGTGCAGCAGACAGTGTGTGTGTATGTGTGTGTGGGGGGGGGGGTCAAAAAGCTGATAAAAGGCACCGTCTGAGTATGTAGAGAACGAAGCCAAAACTTTCTTGTTGTCTTTCAAAATAGTGGCTCCCGGCTGTTGTAAAAATCCACAAACTTCACCCTCAAGCATTCAGCAACACTTCAGCAGCCAAACATCACCCGCAGAGAGCATATCACACGCAGCCCAGAGAGACACGCTCCCTTCCCAAAAGTACAATTAAAGAGCTTTCACAACAGCAACCACTAGTCCCTTGTTATACAGTATCATCATACATCATGAGCGGGAGATGAATTGTTGCTGTTTTCATTACATAAGTGCAATATTACATTGTGAGATAAAATGCTGAGGTTTACTCATAACCTGTTTAGAACTAGCCTTGCATCCAGGGAAAATGTATCTTCACTGACTTAAGTGGCTTGTGAGATTTGCATAAAAATCCAAACTTCATAATTGAATTTGTTTATACCTCAGGTTCACAATTAATAGTAACATGTTTGGGGAGACATTCCTAAATTATGATTTGCATAATACCTAATTATGTGTACAAATGTAACTCAGGTGCACTACAGCCTATGAATATACACATATGGTACTGCCTTATTGTCCTACATTTACTGCCTTGGGCATTTACAAATTCCTCAGCACCGCCTGCCCATTTAGTGTCTCTGTAGCAACAGCAGCTGGTCCCGTGGCTCCATCCAGTAATGGGTTCCTGAGCAGCAGGAAAAAACCTCTGTTGCTTATGATGAGAAAAAAAGTATGTATGAAAATGGCTATATTTCTATTAAAGCAAACAGTCACTCTGCATAAATTCATTGTGAGTGGTATTAGCACAGCTAGAAATTGAATTCACCCATAATTAGTTTTTCATTTATATTGATGACAGTAATACACAACAATAGGTTATAGTCTTACCATATATCAAGTATTGCTGAGTCCCTGCATTAATACACCATATAACTTCACCACAGTTATGAATGGCTCTTACAAATGGTTCTTTCCAGCTTAGTAAACAGTTAGTCTTACTCTACACCCATTAACTTTTTAAACTAATTATCAACAAGAGGTGGGAGTAAATCACTAATCACAAGTCTTAACCACCGAGTTCCAAGTCAATCAAAAATATGAACAGTATATATATAAGAGATGGGCATAGGTCCCAACATGCCACCCAAGGGTTTATGAGGTCATGAGATGTACAGTCATGTCAAAAAATTAGGACACCCCATTCATTTATTTCAGCCATTGTGAGTGGGAATGAATGTGGGAGTGTCCTAAAAAAGATGGCGGATGTCCTAATTTATTCCTCACCATTTGTTTAGAATTACATTTTACAGAAAATTTGAAAAAAAAGTCTTGTTTACTTGTATTACACGAATCTCCCAATATTTTTAACACTGATATTAAATATCCGTACGTTCAAATATGTTAAAAAAAAAAATTTCACATGACTATATGTATAGGGAAGCAATAACTCGACACCCTTATAGGATAACAACTGTCAATTACAAGGAAGGTGACAAGGAGAAATATCCTACTTTATAACAATAAGTTGGAGCATATAAAATTCCCCATACGTTTTATGTGATGTGACAGGTGATCAAGACCACAAACTGAACAGAAAAGAGTCATGTGAATGTTCAGTGGCAAAAACTCACACTTCCCAACTGTACCTGTGGATGAAACCTCAAAGCTGCTGGTGAAAAATCAAGGAGATCAACTCCCAGTTACTGTAAGAGTCAAGCGAGCCACAATCCAGATCATACAAAACTGAGTTCTGTCAGTATTAACCAGACTGCCAATGACAGAGCAGCTCATTCTAGCCTCATGAGCACACAGTGAGGTCACCACGAACCTTTGCTTCCCTCCACATGCACACACATACAGCACAAAGCCTTGGCCTACTTCCAGCTGAGATGACACGTACTCCTACTCAGGGCTTGACATTAACTTTTTTACTGACCGGCCACTGTGGATAGTGATTTTCCAAAGTCACTAGCCACAATTTTGTGGTTGGAAAATGTTGTTTAATATGACTGAATTTGACTATCGCATGCTAAAATTTACTTGAACTAAATTTACAACCTTTTTAAATGTAAATGACCCTTATTCATACATAAAAAAATAAGAACAGAAACACTGTCTAATTATATATGAACAGCAGTAAATACTGTAAAACAGCAGAGAAAAATATTTGCAATGTGAGAGTGAAGTACAGGCAGATTTGGGGTCTGTCCAAATTCTCATTTGTACCCCTTCCCTACTTTAGGGCTGAAAATGACCCATGTCAATTGGGACACCCCTTCAGGCTGCACTATGTCATTAGTATTTGCTGATGGATATAACCTAAATGGACGCTACCTGTTTTCACCAGAAAAAAGAAGAGAAAGAATAGAAAACTGATGAGGAAAAAAGTCTCATCTTAAAGAGAAAATGTCTCAAATTTACATGAACAATATTAAGTAGCAGAAAAAATCAGAAATTTACTAGAACAGACAAATGTTTAACCTGTTGAACTCTGTTCAACTTCCCTAAAAACGCCTAAAAATAACATGCCCAAAGTAAATCAAAAGCTGTTCTTCAACCCTTTGCAGCATCTTCATGGGGTTGGACTCATTTAAAAGAAAACACTCTGAATTTTTTGGCAAAACAGTCATAATCTCTCTAAGTGCTCCTGCCACTGAGTAACAAGAAAGTTCGCCTGGGTGTTTTTTTTTTAGATACAAATGCTTGCAAATAACATACAGCTGTCAGATACTGGCTGGAAAACACAACAGAAATGTAGAACCAAGTGTTTTCAAGCTCAGGTCAAAATTTTGTAAAAATACCACAAAAAATGAATATATTACACAGCTTTTTTCTCAGGTTGTAACAAGGCTGTGTCTGTACTGGAAGACCGGAAATACAGCTTCTTTTTTTTTTCAGTGCGCACTGAGACGCACTAAGATGCAGAGACGTGACCGCCCGCGGTATTCACAGAGTTCAACAGGTTAACACCCCTGGACCGGCCCATTAAAAATATATATTGAGAGGGTAGAGGGCTATCCACACCAAACACAATAATGGTAACTATAAATATAAAATTATAGTTTTAGAAATCATTCTCCCTCCTCACCAATCAGCAATATCACTAACAGCAGAGCCAGACATAAGCTGCACACTCCACATCGGCGTCACCACACCACATGTTTGTCCTGAGACCGTTTATGCCACTGCTGCAATCAGTAATCTTAAAGGATTTTTTTTTTAACTACAGCAGTGCCTTTGGCAGAGAAAAAAAATAAGAAGAAAAGCAAAAAGAGTGCGAAATTATTCGCCTGATTTTTCTCTCAGCTCCAGACTCCAGGGTCACACAGGTATGATGAAGTGAGCTCACAATTCAAAGTGGAGTCACATGGGCTTGCAAATAATTAATAATAGGATAATAATAATAATCTTCTTCCTCTGACTGCTCCCTTTAGGGGTCGCCACAGCGGATCATCTGCCTCCATCTCACCCTATCCCTTGCCTCTTCCTCTGTAACACCAACCCTCTCCATGTCCTCCTTCACTACATCCATGAATCTTCTGTGGTTATCCTCTTTTCCTCCTGCCTGGCAGCTCCATCTTCAACATCCTTAGTCCAATATATCCACTATCCCTCCTCTGCACATGTCCAAACCATCTTAGCCTTGCCTCTTTGTCTCCAAACCGCCCAACCTGAGCTGTCTCTCTGTTATACTCATTTCTAATCCTGTTCTTCCTAGTCACTCCCAATGAAAATTTTAGCATCTTCAACTCTGCCACCTCCAGCTCCACCTCCTGTCTTTTTGTCAGCGCCACCATCTCCAAACCATACATCATAGCAGATCTCACTACTGTCTTGTAAATCTTCTCTTTCACTCTAGCTGCCATCTTTCTGTCACAAATCACCCCTGACACTTATCTCCACCCACTCCACCCTGCCTGCACTCTCTTCTTCCCCTCTCTTGTGCATTTTCCATTGTATTGGATGGTTGGCCCCAGGTATTTAAACTCATCTACTTTCACTACCTCTACTCCTTCTATCTTCACCGTTGCACCTGCCTCCCTCTCGTTCACACTCATGTATTCTGTCTTGCTTCTACTGAATTTTATTGCTCTTCTCTCCAGAGCATACCTCCACCTCTCCAGGTTCTCTTCCACCTGCTCCCTACTCTCATTACAGATCACAATGTCGTCTGCAAACATCATGGTCCAGGGAGACTCCTGCCTGACCTCGTCTGTCAGCCTGTCCATCACTATGGCAAACAAGAAGGGGCTTAGAGCTGATCCCTGATGTAATCCCACCCCCACTTTAAATCCATCCGTCACTCCTACAGCACACTTCATCACCATCTCGTTGTCATACATGTCCTGCATCACCCTCACATACTTCGCTGCCAATCCTGACTTTCTCATACAGTACCACACTTCCTCTCTTGGCACCCTATCATATGCTTTCTCTAGATCCACAAAGACACAGTGCAACTCCTTCTGACCTTCTTTATACTTCTCCATCAACACACTTAAGGTGCATTCAGACCAAATGCAAACGGGCGGCACAAATCCATACAAAGTGAATGGAAAGAGGCAAGTACACGCAAAATTGTGCATTATCGTGTTCACGGCCGAGGTAATGTGCTAGCTTTGAGATTCTGCCATCACTGGAGTAAAAGTATCAACATTGCAGAGTAAACTAGTTTGAAAATGACACTCACTCACCTGGAGACAGGAGGACCGGGAGCTCTTCAGCTGAATCGGGATTTCAGAGTTATTTACCCACAGTTTCCTGCCACAGACGTGCTAGCAAGCTAGCAACGGAAACACTCATCATCTTATAAAGTTTTGGAGACAGGGACAACTTTTTCAGGTGAGCCCTCCGTCAGATAATGTAAACCTAAAGAATGACGTTATTTTGGGGATTTCCACAGTAGGCTGAACACTGCTGCAGAAGCTATAAAGGTAACTTCACCTATCTGCATCTCACTCAGATGCTGAATTCATGTTTATTCATGCATTTACATTGAGTTATAACGTAATCGCGCCACCCAAAAAATTTGCCCGTTCGTGTTTGGTGTGAATGCACCTTTAGAACAAACACTGTATCTGTAGTACTCTTTCTTGGCATGAAACCGTACTGCTGCTCACTGATTGTCACCTCTCCTCTTAACCCAGCTTCAACAACTCTTTCTCATATCTTCATAGCGTGGCTGATCAACTTTATGTCTCTGTAGTTACAACAGCTCTGAGCATCTGAGCATTGTTCTTGAAAATTAGCACCAAAACACTTCTCCACTCCTCAGGCATTCTCTCACTCTCCAAGATTGTGTTAACCAGTCTGGTTAAAAAGTCCACTGCCATCTCCCCTAAATATCTCCATACCTCCACAGCTATGTCATCTGGACCAACCGCCTTTCCATTCTTCATCCTCTTCAAAGCTGCCCTCACTTCTGCCTTGCTAATCCTCAGGACTTCCTTGTTCACCATCTTTTCTTCATCCATCCTCCTCCCTTTCTCATTTTTTTTATTCATCATCTCTTCAAAGTACTCCTTCCACCTTCTCAACACACTCTTGGCACTTGTTAGTACATTATACCATTTCTGTCCTTAATCAGTCTAACCTGCTGCACATCTTTTCCAGCTCGACCTGTCCTTTTCTTCTTAAGTGTCCAGCCTCTCATACAACTCACTATTTTTTTAATGTAAAGCATTTTTGAGTGCCTTGGAAAGTGCTATACAAATAAAATGTATTATTATTATTATTATTATTATTATTATTATTATATGCATTTTCATTTGCCACCTCTCTCTTTGCCATGCGCCTAGATTCCAAATACTCCTGTCTACCTGCGCTTCCAGAGCTCCACCGTCATGGCTCTGCAGGAGGCCAGCGAGGACTACCTGGTGGGTCTCTTCGAGGACACCAACCTGTGCGCCATCCACGCCAAGAGGGTTACCATCATGCCCAAAGACATCCAGCTGGCCCGCCGCATCCGCGGAGAGAGAGCTTAGACTTTCTGCTGCACATCCACCAACCACAATGCTCCACACTGTGTGTCTATATATATATATATTTATAGTAATATGTACATATGTATACTAGCTGCTCTTGTTTTTTCTTGCCTTCTGATTGTTGCTCTGAGTGTTGCTATCCCTGTGCTGTTGCAATCCTGGAATTTCCCCATTGTGGGACTAATAAAGGCTTATCTTATCTTATCTTATCTTACTTTCTTCATCTCCATGACTATCCCACTTTTTCTTTGCTAACCTCTTCCTTTGGATACTTTCCTGTACCTCCTCATTCCACCTTTAAGTCTCCTTGTCTTCCTTCCTCTGTCCACTGGATACACCACATACCTTTCTACCCATTTCCCTCAATACTTTTGCTGTACTTTCCCAGTCATCTGGTATTTCTTCCCTACCACCCAGAGCCTTTATCAACTCTTTCCTGAACTCTGTGCAATCTTCTTCCTTCTGTAACTTCCCCACTTAATCTTTGACTCTGCCTTCATTGTTTTCCTCATCTTGCTTTCCAAAGTCATCCTACAAACTATCATCCGATGCTGTCTAGCTACATTCTCCCCTGCCACCACCTTGCAGTCTCCTATCGCTTTCAGATTTCTCCTTCTGCAAAAGATGTAGTCCACCTGTGTACACCTTCCTCCACTCTTGTAAGTCACCCTATATTCCTCTCTCTTCTTGAAGTATGTGTTCACCACAGCCACTTCCATCCTTTCAGCAAAATCCACAACCATCTGTCCTTCCACATTTCTCTCCTTAAAACCATACCTCCCCAGAACCTCCTCATCACCTCTGTTCCCCTAACCTACATGTCGTTAAAGTCTGCTCCAATCACCACTCTCTCCCCCCTGGAAACACTCTCTACCACTTCATCCAACTTACTCCAGAATTCATCTTTCTCTTCTACCTGACATCCAACTTGTGGGGCATGTGCACTGACAACATTCAACATCACACCTTTGACTTCTAGCTTCAAGCTCACGATTCTGTCTGACTCCCTCTTTACCTGCAGAACACTCTTCACATACTCTTCCTTCAAGATTACTCCTACTCCATTTCCCTTCCTACCTACACCATGGTAGAACAGTTTAAATCCACCTCCAATGCTCCTAGCCTTGCTTCCCTTCTATCTGGTTTCTTGAACACACAGTATATCTACCTTTCTTCTCTCCATCATATCAGCCAACTCTCCGCCTTTCCCAGTTATAGTCCCTACATTTAAAGTCTCTACTCTCACCTCCACACTTTTACCTTTCCTTTTCTCCCTCTCCCTCCTAACACACCTTCCCCCTCTCCTCCTCCTCGATCTTTGACCAACAGTAGCCCAATAATAATAATAACAAAAATAACAATAATAGGAATAATAGGAGCTCAGTCATTCGGGAGAGGCTCAGAGTAGAACCGCTGCTCCTCTACACTGAAAGGAGCCAGTTGAAGTGGTTTGGGCATCTGATCATGATGCCTCCTGGACGCCTCCCACTTGAGGTGTTTCGGGCACGCCCCTCTGGGAGGAGACCCCGGGGCAGACCCAGGATTCGCTGGAGAGACTATGTCTCCCAGCTGGTCTGGGAACACCTTGGTATCCTCTTTGAAGAGCTGGAGCAGATAGCTGGGGACAGGGAAGTCTGGGCTTCTCTCTTTGAACTGCTGCCTCCGCGACCTGGACCTCCAGAAAAGTAGTAGAAGATGGATGGATGGATAATAATAATAATTTCAGCCTGGATGTTGTTTCACGGGGCCACTTTATGCATCCAAATACAGTCTATGATCATTTCTCCTCCTCCTTCTCCTCCTATTGCTCACTCAGATCCTAATAAATGTCCCCAGCCTCGGACATTTATTTCAGCCCTGCTATCAAAACAGGTGACAGTGATGGTCGAATGCTTTCTGATTGGCTGAAAGCGTTTTTATTGTTAATAAAATCGGGAGTTGTACTTTCCTAGTCTCACATTGTTGAGGTTTATTATTAAAACTGCTGTTTGAACAAACTGCAACCAGCCAAAGTGGCTAGTGGGAGTGGCTGCCTTACCGGCCACTGCTGAACTCTACCTGCCATTGGCGGGTTGGCGGGTGTTAGTATCAAGCCCTGCTCCTACTCATCATGCATGGCTTTTGACCTTGAACACAATTTGTCTGCAGACCCACTGGAGCATCATTGCGTGTGAGTTTGGTGAGAATGTGGACATTTGCCTATGACAAATAGTGATTTCCAAGAAATGTGGACTGATGGACGGACAATGACCACAGCGTCCGCTCGAGTGCAAGTCTTGTGTGATGTAAATTTCATTATCCTCCCCAGTCTGCTAGGCTCCTCAAGGCCCCTCTGTGGTTGAGCATATACAGCCTAAATTTTGTGACTGCATTGACTGTGCATGCTGACTACGCACGCACAAGATCCAACCACCAGTTCAAAAGGTGGCACCACTGACACAGCATATGAGGACGGAGGGAAAGAAGAAGAAGAAGAATTAACAAGTAAAGTGACAAGACGCAATCTGAGAAAGAAAATGAAAAGATGATAAGTGGTAAAATGAAAGACATCCTTTTCTTGCCTTAATGCAGTTGCTGAGGCTGCAGGATCGATACCCAGAACAAAATTGGTCCCCAGCATAAAAGACAAAATAATGTTTAAAATATACATTTATGCATTGAAAACATGACCAAGTACTTAATAAAAATCTGAAAGCTATTCAAAACAATCTATTCAGTTGTAAATTAAATGCATTTGTCATTATGTAAATGCGGTGCACATGCATGTACATCGAGTGAAGTTATTTTGCACGTGTGGGGGTACCAATTATGTTCTGGGTACCAATCATGCAGCCACAGTCACTACTGTCGTTGCTAAAATCCATGTGGCTGTTGGTTTTCTTCTGGTGAACAAACTGGTACATTAGTGCATTTGCGCCACCTATCAGGCAGGGGTTAAACTGTAGATGATGGTTATGCTCATGCATTAAATACTTGGTCGAACAGCAGATACAAATGAAGCATATATACAGCCACATGTGTGCTGGCCTTGTCCGAAGCGAAGGCGCGTCACAGACGTAGAAAGCATTAAGCCAGCTTTATCTCAATAGGCATGTGCCAGAATGAACTAACAAAACCAGTCACTGCCTGATTAAACATCATAATATACCGGGAGCTGTAGCGAAAACGACGCGGGTGCCGGGCTGGAGTTTAGGCGGCGTGCAAGAAATATAAGACAGAATAATAAAGAGCGATGGCAAGAACCAAGCAGACCGCCCGTAAAACCTACTGGAGGAAAAAGCCCCCCAGGAAGCAGCTAGCCACCAAGGCTGCTCGGAAAAGCGCTCCGGCCACCGGTGGAGTGAAGAGGCCTCACCGTCACAGGCCCGTGGCTCTGAGAGAGATCCGTCGCTACCAGAAATCCACGGAGCTGCTCATCCGTAAGCTGCCCATCCAGCGCCTGGTGAGGGAGATCGCTCAGGACTTCAAGACCGACCCGCGCTTCCTGAGCTTCGCCGTCATGGCTCTGCAGGAGGCCAGCGAGGCCCACCTGGTGGGTCTGTTCTTTGCTAAGAGGGTCACCATCATGCCCAAAGACTTCCAGCTGGCCCACCGCATCTGCAGAGAGAGAGCTCAGACTTTCTGCTGCACATTCACCAACCATAATGCTCCGCACTGTGTGTCTATACATATATAGTATATTTATAGTAATATGTACATATGTTTAGTAGATGTTCTTGTTTTTTCTTGCCTTCTGATTGTTGCTCTGAGTGTTGCTATCCCTGTGCTGTTGCAATCCTGGAATTTCCCCATTGTGGGACTAATAAAGGCATATCACTTCCGGTTATGGCTGCCACGTAGGACGGACGTGTCTCGCTCTGCTCTGCTCCTGGAGAAAAAAAATTGGCAAATAACTCTCTCATTTGGGACAGAACGTATCCCAGCGTTTGGGCGAGGATATGTCGGCGAAGCCTAAGGCTGGAAAACCAGGCAAAGAAAAAAGCGAGCCGCCGAAACAGTCCAAATTAACGGACTTTCAGGTCTGTGACGCAGCAAATAAAACTCCATATATGGCGGAGGAGGCTGGCAACGGTGCGATGTCTGCGGGGGGAGGCACAGATGCGCTGATGGCTGCCATGAGTTCAATGAGAGCGGACTTTTCCTCTAGATTTGATGGGATTATGACAGCGTTGGAAGGAATAAGAAAGGAATTGGGTGACTGTGTAGAACGAACGGCGCAGATGGAGCTCCGTCTCGCTAGTGCTGAAGATGACGTCACCCGTCTTCAATTAAAGGTGCGCACTTTGGAAAAAAAAAATAAATCTCTGGAAAATAATATTTTGGATTTGGAATCTCGGTCGAGACAGAATAACTTGAGGCTGGTGGGTCTTCCAGAGGAATCAGAAGGTCGGGACGTATGTTCCTTTCTGGAAAAGTGGATTCCGGAGGTGCTGGGCAGCGAGGAGTTGCAATCAGCAGTGGTTCTGGAAAATGCACATCGTATTGGCCCACGGAGAGATAAGGGACCGCCGAGGACCTTAATTATGAAGTTTCTTAGCAACAGAGACAGGATGAAGATCTTCAACGCTGCACGAGCTAAAGGAGAGATTAAACACCAGGACCAGCAGGTGCGGTTCTACCCAGATTTGGCCACAGGAATCCAGCAATTGAGGAAGCAGTTTGATCCCATACGTAAGGAGCTGCGCAACCTTGGGATTCGTCATGGTGTAATCTATCCTGCGAGACTGCTGACCACGTATGAGGGCAGAACCCACATCTTCAAGACCCCAGAGGAGGCGCAGGAGTTCATCAAGAAGATCAAAGAAGAAGAAGAGACTGGTGGGAGCTAAGCATGAACAAAATATAAGGTAGAATAATTAAGCATTTGCACAGGCATCTGACTGACTTGAAGTAAATAGTAAGTTTACAAAATATAGATTGTATTATATATTAAAAAAACAAAACAAAAACAAAACAAACAAAAAAAAACTATGATGTACAAAGTTGTTAAAAATTTTGGAGTTAAGTTGGAAAACTACAGAGGAGAGTTAATGTTACGTCATTAAAAGCAGTAGAGTTAGGGTGATTGGGAGGATGAAGAAGGAGTGGCTTAGGCTGTTCCCCGTGGGTGTGGAACGGTCGATGGCTATATCGGGAGACGGAATTTTTCTTTTGATTTTGGGGGGTTTGCCACAAGTGTGGGAAGGGGAAATTTGTTTGTGTGTAGTTTGTAGGATGAATGTTCAACCACTCATGTTTTTGCTTCTCTGTATGAGCATGTTTACACTGCAAGGTAATCCCAAACTCTCTATTGATCATAAACCAAAGTGTTAATCTTAATTTAACTTCATGGAATTGCAGAGGTCTACAAAATTTAAAAAAACTTAAACAAGTTATGAATAAAATAAAAGACATGGGTTCAAAAATTGTGTTTTTACAAGAAACTCATCTAATAGAGGAGGATGTTAAAAGAATTAGGAGTAGATGGCAAGGAAGTGTATTCACCTCTTCATTTTCATCCCGAGCCAGGGGAGTTATGACTCTCATACATAAATCAGTTCCTTTTCAAGTGAAAAATGTAATTGGAGACAAATTTGGAAGATATGTAATCATTCAAGGTTCTTTGCTATTAGAAAATATAAATCTTGTGAACTTATATGGTCCCAATATAGATGATCAGAAGTTCTTTGCTAATTTATTTCTTATCTTATCATCACTTACAGGGCAACATATAATAGCAGGGGATTTTAATTGTACATTGAATCCAGGTATAGATAGATCAACAGGACTGGATTGTACGCACATTGGATGTAGGATGACTATTAATCATTTTATGAAAGAATTGAGATTGTTAGATATATGGAGAGAAATGAAACCACAAGTTAAAGCCTATTCTTGTTATTCCAGTACCTACAAGACATTCTCACGTATTGATTATTTTTTGATTTCCACAGAATTAAGGTCCAAGATTCAAAACTGCTTTTATGATAACATCGTGATCTCTGATCATGCACCCTGTTGTCTAATATATGTAGATAAAAAATTGACAAAGGAATCAGGTAGATGGCAATTTCAGCATAAATGGCTTCAGGATGAGGAATTTGTCAAGTATATAGAAAAACAGATAGACGAGTTCTTTGACATCAATACTACACAAACATCAGCATGTGTAAAGTGGGAGGCTTTCAAAGCTTTTATTAGGGGACATATTATTAGTTATACAGGATCAAAATCTAAGAAGACTCGAGAGGAGAGAGCTAAATTGGAACATAAAATAAAAAGTCTTCAGGAAAAAGTGTATGCAGGAAGTGACCCAAGGTTGGAGAATGAATTACTGATTTTGAGAGCTGAATACGACAAAAAATCAGCGAATACAGCTGCCTCGAGTCTTCTAAGATTGAAACAATCTTTTTATGAACAAGGTGAAAAATCAGGAAAATTATTAGCATGGCAGATTAAACAATTGGAAATTAAAACACCAATTACCAGTATTATAAGTAATGGACAGGTAGTTATAGATCCTTTAGAAATTAATAGAGCCTTTAGAGATTACTATGAAAAATTATATGATACCAAAAATGAACCTGATTTAACAAAACTAAATGGGTTTTTGAACGAACTATCTATACCGTGTATTCCAAATGAAAACAGGGAGATATTGGAGTCTAAAATTAGTCAAGAAGAAGTTGGGCTAGCCATTGATAATATGAAATCAGGAAAAAGTGCAGGACCAGATGGTCTTCCAGTTGACCTTTATAAAAAATTTAAGAATAAATTAATAAAACCTTTTTTGGAAATGGTTTTAGAAGCATTTCAAAATAATAATTTACCATCATACATAAATAATGCCTTAATTATACTGCTGCCAAAACCAGGTAAGCCCTCTAATAAATGTGAAAATATGAGACTAATAAGCCTATTAAACGCCGACCTTAAGATAATCTGTAAAATTTTAGCAAGACGAATACAAGAAATTTTACCAAATATTATTAATCGAGATCAGAATGGCTTTATAAAGGGTAGACAAGGCTTCCATAATGTAAGAAGACTATTTAATATTATTTATTTTAATAAAGAAGCACCGGATACAGCTCTCCTATCACTGGACGCCGAAAAGGCCTTTGATAGAGTTGAATGGCCCTTTCTTTTTGAAGTCCTACAAAGGTTTGGACTTGGAAATAATTTCATAAAATGGGTTCAAATAATATACAATAATGCTACAGCAGAAATCCTAACAAATAACAATATTTCAAAACCAATAAAAATCAATAGAGGATGTCGACAAGGCTGTCCACTTTCACCTTTACTGTTTACTATGGCAATTGAACCTTTAGCGATAGCGATACGTTTACATTCACAAATATATGGAATTAAAGTTGGACCAACAGAACATAAAATCTCCCTGTACGCCGATGACATAATTTTGTTTATGTCGAATCTAAAAAAATCAATTCCAACCTTGTTGAATTTAATAAAGAATTTTGGGGAAATATCAGGATATAAAATAAATAAAACTAAATCTTCAATATTAATGCTAAATGAGACCCAGAGAAATTACCCAGCCCCTGAGGTAAATCAATTCAGTGTTGTAAATCAGTTTAAATATTTAGGAATCCAAATTGTGCCTAAGCTAGAATCAGTCGCCAGTGTCAACTATGAAGCCTTAATGTCAGATATCAATGAGTTAACTCAGAGATGGATGTCACTACCAATGTCGATGATCGGGAGAATCAATATACTTAAAAGTAATATTTTACCTAAAATACTTTATTTATTTCAATACATTCCCTTATCACCACCTTTAGATCTATTCTCAAGAATAAAAAAAAAGTTAGTGGAATTTATATGGAACAACAGGAGGGCTAGATTACGTTTGTCTTTATTATATTTACCATTTGATCGTGGAGGTCTGAAATGTCCAAATTTTATGTTGTATTATTGGTCGGCACAACTGAGGTCTATGACATATTATTTTTCATCAAATGATCTCCCTCACTGGACTGAAATGGAATCATACAATTTACCTTTACCTCTTCCCATATTCATATACTCAGATTCGGCAAAAAAATTACAAAAACAAGTTAAAAATCCATTTGTAAAGCATATGATCAAAATATGGTGTGAAGCTAAAAACTATTTAAAAGAACCACAGTTATTGTCACAATTTAGTCCAATATGGGGTAATCAATATTTTAAACCAGGGAGAGCGGACGCTGTATTTAAAGTATGGAATTTAAAAGGGATACAAAAGATTCAGGATTTATATTTGCCATGTGCAGATAACATAATGTCTTTTGAAGAGCTGAGGATCAAATTTAATCTCAATAGAACACATTTTTTTAAATATCTTCAACTTAGAAACTTTATTCGATCAAATCAAAATAAAGCTCTCACTCGACCTATTTATTCATCCTTGGAAAAAATGATGATGAAAGATAGTAAAAGAAAGGGTATTATTTCAGAGTTTTATAACTCACTGACACTATCTTCAAGTGAAAATTCACTGAAAAGATTAAACTACTGGAAAGAAGATCTGCAAACTGAAATTTCAGAGGAACAATGGGAATTGGCTTGTACAGAAGCTCAAACCAAATCAATAAATGCACGCCTTAAATTGATACATTTCAAATGGTTAATGCGGATGTATGTTACACCGGAGGAGTTAAATAGATATAACAAAAATATACCAGATACATGCACAAAATGCATGGAAAGTAAAGGAACCCTATTTCATTGTTTATGGGAATGTAGATTAATAAGAATGTTTTGGGAAGAGGTGAGGGTAACAATTGAAAAAATAATCTCAAAACAAATCATATTGAATCCTAAACTGTTTTTGTTGGGTCTATACCCAGAAAAGCATAATTTTAATAAAAGTGAAAGAACATTCATAGACCTCAGTTTGCTTAATGCCAAAAAATGTATTGCACTATTATGGAAAAAGACTCATAGACCAGATGTGACTCAGTGGTTAAGACAGATGTTAACAAACCTTCCATTAGAAAGAATAACATATATACTGAAATCAAAGGAAATTGTGTTTGAGAATATATGGAGACCTTTTATTGATTATGTAAAAAATTTAAACATAACTCTTGAAGAAGAAGGTGAATGATGTGTGTGGACCTTGTAAATTCCAAACTGGTGAACATAATACTGTATGTATACTTATGTATTGGATTGTCTAGACTAAACAGAGGAGCATTGTTGAAGATTTGATTTTGTTGGTGGTTGTTGGTGTTTTTAGTGCATTTTTTTTTTTTGTAGTACTTTAGTGTTAGTGTTTGATTGTTTGTATCATGTTTGTTAAAAAAAAAAAAAAGGTTCAATAAAGATATTGTGGAAAAAAAAAATAAAGGCATATCTTATCTTATCTTATCTTATAAATATTAACTGATATTTTGAGGTAATAAATAAGGAATGTCCTACCAAACAGCAACAATTAATGTGAATCAGAAATATAATAAAGCCCACTAAGCCTGAGGATCAAACATTACGATGAGGCTCTGAAATTTAAAGCGAAGCCAATTTAATTTCATAGACATCAGAGTTAACCTCCAAGTGAAAGACTGACAACCCAATAAGTGTGATAAAGAGATATTTATGCCTTTTTTCATTATGGTACCTTTATTTGAGGAAACAGAAAAAACAGATCAATTTTTTTTATCATTCTTGTGTGGTCTCCTGCATCAGAGGTTGTACTGAAATAAACTGAAATAAGTTATATTTTAAAAAAGATGCTTCTTAATATTTTGAAGCTTTTAGTCTGAAGTCTGCCTGTAATCTGGCCTAAATGTGTAAGTCAGCTGTCAAGGCCTGAATATCTAGTTCAGCTGCAGTTGACTTTTTTGTCAGTGTTTGTGGCGCTGATCCGGTGTCCTTTTACACGTGACGTATTTCATGTAAGATCCCCACCTCTGCTCACAGACACCCAAGGGGAAGAAATAACGGCATGGGTTAATGGGATTCTTTGATTTCATTTCCTTCATGCCCCTTTCAAACTCAAAATCAGAATTTAAATGGGATGCAGTGCAAAGACCACCTGTTCACAGTACATTCCTATTTTTTCCTGATACAATCTGACATATTATCTAAAGCTCACAAAGCACTGAAAGGATTAAATGAGCAGAGAAAATGAATGTGAGAATAAATAAATGAATAAGGGAAGTATTACATTTTCCCAGCATCGAGATGGGAATCCGCGGCTGAGGAGATGCGAGACTGAATTTTTTTCCACCGGATGCTGAAAAGAGACAGGGCACCTGAAGGAAATGACTGCCCGGTGACAGGATATATTTTGATTAGATTTTCATTTGTTCCTTGTTATGAGTGATCGATCCTATTAGCATGACGGCACGCTAACACGGTCCTGTGGTGAAAACTGGACGATTCAAGGGACCAAGGATGCAGCCACATAATACTAATGCACACCATGGTGTGGTCATCTGTCTTCAAGATTCAAAATCCAAGATTCTAAGGCTTTATTATCATGTGCACAGTTAAGAAATGCAACATTTCCTGAGCAATGAAATTCTTACTCTACTCTCCAAACAAATGCAAAGGTAATATATACACATCAATACTAATAAGATAATAACACACCTAATACTAATGAATACTAATAACACGCACTAATAACACACATTAGGCAATTAGGGCAGTTAAAGCACTTAAACTAGAGGAAACAAGAAGAATGAAAATTGAAAATTCACTGGAAGACAATAATGGACAATGGTATATTAATATCAAAGATGATATGAACCTGAGATGGCATACGTCTATGTACAGTGTCCAAATAAGCAATGTACAAATTAGCACCCAGTGTGAGAATTTCTCTATAATGATAATACCCAGTAGACTGTACAATGATACTTTAGCAGTAGAGATGATATGGACATGAAAAGGGGTGAGACTAAGTACACTGTGCAATTGAGCAATGTGCAAATTTAGCAACCAGTGTGTGAATTTCTAATTGCAAAGCTGTGCCGGAGTTTGTTATTTATTCAGGAGTCTGATGGCAGTGAGAAAGAAGGAGTTCTTCAGTCTGGTTGTCCTGCATTTCACAATTCTGTACCTCCAGCCTGAGGGTAGAAGTGTGAACATTGCTGGGGGTGGTTGGGGTCCTGAAGGATGGCGGCAGCTCACCTTTGAACTCTGCGATGGTAGATGTTCTGCAGAGAGGGGAGTGGAGTCCTGATGATCTTCTCCTCTGTCTTCACCATTCTCTGCAGGTGTTTGTGGTCCAGGGCAGTAGTGCTACCGTACCACGCAGTGATGCAGTTGCTCAAGATGCTCTCGATGATGCAGCTGTAGAAATTGTTGAGGATCTTGGGGGACATGCCAAACTTCTTCAGCCTCCTCATAAAGTATGGCCACTGTTGAGCTCTCTTAACCAGCTCTGTGGTGTTGAGTGCCCACGTAAGGTCCTCACTGATGTGGATGCACAGGTATTTACAGCTCCTCACCCTCTCCACCTCAAGCTTCTGGATGAACAGCGGCCGATGGGGTCTCCTCCTCCCCTTCCTCATGTCCACTATCATCTCCTTCGTCTTGTCTGTGTTGAGGGTGAGGTTGCTGTCCTCACACCATGACACCAGGCTGGCCCCCTCCCTCCTGTAGGATGCTTCATCACCACCAGTGATGCGTCCCAACACCACTGTGTCATCCGCGAACTTTAACTCTTTTACTGCCCACACAGTATGGACGGGTCGCGCGCCCCCAGTGGCACAGCGCAGACACTGCACCGGTCAACTTATTGACGGCCCCCGGCTATACCGAGAATTTGTACTGATCTATATTGATCTGACAGCTCAGAAGGTGGCAGACACGCGCCGGAGGAATCATGGCTGACATGGAATACAGCAAAGAAGAAGAAATCCTCATTATTCTTCTCCCTTTTTCTGCTTTGAGCTGACAACACCAATGTGGATGCCGCCATGTTCGGTCATGGCCGCCGCGTTTCTGACTGAAACTGCATGATACAGGAAAAATAGCCGCGTAATACAAACGAAATTCACGTGGGATAATCATAAGAGTTTGTAGATGTGGAAGCGGGTGTAAATGACTGAGCAAATGCGAAACATCGACCACAATGGACAAAAAACTGAGCTCCTAGTACCAAGATGGCGGCACCCACGGTCGGCATGGATTCTCAAAGGAAAAATGCACCAAACCGGAAAAATAGCTGCGTAATACAAACGAAATTCACGTGGGATAATCATAAGAGTTTGTAGATGTGGAAGTGGGTGTAAATGATCGAGCAAACGCAAAACATCGACTACAATGGAAAAAATTGATAGGTCACGTGGGCAAGCAAGCCCCCCCCCCCCCCGCCAACAGGTAAGAGAGGAATATATGGGTTTTTTTTGACATTTTATTGATTTTCTGGTTCATATACTTTGAAGATTAGATAAAAACATATCCCTGTAGACAAAACGGCATAAAAAACAGACCATTCTTTGTGTAAATGTGTCCAAAGTCCACTTTTGACTGAGTTATGTAATTTATATAGCTGCCACGACATTATGCAAATTAGATGCATAAATTTATTCCTATCTGAAACTTTGGATCATATTCTACATCCTTCTAATTGACAGTAAGCCATTATCTCTTGTAACGTTCAAGTTATAGCCTTGGAAATCTGAACTATTTTATTGACAAAATTTTTTTACCACTCTTGACCACTAGGGGCCTTGACCACCCTTTAACCATTCCTGTCACCATACAGCGACTGGGGCAGTTAAAGGGTTAAGATGACATTGTCCTTGTGGGAGGCAACACAGTCATGGGTGAAGAGGCTGTAGAGGATGGGGCTGAGAACACAACCCTGTGGGACACCTGTGTTCGTGATGATGCTGGCTGAGGGCCTGTTACCCATCCTGACAGACTGAGGCCTGCCCGTCAGAAAGTCCAGTAGCCAGTCACAGAGGGTGGGGTGCAGGCCAAGTGAAAACAGTTTGTTGGTGAGTTTGTGGGGGATGACCATGTTGAAGGCGGAGCTGTAGCCGACAAAGAGCATCCTATTGTAGGAGTCGTTGTCTTCCAGGTGGGAGAGAGAATAATGGAGTTCTGCAGCAATGGCATCTGAGGTGGACCTGTTGGGCCGGTAGGCGTACTGCAAGGGGTCCAGGGTATCCGGTATGCTGTCCTGAATAAGGGGCAGCACCTTTGAAGTAAAGTCAGTGTTTCCCCTAGGTTTAAAGCCTGGGGGGAGGGTGGGGCTGTGTGAAGGTCGATGATGACAAACTCTTAAAAGGAATCATGATGTTCATAAGTTTCTTTTAAGAACAGCAGTCAGTATAAATAAAAACTGTAAAAAAAACAAACAATTATTGAACAAAACCTCAGAATATTTGAACGGCATTGAAAGAAATATCTGAACATTTGTTCTTATGGCAATTAGGACCTGTACTTATACAGTGCTTTTTCTAGTCTCAAGGACCACTCAAAGTGCTTCACTAGTTCTAACCCTCTATTCTAAGGGCCTACAGAAGACAGAATACTAGGGACAATTAAGAATCACCAATTAACCTAACCTGCACGTCTTTGGATTGTGGGAGGAAACCGGAGCTCCCAGCGTGAACCCACACAGCACAGGAAGAGCATGCAAACTCCACACAGAAAGGTTCTGCCATCCTGGGGATTTGAACCTGGAACCTTCGAGCTGTTAGACAACAGTGCTTACCACTGTATCACCATGCTGCCCAATTATCCACAAAATGTGCAGCTTTTGTCACTGCAGTGTATTTTTCTGGGATCCTGGATGAACATTTATGAAAGTCTGACACATCTGGCCCATTTATTGAGATTCGCCTGCAGGCTGCAAGATATTCTGGCTCAAAACCTGTCATCCGGTGATGACCGGACTTTTGCTACGTGTCAGGGGCAGGGTGTACAGCACTTGGGCCTTTTTCCTACACTTGGACCCAGAGCAGAAGAGCTACTTCACCTGCTACTAGCAGGAGAGCTAGTGTTGCAACCTTCGTCATCATGGGTGCTTTTAAAAAAAACACAGATTTTTTTTTTTTTTGGTTTCTCAGTTGGCTAACGCAACATGCTTTCCTACATGCTCCCTCTCCGTTGGTGTGAATATATTGACCTGTATGTGTGCATGTGTCTGTATTTATGCACAGCGGAGTTCTGCCCTGCTGCATGATGGAGAGTGCAGAGAGAAGAAGAGACAGAAATGAGCTGCTGTCGTGTAAATAAGATAAATAACAAGGACATTTAGTTTGTTTAATAAAAGGACAAGGCATACTTGTTCTATAGTGAATCCATCTTTAAATGACTTCTGTTGTGATCTGGTGCTATATAGAAAAATAAAACTAAATAAAAATAACTTGACACTCTGGGGAGGGGACACCCCCTCCAATATAATGGTAGGGGAAAGACTGAAGCTAATGAGCTGGTCAAGAGAGCACACAAATGGCAGTTTGCAAATGTCAACATGACTGAAGCTCTTTTCCACAGTGCTTCTTGAGAATTATCTATTAAGAGATGCGTAATTGTCACATGACATGCACTTGGAAATATATTTGCATTTCTATTTCCCATTTCTAAAGCTCCACTCAAAAGTCACCACTGCAGTGATTTAATTATACGGCCCTAGGCGCAATATATCCCAAGGAATTAGAGTCAACAGTGATAAATCAGGATAACAAGCCATTCAAGGGAACATCCTCGTATGCAATCTGTTCATTTTGTCTCTACCATCCCCCCCCACAAACACACACGCACACACACACAGGCAGATAGTCTACTTGCACGTGTGTATGCCCAGTCTGGAGATTCCTGCCAGCAGATGTAGCCTAAATGGGTCTTCAACATGCTTTTCACTCATAAGTCAGCTTGTTTAAAAGTGCCTTCACCACTACAATCGGCAAACTTGTCCACCCACACCGTCCCTCCAAAAAGACTTAAGACACGATACACTCTGGCAGCATTTTTCCTGGTGGATGCTAACACATTCACAGAGCCGAGACAGCGGCAGAGCTCATCCTTGGCTCTGCTGATCTGTCCTGTAGCGGGACACTGCCCCGTTTGCCAGCATTGTGTTCCACTTATTGAGCAGCGTGAACAACAGCATCGCTATCAGGCGCAACGTCGGGCTGCTTGGAAGGAGAGACCGTGTCCACTACGTCACTCGAGGACTTGCAGAGGCTGACGGATGGACAGGTGCCAGCCTCAGCCTGAGATGAGGCCACAGTGTTGTGGCAGATAGATAAATCTGAGGCAGACACTGATAGGCTGCAGACTCATCATAACGACGGGCAGGCTGGAGCCACAGGCAGGAGGCTGCAGGTCTGCCCATCCCAGAGGTGTAATGTGCTTGTGATTAACTGTCAATCCCCTGTTTGGTGGGCAGATGCTCCATCTCAGTAAGAAGCCCTCAGCAGTGTGACAGTTCTCTGGTTCTGACCTCTAACAGGAATGGATAATGTTTATCTGCAAATCTACATAAGATGCAAACAATACAGATTTAATCTTTATTTGCATTTGGAAATGTATATAAAGGTGCACATATGACATCATCAGCAACAGCTCTTTGAAAGAAGTTGAAACTATGCCACAGATAGAAAGATGATAATTCCATCAGTGTTTGCTTAGTTCTGTCTGACTGAAAACTGTGAAAATGTCAGAGAAAGTCTGTCCCACTCTTCTAAGGCCTTTATTGTTTGCTTGCTTTTAGTTTTGAAAGTTTTAGCTTATTACTCAACAACAGAAGTCTAGTACATCTTTTGCATGGGAGTAGAGACAGTTTGTGTGGAAAACCCACGTAGTGTACATCTCTCGTCCTGCCACGTCCAAGTGCCCACTCCAAACTGGAACGGTGATTTCAGCTTCCGAAGGACTCAAACAATGTAAAATTGTTATTTTGCAAAACTCAAACAACATTTCAAGCTCAAATTGGCGCTAATGTGAATAAAAAAGTTTCAAGAGTGAGACTGAGGGAGAAATATCAAAATGTATCGAGATCTGACTAGATGCTACTCACGCTAAGTGGTATATTTTTGTAATTTAGAACAACAGGCTTTAGTGTATTACAAGCAACTAGCCCTGAGTATGTCATGTCATAATGGAATATGGTCTCTAACTGCATGTGTTGTTTTTTTTTCAAATTTATCTTACTTTCCATACAGTACCTGCCTTTTATACTATTAAGTAATATTTGTCTAATACCCAGGGGTGGAGATCATTGCGAGATCGCCAAGTGATGAAAAAATGGCCAGATCTTATAATTATCTCTCAGTGACCGTCAAGATCTCTCAACGATCTATCAATGATCTTCCAGTGATCTCCATGGTCACCATGGTCTCCTCAGTGTTGACTCAGTCCAAAAGAATCTCTCAGTGATCACTGAAGGAAAGCAATCTCTCATGGAGCTCTCAATGATCTCATCCAGCTCTCAATGATCTTTCAACAAACTCTACTGGCCTTTCATCAAATGCTCAGTGATCCCTCACTGATCTCTCAGCCATCTCTACCTTTGTGGTGGAAAAAAAATTGGCATTCAATTAAAGTTTTTTTGAAAGATTATTGAAAGATCACTGAAAGATTACTGAGAGATTGTTGGGAGATCATTAAGAGATTTATGAGATCCTTGAACTCCCCTTGAAAGCTACTCGAGAGATCGCTGAAAGATTGTTCTGCTCCATGAGGTACTACCCTCAAGGACTGTTGAAAGAGCTCTACAGATCACTATGAAAGTTGCTGAAACATCTCCCAAACATTTACACAGAAACTGCTTTATTCGTTGAGAGATGGGGCCAATTGTTGATCCTTGAGTGGTGACGCCATGACCTACGTCTGTGTAAAGGGGCCCTTACTCAGTTATGGACAGGTGAGTTTGTCATGAAACCTGCAAATATGAGAAGAACTTCCAACCTACCGACAAGAAAAGCCTCAGATTTGAATACTTACTGTTAACAGCAGTGGTAACCCTAAAATCCTTGATGCTGTCAGCTACCAGCGCAGTTCCCAAACATGTCTCTCCATATGCTAAGGATTTCAACAATCACTCTGCCTTTTCTCAACGTTTTATGCAAATTAATGCAAAGTGCACTAAGCGCAGCAGTGACTATAGCCGTCATCTGATGAGAAATGTCTGTTCTATGAGAACAAACACCTGCTGTGTGTGGCAGTGGCCATGTGGCAACATAAAATCTGAAAATGTGGCTACTTTCAAAACAAAGTTTAAAGCGACGGCTGCTGAATTTGCTCCCTCACACACAGTTTATAATTCAGGCGTGATTTTGTTGGCAGTTTTCCTTTGTAATCATGACACACTTATCTCTACACTCAAACAGCCATCACTACTCCCCGATGCTGAAAAATGGCATCTGTACACAACAGAAAAGCTGAGCCAGTTGAGACGCTTTTTTTTAACCATGAAAGCAGTTTGTGTTTTCCAAAGCTTGGCAGAAAGTCTGCTTTTCTTCCTCCGTTTTGTTTAACCTCCCATCGATTACTACCTCTGCTGGCTTTAAGAGCAAAGTGATTTTTTTTCCCCTCCCTGGCCTTCTTTGTGGTGCCTGTCTGCGGTATGACATCCTAGTCCTGACAATGACACTAAGGAAAAGGGGAGGAAAACCTTGAGAAAACGGGGAAAAGAGAGATGCAGCAGATCTGCCACACTTTTCCTGAGCCTTTGTTTTCAGCATACTGCCTCAGGCGTGCACGTATGCACACTAAATACAACGAAGAGTGATTAAAACAGACAGAAAAAACAAATTTAGACTCGGTACTCCTGACGACTTCTTCCTTCCTTCACAGCATTTAATGCATTTTCTTTTCCTTCAATTTTTTGTGTTCCTCTAAAATCTGTTTTCCAGCCTTTTTGTTTGTTTGTTTTTTGTGTTTTCAATGTAGGATGATGTGCTCAGTTATTCTCTCCAGCATGGTAGTAGCATCTCAGGATTTTCCAAAGATCAGCTTTAAGTTCTGACATCCTCACTGACATGTTTTAAAGGTCAAAATCCATTTCTGTGCTGTTTTACAGGTCATCAAAAAAGCAGTCTTTAAAGTTTTGTTGATTCTTTTTCAACCTGGTTATTAATCTGATTGTTTTTTAACACACTTTCATAATCACGATGAGATAGTCGGAGTGTGTTTGTGTTGCTACATTAGAGAACTGAAGGCAGGGTTTTGGTCTGTGCGGGTCGTGCCAACTTATGGGTCATCAGAAAATTTGCTATTCAATTGTTCCCAACTAGGACTGGGTGATACGGCTTTTACCATGTACCGTGATACAGTTACGGTTTATCGCGATACACAATATACAGTGCAGCCAGAAGGTATTCACAGCGCTTCACTTTTTCCACATTTTGTTATGTTACAACCTTATTCCAAAATTGATTAAATTCATTTTCTCCCTCAAAATTCTACACACAATACCCCATAATGACAACGTGAAAAGAGTTTTTTTGAGATTTTTGCAAATTTATTAAAAACAAAAAACTAAGAAATCACATGTACATAAGTATTCACAGCCTTTGCCATGAAGCTTAAAATTGAGCTCAGGTGCATCCTGTTTCCACTGATCATCCTTGAGATGTTTCTACAGCTTAATTGGAGTCCACCTGTGGTAAATTCAGTTGACTGGACATGATTTGCAAAGGCACACACCTGTCTATATAAGGTCCCACAGTTGACAGTGCATGTCAGAGCACAAACCAAGCATGAAGTCAAAAGAACTGTCTGGAGACCTCTGAGACAGGATTGTCTCGAGGAACAAATCTGGGGAAGGGTACAGAAAAATTTCTGCTGCTTTGAATGTCCCAATGAGCACAGCGGCCTCCATCATCCATAAATGGAAGAAGTCTGGAACCACCAGGACTCTTCCTAGAGCTAGCCGGTCGTCTAAACTGAGCAATCGGGGGAGAAGGGCCTTAGTCAGGTTGGTGACCAAGAACCTGATGGTCACTCTGTCAGAGCTTCAGCGTTCCTCTGTGGAGAGAGAAGAACCTTCCAGAGGGACAGCCATCTCTGCACCAATCCACCAATCAGGCCTGTATGGTAGAGTGGCCAGACTGAAACCACTCCTTAGTAAAAGGCGCATGGCAGCTCACCTTAAGTTTGCCAAAAGGCACCTGAAGGACTCTCACACCATGAGAAACAAAATTCTCTGGTTTGATAAGACAAAGAGTGAACTCTTTGGCATGAATGCCAGGCGTCATGTTTGGAGGAAACCAGGCACTGCTCATCACCAGGCCAATACCATCCCTACAGTGAAGCATGGTGGTGGCAGCATCATGCTGCAGTAATGTTTTTCAGCGGCAGGAACTGGGAGACTAGTCAGGATAGAGGGAAAGATAAATGCAGCAATGTACAGAGACATCCTGGATGAAAACCTGCTCCAGAGCGCTCTTGACCTCAGACTGGGGCAATGGTTCATCTTTCAGCAGGACAATGACCCTAAGCACACAGCCAAGATATCAAAGGAGTGGCTTTAGGACAACTCTATGAATGTCCTTGAGTGGCCCAGCCAGAGCCCAGACTTGAATCCAACTGAACATCTCTGGAGAGATCTGAAAATGGCTGTGCACCAACGCTTCCCATCCAACCTGATGAAACTTGAGAGGTGCTGCAAAGAGGAATGGACAAAACTGCCCAAAGATAGGTGTGCCAAGCTTGTGGCATCATATTCAAAAAGACTTGAGGCTGTAATTGCTGCCAAAGGTGGATCAACAAAGTATTGAGCAAAGGCTGTGAATACTTACTGTACATACATGTGATTTCTTAGGGTTTTTTTTTTATTTTTAATAAATTTGATAAAATCTCAACAAAAAAAAACTTTTTTCATGTTGACATTATGGGGTATTGTGTGTAGAATTTTTTTTTATTATTAAAGTTTTTATTGAACTTTTCATTTTAACATAAATAACAAACTAACACATCTAGCACAATAAACAACAGTAGGGAGTGGCATCCTGGCTAACCCCAAAGCTTCCCCATTTGTCACACCTCTTCCTGGCACAAACACAAGCTGTAATATTAATCGAAGTGAATATACAGGCAGGTTAACAGCTCCGAAATAAAAGTTCATTACAATTAGTGACTGGAATTGAAGTGCATCACTGCTGTGTTGAGGGTCCTGACTCTGTTGAGCATAATGCAGGGTCTCTATCCCTTTTGATATAGTTCCAGAACTGATCCCAAGAAGTGTTGTTGTCCTCTGTGTCCCCTTTTAGTCTGAGCAACATGGATTCATAAGATGCCATTTTCACCATTAAGTCAACCCACTCTTCTATGGTGGGGCTTTTGTCTGTTCTCCAATGTGTTAAAATCGTTATGGATGCTGTCACTAATCCAACCATAATGACAGAAAACACACTCTTTGAAGTATTTGGCATTTGAGATTTGTCTCCCAAAAGACATAAGTCCGAGGTCAAAGTAACTGTGGACCCATGCCAATTGCTTAAAACTTCAACAACTTTGCCCCAGAAGGGTGCTACTCTAGGACATTCCCAAATACAGTGAAGAAATGTTCCCACTTCCATTTTACATTTCCAACAAGAATTGTCCTTTATCAGTTTCATTCTATGTAGCCTTGATGGGTTATGATAGTATCGATGTATAAGTCTGTACTGTATGAATTTCCCCCTTGCTTCCCTTATATATTTTCCACAACCTGACAGGATATCCAGCCATCTTTCTTGTGTAAGATCTGTTTTCAACTCTCCCTGCCACAATTTCACACTGGTGACTTCTCCACTTACACAACAGTTAATTAAAATATAAAATTTGGAGGCTGTGTGGTACTTCCGTGGTGTATTGATATAGTCCAAAATGCAATTCTCTACTGATTCATCCAATTTAAATTTTGAAGTTATACAACTCTTTATGTGTAGGTATTTCCAGAAATTGTCTTTACCCTTCAAATTAAAATCCTTAACCAGATCGGCAGAGGACCTGAATGTTCCATCCTTATACAAGTCTCCTATTGTAAGTATGCCATTTGAGTGCTACTGCCTCCAATATACAGGTATTTTCCCCATACAGATAGCAGGGTTGTTCCACAGAGATGTGTATGTTTGTACATTATGTGACAACTTAAGAATACGGTGGGACTCACCCCACACCTCTCTAGAGTGGATAAGGATTGGATTTGTTGTATTAACTTTCTGAGTTAGTCTTTCTTTTGGATTAAATGGAGAGCAAAATTTAGTTTCAAAATTTATCCAGTCTATTTCGTTTTCATATTGTTCCCAAATCTTAGCTACCTTGGCCATTTCAAAGGACAAATAGTATAAATGTGGATTTGGTAGTCCCAACCCTCCTTTCTCTCTGGGAGCATATAACTTACTTAACCTAATCCTAGGTTTCTTCCCTTCTCATAAGAACTCATTCATTCATCTTCTACCGCTTAATCCTTTTCGGGTCGCGGGGGGGACTGGAGCCTATCCCAGCATCTTTGGGTGAGAGGCAGGGTACACCCTGGACAGATTGTCAGGCCATCGCAGGGCCAACACAGAGAGACAGACAACCATTCACTCTCACATTCATACCTAAGGACAATTTAGAATCCCCAGTTTTGATGCTAATTAACCTAACTTGCATGTTTTTGGCATGTGGGAGGAAACCGGAGAAATCCCGGAGTAAACCCACGCACACACGGAAGACCATGCAAACTCCACACAGATCACAGTTGGTCGGGGGCTGGGATCAAACCCAGGATCCCCCGGCCAAGGGTGAGTTGCTGTGCTGCTGCAGTGCTAACCACTCCGCCACCGCGCTGCCCCTCATAAGAACTGCCGGATCATATTCTCATATCTTTTGAATGAAGTAAGTGGTATTGTGATAGGTAACATCACAACCACATAATTGAATTGTGGGGCTATTACCATTTTTATAATGTTAACCTTCCCCCAAAGTGTAAGTTTTAGTTTGCTCCATTTTTCCAAATTTGTTTGAATCCTTTGTAACACCAGACTCAAATTCAGCGAGGGCATCTCTTCCAATTCCCGACTAAGCCTAATTTCCAAATATTTCATTCCTCTAGGAACCCAATTTAAATTTTTCCACCATATATGGGTGACACACGGCAGATAGGGGCATGGCCTCTGACTTGTCCCAGTTTATTGTATATCCTGAAACTTTGGAATATGGCTGAATAGTTTGCAGTAAATGTGGCAGTGAGCTGAGAGGGTCTGTCACCACAGCCATGGTGTCATCCGCACACATCAATAATTTGTGTTCTTGGCCACTGACTTTGATCCCCTTAATGCTCTCATTTGATCTAACTGCGATAGCTAACATTTCCAGAAAAATATTAAAAAGCAGGGGCCTGAGAGAGCAACCTTGACGGGTCCCTCTAGAAAGACTAAAAAAAAGGTGACATAGTGCTATTAGTCATCACTTCTGCCTTTGGATTTTTATACAATATTTGAACCCATCTCACAAAATGTGGACCAAAGCCAAAGTGTGACAAGGTGGAAAAAAGAAAGTCCCACTCCACCTTGTCAAATGCCTTCTCGGCATCTAAAGAAATGGCCACTATTGGAGTATCTTTAGTTTGGCTCATCCATATTAGGTGTAACAGCTTCCTTATATTCTCAGATGATGATCTATTCTTCATGAAACCCACCTGATTAGGGTGCATGATACTGGAAAGCACCTGTTGGAGATGCAAGGCCATTATCTTTGTTAAAATTTTACAGTCCAGGTTAAGCAGGCTGATAGGCCTATAGTTAGATGGATCTGTTGCATCCTTGTCCTTTTTAGGGATTAAAGATATCAATGCTTCATTGAATGTGGGTGGAACCTGTCCTAATTCAAAGGCTTCCTGATATACCCTCTGCAAAACTGGGGCAAGTATGTCAATGTACTCTTTATAATATTCTGCAGGAAGACCGTCGTAGCCTGGTGACTTCCCTGTTTTCATTAATGAAATAGCCTTTCTCACTTCTCCTTCAGTTATTGCAGACTCCAATTTCACCACTTGTTCAGGGGGTAGCTTGGGCATATCAATCGTTGAGAGAAAACAGTCAATCCCCATCTGGTTCTCATTTCGAGGTAAAGTTGATGTATACAATGTCTTGTAAATTTTTTTGAAATACGTTATTTATTCCTTTGAATGTAGTTAATAGGATGCCCTCCTGTTTTGTCGCTGGGATTGTGTTTGAGAAATCTTTTTCTTTTACTTGTCTAGCTAATAATTTCCCAGTTTTTTCTCCTCCTTCATAAAAATCAGTCTTTAGTCTAAACATGGCATAAGCCACTTTGTTATTATATAATTCGTGCAACTGAAATTTTATCCTGCAAAGTTCCTGATATTGTTGTTCTGAATAGTGTTCAGAAAGTTTGTTTTCCTTTAACTTTATTTCATTTTCTAAATCCTTAATTTTTTGCAAGTTCTCTCTTTTCCTCTTGGTGGCGTATGCTATCAGCTTCCCCCTTATATAGGCTTTAGAACAGGGGTCTCAAACTCAACTTACCTGGGGACCGCTGGAGGTAGAGTCTGGGTGAGGCTGGGCCGCATCAAGTATTCCAAAAAAAAAGTACAACTGATTCGATCTTCTCACTCTTTGATAATAACAGTTCAGAACATGAACGGTTCTTCAGAACATAGGCTTCGCTTATCTACTCCTTGCTACCAGAGACCTGGCAGCGCTTCCTCTTACACAGCTGAGCCACATTTGGCTTGAGGGAGGAAGCAATTGAGACCCTCAGTATGGCTTGAAGATGCTCATCAGTAAGTTTGGACCTGTACTTTGACTCATTAAAGTTCATGGTGGAGAAGAGCTTTTCACACAGATACAGTATGTGCTCCCAAAAAGGCACATGGTCCACTTGAACATCCTGGAAAGCTCAGGGAAGGTGGGGGGCAGTTCTCTCAAAGATTGTCCAAGCTTGTCTGCTTTTCCACTCACCTCCCTGAACCTGGCTTTGAGTTCAGAATTGCACTGAAGGTCAATTAGCTCCATCTGAAGCAGAGGGGGGGCATCTTGCACATCGAAGGAGAAGGGGTCAGCAAAAATTTGAAAATTGGTTCTGTGTGTCTTGAAGTCTGCAAACCTGTGATCAAATTCCTCCTGTAGCTTTACATTGGCATCAGCATACTTCTCACTACTGAATGGTGTGCCCGCATCTATGAGTGCCTTGCATGCTGGGAAATGGCAGAGGTTTGTCTGAGAGAGCTGGGCTTTCCATAACAAGTTTTGTGGAGAATGCTCTGACCTTGTCATAGGCAGCACTGACAAGCTGCCCCGGCCTTATAAATTCTTGTTCAGTACATTCAGCTCCTGTGTGATGTCAACAAGAAAAGCTAAGTCCATGAGCCATTTGGGATCACTTAGCACAGGAACAGCCATCCCATCCTTCTCCATGAAGGCTTTCGCTTCTGCTCTCAGCTCAAAAAACCTCATCAAGATGTTTCCCCTGCTGAGCCAATGTACCTCAGTGAAGTAGGGCACATCCTCATATGCTGACTCTATTTCCTCCAAAAAGGTGCAGAACTGCTGGTGCTTTAAGCCCCTGGATCTGATATGGTTGATGCATTTCACAACGACAGACATCACATTGTCAAACTTCAAGGATTTGCTGCAAAGGGCCTGCTGATGGATAATGCAGTGCAGAGCAATGGCCTCCTCCACATCCTCCTCTTCCAGTTTTCTTTGAACAAGTGCCACCAGTCCATTTCTCCTCCTTGTCAGTGATGGCGCTCCGTCGGTTGTTATTCCAGCAAACCTCTTCCATGGTAAACCGGCATTCACAACAGCATCACACAGCTGGCGGAATATCTCCTGAGCGGTGGTCTGGCCATGCATTGGAATCACTTTGAGGAACTCCTCCATCCCTTCAAAACTGCTGTCAACACCACGGACATATATTGTGAGCTGCGCAGTATCAGCGTTGTCTGTGCTTTCATGAAGAGCGACTGAGTATGCACTGAAATGTTTGGCTTTCTCACAGTTGTTCGTATATGTTACCCGACAGGTCAGAAATGCGTTCTGCCACTGTGTTGGTTGAAAGGCTGATGTTGCTAAACTGACCCTTCTTTTCTGGACAGACTACACTTGCAGCCTGTAACATGCACTTTTTAATTAACTCGCCGT